>CP141130.1:22590000-23815000 GCA_035236585.1 Warburgia ugandensis | reverse complement strand
TGTTATTTAAGGGCTTTGTATTTACCGAGTTGTAACATATCTAGTGTATAATGTATTGCTCCATCACTTGAAAACAATCTCTTGAGTTATACATATGCCTTTATAATTTGTATGACATCTGTGTGACCAAATAATAGTGTTATAATGTTATAGCTAATCTTATTAAACATCTCATTTCTAGTACTTTCTCATGATTACAGATATATTTATTTATTTATCTTACAGACTCATATCAAGGCTTTAGGAAATAGTTGGGATATGCTATTGAGATTCCAGTATCAATTGAATTTTTGAATTGCCAAACAAGTGCAGGTATTTTTGCTAATCATATTTTATGATATATTTTATTTAAACTACATCAGAGCCTCCCAACAAAAATGAAAATATTTTCTTTAAATTAATTGTATAATTTTATTTTTTCATTTGCAATGTATTTAAATAAAACATCCTTTAAACGGTTAATGCATTACATAATTAATTAGCTATTGAATTACTTTCTATTTGTAGGCAACTTATTTATACTTTTGCCGGGTCATATCCTTCCACAACAAAATAACTGCATCCGTTGTCGCACTAGAAATCTTCAGTAACTTTGGTGAAAATGCTACCTAGACATTGGATGTCTCCAGGCATGCAAGTTGTTACTATGTTTTTATTCGTGGCCCCTCTTTGAGAGAGACAGAGAGATCACTAGCCTCTAATGAGTGAGATTTTCTTCTCTATTTTCTTTTTTCTTTTTTTATTTGAGCATGACACATATAACTATGGTTCCCAAAGATGAACGGTTTAGATAAGTGAAATGTGGCTCCAAATTATGTTTTTATCAGTACATTTTGCTCTCCTTCTATTGTACCGACCACCACAAAAATTTGAGTCAGGGAGGGACAAGGACAGGGGTTAGGTTTGCCACACCACATCATGCGTGCATCCACGAGACAGCATTACAGTCGGCCTGGTGTAGTAGGCTTTGGGAATGAATCCACAGAAGAGCAAACAAACGAGGAAACGAAGAATGGAGTACATGCATGTAGGAGCAGTGCCACATGGAATATTTTTCTCGTTTACTACAAATATGGCGATGACACTTTCTCCTTCAATAAATACACTTTTTTCTATTTGCTCACGCTTCCTTCAATTTTCACACCCCCCATCTTACCAGATTTTGCTGACACCTAACTGCCACAAATTTCAACGAGACCACTTTACACTCTTGCCATTCTTCCTTTTAAGATTACATTAGAGAGTTTTACTTAAAATTTCTTCCTAATTTGATTTTCTCCACTTTTACCCTCCATCCCTTCATCTTTCATCTATTTATTTATGAGTTTTAATATGGTTGTCGGCCAATGGAAAATATCTAGCATAGGTGAGGCTTGACATGGGGCTTGCAAAGGAGGAGCCGGCTTTCTTTGTCATGTGGGTAAACCCCATTACGCAGAAAGCTCTGTATTCTTAGCATTAATAATGTAGAGCCATTAAATCTAGGCAGCTAGCTGCATGAAAACTACCATCGTCCTAATGGATTTTACCTTCCTAGTAATTTTCAGATATTTTTTCTTACAATCTCATGTATAAGAAGGAGAGCTTTGGTGCAATGGTAAAGTTGTCATCATATGACTTTGAGATCACGGGTTCAAGGCGTGAAAATAACCTCTTATAAAAATATAAGGTAAAGCTTCATACTATCAACCCTTGTAGTCCACCCCTTTCTCCAGCCCCACTGGAATTGCCCTTTTACAATCTCATGGAACAATTCTAACATTTCTAGTACCATATAAAATGGTTGCCTCCATTTTACTTTTGTTGTTCTTGAAAACGAAGTCTTATTATTATTATTTTTTATGAAACAAAAGATAAAGAAAAGAAGTAAAAAATGGCTACGAAACAAGGTTAAGTTGGCAGTATAAGTCCATGCAGGAATACTACAGGCGATTGCCCACCGAAACAAGGTTAAGTTGGCAGTATAAGTCGAAGCAGGAATACTACAGGCGACTGCCCACCGAAAGCACCTACTAAGGCATTTATTAAGAGCACCCAAAGTAGGCCATTGAGAAATATCCTTGAAGAGAGTAATTTTGTAATTTGAGGAGGAAAGAAGGGTTAATGTCCCCAATGCAGGTCTTATTAATGTCCTCCCTCCTCTCTCTCTCTCTGGTGCGCACTTCGGCTGGCTCTCTCGACTACCTCTGCGTTAGCTTTTCTCTCTCTTGCAGTTTCTCTTTCCATTGGTTCCTTCTCTCCCTAACTCTCTATCTAGAGAAGCATGGCTCTGAAAACTCCTCTCACCTTTCAAGCTCAGAAACTTCCTTCGGGTTTTCCTACACCAGCGAATCCCAGATCTTCAAGGGTATTCATGGCTTCTACGGTTAGCTCGAAGTCCAAGTGCGTTCCTCTTATTCCTCTTTGTTTAGATGTGTGATTTGTTAGAAGATGTATGGGGCAGATCCTTTTCATTTTCGCATTTCATAGTCCGTGGGTTCTTGTTTCCTGCTCTAATTCTTTATGAATTTGGTCAGTGTTGTGACCTTTGAGGGGTTTCGGTTTCAATGCTGTTCATGATGTGGGTTTATGTTTCTCAATTTGTTGGAAATTGGGTTAACTTTTCTGGCTATTCGTTTTGGATGTTCGGTTTGTGCTACAAGTTGTTATACTCTTATGTTGATGGATTTATGTTCGATTTTTCGTCTGGGTTTCTGGGAAATGCTATTTTTTTCTGGTGGTTGATTGATGTATGTGGTTGTTTCGTTTAAATTTTTTGAAAATTGGGTTAGATTCTGCGTGTTTTCTCCTTTTTGAACGTGGGCCTGCTGTTTATGAGATTCAATTGATGCATGTTTGATTTCCCCCCTTTTTAGTCTCCGGAATGTTTCTGGATATCTCCCTGTGTGAAGGATAACTGATGCATGTCGGATTTTCTGTTTTCTCTCTTTAGGGAAGATCTCTAGATTTGTTTGGATTTACTTTCTAGAGAGGATCTTCATACTTTTGGTTTATTGTATGAATTTTTAAGAATTGGGTTAGTTTCTAGCTGTTGTTTCTCATGAACATGTGTTGATACGATTGGCTGCTGTGCGGTTCTTTGTGAAAATTTAACCTATCTATGCGCTTTTCCCCTTATGCATGTGGGTTTCTTCTCATTTGAAGAATGCTTAGGTTCTGTGTTTCTGCGTTACAATAGTTGGTGGTGCTGATCAGAAATGCACCAGAAGGTTTCATTTTATTTGGAGGGTGATGGACTGCAATCTGTTGTTTTTTCTGTTACTCGTTGCTTTCGTTAGATTTCACTGGTCGTTTGTCATTGAAATTGGGTCGATTTGATCAGCTTTTCTACCTGCATGACTTTAATTAAAATGATTATTGCTTTTTCAGTTTTGATGACAAATGTGCGCAAAAGTTTTGCTGTTCCATCTTTAGTTCCATTGTTTAATGTATTTCTAATTCCTTGGCTGGAATTTGTGGTCTCTTCTTCTGTTTCCTTTACTTTGATTTAGTGGCTGGATTTGATTGTAGCTGTGAATTCTCCTTTTCTTCTAGGTGGTGTTTTTCGATGGTATTCATGGAGTATCATTACAGAATCTTGATTCGATATCTCAGTTTCTTTTCTTTTCTACCTACTCTATCTTTCATGTCTACGGCAGAATTATGTATAGCTGGCGAATATCCATGTTTTATAAGAAAATCAGTTAGGCCTTGTATTCTCTGCACTTCTGTAAGATGCCAGTAAGTCTTCTGCTGTGGTCCTTTTTTGTTTGTATATAATTATGAAATTTCGTTTTTGACGAGGAAAGTTTCTGTAGATTTGTAATTTGGTGGTAGAGATCTTATATTTCCTTGCTAGTGTCTTCTGTCATGTTTGTTGAAAGCAATCCTAAATGTACTAGTTCAGTATGTTTGGTGATCAGTCTTTGAAATCTGCTTCATGTCACTGTCTTGACTATTTCATGAGATCTATTTTCTTTCTGTTTCTTTGATTGTATCTGAATTCTTATTTGGTTATTCATATCATACAGTCATATCCATGCACCTGCACACAAAAAGATGCACCCTGGTTCCCACACATACATACAGTCGCAACACACACACACACACACACACACACACACACACACACACACACACACACACACACACACACACACACATGCATATGAAGTTATGAACTGATTGATTATCCTGCGGCAAATTTCTCCAATTGTCGAGATCTTTTCTCATTCATTGGTCTTAAATTCCTATTCTGGAAGTGGAGATTTTTTCCTGGTGCATGGGCTGTATTTTGACAGCTTGTTTTGTTTGGTGGACTGGAAATTTTGTTCTCTAAGTGCAACGTGGCCTGGCTTTATATTTCATGGGTTACTTTTTATTATTTTCAATTTCTAGTTCAAACATGACGATGAAGACTGTTGGGCTGCCAATTGTATGTGTTGACTATGAGCATTGAATTCTACCGTTATAACTTGTGTCAGCCATGATGTGTCTATGTAGCAAACATTACAAACCTTACATGCATAATTTTGTATGGTATTTATCCACTAATTAGTTCATATGTTATCTGTTTACTGGAAATGCATTAAACTTATACATATTGGATACAAAGAGAAACAGAAAATGCACTTAAATTACAAAAGCTGTTATACCTGGATATAGTGCAGATATCGAGGATGGACATGGGTACAACAGTAAGTGTCAGGAGTGTACAGAATGTAGCACATGGGACATTGATTTGGTTAACATGCTACATAATACATCCACCACTACACACTGATAACATGCTACATCAGATATTGATGTGACAATTTTCACCTAGGTATAGAACTCATATTAAAGAAGTATAATATGTGCAAGTTTTAATTTTTACGTTTTAATAGTTAATACAACAGTTGAATGAAAACACAAGAAACTATACAAACTGGGCAGCAACTGACAATAAACTGTCCATTGAGCAATCACTTCTCAATCATGTGGAACTAAAATGAGATGTACAATTGAAATCATATAATGGCGTATATGAAGTCATGGATTTTAAGAATTTTTTCTGACTGGGAACTTTTTCTGGACTTACAGGATGTAAAAGTAACACTCTTCTAATTTTATTATATCCAGTACGCTTCTCATGCTGAAGACAGAAGACTTGTTATCTGATTTGACCATTATATTGAGCAGTGTCCTTGCCATGTAGGACCTGATCTAATTTGACCTTTTTGTTTGTATCTTAATATGTGTTCCCTGGTGTTAGAGACGCAAACTACATTTTAGCATGTCCATTCCTTTTATTTATGAAGGATATATTGTTACAACTATAGCTCATTGAAATGTTTAAGAGATTGGAAAATGCATCTGGCCACATGAAAGCTGTACAGAAGTATGCAAATGATATTTCAACAAGGTTTTTAGGTTATTTTATCAAAAGCAGTGCCCAACATGAGTATTTACTGGCATGCTTTTAGGAATTGAGTCTGTTGCAGATGTTCATACCCATGCTTGTGTGGGTATTGGCTAGTTCATGTTCGAAAAAGGAGGATTAGAAGAAGATATATGTTTTGGACATTGTGGGTTTCCACTGCTTTGTATGTTACCTTCTCTGGCCCGTAAATACACAGATGCATTTATCCTTAATAGTATCTCTAAACTGGTGCTAGACATGACAGACAGTCTGGGTTTCTACTGCATTGTATGTTACCTTCTCTGGCCTGTAAACACACACATGCAACTTATCCCTAATAATATCTCTAAACTGGTGCTAGACACGACAGACGGTCTACTTCTGGGAGATAGGTGGATATTGTACAATGTGTGATATTAATCTGACTACTGTGCTTAACTGGCTAGATATACTTGAAAACATGTCTAGCTGTTGCTACACTAATGAACTATCTTTTCCTTCTATTGATAACAGTTTCAGAATAAAATAAACACAGGTCAATCGCTAAATGAAGTTGATCACATTATGAGTTGATTGATTAATTAGATATGTTCAAGACAACGTTTAACAGTATTTGTGTCTGTGTGGATCAGTTGGTCTATCGCTTTTCATTTGGGTGAACCGCATTTTGTGCATGGAATACTGCTTTCAGGAAATTAGATGTAAAAAATGTTGTTAGAATAGACAGATTAGGGCAGCCCGCCACACATGCGGGGTCAGGGTAAAGACAGTTAGAATTAGATGAGAAAAATATTGGTCATCTTTTATACTTTGTCAATGTTTCAAATTGTATAATAAGGTCTCACCATCGAAAGCATAGCTGGAGTTAGCATCCATTCTGTTGTCTTATTGAATTTGACATTTTGTGACTAGCATTCACTAGAAAAACTACTCTTTGAGCTTTTACAATTAGCTTGTTTTTCTTGTCGAAGTTATTTAATTATAGAATCATTCAGCAAAAAGTATTTGACCACTAAGCCTACCTGATATTCATTTTATATATATGCTATTATTATTATTATTATTATTATTATTATTGTTTGTTTGAAGCACTTAGAAACTGCTGCTTCCTTGCAATAATTCAGGAATTTTTAACCATAAGGTTTCTGAGAATGACTCTGTTCTGGTTCATTTAGGGAGGTTGATAATCTGAAAAAGCCCTTCAGCCCTCCTCGTGAGGGACATGTTCAGGTCACCCATTCTATGCCACCACAGAAAATTGAAATTTTCAATTCTTTGCAAGATTGGGCAGAAGAGAACATCTTGGTGCATCTAAAGCCTGTTGAGAAGAGCTGGCAACCACAGGATTTCCTTCCTGACCCTGCTTCAGAGGGCTTCTCTGAACAAGTTGAGGAACTGAGAGAGCGGGCAAAGGAGATCCCAGATGATTACTTCGTCTGCTTGGTTGGGGATATGATCACGGAGGAAGCTCTTCCTACTTATCAGACCATGCTTAACACCCTTGATGGTGTGCGAGATGAAACTGGTGCTAGCCTTACCTCTTGGGCTATTTGGACAAGGGCATGGACCGCTGAAGAAAACAGGCATGGGGACCTTCTTAACAAGTATCTCTACTTGTCTGGAAGAGTCGACATGAGACAAATTGAGAAGACTATTCAGTATCTGATTGGATCTGGAATGGTAAAATTCTTACTGCCTGATATACCTGCTCTTAGATTTTCTTCAATTTCGGCAAATGCTTCTAGAACCCAGTATCAGCTGATCAGGTTAGTTAGTTGTGGGCCGTGAAAAATGCTGAGGGTGCTTCTCACAAAGCCTATGAGAATTAGAACTGCAAGTTTTTACTCTTCAGCTACTCACAACGAGTGTCTGCTACGAATTGGGGCTGTTTGCACGCTAATATCAATCATGGATTGTGAATTCCCCCTGCTGTTTTCAGCGTTAGAAAGTAGATAACATTATTTAGAACAAACAGCCCAAGCTTTTAGGCTATTTTCTGTGTTTGACTAATTTTATCAATGTGGTAAGCCCCAAATAGCAAGGAAAAATCTATTCATGAATAACTTAATCTAAGGTGGTTTGTTATTCCCATGCCTAACACCTCCATTGAATATAATACTATAAACATTAGTCTGCTGGAATTTGTAACTTTGTGGATCATGCTTTTCTTCTATGTTCTTCTAGGACCCGCGCACAGAGAACAGTCCCTATCTGGGTTTCGTATACACATCCTTCCAGGAAAGAGCGACTTTCATTTCCCATGGGAACACTGCCAGGCATGCCAAGGAACAGGGAGACATCAAACTGGCACAAATATGTGGGACTATAGCATCGGATGAGAAACGTCATGAAACTGCATACACAAAGATTGTGGAGAAGCTGTTTGAGATTGACCCCGATGGTACAGTGCTTGCATTTTATGACATGATGAAGAAGAAGATCTCGATGCCTGCTCATCTGATGTACGATGGCCGGGATGACAATCTGTTCGAGAACTTCTCCTCTGTTGCTCAGAGATTGGGTGTTTATACAGCCAAGGACTATGCTGACATTCTCGAGTTCCTGGTTGGGAGGTGGAATGTAGAAAAACTAACTGGACTGTCGGCTGAGGGACGGGAGGCCCAAGATTACCTCTGCAGATTGGCACCAAGAATCAGGAGGTTGGAAGGGAGGGCACAAGGAAGAACTAAGGAAGCACCCACCATCCCGTTCAGTTGGATCTTTGACCGGAAAGTGAAGCTGTGAGAAAGGTGAGTTGCTCCTAGCAATTTGAAACCAGAGCAATTTTCAACTTTGCATTATGGTTGATCTAATCTAGGTTTCTAAAGTTTTCCTTATTTTTATTTTTCCTTTATGTTGTTTTGTTGGTTCTAAAAGAGTATAAGATGCGTCTGAAGTTGTATCTACTCATTTGTTTCCTGATATATTCAGATTGGTAGATAGGTAGTTTCAGATTGGAATGTGTTGTTATTTAGATCTGTTTTTCACCATTTTAATTTGTTTGATGGGTATATGTACATACACATAAATTCGAAGCCTAGCCAGCGAGGTCCTTAATGTGGTTCTCAGATGGATCTGATGCAAGTTTAACAGTTCAGGGTGGGTTCAATTCTGTGCTAACCCTTGTGGATATTTGGGGAATGTTGATCCTGGGCTGCCAAGAAGCCCAATGTCAGGGATATGCATTGTGAGGCCCGTGACCAAGACTCGCAGACTCCAGCTGCCACCCCGTAACACCAAGCTCCTTAAGGCTATCTTGCACTGGGATAACAAACTGTGGAATAGTCATTGCTTTGGTTGATAGGGTTGTTAAATAACTTCGTATATATGGTTTAGTCCCAATGGCATTCATGAATGGTTTTATTCATAGTCTGTTGCAGGCGTGCCAAACAGCTCCTCAAGGAACAGAGGTTTATAGAGTAGAGCTATAGAATCTGTAACCAGGGTGAGCATTGGCTGCGCACGTCCCTGAAAGCCACAAAGTCAATACTCAGATTGCGGTATGAGAGAGAGCCAAAAGTGGGCCTTCCTTTTCCTAAAAATACCTGCGAAGATTTGGTCCATGGGACCACGGAGAGACGAGGCTATTGTAGTGGGCACCAAATAGAAAAGAAAGTGAAAATAAATTCCGGAAGCTTGAGTTGAGCTGCTGATGTGAAGTTCTGCAGATCCTTGTTTGGGTCCGTCCAAGAGATTCGAGTCCTACGTTGTCATACACGTCGTAAAAGGAACAGGGAACTTTTGTTTCTGAGTAGCAGTCATTTTCAACGCTTTTAATCCGTCAGAAGTGTTGCAGTTATGCAGATCCTCCTTTGCGTCCCTTCTAAGTGATTGAAACACGTTGAAGAAGGAATCGGGAAATCCTTTCTGGTTAGCAGTTATTCTCAAAGCTGTTACCATCTAGTAGGATTAGCTTTTATCAGGTCAGAAATGTTGTTATCACAGTCATCGAGTGTGTGGTCGTTTGCACCAGGTGTTACTTTTCCAGTGCCGCGAACAATTTATTTGTTTTGCTTTTCTTTTTTTTACAAGTGAAGAATTACAAAGCAAATTGCTCACACACTCTAAATCTAAACCCTATGAATGAAAAATATACCAAAAGTTTTTAAATGCTGTCATGGATGAAAATGTACCCAAAGTTTTTAAAAGCAGTCTAACAAATTCATGTAGGATCTTCCCATGATCCTCTCATGAACCGGTGAAAATGGTTCATATGAAAGTCATGTAGGATCTTCCCATGAATTTGTAAGTAGTGTGCTAGAAGAGGAGCCATAGTATATACTAATCAACCAATATTGTTCTTTAACAAGTATACAGGCAAGTAAGAACCCAATATAAGAAACAGTATAAAAATTAAAAATATGTAAAATGTGTATCATGTTAGTACATATAAGAAGTTAATGAACATGAAAAATATTTAAAAGATATATAAAATTTAAATGTTCAAAGCCTTGATCATTAGAAAATCAAGGGTCTTCATTATGACAAGTCTAAACAAGTCTCATTTAGCAAGAATGAGGTGCAAGCATTTGTCCCACCGTAAAATAAGGGCAATATTTTTGTATAGAAAATAATATCGAAGATCTTCGCACTAGGCTTTCTGGGGCTTTTTTATATCCAATTAGTGAGATATTGAATGTAACAAACTTTTGATTGAGCTTAGCTTTTTTTAATCTTAATTTATGCTTATCTTCTGTCTTTTGAAAGAAAGATAACAAAAAAAGAGAGAGAAGCTAAGAGGGTTTAGATATAAAGCAAAAATGGTGACCTTAGATCTACTATTTTAGTGATCTCTACCATGTACATCTGCATCTGCTAAGAATGCTGCTCAAGGATTTGATGAAATCATTGTTGGTTGAGGAGGATTTTGGGATTACCAAATTGGGGTTCATCTGCTTGTGTGTGTGTGTGTGTGTGTGTGTGTGTGTGAGAGAGAGAGAGAGAGAGAGAGAGAGAGAGAGAGCATTTTGAGAAATGAGAACGGGTGTTGTTTTGCCCTTTTACACTATTTAGTTGTTAATCCCGTACCGTATCAGTTGATATGACCAGTAATACTATCGACAAAATCGACCGACCATACCAATCAATACCGACCAGTATCATTATGAGCTATTATTAAATTATTTTTCTAGTAAAATTGAGAAAAATATTTAAAAAAGTAAGACTTTTGTACCTATCATGCCAGCTGGGATGCACACTGCTGGCCAAGCTTGTAGATGAGACAAAAATCCAAAATTGATAATTATATATTATTTCTATTTACATGTTGATATTTACAGATGAATGAGAATGGATTATCCATAAATAATTCCAATAATAGATGATAATCTTAAATTAAAATAAATTAAATATAAAAATAATTTTATGCACTTGTATATACTTAATTTAAAAAGAATATTATAAGAATATTTTGTACACTTGTATATGCTTAATATTATAAGGATATTTTATTATAATAATTAATATGTTTTTAGGTCTCAACACCAAGACACTCTAATCGAGTACAGGAGTGTAAAACTAATATCATACTAATATGATTGGTTTTGGTTTGCTACTTGGTTGTACAATTGATATCGTACTAGTTGAATAACCATAGCCTAATTTTCAGTTTGATTTCTATTAGTTTTGCACTTATGGATATACCTTTTAGACAGAGGGTAGCTCAATAGTGGCAGTTGAAGTAAGGATGGCAATAGAGCAGGCAAAGGTAGATTTTTGGTCAACTGTGCGCCTCAACTGAATGCTTTTATCCTAGCCTTAACTTGACCACAATTGACTTCAAGTCATAAACTTTTTACCTAATATTGCTTGTCTCAAAAGTTTCTTGCCCTTAACACCTATCCTATGGGTCAATCCGAGGCAAATCCGCCAAGGGGTCTGCTTGCATAAAGAAGAGCAAATTTTGAATTGTGTATATTAAATAGAATGCCCACTAAAAGTTGAGTTCATTAGCATAGTAGGAGCAAATTTTGTACTAGCCCTAATTCTAATGGACTCGAGTCCTAGATTTCTATCTTTTAATACCTCCAAAAAAATTTAAATTCCATTCCATGTCATTCTTATTGATTTTGAATTGAAATGAAATGATAATTTGGCATTTTTAGCTTTTGAGCTCTAAGAAAATAAGATTTTTATAAAAAAAATTAAAATTGAGTATTGCAACCTTAATATTTGGATTGTTCTCAGAAAAAAATTTCAATGATGCTAAGAACATTGAAAAAAGAGTCCAAACGAAAAAGTTAGAATGTTACAAACTGGAGGTCCAAAATTGATAATGACACCCCTAAGTGCATTTTAATAATTTCACTATGTAGGCCCCATTGCAAGATTAGGATGGAAGCAGTCAGATAACTCACAATGGTGTGGAATGATGCTGCACCAGATTGAAGAACAACATAAATCAATTTAAAATAATTAAAACTATAAAATAATAAAAATAAGATAACTAAAAAGAGGGGCTTGAAATTGATTCTAGCGCCCCTCCTATTCTTAAAACCTAAGAGAAAAAGGAGGCTCTCCATCCTTCTCTCATCTTTCCCCTCTGACAGTGCGCGTCCCTAGAGACTGACGGTCGTAAGACCTACCTGGGAAAAATCACCCTATTTCCCTCCCTGAGCACTACCTGGGTCAGATGCTCGTGACAACTTCCTAGTGCTCCTCGAGGCAACCACTCAGTGTCACTCAAGCTCAACCTGCCGATGATGCCATCCTCTCCCTCAACCTTCTTCCCCTCCTCTTCCTCCCTAGCTTTCCACACTCCCATTCTTGTCACCAAAAATGGCTCTTCAATAATGAATAAAGCCATTGGGTACAATATGATATAGTGGAGAAAACATATCAAATTGAAGATCTGAGTTGTCTATTGTCTATCTAAATGCAATTGTATCATTGTAGGCTAGAACTATCACTTTCAACTACATGATCAACAAATCTAGCCTTGAAGTCATTGATCTACTGGTTGATTTACAAATTAGAGTTTTCGATAGCTGTAAACCATTATATTATTATTAGATACATAGACATTCAACCTGTAATGCATGAATCCTAGATTCAACCATCCAAAATTAGATTTGGTCATGGATCAATAGTTTAAGGTTACTAATATGCAAAAAGAATAACTTGTAATCTTACAGGTTATTTTGGATGATAAAAGAGGGATATGGACCGTAGATCGATGTAACAACCCTCAATTTTGGGTTATTTCTATGTATTATATTAAAATTTTAATGGAGAAAAATCAGAATTTAATTCACTGAAAATTGAGTTTTATGAAAATAACCTTCTTGTAAATTCAAAATTTAGACAGGACTATCAAATTTGAAATGTACGTGTCGATACAAATTCAACGATACTAAGAATGCCCAAATCAAAGTTCTGACGAAAAATTTGCCAATTATTTTATAAAAGGGCAAAATTATCATTTGACAAGGGGGCCTACAATGCATTGATGCGGGTCCTAGAATTTAGAAAGACCAAAATGATCTACCTCACCATAACTGAATTTGAGGCCAAAAACTCCCTTTCCTAAACACTATTCATCTCCTTCTCCTCCGATTCTCCCCCTTCTCCATGATGAACCATAATTGGATCTAACTGTGTTCAATACCATGAACCAATCTTATCTTCTTCCACAACGTTGTAGTGATCGATCGCCTGAAGAGCATCGCAATCGTGTCCTTTTCCTTCCATCCCTCCATCTCAGGCAAAAGCATTAAGATCGGATTTTCCACAGATCTGAGAGGTGATATTCACTTTTCTCTTGTTTTCCCCTTCCATTGTCCTCCTTTTATTACCTTTTATTGTTCCCAACACCTAGATCAGAGATTTTCATGTGGGTAGGGTTTAAATCTAGGAAAAATCGTGACATAGTAGAAAACCCATATCAAAGATAGCTCAAATGGATTATTTGAGCCGTCCATTGGATTCAAGGACGCTCACGACCTTAAGAATGGTGAAAACAGAACAAAAATTGAATCATTTGGGATCTAATCAGGCAAAAATTGAGCGGACGGTCCAGGCGCATCGTCCTAGATGGATGTCGTGCCAGGACACGTCGACGAGACGCTTAGAAGAAGATGCACGATGCAACGCGACTGTGCACGCGCACTGTCTCAGTCATGCGGGACATTCGGGCATCCTAGAAATTGGGATGCATGCTACAAGTTCCACCTTTAAACTTAATTTGGCCTGAATTTTAATTTGAACCATTCAAAAATGAACTAAAATGTTCATTTTGCAATCTTGGGGGCTATATAAGCCCGATTTTTTATCCGAAACATTTGTTGGAATCTTCTCAATGACATAGACATGATTTTAGCTTTAGAATCTTGATCTGATCACATCTAATTAGATCAAATTCTTAAAATATTATCCAATTACTTGAATGGGGCCGATTAGAGGATGATCAGGCCATAGAACTTGGACAATTAGATGATCCAATGGATGAATTGAGAGATTTAAGGACCAGATCATGTGTATTCAGCTTAAAAATTGATCTAGACCATCGATCTAACTAAGGAATTAGAATTTGTTGATCAAGGAGTGATCTAACCTTCAGATCAAGATATAAATCATAGATATACACTAAAATGAATTGATAAACATGAAATTGAATTGATTTTGATGATTAAGACTGGAATTTGTAATCAAATAATAAATCAGGGTTATTAAGAATGATCCAATGGTTGGATCGCCTCGATTTCCATTGAGATGGAATTAATTAAAGGAAATCTAAGGATAAAAATGAGGATACCAAAAATGCAATTAAGAAGATACTTATAATAGTCATAGAAGAGGATGTATTCCTCTAAAGCAGAAAAACTAGATAATTCAATGGTATTGAACTAGTTTACACAGTTAAAGATATTTGCCCTAACCCTATTATGAGTAAAGAGGCTACATACAGAATTGTGGATAGGTTGACACATGAATTGACGAAATGAGTGATCTTAATGCATTTCATGTTGGTGACAAAGGCAACAGACACATCCTCTATATTAGAGGAAGATTCTCTTAAGACCAAGACTGATCATAGAGACTTGGACATGAGTAGTTTGAGTTAGCCCAATAAGGTCAAGATACCTTTTATCGACATAGTTACAAAGGGCATGGAGCCAGTGACAATTGAGTAGGCGGTGTTTGAATGCGAATAAGAGAAAGTATACTAGTTGAAAGGACAAGCACCTAGACAATTATGTCCTAGAGTTGGTGTACACAATAGTAATAGCATTAGCAACCGCTATTACAGTGGCAATTCTTTAGATGAGTTAACGATGGAGAGTTAAAACATTCCTTTAGAGACTATCCCAAAGGACAACAAGTCAAATAGACTGATATGGGAGACAAAGTGGAAATGGCCCCACATTTATAGTGATTGGTTATTGCCATTATTTGAGGCAAGTACAAGCCTCAACCCAAGTTGTGGAAAGTACTCTCTTGATTGCTAATAGACATACCAGGATCGTCCTTGATCTAGGATCCAGTCATACTTATAATTACATCCTGGCACCCTGATGAATGTGCTTATATATATATATATAATCATCATCATCAAAACCTTATCCCAATTAGGAGTCAGCCACATGAATCTTATTCCTCCATTCCTCTCTATTAAGTATCATGGCTTCATTTAGTCCCAAAGTTTTTAAATCTTTCCTCACCACTTCTATCCACATTCTTTTGGGCCTTCCCCTTGTCTTTTTAAAACCTTCTATTCCCATTGCCTCACTCCTTCTAATCGGTGCCATTTTTGGTCTCCTTTGGACATGTCCAAACCATCTAAGTCTAGTCTCCCTCATCTTGTTACCTATTAGTGCTACCCCTAGATTTCCTCTAACATTTTCATTCCTAATTCTATCCTTTCTCAGCATCCTCATTTTTGTGATGCTCATCCTATGAGCATGATGTTCTTTAACTGCCCAACACTCTAATCCATAGAGCATGGCTAGGCTTATGGCCATCATATAGAATATTCCTTTTAGTTTGAGCAGCACCCGTCGATCACACAAAACTCTAGATACACATCTCCACTTGTTCCAACCTACTAGAATTCTCTAGGTAACCTCCCTCTCAATCTCTCCACTCTCATGAATCATTGATCCTAAGTACTAAAAATGGTCTTTTACGTGGACTTCTTGGTTATCAATCTTGATTAGTATTCCACTCCTACTCTCAATGCTAAAATTACATTCCATATATTTTGTCTTAGTTCTACTGATTTTAAATCCTTTAAATTCTAATGCTTCTCTCCATAACTCTAGCTTTGCGTTTACACCTTCCCTTGTCTCATCAATTAAGATTATATCATCTGCAAATAGCATGCACCATAGAATCTCCTCGTGCTAATGTTTTGTTAACTCATCTATAACCAACATGAAAAGGTATGGACTCAATGCCGATCCTTGGTGCAATCCTACAGTGACAGGAAAATCACTGGTCTCGCCACCAGCTGTTTTAACATTTGTTACTACTCCCTCATACATATCTTTAATTATGTATATATACCCTCACGAAACCCCTTTCTCACCTAACACCCTCCATATTAACTCTTTAGGGACTCTATTATAAGCTTTTTCTAAGTTGATAAAGACCATGTGGAGGTCTTTCCTCCTCTCCCTATATTTTTCTACCAATTGTCTTAGTAGGAAAATAGCTTCCATGGTAGACCTCTCAGGCATAAAACCAAACTAATTCTCTAATACACTTGTCTCATGCCATAGCCTCTTTTCAATCACTCTTTCAAAAGTTTCATAGTGTGGCTCATAAGTTTGATTCCTCGATAATTAGTGCAGCTCTGTATGTCTCCTTTATTCTTATAAATTGGTATAATAGAGCTTCTTCTCCACTCATCCGGCATTTTCTTTGATTTTATAATCTCGTTAAACAACTTGGTCAACCAAACTACCCCAATATCTTCCATATGCTTCCAAATCTCTATTGGTATACCATCGGCCCCATGACCTTTCCTAATTTCATCTTTTTCAAGGCTTCTTTCACTTTAAGTATTCTAATCTTACGTTCATATCTATAACATCCAATGTTATTTAGGTTTATAGTAGCAATCCCTATATACAAGCACATCCAACAATCTTTGGGCTTGGAAGTTTTGACATTAATCTCATTGGTGGAGATGATGAGTGAGAAGATAGATACTAATCTTATCCTACTCATTTAATTGGTTACTATACCATCCATGGTATAAATTTAGATTGCTGGAGGACAGATGATTGTAGTGAGAAGAAAAGTACTTTTACAATACTTGGACAGTTATTAACCTCACTCCTAAGTAAGAAGAGGCATCATTAAGGTTGTGTTAACTTTACCTTAAAGGCAATACGGTACTCTTCTAATTTACCAAGTCCTCGTTGTGTGATAGTGGATGGCAGAGGGTTGCCACAGATTGAGCATATAGATTGTATGCAAAAATTCATTATCTTTCCTAATGAGGTTTCAGGATTTTTAATCACAAAATATTGATGTTGATATTGATTGGGCATCAGACATAGGGTCATTTTCTAAGGTGCCATACTAGATGGCCCCAGCTGAGCTGGAATGGTTCCAACTACAAAAGTTAACTAACAAGGATTTGTTAGACTTGGTGGGTCTTCATGTTATGTGTTAGTCCTCTTCGTGGAAGTGAAACAGACCCTTAATGTTATGAACAAATTTGTTTGTTGATAATACAACAACGGAGAACCGACATTCTCTATTGTGTACTAATGATCTAATTGACCATTGCAGTTGGTGCATGACTTTTGTGGAGATTGATTTGTGGTATGATTACCATTAGCTGAGGATTGTGGAGTAATACATCTCTAAGATGATTATTAGAACTAATTATGATTATTACTACTTCTGGGTGATATTAATTAGTGAGACCAATGCACTGATAGTATGTATGGATATGTTGGACTGAATTTTTAAAGCTTACTAAGATAAGTCATGATTATGTTAGTAAATGATGTTTTTGTGTATTCCATGACTTGGAGGAGCACAAGAAATCTTTGTACATTAATCTAAGTATCTGAAAGACTCATCTTTTGGTGTGAATGTATGTGAGTATGAATTATAACCAAAGAACGTGAACTTTCTTGACCAAGATACCTCTATTGATAGAGAGACTATTTATTGAGACCGTGATGAACTAGGATTAGCCAAACTAGTGACCAAGGTTAATAGTTTTCCTTAGTTTGGTAAACTGCTACCACTGAGTTATGGAGTTCTTCAGGATAACAGTGATATGGATGTTGTTTTATATTTCATATATATGAGTTTGATTTCTCATTAGATGAGAAGTATGACAGTGATGTGTATTTGGTATAAATCATTTCTTATGTGTAATTAGAAATTGGTATATGACATACACTTGTGAGTAACCGATGAGGGTAACCTAAGAGGGCGGCTGATGAGGGCTGATATGGGAGGCACTAGCAGGCTTCTAGGTGGCAAGTTTCTAGGCGGCAGGCTTTTAAGTGCTTACAGTATGATCGTGCAACGGGCCTATTTTGATTAGCATATGATTGCCCGCTAGTGAGATGGTATGCTCCGATTTTGAGTGGCATATAACTGCTTGTCAGTGAGCTAGTGTGTTCTAATTTTGTTTGGCATAGATTGTCTATAAGTGAATAGATATGCTCAGGTTTTATTGGCATATGTTGCATATTCATGTGTTGATAAGATATGGTTTGATTGATATACATTGTTTATTGGTGACGTAATGTGCTTTAGAATAGATTTGGCATAGAATTGCCTATATGTGAGTCGAGGTACTTCAAATTGATATGGTCATTTACTTATACTAACTCTTGGATGAGAGTATGGCTTACGCTAATTGCATTATATATGGTTATGATGTGTTCTAACCATATTATGAGTTATTTGAATCCAGAATGATTTGAAACATACATTGGGTTATTTATATATGAATTACTATTTGAGGGGATGATATGGCATGGAATGGTTATTGGCATTGACTTTGAAAATTTTTGGTATGATTTGTAAATCTTGTGATATGGGGATGCCTTTAGAATTGATTGAAGAATAATATGGAAAGAATTTTGAGGACAAAATTCCTATAAGGAGGGAAGAATGTAACAACCCTTAAATTTGGGTTATTTTCTATGTATTAGATTAAAATTTTAATGGAAAAAATTAGAATTTAATTGACAGCAAATTGAGTTTTATGAAAATAACTTCCTTGTAAATTTAAAATTTGGACTATCAAATTTGGAATGTACATGTCAATATGAATTCAATGACACTAAGAATGACCAAATTAGAGTTCAAACAAAAAATTTGCCTAATTATTTTACAAAAGGGAAAAATTATCATTTGACAAGTGAGGCCCACAATGCACTAATGTTGGTCTTAGAATTTAGATGGACTAAAATCAATTTGGAAACATGCTAATTACATGAGAAATCATAATTACTTCACCGTAGCTGAATTTAAGGCAAAAACCCCCTTTTCCTAAATACTATTCATCTCCTTCTCCTCCGGATCTAGCTGTGTTCAATACCATGAACCAATCTTACCTTCTTCCACAATGTTGCAATGACGGATCACCTAAAGTGCATCGTGATCATGCCTTTTTCCTTCCATCTCTCCATCTCGTGTAAAAGCATCAAGATTGAATTTTTCACCGATCTGAGAAGTAAGATTCAACTTTTGTTTTTCCCTTCCATTGTCCTCCTTTCATTGCTTTTTATCGTTCCCATCACCTAGATCAAAGATTTTCATGTGAGTAGGGTTTGACTTTAAGAACAATCATGACACAGTAGAAAACCCATCTCAAAGACAGCTCAGATGGATGATATGAGCTGTCCATTGGATTCAAGTACCCTCAAAATCTTAGAAATGGAAAAAATAGAATAAAGATGGAATCATTTAGGACTCCGATCAAGCAAAAACAGAGTGGAGGGTCTTAGCACATTATCCTTGATGGACGTCACACCTAGGATACGTCCACGGGATGCTCAAATGAAGACGCACGACGTAGCACAACTGCACGCGCACAAGATGATGCACACACACTATCTCGGTCGGGCTAGGTGTTCAGGCATCTTGGAAACCATGATGCACTCGCCGTGCTTTCGAACGCGATGCGTCCTGGGGGTGCCAGTTTAAATTGAGTCTGGCCCAGATTTTAATCCTAACCTTTCAAAAATTAACTATAATGTTCATGTTGCAATTGTGGGGGTTATATAAGCCCAATTTTTTTATTCGAAATGTCTGTTGGAATCGTCTCAATGATTTTAGCATCAAAAGTCATAAAATATTATCCAATTACTTAGATCGAGCTAATCAGAGGATGATTAGGCCTTAGAACTTGGACAATTAGATAATGAAAGAGATGAATTTTGAGATCTAAGGACTAGATCATGTGTATTCATCCTCAAAATTGATCTAAACCATTGATCTGACTAAGGAATTAGAATTTGTCGATTAGGGAGTGATCTGATTGTTAGATCTAGATATAAATCATAGGCATACACTAAAATGAATTGATAAACATGCAATTGAATTGGTTTTTATGATTAAGATTAGAATTAGTAATCAAATCATAAATTGGGGCTATTAAGAATGATCCAACGGTTAGATCACCTCGATTTCCATTGAGATGGAATGAATTAAGCATTTTGTGATCAAGAGACATTAAATTAACAAATTACAACTTTGATCGACGATTTAGATAAAGTAGATGAGTACTTGATAGTATAGAAACTAATTTTTATAGAGATAAATCAGACAATCTAGACTGTTTATCTAGATCAAAAGCTAGATTAGAGGATCGTTGGACAATTTGATTACAAATTGACAACACTTAAGAGAAAAACTTATAATGGATTATATTGAGGAAAATGAATGAAGCGAAATAGTAATACGGTACTGACATATACATCAGAGCACGCTTGCTAAGAGGATTTCAAGCCTGATTTGGTTGTTTCTCTTATTGAGGTAAGTGATGACATTTAATGCTACATATTGCTTTTCTAAAATCTTGCACTATCATAGCGTCTTGATTGATGCAGATTGTTTGTGACATAATTTCTATATTATGTGTACTTGTGATTTATAAATTTTTATACTATGATTTGATATGAGATTTTGATAGCACATTGAATGAATTTTTATGATCGATCTGTTTGATGGTATTGATACTTGTGGATCTTATATCTGAATTGTAAATATCTCTTCTTTATTGTATCACTAAGATTGGATGATTTTCAAAGAATTTGTGCTGGAGGCTTGGTGGCTAGTCCTTGAGAGGCTAACCCCAGGATGAGGGGATGCCTTAGAATGGTGAGTCACAAGTTCTCCTAGTTTTATGAAGAGGCTTTAGTGGCTAG
The DNA here is from genome assembly GCA_035236585.1 of Warburgia ugandensis. NCBI lineage: Eukaryota > Viridiplantae > Streptophyta > Magnoliopsida > Canellales > Canellaceae > Warburgia > Warburgia ugandensis. The sequence continues at coordinate 23,794,273 of CP141130.1, read as the reverse complement.
TCCTTGATAGGCTAACCCTGAGATGAGAGGGGTGCCTTGGGATGGTGAGTCACAAGTGCTCCTGGTTTTATGAGATCATGATTTTCATATTTTATGATTTATGACTGGTGTTTTCACCCAGTGGCTGTCATGCTTAAGGCCACCCACCTACCCTCTGAATTTATGAGATGATAGACACTTGCCCATAAATGACACTCGGTAGGGGTTGGTTCATGTGTAATCCACACTACTGGTCCGGTCCCACTCATGTGGACGCATGGCAAATCTCTCGTTACGATATTGATGGGAGTGGCAGTTGGTAGACCTAGGAGTCTGGTTACCATTGTAACATGATGATCCATACTCTTGTTCTGTGTGTATATGTGATGAGCATTGATATATTATTGTGTGTCTGGGTGTGATGACACTCAGAAGAGTGGTATGAGTACTCATGACCTCTTATACAAGCGTGTGGGATACTTGTGAGACCCGCGTATCTTGAGGTGCCCTATTATTGACCTATGTTATGACTTATGGGTTGTACATTAGTATGATTTAATTTATGACCAGGAGATATGGATAAGTATTCATGTTGGATGAGATGGTTGTGCATGGGCAGACCCTAGGTACTATTGTCATATCTGTGATTTCTTATCTACTGTGGGAGTATATGTTTTTATTGAGTATTATATTTGATTTGGATGGATGGGTATGGAGATTGAGTCTCCTAAGTATTATGTTATGTCATTGTAATTATCAGGTGGTTTTTATATCACATATGTTATGTGCAGTGGTCTAAAATACAGAGGAGACTCTGTCGGATTTTCAATAGAAATGGGGATATCATTTCACCATTAAATATGTGATTTTGTAGTTGTATGACTCCTGAGATTTTGAAAGAAATGCCTTATTGATTTAAAAATCGAAGTTTTTAAACAAGGATCTTGACATATTTTTAAAATTATTATTATATTGCTGTGGAAAAAAAAAAACCCAAGGTGTCATAATCGATGATCAACAGTGCATATTTGATAATCCAACAATCATTGATCAAACATGATTAGTGCTGTGAATGACTAAGGTTGCGTTGCTACGTATTGATCAATGTTAGGAACTAAACTAGAACAAAGTCTAATGCACAGATAATTATGGGAAAACTTGGATTGCAGTTTGAGTAAGTGTATACATGTGTTCTACAGATATGTGATTGATTGTTAGTACGTGTGCAAACTTGATAGCTATTTGCATCAACGAATTTGAAGTGCTCGATCAAATGTAGGAGGTTTTGAGATTGCTACATTGGTTTATGCAATTTTGAATGAATTTAGCATTAACTGATGTCTCTTTGAAAATGTCAACTCTGAATCTTAAAATTATACTCAATATTTGCGGCTATTGTTTCATTTAAAGTTTATAAAAAATGCTATAATTGTTATAGATTTGAATTTAACTCATGATCTCTGTTTTAAATGAGAAATTTTAATAGAAACATGAGATGGATTCATCTGTATATTTCAAAAGATTTATGCAAAATTGTGCATTGATGTGTATTTTGAAATTGTAATGCAAGACTTGCATTTTATAAGAAAATAAAGTTTGGTTTGAAATCCATGTACGTGTTATTGACGAGAGCAGCCAATTACGACAAAGATGAAGTAGATAAAATTTGATATTGACACCCTCTTTCTACGAAAAATTCTCATTCTACACTCACTGACTATCGTGCTATTTAACAGAATGCCGCGTAAAGAAATGCAGAGAAGTAAGTTGTTGAGAATATTAATTTATCATATTGTCCCAAGTTGTAATGAAGAGTTTATATTATATTAGGGCGATAATCATTTTATCGGTCATTAATTTATCAAACTTTTATGGTATTTATGTATTAAGAAGCATGGTCGTTTTCAATGTCTAAAAGAAAATTGTATAAATTTCAAGGTAGGCAGCATCCAATAGGGATTGAGACGTCATCCCAACAGTGGGTGTGACAGCGCGTACGTGAGTGATTGGGTGAGTGTGTAGAAGGCAGCCCATGAACGAAGCTCCTGCATATACGAGATTTGGGAAAGGAGTAGATCACAAGGGTCAATAGTATGTAGCTTTACCTTACATTTTGCAAGAGGCTTAGTGTGCAGCCTTATCTTGAATTTTGCAAGAGGCTGTTTCCCCAACTTGAACCCGTGACCTCAAAAATTACACGACAACTTTACTATTACGCCAAAACTCTCCTTCGATGAGTGTATTTACTGCAACAAAAAAGTGGAAAAAACAGAGAGAAGAAGGTTTAGGATAGGATCAGAAATGGATCCGAATCAAACATCAACTTGTAGAAACCGAAATGGTTTGCATGGACACATGATAGAATCAGACCATTGACAGCTCTGCTCAAAACAAAGTTACTGTCACATTCCTTCGTAACAGTTGCTGCCTACGTCCCACCACTGGGTATGCATTTGTTTGACATCCAGCCACGAGTCCATCCCATTGCACCTGTCTTGTCTTCATTTGAGGTCTTATTCATTTGATCCAAGAGACTTGCTTCGAGTTTTGCCAGCAGAATATGAAGCGCTTGTTGGACGGCATTTATGGGGTAGGACAATGGCTACCATCGAACCAAAACCATGTGGCTTGCTTGTAGATGGTTTATAAAGTGGGTGTTTATCTGGTGAATGTGCATATTTTCAGTTGAAAAACATAAGCAGGCAAAAATAGAAGGCTCACTTTTTGTATTGATCCAAACTATCTATTTTCTAAGCCACTTTTTGGATGAGTCATATTTCAGCCAATCTAGTAATTTTAACCTCTCATTTCCAGTCTTCAAAATGACTATCAGAAGGGGTAGAAAGCAACGGTTTACATCAAAAGCCCCTCATATCAAAGGTTAGAATCATCAAACATTGATTAACTTTTATGTCTCTCATATTGATACAACACCCAACCAGACGAATAGTTGTGATCATCTGAATAACGAGTCTCAGTTGTATTCTAGCCCTCTTACGTTTTTCAAACTGTACTAAAGTATTATAGGGTTCACCCCTTTTATGGACCTTATATATGCGGAAACTTCATGCACCAGGCTGCAAATGTTTTTTTCACTTTTTCCAAAGTTAAAATAGTATAGATTAGACAAGCTATGGTCCTGAGCAAGTAACTAGTAGTCTTAGCTACTTACCTCTCACTATAGGGTAGTCTCTCTCTCTCTCTCTCTCTCTCTCTCTCTCTGACCACAACACATACAAGTACCGGATTCATGTTTAAGTTGTACTAAATTATGACATATGAAGATCACGGGCAAAACGCTTCATCCATGGGAGACAACGGGACCTCTCTGTTCTACATAGCTATTGGTCCCTGATTGAGGCATCGTAAGACACTGTAGTTGTTTTGCATGATTACAAGCATGGAAGTCGCACAATGAACGATAAGTGGAAGTTGGAGAGAAGGAGAGAAGCATGCAGCTGCATTCCTGCCTGCAAACAATCAAGCAAGCCCAGATTTTAGAGTTTTATCTTGAATTTTCAAGTTACTTTCTTTAGGAATGTTAATGGCGGAGATGTTTGTTAGAATTTGTTCTTGGTTTTGCACAGATTTCTTTAGCTTACAAGCGTAGACACCATATTAAGTTCTCACTTTAATAAGCACCAGTAACTGAGCACTGATCATTTGACGTTTGACACTTCATGTTAATCTTCTTCCCGGGCAAAACTGAGTCTTACTTTTTTAACGACGAAGCAGTTGCCCTTATAAATCAAAGGCTTAGGATCATCAGGTCGATGATCAGGTACATATATACTGGGCCAGAGATACCTAGCATCCTTTTAATGGTTCTTGATGCCAACTTTTGTTTGCTGCTTGGTCAGCCATGGTTTAATTAGGTGGGGCAATACCGTCCGCTTTGCTTCAAATTATGCAACTGTATCAAGAAGACAAGCTGCCATTCCAGGTAAGAGTCTGCGCAATGGATCCTCATTTTGTGAGGAGAGTAATTTCTTTTGAAAGATCTAAGCCATTCATATTATTTGACAAGGCTTGGATAGGCAAGACGGCAAATATTATGACCATTGAATTCTTACGGCGTATTTATCTGTACTTGGAATCACAGGAGCTAAATATTTTTAGTCTTTTTTCAAAGATCTAAAATAAGAGGTTAGAATAATCCAAATCATCAATTTTTTTGGGTTCCCTAGTTGTGGCGCGGCATACAATATAAATTGCTTAGATCTTCCAAATGAAATCACCTTCCATTAAAAAAGTGGGGCATCGACGTCTTTGCCGGCTTGGATGAAAAAGGAGGAGGGTCCTACATCAGGTGCCAGCCGGCAAGGGAGAAGTTGAAGATGATTTTGTTATTTCTTTCTTACAAATGAATATGCATTTGTATATTAGTTTGTGAGAAAGAAATGAAAATCATCTCTCTCTTCTTAAATATGGCAACCCTTGTGTCAAGTAGCCAGCCGACAAGGGTGAAGTTGAAGATGGTTTTATTTTTATTTTTTGCTTGCAAATGAATATATATTAGTTTGTAAAGAAGAAATGAAAATCATCTTCAGCTTTTAAGAAATACGGCATCCCAAATATGACATGAATCGAAAACAGACATTCCCTCAAGCTAGGGCGTTCCCCATGAGCGACGAGCTGCATCAAATCCCGGGTGTGGTGAAAAATAGGCAAGGGCTGCTAGGGCCTTCTCCCAGAAGCGACGCGCTACATCGGATCCCGGGTGTAGTGAAAAATGGGCAAGGGCTGCTAGAGCGTCCCCTCGGAAGCGACGCGCTGCATCAGAACCCAAGTGCAGTGAAAAGTGGACATGGGTTCATACCATGGAGGTCTAGAAAGGCAATAGTAAATAGGGTATCACCAGAACATAAGATTCATATGGCCACATGGAATATAGGGACACTAACTGGCAAGAGTTTGGAGTTAGTAGACGCGATAAAACGTAGGAGTCAACATCGCTTGTATCTAAGAAACCAAGTGGAAAGGGGCTAAAGCAAGAGAAATAGATGAGTATAAATTATGGTACGTAGGAAAGGAAAATAACAAAAATGGCGTAGGAATAATAGTGGATAAGGAATTAAAGGATAAAGTTGTGGATGTTAAAAGAATCAGCGATAGAATTATAATAATAAAAATTGTTCTAGGAGAGCAAATTATAAATGTTATAAGTGCAAACGTACCACAAGTAGGGTTACAATAGATAATCAATAAACAGTTTTGGGAAGATATGGAGGGAGTCATGTAAGAAATTCCCAACACTGAGCGGATATTTATAGGTGCAGACTTAAACGGCCATGTAGGAAAAGATAAGGAAGGATATGATAGAATACAAGGTGGATATGGTATAGGTGAACGAAATGAGATGGGGGAGAATATCCTCGATTTTGCTTTGTCATATAACCTTTCCATTGCAAATATACTCTTTAAGAAGAGGGATGAACATTTAATAACCTTTAAAAGTGGACTTCATAAAAGTCAAATAGACTTTTTTCTACTTAGGAATAATGAACAATCTACATGTAAGGATTGTAAGGTGATACCTTGTGAGAGTTTGACCTCACAACATAGGTTAATGGTTATGGATATCCATATCAAAAGATGGAGTAAAAGAACTAAACTTAATACACACCCAAAAACTAAGTGGTGGAACTTAAAAGGAGAGAAAATAACCTCCTTCAAAAATAAGTTGATGGTAGAAGGAAAGTGGAACTATAAAATAGAAGTAAATACTATGTGGATTAATATGGCTGAGTGCATTAAGAAAGTGGCAAAAGATGTCTTAGGAGTATCTAAAGGTAAAAGGGTATTAGCAAAGGAAACATGGTGGTGGAGTGAAACAGTTCAAAAAGTTATTAAAGAAAAACGGATGTGTTTTAAAGCATGACAGAAGATTAGAAATAATGAAAACTATGAGCAATATAAGAATGCTAAAAACGTTGCTAAGAGAATAATAAGTGAAGCTAAACTTAAAGCATATGATGAGCTCTACAATAGACTAGGAACAAGAGAAGGTGAGAAAGATGTGTTTACACTTGCAAAAGTAAGAGAACAGAAGGGTAAGGACTTAAATCATGTTAGGTGTATTAGAAGCGATGATCAAAGGGTATTAGTCAAAGATGATGAGATCAAACAAAGGTGGGAAAAATACTTTAAAAAATTGTTAAATGACAATGGCCCTGAGAATATAGGGATTGAAAATACTATAAATCAAAATAACATTGGATATTATAGGTATGAACGTAAGATTATAATACCTGAAGTAAAAGAGGCCTCGAAAAAGATGAAATCAAGAAAGGCCATGGGGCCTGATAGTATACCAATAGAGGTTTGGAAGCATATGGGAGACATTGGGGTAGTTTGGTTGACAAAGTTGTTTAACAAGATTATAAAATCAAAGAAAATACCTGATGAGTGGCGGAAAAGTTCTATTGTACCAATTTAAAAGAATAAAGGAGACATACAGAGCTGTACTAATTATAGAGGGATCAAACTTATGAGCCACACTATGAAACTTTTTGAAGAGTGATTGAGAAGAGGCTGCATCATGAAACAAGTGTATCAGAGAATCAGTTTGGTTTCATGCTTAGGAGGTCTACCATGGAGGCTATTTTCTTACTAAGACAATTAGTAGAGAAATATAGGGAAAGGAGGAAAGACCTCCACACGGTCTTTATTGATTTAGAGAAAGCTTATGATAGAGTCCCTAGAGAGTTAATATGGAGAGTGTTGGGTGGTAAAGGAGTTTCGCAAGGATATATAGACATAATTAAAGATATGTATGAGGGAGTGGTAACAAATGTTAAAACCACTAGTGGTGTGACTGGTGATTTTCCTGTCACTATAGGATTGCATCAAGGATCGGCACTGAGTCCATACCTTTTCACATTGGTTATAGATGAGCTAACAAAACATCTACACGATGATCTTACTTGATGAGATAAGAGAAGGTGTAAACATAAAACTAGAATTATGGAGAGAAGCATTAGAATTTGAAGGATTTAAAATTAGTCGAACTAAGACAGAATATATGGAATGTAATTTTAACAAGGAGAGTAGGAGTAGAATACCAGTCAAGATTGATAACTAAGAAGTCCCCATCAAAGACCACTTTCGGTACTTATGATCAATAATTCATGAGAGTGAAGAGATTGAGAGGGAGGTTATCCAGAGAATTCAAGCGGGTTAGAACAAATGGAGATGTGCATCTGGAGTTTTGTGTGATCGACGGGTGCTACTCAAACTAAAAGGAAAATTCTATAGAATGGCCATAAGGCCAGCCATGCTCTATGAATCAGAATGTTGGGCAGTTAAGGAACATCATACTCATAGGATGAGCGTCGCAGAAATGAGGATGTTGAGATGGATGAGTGGTAAGACAAGAAAAGATAGAATTCGAAATGAAAATATTCGAAGAAATTTAGAGATGGCACCAATAGGTAATAAGATGAGGGAGACTAGACTTAGATGGTTTAGACATATTCAAAGGAGACCAACAACGGCCCCGGTTAAAAGAAGTGAGGCAATACAAGTAGAAAGTTTTAAAAGGGCAAGGGGAAGGCCCAAAAGAACGTGGATATAAGTGGTGAGGAAAGATTTAAAAACTTTGGGACTAAATGAAGACATGGTATTTAATAGAGTGGAATTGAGGAATAAGATTCATGTAGCCGACCTCTAATTGGGATAAGGTCTTGATGATGATGATGATCGACGTCTTTGCCGGCTTGGGAGAGAGAGAGAGAGATGAGGTCTATATCCCCTTGATCAGATGACCATCAAGTCTAATTTGGGTCTGAGTTCTGTCCCTAGATCAAATGACCCATCAACCTTCATTTAACATTTGTCAAGCAATTGGTTCTTGCTACATTTCAATCTGCAAGGAGGATGTCCTTTCGCCATAAGATCAGAACCACGCAGGTTGTAATAATCAGAAAAGAAACTGTCTTCTGCACCCAAACGACTTTTTAGCGGCTGGAACCTGGATATGAGTGGGTCATGGCTCACCGTCCAGTTATCTGACATTACAAACTATACGAGCCATCCATTTTACACCTTAATTTTAAATGTTCGGTCCATCTAAGGGCGAAGATCTTTTGGGCTATGGCCCATCTAAGAAGTGGGCCTATGAACAATGCCCATCTAAGCATCTTTTAAGTCATTATGAAGTGGCTTAACAGAAGCTGCCATATATTGACACCACAGCCTGATGATCTGAATAGTCAATCTGGTCTACTCCGGCCAATCAAAATCAAATGAAGACCATCAAACCAGAGCAGAAACTTACCATTGCCCCACACTATTCATTATGCAACCAGCTAAACAGCTCAATTATCAGATTGAATAATCGTATCAGAAACGTCAAAAGCATGAATGATCACTGAATAATAAGATCAGGAACTTCAAAAGCAAGAATGATCACAATGATAGAGCCCATCAGATGGACAGACCAGACTACCGGCTCGTGGTGCCACTTCGAACAATTCAGCAGCCATTTCCAGAGACAAATGGAAATTTTATACAGTAAAACAAAAACTGGAGGTCAATGCTGACGTTCTAAGAAGAAAGACTTCATCCCTTCAGCCATTTTTGCCAAAGGCAATATAAGATTAGCTATAGTCAAACCAAATGTATGAGTGTCAGGTCTGAGACCACATATGCCTCTCCATTTCCCCTTCTTTTTTTTTCCTGAATGGTAACGGTACAGATATCCTTCAAAGCCGGCCACTAGATATTTTTTCTGGTGACTGTGGTGACTATATAAGATTTAAGTAACTCATGTCCTGTGATTGTTCATCTTACCACCATTCCATGGACTCAAATATGAAGCTGAGACATTTTCTTGAGCCACATGGTTACACACCTGCTGAGGGGACTAGAGGGTGCCAGTCAATGAAAACCTGTCCATGCAAGGTCCAACACTCACGCACTCCTCTCCCCTGACCTTAACATTCCATCTGGTGCGTCTGAATGACTCGAAACCAATGGAAGTGACTTTACGACAACCGTGAATATACAACACAGCAAGCCGTTCACACCCATTTTGTAAAGCCCGTAACCCACGGTCACAAAGGTTTCGACATCTGTTCACATGAAGTATCTCCAAGTTATGGCAGTTCGACCCGATTGCCTCCCAACCAGAAACCCTGACTTCATGGCACAACACTAAATTCCATTCCTCCAGTAGTGCACACCCCTTGGCTATGGCCACCACTGATTCATCGCCAACAAACCGACATAACCGTAGATTAAGAAATCGAAGTCTTGTAGCATATCCAGCACCAATTCCAGCCAGTCCATCCCCGCCAACCCAACTCCTCAGGCACGAGATATTAAGATACTCGAGTCCACCCCCATTAACAGCTCCGTTCAATCCCTCAGGAGTAAGCAAACACGACTCTGCTTCCAAGTAAGTTAGAGTTGGGGAACACCCGTTAAGTCCAATACCTGTTATGCCTTTACAGTTTGACATTGTCAATGCACGTAATTTGAAGCATTCTCTTGATAATGCTTTGATTCCCCGGTCAGAAAGAAGTGTACAATATGCGAGATTTACATTCTCTAAAGCTGAGCACGATTTAGCCAGGTTCTCTAAGCCAGAGTCAGTGATATTACATCGATAAAGACTGATGGATACCAAAGAGGAACATCCTGTAGAAACCAAATTGAGTCCCTTATCAGTAATTTCGAAGCAGCAATCAAGGGAAAGGCTTTGCAGTTTTGATCCCCAAGATTGTAGCTCAGAGAGAGCTGAATCAGGCAGCTCCGTGCACCCAGCCAGAGATAAATCTTCAAGTTGTTGGAAACGGATCAACAGCCTAGAGAGATATATGACATAATCCCTAGAGCTAGCTGCATTGTAAGAGCACCTGAAGCGCAATGATTTGCGACCTAAATTCTGTATCTGAAGCCAGCGCCTGCAAGTCAAGCCAAAGGCATCACTGTCAGAGCAACTCTTCAGCCTCTCAAAAACAAGTAATAGGCATTCATCAGGGAGATCAGCAACAGAGACCGATCCTCCTTCAGAAATAGCCATTTAGGACTTCTTCTTTGCCAAAGGGGTTAACTAGCTCTCTTCTGAAGGCTGCAGAGCTCGGATCTTTACAGTGTACTTTTTGTGGGCTGAACCTGATGAGTCTGATGCATCAAAGCCGCACAAAGTAACTGGTTCACCATATCCATAGCCTATGAGAACTCCACATTTACGACAGAGAAGCTTTGATTTTGGACGGTAAAGACCCCAAGACACGGGAAGACAATTTACTTCGTCAACCTGAGTGAATCGACTAAGATCGACGGAAAGGAAGGATATCACACCCTTCTTGATGGATTTGCGGTACTCAGAGCCTATGCCAGATGTTACACGGTTAGAAGAATTCAAGTTCAGAGGGTACCCACAAGAACCACAGCTGCATCGAGCAGAGCAAAGCAAAATTTAGCTACTGCAGACTATGTGCATGTGTATTTAAGAAAACACAGGGAATTGTGTGTGAGAAATATCAATAAGGGCAGACAATATACAAATGGATAACAAAAATGTAACTTGAAATGATCTAACCATCTGTTCGTTTCTCACACAAGCATATGCAAACCTTAAGAAGCACTGAAACCTCATCAATGATATACAACAAAATGCTGTTGACCAATATAGCCGAATTCAAAGTAAGTTCCAATATTAGCAAAACTTCAAAAAAGACACTTATAAGCTTGAATGCGTTCTCAATCTAAATGCAGTTAGGACACAATCTGAATAGAGACAATGAGATAGCAAGTCTGGCATATAACATGAACTGCGAAATCAATGTTTCATCTTGTGAGCAAAATTGCCAATGTAAGATGAGATTAGAAACTGAGAATGTGGCTGGTACTCTTCAAGCTAGAGCCAGTTTAGCCAGAGAACAGAGCTCTTTGTATTTATTTTTTTTAACCTGATATGAAGCATAAAGTACTGTCATGTTCTTCAGACTCCAGACTGGTTAGGATCAGTGAACCAAAATATTATCAAAAAGAACAAATAAGATTGATGCAGAATGGTTTGAGGATATCAAAGGAGCATCATTATGGCATGGTATTCAATGAACTTATGGTGGCCATTTTGAATAGTCGAAGCACTTAAAGTGTGACATCTAAGTGTCCACAGTACTTGGGAGTATGTTCCAAGTATATCCATCAAGAAGCTTCCCTACACCATTCTCTTCAATGTGATCTGGTTAAAGGCACAATAGTCCCCACATTCTCCACAAACCATCATTTTCCAAACAAATACAATGTTGATGAGTAAGGGCTAAATGATGTGATGCATGAACCTTGTCTCTGGCATATATTGGACAATCTACTGAGTCTCAATCTTATGAAGAGTTCCATGGGAGTTTGAGTCTTGGCCAGTTTAAAATATTCATGAAATTCTTCCTACATTATCATATATGGTAATAGTAGAGATTAAAGGCAGATCACAGATACTGATTGGACTTCACTTTCTCGTTCCCCCATGAATCATTCTTTCTTTCTTTTAATATTTCCTATCCATTATTTTCAACTCTGCAAAATTGGGTTAAAACTTAGTAAGAAGACTGTATGGTGTCCTACAGCCAGAGGCCTTCGCTACCGAAGGAGCATACAATCTCGTAGAGGATCTTTTATAGGTAACTATCGTGATTTTGTTTTGAGCATTTGATGAAGTATAGGGGTTTTATGATTTTTGGTGGGAATTGCAAAAAAAGTGACTTTGTATAGATCTGATTTGTGTAAAATAAAAAGATCATTGTTTGCTGCTTCAGCCAGACCCAAAAAATATTACCACCTTGAATCAGAGCTCTCAATGATGAATTGGTCCTGAAACAATGAGACAAGAATCTTAAACCTTTTCTTTAGGGACTTCACTTCCTGCACAGAAGAAACTTCATACCAATGAACCCTAAGAATTTTAATCTCACTAATTGTGTGTCGTCGTTGATGATTCCACCAATGTCCACTTGCCATACATTACTGAATGTAAAGTCATCAGAGTTACATTGATATAATCCTAAGGTCAATACCCATCCACAATCACTCTTTCATTGTAAACCCTGTTGAACCTAAAACTTCCATGCTTTTTGGAGAATCGACTTAGAAATCTCCTCAACTTTTTTTCCATCCATCTTTCGTAATCAAGGCCTTTAAAAGTTGCAATTATTTTGCTTCTACCTCTGAAGATGAGATGGTTTCACTCCTTCAATGGAACCTGTAAGAGAGACATCAAGCTGAGCTTCAAAAGAACTCTACCTCTAACACTCAGCAATAATGTCCATCCCTCTAAGAGCCTGACTAGCCAGTGCATGCTACACTGAGAAAATAGCATGAGATGAAACGGGGATGCAGCGCAAATGGATCAAGAAATGCTCCACTAAATTTTTCGCAAACTATTAACAATGACAAAAATGATGGGTCAAATAGTCAGCAATCAAAATATTATCTAAGCAGGATTCCGTCACAAAGAAATGGCCAGGTTGGCCCTAAGAAAGTCCCAATCCAAATCCCAAAATTTGACAAAGCCTTGAATGAGATAGTCTTTAGATTCAGCCCTAATACTAGTCCATGAGAATGAAAAAGACCCAGGTCAGGCATATAATGATAGGATTCATGTCCATAGAGATCAAGCCTTATGAAAGTGGTTGCATGATTCCTCATTATATTTGCTTATGATACACCAGTAAGGTAGATAAAAGTCCTACTATTTGAAAACAAGAGCGTTAATCTTTTGATGGCACATCACCCACTTAGAGAACCTCACCTAACACACAAATCAACAGCAAAATGAGATTGGGGAATTCCAGAGATCAAAAGGTCTTGTGCGCATAACTTCAGTGATAGAAAAACTTACTCAACACGAGTCAGTCATTCAACTGCTAAAGCCCAAAGAAAACAAAAATGGATGAAGAGACGGTTAATATCCAAGTAGAGTAGCCCTACCCTACTCAGTGGAGTATATCTAGCTGCATTGAAGGGTAGTAGAGTCAGATAAAAGCTATACAACACAATTCTCATGTTTTCCTTCCGCGAATTTCAAATAATTTATTCCAATGTTCCATCAAGGATCAGAGGCACAAGGAGAAGAAACAGGTGTTGGAGGAGAGGCAGCTAAAGGAACGTAGTAAGATTATGGGTCATTGGCTGTTAAATGTGGAACATTTCAGTTTTCACCATCTGTTTGAATGCCACTTATCAGACTGTAAATAACCCAATAAATCTCGTACTCAATGCAATTCAAGGTGCCCCAGCAGAAGAAATAATGATCCTCAATATAAGATAAATCAATCTTAGTTGTTTTTAACAACGAATCAGCAGATTAAACAAGCAGAAAATTTACACGATTTTCAAACAGCAAATAAATGATCCAAAGAACACGAACAAGCAAGCCGAATCTTATCAAGTCAACGTTCAGAAAAAGAAAAAAAGAAAAATACGAAAATCTTATCAAGATTCCTACAGTTTAATGAGAATAAGCAGCAATCAATTCAGCAATTCCTCGTGCCACAGTCGAATCCAGTAATAAAGCAGACAAATCTGCATGGATCAGACACAGATTGAAGCGAAAGAAAAATGAATAAATAGACGTAATATCGAACCAAACAGAACGAGGAAAGAGGGGGTAAAATGCGCAAGAAGTAAATTTGGGAAATAGAGCAAACCCTGAAAAGAAAGAGAAACGGATACAAATACCTGTAACTAACATCTGCTTGGGACATCCTCGCAGATCGAAATCGGGTTTTCTGAAGCAAGTGTCATTCGTTAAAGATCAGACACCCATCCTGATCACAAATCGAGAAATCGTGAGAGAGAGGAGCGAGGGGTAACGTAAGTTGGAAGGAGAGGAAAGAAGAGAGAGAGAGAGAGAGAGAGAGAGGTAAATAGCGGGTTTTCTGACTTTGGAAAAGCGGATGCCAAGGATGTTTGGATGCACAGTTTTGTCTCTCTCTCTCGGCTAATGGGCCGACTGCGAGGGTCAATGTCGGTAATTTAGTTGTCAAAAGTCCGGCTCACTTTTTCTGTTACTAGTGGCGGACTCACTCCCATAAGACAGCTTTTTTCCGGTGCATCTTAACCATACACGTGGTACTTTAGACTTGATGTTGATGAGATCATATATCTGACGATGAGGAAGACCGAATTGCCGTACCACCTTAACTATCTCATGCTCGCGTAGGTATGTAAGGGCCGGGTCGGACTTTAATTAGCAGGTTAGCGGGTCAAAAAGCATAAAAATGACGTCATCCATTTTGCTTGCGGGTCAAAAGGTGTCTTCGCTAACAAAATGATCGATTTAATATAGTGCGCTGTGTGGCTAACAAATGAAATGTTTGGGTTGGAACTTTATCCCTTTCAATAATCATTTCAACGTGTGATCTTCTCGGTATTGACTTCAACGTGAATATGATTGTTTTGAACTTCTGAATCAAGAAATAGTTCCTCAGCAATCGACCAACCTTGTCAAGATTATGGAATAGAGATTGTATGCAAACAAACACAATTTCTTTTCTCCAAGATCTTGTACATCAGGTCAACAACATCCCTGTACTTCACCGTTTTCTTTTTTCCATTTTTTTTTCCCCTCTTGTGAAAGGCTCTTGTTTCATCATTTTTTAATCGAACTGTATAGAATTTAAAGAATGGTTAAATTTGGTCCACAAAGGAGATACTAAGTTTAATAAGTATAATTTTTTGTTGTTCTTTGATCACTATATGGGGAGATTTCCCACTCACCTAAGAATAAGAAGAAAATGCTTTGTTTATACTTTGCTTCTGATCACACAACTCTATTGCAATTGCTTGATTTCCAATTTTAATGCATAAGCTTCGTGACAAATGTAGTTTCCGTCAGGATTTTCTAAGGTCAAGGCCAATGAGTTCTCTACACTCTTGTGTATTTTGAAAATTATTTGTGAAAGCATAGACCTTTTGGCTTGGATTGTGAATATTGAAAAAAAAATATAAAAAAAATAGAGATTTACTTCTAGAAGTGCCACTAAAAATCTTCTAAGCCCATTTGATTATTCAATACACATATCCATGTATATTCTAATCTCAAAAAGAAACAGAGATCTCCAGATTCTAAGATCCTTAGAAAGAATTGAATCTTGATCGATGAATTAAATTAAATCTACAATCATCGCATGTTTTTAAAATTGGTCTTGACACCCTTTTCATTTGGACATTCTCATTTTCAAGCAATCTATTTTCCTTTTACCAAAGAGTCATGCAATTGATGCTTTCAAACCCCAAGAATCAGCTCTCACAAGCTAATTGGAATCATTAGACTATATATCATGTCTTCATTCTCAAAGAACATCTTTCAATCTAACCATGAAGATTCTCATCAATTTCCAAACCATTGTAAATATCTAAAAATTAATCACCTAAGAATCAACCACCTAGCCAACCAATGAGAGACAAGCAATCAAGTAAGCTAATATTATCAATTATACTAGAAAAGAATAAATCAATCAATTTCTAAAATTATCGTGACCCCAAACCCTGAGGCCACATTTTAGTGTAGTCATACATAGCGATCGGCTCGTGTAAAGCCTACGTGGCTCCTTTTTTTATCATAGTGGAAGTGATGATAGAGCTAGATGCTCTTGTCTTGTACAAGGCATGGTTCAGGTGATAAAATTTTGAACACTTAATTCTATCAAAATTTTTGCATAGTCTCCTCTGTTTTTCAGACTTTCGCATTTAATGCATGCAATGCTTTTCACCTGGTAAATAGTTTTATAGTTTAAAAAAATTAATAGGAGACTTAGTCTTCACACAATTGACCATAGTAAATAACTCATGCTTACTAACATGGAGTTCTAAGTGAATATTATACAACATCATCAACTTAAATATATAGAATGTAGATCCATATGCATAGGGTTACTCATCAAATCATGAGCACAACTCATATTCATTATCACACATACATATACAGTATAGAACATGATAATATCAACTAATCATGCTTCACCCATTCTCAACAAGTGCCCTCTCTTTGTCAACTTGACTAGTACCTAAAAAATGATAATATGAGCTGAGAAGCCCATTAAGAAAAAATAATTAAACCCATGCATATCCTACCATTCTTGTTGAACTTAGCTCAAGTTCACACCTATGTTCTATCATAGAACATTGAACTATATTTATTTGATATAACCAACAAAATCATTAACATGCATTATTAGGTATAACACATCGACATATAACCAAGAATACAGCTTATTCCACAACTCAAACTATAAAACAATTGATATAATAGTCAAATACAAACATACCTGAATGTATTTCATTTAAGTATTGCCTTAGCCATGATAAGCAAGTATAACATCATCATACTGATCAAGTAGTCTTCCCCTTTAAGGTTGACCATCTTGGACAAGCCACTGTAAATATCATACATAAGGTAACCTAACCCTAAGGATTTACCATCTCAGGTGGCTTCACCATGATTCCAAAGAACCAAGCAGTTCTTTCTCTAAGGATTTACCATCTTTGGCTGTTCCACCATAATCATGATCAACCAGACAGCCCTTTCCCTCAGGGTTTACTATCTTGGGAGACTCAATATATAATTGCCCATCCCTTGGGATTTACCATCTTATGTAGCTCCACCACAATTCCAAGGAACCAAGTAACCTTTTCCTTACGGTTTTTACCATCTTTGGTGGTTCAATAGTTCATCCCTCAGGGTTTACCATCTTGGGCAGCTCCACCATGGTTCCAAAGAACCAAGCACCCTTTCTCTTAGGGTTTACCATCTTAAGAGGCTCAATACTTGACAGCTTATTCCTCAAGATTTACCATCTCGAGCGACTTCACCTTGAATTTAAAGAACCAAGCAACCCTTTCCCTCAAGGTTTATCATCTTGAGAGGTTCAATATCTAGTAGTCTATCTCTTAAGGTTTACACCTTGGGTGGCTTTACCTTAGTTGAAATCAACCAAGTCACCCTTTCCCTTAGGGCTTACCATAATAAGAGATGTTATTATAGTCCACCAGACGGCCCTCAAGGCTTATTATCTTGGGATTGATTCATTTTCATCACAATTATCATCCTGACAAGAATTAAACATTCATAATCAGTATACTGCATAATAGTTTCAATAATAGATTGTAAACATGGCATACAAGCTATACATATATGATAGTTTCTATGTTTTACACATCTAGGATTTTAATTATAATATCAACAAGAATTTAATGATAAGAATAGGTTTAGGATTCTTACATGTGTTCAGTATAAGAATCACAATTCAATTTCCAAAATTGTGACGACTTGAGTTTTTCAAACACATTTTCATAAATATTTACAAAGGTAGGGCCTTAATTTTGAAAATTTTTAAAATACAAACAGTAGAAACGTATTTTCTTTGAAATTGATTTGTCAAAAACTCGAGTGTCACCTCAAATTACTTATCATACATAGATTTTTATATAAAATAAAATTCCTGTTGAATAATAATAAAAATACTTTTATTAAAATCAAGATCGATCCAGTGGTTCACATACATAGCCCCAGCAGTCATTACATACCTTGTCCAAATATTACAATCCAAATTACAAAACAATCAATACAATCCTCGTCAAAGTAAATACTCTAAGTAGTATTTTAGTAATGATTATCCTCAAGTCTTAAGCTTTCAATCTTCCTTAACTGTATCTGAGATATTATAAACATTCAAACATTTACAATGTCTCAGCAAGCTATGCTTGGTAGGGGATTTAAGAAATATAATCAATATATCTCAAAATCAACAATTCTTTATATCCATGATATAAATCAATTTATACATTGGATAACAATTTTATCCTTTATTCATCATATGAATTATATGTATAGACTACATATAAATAAACCATTTAAAATAGTGAATATAGTCAATATCATCAATAATATTTCATTTTCAAACTGATTTCAATATTAACACTATGTGTTAATATATAATCATACCGTATTGGGAATCATCCTCCAATACAATATTGGTAATAACTTTTATCGGGCATGTCATCATACCATAAAATAAGGCATCTCATCATGCCATAATCAATTGCATCATAATGCAAAATATTCTCAAGAACTACCATGCTTGCAATCTCAATTCGTACAGTGTACCCGAATAACTGCTCAATACTCCACTAATACTATGATGAAAAATACATATCCACGTTCGTATGGGGGGAACTATGGTTGTCACAATGGCAACCTTCCCATAATTGCCCCACCTAACATTTTGCCTCTCTTTGGGCATGGTATCATCATCATAATTAGTTTCGGAGAGTGGGTGGCCAAACCCTCATAACTCTCCTAGCATGAGCATCCCCAAGCATAAGCCTGTCTTAAAACAAAACCACAAGCCTCCATGCTTGTATGAAAAATAATATTTCATACTTACAGGCTGTGTGTCTGGTTATAATAGGACATGCTTATAATTTATTTCCTTAAGATTTGGGAGTCCAACTTATATGGTTCAAATCTTCTCATTCTACCCATTAAGTAATTTCATAATTACTTAATCAATCACTTTGTATTCAATTCACCATCATTTGTTGATTCATAAACAATTATAAGGCAATTATAATCAATTTATAGTTATCAGGATAAGATTATGTGTAAAATACTTTCTTAAGGTCTACCTACCTTTACTTTCAACAATCCATCTTCTCATTGATCTTGATCATCATATCCTTCATGTATATGTCAAATCATTTATATACAGTCATTCCTCAACTCATTTATACTTTCTAATTGTTCTTTTGATCATCCTTACATAGGATCATTTGGATCTTTTTCTTTAGATCATATTGATCAAGGGTCTAATCTATTGATCTATATTTAAATCTAACATCTATACAAAATCAAACATTTAATCTAAATTTTAATTCTGTTTATTGTTCTTGGTCATTCAAGATCTCATCATGAATCTTATTTGATCATCCTTATCTTACTTACAATTTTTACTAGGATTAGATAATTTGCTATCTTTTATGTACTTATTATTATTCAACCAGTTAATGTCTTACTAGTTGAAGATAGTTTATTTCTTTCCTAATACTATACTGCTCCTTATTTTAGAATTGACTAAGGCTTACCAGTTAAAAGATGCTCACAGAGTAGTTAATTCAATCCTCATGTAAGGAGGCGTTTAGACCTCACAAACGTCGCCAAAAGGTGGGAGAAGAGTGAGGCTCTATTAGAGAACCCCCTTAACCACTGTGTTCAGCATTTACTGGGGTGACCTTAGCTCAACCTTCGTAAGGTTCTTTTTAGCATTAAACCCTAAATACTCTTACTATTTAATTTTAATTAAATCCACAAACATTAAAAATGTCATTTATGGGGTTTATTATTCTCCTAATTTGGGCTAAGGAATTGATATTCTTTACCCTTACTATCATTAAGTCCATGTCCATATTCATTGTAAATATTCATCAATATCTATTTTTATTTAATTATATTTTTCATGTAATTTACATAAGATGAACATTAAAGAGTAAATAAATAAATCTAACAATTAAATCTACTAAAAAAATAAAAAAAAATTTACAATAGAATATAATAATTCACATGCTCATTTGAATATATCACATTTGTCCATTTTGATCCAATGATCATTTTTTATTTCTATTCATTTTTCATCCTATTAAGGGTTTTGATCTTGATCTTTCATTTTTATTCAGATCTATCACATTATCTTAATGTGATATCATCACTAGATCATTGATGCATCTTATCAGATGATCTGATCTTTCTTAATCCAACCAATCAATAAGATCTTTAGTCATTTTATCAAAATCAAAGGCATAAATTTAAATCTATCCCAAATTAGCCACATTAGGTCATTCATTTCTCATGTTCTTATCATTAGATCATCATCCATATTGATTCATAGTTTTTTATCATCCTTGATCAATATGAACAAGGAGATTATTATGTATTTTTAAGGATTTTGTTACTTTTAATGGTCAAGATCTAAAAACCTTCCAAATCAATTACATCCAATCCATTTATTCAATTTATCACATCATTAGGTCACTAATGGATCATAATTCTAAGGTCTGATCATGTCAGATTTGACTGATCTTGAAAATTAGTACCACTTTTTGTGATTTACAGAAATTTACAGTGAATAAAACTTAAAATTTATATTTCCATTAGATTCTACTCTTCACCAAAAATTCAAAGCTTCTTTCCGATCTTGATTTGGAGTTAAAATGGGCTCTGAATTAAGATTTTAAATTTTAGATAACATTTAACGGTCCAGATTTGATCTAGATGGGGAGGACGTGAAAAAACGGGGCACCGTGCAATCACTGTCACTGGGACGCTGCACGCACCATCTCACGAAGATGACCACTTCACACGTGTGGCTCATGCACGGAGATGCACCCACGTGGAGCGTCTCTGTGTGCGTTTGCGACATGTGTCTTTGAAGCAGATCTCTGAAGATCTGTGTTGAGATGGTCCGATCAACAGTTCATTAAATCAACGTCCAAATGACCTCGAATTTTTTCTATGAAATCATACCTGGGGGTTTTGGGACCCTCTAACTCAATCCAACAGTTTAGAATTTCAATTTGAGGTCGATTTGGAGTTGTTCCTCTCTGAGATCACTAGATTTGGTTTATCATTGAGTCACGAGCCAGTGAACCAAATCTAGGTTGAATTTGGGCAAAAAGTCATGGGGTTTTTGAGGGGAAGTTGAGGGAGACCTACTTGGATCCCGTCTAAAGCAGAGAGAAAAGCTAGAGACCCTGCTTTTCTGTCGGATTTTGAAGCCCTCGCTGGATGGCTAGGGTTTTTGTAATTCTTGCGCAGGGGTGCTTGCCTGTGCTGTGAAAGAGAAATAGGATAGAGGAAATGGAGAGGGAAGTGAGAGGAATGATTTTCAGGGTTTCTAAGCTAGTGCCATCGTCAAAATGGGTGAGATCAACGATGATTTTGCTGGCCCAGGAAAAACCTTAGCTGGCAATAGGGGTGGCAATTTGGGTTGGCGGGTCATGTTTGTGGTGACACGAACACAACACGATTAGAATTATGGGTCGACATGAACACGACATGATTAATAGTCGTGTCAAAAACCTATGACTCGTACACGACCCGGTTCTTAAAAAAATGACACGACATGACCTGTGTAACACGATTAATTGACTGAGTCTTGTTGGATACACGACACGACATGACATGAAACAACTTGATTTCCCTATTACGACTTAGTAAAAAACTGCTTCTAAGTGAATGGAGCCGCTGCCAAACCAACCACAAAACATAGGACGGTTATGTAATAACCGTCCTATATGTTACATTTTATAGGACAGTTGTAATATAACCGTCCTATATGTTACGTTTTATAGGACGGTTGTAAAATAACCGTCCTATATGTTACGTTTTATAGGACGGTTGTAATATAACCGTCCTATATGTTACATTTTATAGGACGGTTGTAAAATAACCTTCCTATATGTTACGTCATAACCGTCCTATATGTTACGTTTTATAGGACGATTGTAAAATAACCGTCTTATATGTTACGTGTTTTATTGGAACGTTGTGATTGATCTTCTGATTCTGACTTAACTGAATCTTTGATCACCTAAAGCAATGACAATGAGGTTCTAGAGCAGAAAATTAGAATTCAATGGCATGGGTCTTTTAGTTATGAACAACTAAACTTTCAACCGAACCCCCACATAAATTGTTAGGATGGAATTCATTTCTCCAACTCCTTTCATTCTCATTGTCATTGGTCATTGCTCTATCCACTGATCCATACGACAAGTACATAGACAAAAATAGAAAAGCATTACTAACTAGTATTGGTGAAAATTGAACTATACCAAATTACCAATAAAGTTCCTATAATATTTTATTATTTTATTTAGAAGCAACATAGTTCTTTACACCACTCACTAACTCACATCACATGATATGTAAAAGAGACTGAAATGAATCAAATAACCACAATAGTAGTAAATAAATAGGGATTAAGTAGCACATCAGGGAAATCTCCTTCCATCAATGTATCAAACACAACAAATTAAAATAAGTTATGAAAATTATAAAAATTAATCAAAATGAATTGATCCAGAGTCTTCAGTTGGTTGAAGTGATCCTGCACTGCTACTTATGCTTACAATGTCCTCGGCAAGCTCATCCATGGCAACTGTAATGGTAGAGTCTACAATCATATAGAATAGACACGCATTAGTCATTACTAAGCTCATATAAAATATAATGTAAATATAGAATTATAAACTATTACCTTTCAATCCATATAGCCAATCTCTTACACAAATCAATGCTTGCACGGTATCTGGCTTTAAAGTAGATCTATATTAGTCACTTAGAAGCAGATCAAAACATTACGAGCCATGGCAGCAAGTTCAGGATACCTAAAATCAACATTTGAATCAAATATAAATGTAAATAAGATTACATAAAATAGTGTTTACATGAGATTATTAGTCAAACAACCTGCATTGATTACCTTTCCAGAATGCAAGAATGTCTAGCTTTGACTCTTGCAATCTTGGTTCATCCAAATAAAGCTCCAATTGTGATTTTTGCATAGCCAAAGTACCTCCTTCACCTTCAAATGAATCAAATTCCTAATGCAAATGTAATTATATTATTCAACGTACTATAAGACAATTCATAGCAAATTTTAATATGCTAAGTAGTAAGCGACATATAATGAAAGATACAATTATAAATAAAATAACCTTCATGACATCTAAAACCTCTTGACTATATGACATGTTCTGTCTATCATCAGCACCTCTAGCCATTGGGGAAGATAAGGAGGAAGGAATAGGATAAATCTTAACCATATATTCATTGAAGAGAGAGAGAATAACTTTTTTCAAACTTGAGCAAACTGCAAGCAGCCACTGCCAAATAATTTCTTGTACGAGAATTCCACAAAAGAGAGCTTATACCAAGGATCCAACACACATACAATTGCTAAAATGGTGCTAAATTCAGACCAGTACTTTGAAAACTTGGCAAACATTTGGGTGGACATACGCTTCATATAGTCATCATCACTTCTCATGCATTGTGTTAAACTCAAATAAATTACAAATGCTGCACGAAAGTAGAGATTTGCATTGGGATACTTGGATCCAAAGAACATGCAGGTGGCATCATAAAAAACTGCCAAAAACTTCAAAATTTTTGCAGCCTTTTCCCATTCATTGAAAGAAGGATAGTGCTTATAATTTGAGTCACTTAGTTCTAAGTGACAAAATGCACGTTGGTAACAAAGAGCACTTTTAAGCATCAAATAGGTTGAATTCCATCTTGTAGGACAATCTTGTCTTAAGCCCTTTTTTGTCTCAATTGACATGTGATTCACACATTCTAAAAAAATTTGTTTTCTACTTTGTGATGCTTTAACATACTTAATACTCTCTCTAATTTTTTGAATAGCATCATCAATTTCTTTCAAACCATCTTGCACAATCAAATTCAAAACATGACAACAACAACGTAGATGAAGGAACTCTCCACCACAAACAAGAGTGTTCCTGATGTTTATTTGATGCCTTAACAGCTCAACAGAAGAATCATTAGCAGAAGCATTGTCTAAAGTGATTGAAAAAATCTTTTTCTCAATCCCCCATTCTACCAATAATGAGTATATCTTTTCTACTAATGATATTCCATTATGTGGAGGTGGTAGGAAACAGAAATTTAATATCCTCTTTTGTAAGACCCACTGACTATCTAGAAAATGTGCTGTAAGACTTATATAACCATCAGTAATACAATAAGTCGACAAATCCGATGTTAAACTTATCCTGCCAGGTGCCAACTCTAACATCTCTTTTATCTTTACTTTTTATCTTTTATACATTCTCAGAACATCTGCTTTTACTGTATTTCTACTAATCAAGTGCAAATCTGCATGCAAATATTTCAGTAGAGTTCTAATTCCATCATACTCAACAAATTGGAAAGGCAAATCATGCAAAACAACTGCAGTTGCTACTAACTCACGATAAACTTCAGGATCAAACTTATTATCTGAAGCTGCACTTAGTGACATACTCCCCTGAATTTGAGATAAAAGTAACTGGCCTATATCACGAGAAGAGCTCCGTTGACAAGTCTTTATATGACGTTTTAAGTTACCAGTACTAAATTTGCTATCACAAATATATATTGCAGAGCACTTCTTGTATTTACACCTTTGCCTTCCATCTTCTGATAGAGGAATGTATTCAAAAAAATTCTAAATCGTTGTTGTGGTGTAGCATATTCAAGTTATCAGAAACATCAGTACTCCCAACTTCAACTTGTGCCTATATTGCAAAATGCAAATGACAAAAAAAATTAGTTCACACTGATAATAAACTAAACACTACACCAACAATTACTAATAAGGGAAGGGAGCGAGAGTGAGGAATGAAAAGAGTCAAAATCATAATTTCATAAAGAAATAACAAAAAACAAACACATACCTGTGGTGCTGTACCTGTAGTAGTAAGGGTGCTGCTGCTCATCATGTTAGAAGGGTTGAACTTGAAGAAGATATCTAGAAAGGAAAATCTGAAACAGATGTAAAATTGTAAATTATAAAAGTAGCTTGGGTTGGGTTGGGTTTAGGGAGCCTTTAACTGATTCAAGTGATTCTGTATTTCATTGATGCTATCTATATAAGACGGCTCGATAACAACAGTCTTATAATATAACAAAAAATAAAAGACCGTTGATAACAGTGGATATTACAGGACGGTTAATAGAAAAGAAAACCAAATAGGACAGTTAATACATAACCATCCTATATTATTAGTGCATAACCATCCTATATTTGTAACACATAGGATGGTTTTACATTAACCATCCTATATTTATAACATATAGGACGGTTTTACATTAACCGTCCTATATTGTCTAAATATAGGACGGTTATGCACGAACCGTCCTATTTTACGTATATAGTAATGGGATATGGTTTATTAGTACTTTACCAATCTATGACTGTGAGTGTGACTATGATGTGCTAGACTTCCAATGACCAATCTCAGTTTGCCTGTGCTGACAAACAACCTAGCCTTGGCGTCAGCCTGCCTGACAGGGACAGATAGCCTTCTTTCCTTCAATTCCAAATTGGCAAGTGGCAATTGGAGTTAATGAAACTTACACTTCAATCATTTGTCAAATATTTTGAGTCCTTGTCCTTGAACCTTGATGTTACTTGTTATGTTAGATCCGATGTGTGGGCCTCCCTTATAGTGGCGGGAAAACAAAATGAAAACTGAAAACATAAAGGTTTAACTTTAACTAATTAATAATTATCTAGGTCTACTAAGTCAATCTAGTCTAAGGCAATTGTTTTGTCTTTTTGTATGTAAGTAAGCCCAAATCCAATTATCTAATTGAATTTGAAGTATTATCCTATAAGTTATAACTTATAACGGTATAACTATAACTTAAGGCTAAGACTTAGCTACGACCTACACAGTACACACTGTCTCTAATTTTCTTATCAAACATTTTAAGATTAGCTACACATTGTCAGTTACAAACTTACAAGTTACACTTAGTAGAAAATTAGTTAACCAAGTTTTGTAACTTGTACAAGTACAAGTGAGAGACTAATTAACTATCATATATTGTATAAAATTATAAATGCTAATGATTTTCTTATGTTAATTTCACATGTCATCACCAAACACCAATTGATCTAATATATCTCTTTTTCATCAAATTCATGAATATCATGTATCCAACTCATATAACTCAATATTTGTTTCTCATTTCTAACTCACAATTGATGATAATAGATTGGGAATAACTCATTCATCCATGATCCATTGATCCATCATTCATGTAGAGTAAAATTTAGTAACTCCCTTAGTAATATCATTCAATATTTGTGTTAATTCAACACATAACTCCTATTCTCTGTTCTCATTCTCACCTCACCTAATGAGTTAATTACATAACTAATAACTATTCCCTTTGGACCCTTCCTATAATCATTATCCACTAATGAGTCTATACTCATTTTCAAGCTACAGAGTTAATTACATAACTGTTTCTATTCTCATTCACTCATTCTTACCTAATGAGTTAATTACATGACTCTTTCTTTATTTATCCTCAACAACTTTTGAATTGAGTATGAGTTACTTACATAACTTTGCTTTTTTAAGCTGATCCTCAACTAAGATCAGATGAGTTAAATACATAACACTTACTTTACTCATCCTTAACCTCAACAACTATTGAATTGAGTATGACAATATGAGTTACTTACATAACTTTGTTTAGTTTTTAAGCTGATACTCAATTGAGATGAGTTAATTACATATATGCTCTGTCTTTTTAAGTTAGCTCATCTTTAAGGAAATTAAGATGAGTTAATTACATAACTCTTTCTTTAGTCTATACTTAAAAACTAATTTTTTTAAGCACATCCTCGACTAAGATTAATTAATAACTCTTTCTTTACTCATCCAGTCATGTCATCCTCCTCAACTGAGATGAGTTAATTATATATATGCCCTGTCTTTTTAAGCTCATCCTTAAGGAAATTAAGATGAGTTAATTACATAACTCTTTCTTTACTCTATACTTAGTAACTATTTTTATTTAAGTGCATCCTCAACTAGGATTAATCAAATACATAACTCTTATAGCTTATACCGTTATACGACGGTTATGCAACAACACAACAACCATGAACCTTCTACCTTTCTAATAAATAAATAAGTCTTAAACAACCATCCTATATAACTTATTATAGGACAGTTAAGTTATAAAAAAAATCATCCTATATATATTTGAATATTTCATTATATATTAAACGACGGTTATTTAAAAACCGTCCTATATTGTTCTACATATTGTTTTTCACCTTGATTTGATCAGCCCTAATTTCAAATTTCAATCTTCCAACGGTCCAACCTACTGAGAACTGAGAAGGTGAAAATGACCATTCCTCTTCAATCTTTCACAGATCTAAGCAAAAAAAGGTATGTATTTACGAATTTTAGCATATGTATACAGTAATAGTTTGTGTAAAAAATGTAAAAACCAGAACATTTTTTCATTTTTGTTGTTGTTTGTTAAAGTATTTTCCATATATCTTGATGGGTTTTATTCTAAGAAGGTGAAAACGACCATTCCTCTTTGATCTTTTGCAAATCTAAGCAAAAAAAGGTATGTATTTTTGAATTTTTGCATTTGTATACAATTTCTGTAAAAAACGTAAAAACCAGAACGTTTTTCCATTTTTGTTGTTGTTTGTTAACATATTTTCCATAGATCTTGATGGGTTTTAATCTGAGAAGGTGAAAATGACCATTCATCTTCTATCTTTCGCAGATCTAAGCAAAAAAAGGTATGTATTTTTGAATTTTTGCAACTGTATACAATTTCTATAAAAAAACGTAAAAACCAGAACGTTTTACCATTTTTGTTGTTGTTTGTTAACATATTTTCCATAGAGCTTGATAGGTTTTAATCTGAGAAGGTGAAAACGACCATTCCTCTTCGATCTTTCGCAGATCTAAGCAAAAAAAGGTATTTATTTTTTAATTTTCGCAATTGTATACAATTTCTGTAAAAAAAAACGTAAAAACCAGAACATTTTTTCATTTTTATTGTTGTTTGTTAACGTATTTTCCATAGATCTTGATGGGTTTTAGTCTGAGAAGGTGAAAACGACCATTCCTCTTCGATCTTTGGCAGATCTAAGCAAAAAAAGGTATGTATTTTTGAATTTTCATAACTATATACAATTTCTGTAAAAAAAACGTAAAAACCAGAACGTTATTTCATTTCATTTTATTTTTGTTAATGTATTTTCCATAGATCTTGATGGGTTTTAGTCTGAGAAGATGAAAACGACCATTCCTCGATCTAAGAAAAAAAGGTATGTATTTTTGAATTTTCGCAACTGAATACAATTTCTGTAAAAAACGTAAAAACCAGAACGTTTTTTTTTTTTTTTTTGTTAATGTATTTTCCATAGATCTTGATGGGTTTTAGTCTGAGAAGGTGAAAACGACCATTCCTTTTCGATCTTTTGCAGATCTAAGCAAAAAAAGGTATGTATTTTTTAATTTTCGCAATTGTATACAATTTCTGTAAAAAAACATAAAAACCAGAACGTTTTGTTTTGTTTTTTGTTTTTTGTTAACTATTTTCCATAGATCTTGATGGGTTTTAGTTCTATGTGTATAAGAAACATTTCATTTAGTTCTTTGCTCTAGATTTGAGTTTGTTTTTAGGTTTTTTATAGTTTTGCCAAAGAAATCAGTTACGAAAAAAAAAAAAGTCATTGTTTTTTCGTATTTCTTCATTGAAACTTATTTCTATCCACATATAGAGCTTTCCCATGTTGTGTATTCATGTGTGAACAGTGTGATAACGTTTTCATATCTTTTTTTTTTGTAATTTAGTGTTATTTTTTAAATTTTCCATAGATAAAAAGTTACAAAAATTAGGAAAAAATTGTTATTTTTTATATTTATTAGTTAATACCTATTCTTCTCCACATATATAGCTTACTCATGCTTGAATCTTCAGATATTAATGATTTTTAGCCAATTTTTAGCATTTTAGTTAATCTTTAATTACAAATAATATAATTTTGTGTCTCAGGCAGTCATGACTCAGGCTCCAGGGCCAGGCGCGCGCCTGGGCGGCCTTGGCTCTGGGCGCACCCCTTAGCCCCTTGGTATGCCTTGCGCCTTTGACTACATAGCGGACAGTAGTGATCCAACCCTACTACCCTAGCAACTAGCAAGTTAGCAACCCTGAATCCTGATTAGCTGAGGAATTGAATTGGCTGTCAATTTTGTCTGTAAACTAGGATTGTAAATCCTTCTCTATGAATCTATGATCAAACTATAAAAACACTTTCCACTTTTCTTGTCTAACTATAGTCATTTTCATTTTTATTTATAAAGCAAACATGGAGCAAGTAGAAGAGGTACAAGTAGAACAATTACAACACACGGAAGCAGAATAATCAAGGCTATCAAGCAAGCACATGTCCATCAGTAACACCACTGGTCAGTGTCAAGAGAAAGGTCAAGGGGAGGGAGCCAACACAAATGGATCGTATAAATAAGAGAACCTCAGTTGGAATAAAAGAAACGTTACAATTCAACAGTAGAGGCCAACCGATTGATGGTACTGCACATGCCTATGCTAGCTTCATATGTTGCATTGTTAGAAGACTTGTGCCAGTATCAGTGACTGATTGGATACTTATATCGCCACAAGTCAAAGATTCAATATGGAAAATGGTCAAGGTATGTAAATTCTTCGTACATATAACATAATATGTCCTTTATATTTATATATTTTGTTTTTGTTTGCATATGAATCACGATACATAAAGTTGTTACAATACTCACTAGTAAGTTAGTCACTTTAACATGCTTCTTCTTTTGTTTTGTAGTCTTCCTTTGATGTATCTGATGAGTGCAAGAAGCAAGCATTGCTAGGAGCTGGTGAAGCTTGGAGGAAATGGAAAAGTGAGCTTGCAAAGAAGTACATACTTCCAAATTCCCATGATTCTTCTACACTTAACATGGTCCCTCAATTGTATTCTTGCTTCATTGACCAGGAAGCATGGAATCAATTTGTACAGTATAGGCTATCTCCTGATTTTGAGGTAATCACAACTTGAACTAGCCAAGCTAAATTTTGATTCTTATAATTATTATAATTGATTGTATTTTGATCACATTACTTTGATGTCCAGGCAAAGCGTATAAAAGGACAGAAGGCGCGTGCACAGAACCATATGTCGCACCACCTTTCAAGGGTTAGCTATGCACGATTAGAGGCAAATGTAGTAAGTATATCATGTGACATTCCATTTGTCTAATCATACTAGATTTTTATTTATTAACTCTGACTTAGTGTCTCTTATTACAGCAAAAGAAGGCTAGGACAACGGAGCCCATCGACCGTGCTATTCTATGGAAAATGGCACATTCGAAAGGGCGTAACTCCCACACCTTTACCAACGAGACAACTGTAGCAATTGCTTTAAGAATTGTAAGTGGTTTAAGACTTTAAGTTTTATACTTTTACTTTATCTGCATACGGCCTAGTTAAATACTTTTATACTTTTATACCCTTGCATAGTACATTTTATAAATATTACATATATAATAGTGATTTGATCATGTTATGATCTTTACATGTGCAAGAAGAGTTGACCCAAGAGAGTGTAAGTGCAATTACAGGGACTCTTAGCAGCACTGCTGCAAAGGGGGACATCCTGTATATGGCAATGAGCAACAAGGATGAGCACCCTAGCCAGGTAAGGGGCTAAGGTCGGATTCCAAGTTCTTCCCCAAATAAAAGGCTCCTATGCTACAAGAATTGGAAGAATGAAAGAATCAAATAGTTGTAGAGATATATAGCAAGATCAAAGATCAACTGCTGAAGGAAATCCAAGGTGGCAGAATAACCTCATGTGAGGATGTTGGCCCTCAAGTTCAACCACCCCAATTTGACAATAGCTGCACTCCTACTCCTCCATCAGATGAAGAGGTAGTAGAACAAGTACTTGAATGTGATGTCCTGATTAGTGAGGTATGTATATTGACATGTTTAGTTTTACAATGTTACTTATTTACTAACCTTTTTAGTTTACATTACATTACTAATTATTATATATATATGTCATTTCTCAAATGTAGGTGGGTTAGTGCATGTTGCAGCTATATACATCTGAGAACTATGTGGCTGTGGCAACACTGTACGAGGTTTGGCCCATGACTTCCGCCAACTTGCATGGTAAGTTGATGCCTCCACATACTAAGTGCGTGTGCATCACTGCTGCCATTCAACCAAATGCTCCCCTTCCATTTCCAGTCCAAGGGGATGATGTTGAAACTGTTGGGGATGCAATTGGATATCATGTGTGTTGGCCAGAGAAACACATAAAACTAATAATATCCAATTCCAAGGTATATATATACTAACTGTAGTCATGACTTCATTTTCTCCTACCTTTTTTTAAGTCATCCTAAATTGTTAATTGATTAATATTGTCTGCAACATGTCGGATCACCAAAAGCAGCACAAGGGGCAATTGAAGCAAACCTCGCTGCCGGCAAATTCTGGCACAGTGGCAAGTGTAGCCACATCCTAGCCTACCCAGGTAGTACTAGTTCTATATATTTGCATAGTTGTATCATGTTACATTACATGTGAACTTGAATGATGCAACAACTAACAAGTTCAAAGCACTTGTTAGTTGTTAGGTGCTCACTGCTCACTTCACTATTCATAAATCACAATGTTATATTATTAAATATTCTAATTTTACCTCACTGTGTCTCTTCTCTTATATATGCTAATATACCAGTATATGTTGTATATATTCATTACTAATTTCTAAAATGTTACATGATTACATCTACAGTGTAGGGATCAGGTGGAGGTTCCACCTAACACACCTCCATTCCTAAGGGTACTATACAGACTGACCAATGAAGACAAAGCAATAAACCCTGTAAGGATAGAGGCAGGTGTGCTTTCAAACGATGTGGTTGAGGTTCCACTCTTCAAGGAAGACCTCTTAGCCATATGTAATCTGGCTGAATTGGAGTACATGCACATCGTAATCTATATAGGGTATGTTATGCTCTATTAGAGTTAAGACTTACGAATCAATGTAACATTGCTTAATACTTGCTTTTTTAATAACACTTAATAATTATTTGACATTAACCCAAATTTCTAATGCAGGTATTTGCATGATAGCTTGCAAAAACTAGAGGTCAAGGACATTTACAAGTTCCTTGACCCTTCTCTTGTCCTTCAATTGGACTATTTGCCCTCGGACAAACAAAGTAAAGATATCATTCCTGGTCTCATGAGTTGTGCGAAGGGGCAAGCCTTACTGATTCCCTACAATAATGGGTATGTTGTAACATATGTTGCTTAATTATGCCATTTCAATTTCACAATTCATACACATGAATACTATATCAGTTAAGATTAGAGAAAATTCAATTGAATTGTTATTTTTATAGGTCCCATTGGATGCTGCTGGCTTTGGATGTGCATGGTGGCCATGTAATGTTTTTTTATTCATGCGAAGCACACATTCGGGAACACCTGATGGAAATTATAAACAAGTAAGTCTTTATTATTCCTTTTATTATAATATAATTACTCACCTGACAATATCATAATATTCATAATCTAATGCTTTTCAATTATATGTGTGTAGAGCATGGTATAAATCGGCTGAGAGGGAAGGCATTCACCACCCACCAAAACTCAACTGGAAGAAGGCCAATGTATGGTTTACTAATTACTGATCTTTAGACTCTTTGATATAATTTTAAACCTGAACTTATTGGAAATTATATTTTGAACCTTTTCTATTGTCTTTGGTGGCATTGTTTTGCAGTGCCCTAAACAAAAATCAGATTGGGAGTCTGGATATTATGTTCTTAGATACATGAGAACCCTCATTCGCAATGGAGTTACAATCTCACAATTAAGAAAGGTAACACTTGGACAATTAGACTTACTGACCAATGTTATTACACTTGATTTGTATATTTCCTGACTGAATCCAAGATTACATGTCTGATCTCTGAACTAAGTTATTATATGTTTCCTGCAAGCGGATTTGGGACCCAAGAGTTACTCCCAGTTGGATGTAGATGGTATTAGAATGGAATGAACAAATCATATTATGAATTTTAATTTATAGTTCAGTGATGTAAATGAATGTATATTATCATTCATGTATATACATTTTACTCAAATATGATACAAAGATCAGTTCATTTCAATGGATGTGTTTTGTTTTTCTTTTGATTGAAGTACATTGTTTCAATGTATGTGCTATCTTTGTTTCAACACTGATCTGCCAACAATATGCAAAGGAGTGCGAGTGATTCCTGATAAAGATCCAAAGATTATTATATTACTTGGGAGTCACATGTAAACACCGACTGTGATCCATCAAATTACGAGGAAGCAACAAAGAAAAAGCGATGTCCGGTTCTTGGCTACAAAGAAACTCTGACATTTTCGAACACAATAAGATGTAGAGATTGCACCATAGACCATTGTTTGAAGCATCACTTTTTCCATAAGTAACCACAAGTATCCTATATTACTTATAGAATATAAGATGGTTCCAGAAGAATCGTCCTATATTACTGACTGAATATAGGATGGTTCCTCTGGAATCGTCCTATATTACTGATCAAATATAGGACGGTTCTACTGGAATCGTCCTATATTACTGATCAAATATAGGACGGTTCTGCTGGAACTGTCCTATATTCTTGTTGAACCTTGAATATACGACGGTGCTAGAAGAACCGTCCTATATTACATGTTGAAGAATATAGGACGATTCCAGATGAACCGTCCTATATTGCATCTGGTATATGACGATTTCAGATGAACCGGAACCGTCCTATTTTCAACCGTAGGTTAGATGGATTAAGCATCAAGGTGAGGTGATGAAGATGAATAAATAGGTTGCGTGTCAAACAGGTCGACAGGACAGGTCACATTGATTGACCCGAACATGACATGATTTTTGCCGTGTCAATTTCGGGTTGACCCGAAAATGACACGAACACGATAAGACTCGACCCGAACCCGCTAAATTCGTGTCAGGTTAGAGTCGTGTTATCGTGTCGTGTCATATTTTGCCACCCCTAGATGGCAAAGTCTTCGGGTGGCTCGGGTGGAACGCGGGTCCAAGGACGCACTAGCCTGGGACAGGCTGGTTCCTGTGCTAGGCACGTGTGGAGACTGCCATTCTGGTTGGAAAGAGAGGAGAGAGAAAAAAAGAAAGAAAGAAAAAAGAAAGTAGAAAAATCATTTAAAATCCATCATGGCCCCCAGCTCACCTAACTTTTGTGGACCCCACACAAAAGTGAAATGACCAATTTACCCCTATGGGTAAATAAAAATTCACAAAAATTACAAAAAATAGGGATTTTTTACCTGAGCTAAGATTTCAGCGTGCTTATAGTCATTCTAGCCTATTTTCCATGAATGATTCCAAATATTTATGTTTCAAGAGCTGTTTCTTTTTCTAAAAAATAATATTATATTGAATATAATATTCCACTTCGATTTTTGAAAAATTTCTAATTAATTCCAAAAAAATTGGGGTTTCCACAAAAATGGTCTCAATCGTATTCACAACCTGTGTCAATAATGTAAGTTCTAAGTGAATTTCAAAATTTTATGTGTAAATACCCATCTTTGGGTTGCTTATTAGTATAAGCCCTTTAATTAATGTCATTTATTATAATTGTCTCAAGGTCCGTTCTCATTTCTGTCATTGATCTAGCTATTGAGATCTAAATTGATGATTAAGGCACTAATTGATTACCAATACTTAGATAAACTCCATTGGCCTCTAATCAAGGGTCCAGATCAATGATGTATTTGTAGAGTTTCAATCCTTACCATTTAAGGTGAATAGTTTAGTACTTAAGTGATTTTAACCATAATTCATGGCCTGATCAACGTCCCCATTCTCCAATCATTTCTGATCGATTTTTGGATGATTAGTTAAGGCCACACAATAAATTCCATAATTGTTCTGTGATTTTTTGTCATTGATCCTTGCTGATGTGTAATTAGAATCATAAATTTCATAGATTTGCTTCCCGATTGTGTTTTTAATGTTCGAATGCAAAGATCTAGGTTTTCCCTATGCCTAACTAAATTTTTCGATGAAAATTTCAAAGATCAATTGATTCCTGATCGATAATCCATCTTTAGGATGAAAAGATCAAGCATGATGTATACAAATCACTAAAATTTTATTTTTTCCTATTTTAGGGGTTCACTGGAAAAGGCCATCATCGTAGAAGAAGGTGACAAGATTTTGGTCATCATCAATGACACAAATAGCACCCATTTTTATAAGTTTTTATATGGGAATGCTCAGAATGACCTGAAGTTTAGTTTTTTTGTATTTTCCATCCTTAATTTCCCACTAAATCAAGGTTTTTGGCTAGAATTTTCTTTTTAAAGTCACTGAAGTTACTATTTTTCTCTGATTCTAACATTCTTACTTGTTAGATCTTTGTGAAACCTATGGGGTTTTACTTAGAATTACCTAAGGAACATTTTTATTGGTTCAGATCTTTGATCAAACACTGTTCCTTGTGATTGTGTTTTCCAATAGTCCTCTTCACTATTGCTATCACTGGAAAACAGTGACAGCAATAGGAATGGTGGTTAGGTGGATTATAAGGGAAAGAAGAAGGAAAAGAAAAACAAGGAAAGGAAGGGATGATGACTTACCCGATTAGCCGAAGATGGTCTCAAAGGTCATCCTTTCAGTTTTTGATGAAAAACTACCTGAGAGAAGAACTCGAAGTAAGGAAGAAGAACGACAATCGGGTAACAGGGTAGCATAGTCTGCGTTGATTCCCTTTCACCTAAGAAAGAGGGATTGGAGATAGCGGTAATCAATGGGGGAGAAGAGAAATGGGGAGAAAGTCGTCAGGGATGGCTTTTTTCCTGTTTTCTGTCTCTGACACATGGAGGGAGGGCCTAAGTCCATGTGGTGAATCTGACTTCCATGTGTCAACTCACTTCCCTGCGACTCTTTGTGCCAAAAGAGTTAGAACATGGGCACTATTATCAATTTGGACCCCCTTTTTATTTGTTTTTTTTTTCTTAATTTTATCTCCTAATCTCTGTTTTACATATTCTTAATGTCATTGGAAAGCTCTTATCAAGCATAATCTAGAAATTAACTTATTGTAGTTTCAAGTCATTAAATTCTTAGTAGTATACACAAATCAACAAGGTTTAGAGTTTTCAATCTACCCAAATTTGTGCCCGATGGAGACCTTGATTCATGCAAGGCCCACTGCTCAATCTATCCTTACTTTTCCTATTCACAAATTTTTAGAGAATCAATGAGTTAATTACCTTTTTACCCTAATCTTAGTACACAAGTATGACAAAAATATGGGGTTTTGAATTCCACCACAACAAAACTATATATTCAAAATAAATATTTTAGATTTAATATTGCCCATTTAATAAAACATTAATGAATTACAAACATGAAAAATGTGTGTGTTAAAATTCCTAATTTTTATATTTTCTCAATCCTATTGATTTACCTAACTTAATGTATATGTTTTCTAAGTATAACTTGTATTGTTTTGCAATTACAAATGATCTAAGAATTTATATCTATTAAGCTAATATACTATAATTAGTTTCTAAACTATAAAAAAATACCTCATAATTCTCATGTAAAGAATAACAATCATATATATATATATATATTTATACAACTTATCCTAAGGATTAATATTGTAAAACTCTAAATGTAGATATTTAAACATGAATAACACTAATTTTAATGCAGTTTATCCTAGATGAAAACTTAGCTACTCATAATTAACTTTTAAAAGATGCACTTACATCTAGCCCAATAGCATATACTAAACAACATGATAAAAATGCCAAAAAATTAATCCAACTTTAACCTAGTAAGAACACCAATCTAAATTACAGAATGGGCATAAAATAAGAAAAAAGTAGGAAAAATTCATCCTAAAATCAATTTTAAAAGGTCCAAATAATCCTTAAAATTCTACAATAAAACTAGTACAAAACAATTAGGAAAAAGAAATCTTAAGTTAGCTTAGAAACTAACTATAAATCTAAACTAAAACAAACTAATATACTAAGGCTAAAGCATGAAATTTAATCCCAACCTAAGTAGCAAGATAGACAAGAACTGATAACTTTTATTAAATCAAATCTTAAATCCATACAATAATGCTATGAACATAAACAAATGATTAAAATAAAATTCCCCAAAACGGATTGAAAGTGAATGCTGGAAGATCTTCTCAAAGTGTCACATGTCAAGAAGCCTCATACAATCCGCTCCAAGCTAATGTAAGAACCTTGCCTTCAAACCACAACCACACAATGTTCTCTCTTTCTTGATGTGTCACTCATCAAGGAGAGGAAAGCAAGCCCAAACAAGTCCAACTTGAAGAACATCTCAATACATACTGAAAATCATTCAAGAAGGAGATGTATTCCTCTTCAAAAGAGAAAGATGACTCCTTAAAAAACTAGGCAACAATCCTCTCTAAGAACTCCACGATAACACATCCCAGAGAGAGAGAGAGAGAGAGAGAGAGAGAGAGAGAGAGAGAGAGAGAGAGAGAGAGAGAGAGAGAGAGAGAGAGATCTAGCTAGTAACCAAGAGAGAAGAGAAGCATCTACTCCTCTCTTATAAGCAAAAATGTCCTTTCCTTTAAAACTCTTCAACATGTACATGCAGCCCAAAAATTCCCATAAAAAAAATACGTTCAACTCCTCTCTTGTATTACATATGGTGAAGCTCTCAAAAGGAATGAGAGTTCAATATGTTGAAGCCTTTTACATTGAAGGCCCCCCAACTTTTGAATGATCAAAGGTTGAAAGCCTCTCTCCTCCTTTAATCCTCCTTTCCACACATCTACTATTCTTTCCTCTCTTTCCACGAGAGAGAGAGAGAGAGAGAGAGAGAGAGAGAGAGAGAGAGAGAGAGAGAGAGAGAGAGAGAGAGAGAGAGAGAGAGAGAGAGAGCACCTTAAAGATGTCTTCCCCTTAGTCTATATCACGTTGAGGCTTCTCCAAAATTCCCTCTCCCTTTTCACATGAAATCCACCGGTCCCCCCCTTTCCTTTCCACATGTCTCCTCTATTTCATAATAGAATAAATCACCCTCTTGCTTGGCAATTTCCCATTCTTTATTTCTTTATTTTTCCTCTTGATTAGATGACTTCTCTTGTGTCATGCATGTTGATTGTTTTTAGCAAGTGCATGGGCTATTGTAGTACAGCTTATGCAAGTACAGGTTTATTCTATATGGACACGACTTAAAAAGATAGAGTTTAAATAAGATTTAATTGACTAAAAATTAAAAAATAGCAAAAATTAAATAACAATGAATTGTAAACTCATATATATTTAACTAATAAAAATTATATAAATCCAAGTTCAAAAAGATAGAAAATTAAACTAAATAACAAATAAAATCCACTTCCCCAGCTTGATTATTGCATATTTCTTCAAATATAATGTCATCAAAGTATATAGGCCTTCATCAATCTCTCACTGATACTTCTAATTAAGGATCCAATGATTGGATTGTTCATATTTTTCTAAAATTTTGATGATCTATACTAAGGAAAGATTTTAGATTTGGACATCTTAGATCGAATTTTTGAATTTCAGATTGAAGATCAGTACTGATGGATAAGCTAAGAGTTGTCCTAAAAATAAGATCTAAGAATTGATTTCAATTCTGATGAGAAAAAGTTCAGGAAATAAAGTTTTCCTGTTGGTTAAAACTAAACTATTGATTCGGTTAGGCTTTAATCAAATTAGGCTAGATTAGAATAGTCTGAGAATAAAACATAAATTGGATAAGACAAACATTGGATAAGAATAAGACAAATTAAAGAAAAAGACAAAATTGGAATAGAGATGGAATTAAAATTAAAGTTTAAAGGGTAAAATTAGAATTTTTTTAGTTTTTATTTTATTTTAATCAAGAAACAGAAGAGCTACAGCTCGAGGAAGATGATGGAGTAGGCATTGGAGGAAAGGTGGGAAAGGAGGGAAATTGCGAGAAAACCTAAATTGGGTTTTACTTGAAACACAAGGAATTGCAAAATAGAAAAGAAATTAGGGAGAATCAAAGCTTGAAATCAACCAAAAATATGGAAGAAAACTGGCGTGCAATGACTTTAAGTGGACAGGGAGCAATGGAGATACATGATGTTTGAGACAAAGGGGAATACAGTGAACAAAGAAGGAGATGGTAAAGGGTTTTCTTCAAATGTGCTACCAAACTAAAGGGGAGAAAGAGAAAGGTGGGTGGAGAGAAGAAAGAGAAGAAGCGTGAGAGTTTGAGAGAGAGAGAAATGGGAGTGAGAGAGATGAAGATCGGGGAGGGCATGGTGAACCCGAGAGACAGGGAGAAAGCGAGATCGAGAGAGACATAAGCATAGTGGAGCTAGGTTCAAGTCTAGGCAAGCGGGAAAGAGAGAGGCTTAGTTGAAGTTGGCAGCGGGTGAGAAAGAGAGGGGTTTAGGAGAGCTGTGGGGTGTTGCGGTGGAGCTCCGTTGTGGCTATCTTCCCTAGGGTTTTCCTTCCTATTATGATTAAGATCTGCCTTGTTGCCAGCACCTCCTTTTACAAACTCCTCCTAATTTCATTTCCTCACTTTCCTCACTTTCCTTCCAACTCTCCACTACAGTTAAAAACTCTCCACCTGGGAAACTCCCACCAACTCTCCCTTCTATTATGCAACTCCATGATTTCCTTTTCTCCAATTAAAACCCATTCTTTTTTAGAAAATTATCTCATCTTGCCTTTTTGGTCTTTAAGATGATCTGGCATTGTTAATTTTGATCTGAGCCATCTAAGCTGCAATCTGGTTAATCTACAAAGCATAAGACTAAATTATAATAATCTAAATCATACATTACACATCTAATCAACTCTTATAATCATCTGACTGTTAAATTTTACAAATTAATGATTGAATGATCAATTGAAGATAAAATTCATATTTTATGTAAAAATTGTAAAATTGATTGATTAGATGATCTAATTAAATGCTATTTTTAGAGCATTTTGGCCAAAATTAAATACTTAATAATGCGCCCATTGACTCATTTACGAAGCTCCCCTTATCTCTCTCCTCAAAATCTCTCCAAAATTGTCCAAGTTCATCCCCTTTCTCTCTTTCTTGCTTACCTCAATATTTTTTTTCTAAAAATCTTTATTCTTAATCAATCATCTCCTATGTGTGGAATATTCAGTTTTTGTAGCTTAGGATGGGCCTAATATGCATTAAATCTTGGCCATCAAATCGTCTCAAAACTGAATTATTCTTAGTTGTAAATTTTCTTCTCTTTTTTTGCACTCCAAGATTGCATGTTTTCCTTCTTATTTTTTCTCCACATATTATGCATATTTTCCATGAGAGGAAAAACATGTTTTCTCCTCCTAAATTTTAGGAAAAAAACATGTAATATATATTTCAAAAATAGCAAAAAAAATTTGTTGCATTTGGGATCCACTTGCTTTGATTTCTAAACTCAAACACGGGTGAGAACATGTGGCTTTTGTGTGAGTTTGCATGAGATGTTTCGAGATTCTACAACTTTATGATAATGATAGCTCATCTTGTGCAAATAAATGTGGTCATGTACATGAGGTTTTTTTATAGCTTTGAAAGTGATAAGGCACCCCAATGATCTTTGCACTCCTTTGGTCTTGGTTGATTGGTTGTGGGCCCTTGGTTTTGCTTAGCTTACATATTAGCTTCTTTTTAAGGTCTAGAACACGAAATTTATGCAGTATTCTCAATTCTACTATAATCCTTCAAAATGAAAAATAAACCTTAACCAGAAATATATTGAGTAATTAAAAGATTTATGAATGCATTTTCTATGGATTATTTGTAATATTTATGTGTATATCAACTTGAATAGAAAGAAAGATTATAGGGTCTCTTCTCCTCTCCTCAAAATTTTCAGAAACCTTAATTAAGTGTTGATTAGAGAGTTATTTTTACAACCACCTTTTAGAAGAATAGAGGAGCAAAGATTTGAAAAAAAGCTGGCATTCGCATACTCCAATGGATTGTTCTACGCCCTCTTAACTTAGAGGAAGGGAAGATTTGTTCCCTTTATTTGTTTCACAAGTTGTAGAAATCATATGATCCATTTTATCTAATAATTAAAATTTTTAAATGGTAGTAGTCCAACCTTAGATTTATTTTTAGATTAGGATATTTCACATGTAACAACAATATGTACATACAACAATTTCTATGGTTGATCATATTAATGAAGCTAAAGTAAAATCTCTTAGGCCTTTGGATTAATCAACACATAATCCTAAAGAAATCAGTGAATTTTATTAGGCCCTCCACAAGGTTGTCTAGTCAACGACAATGCATATACGTTTCAAAACACAAAAAGGCTAAAAGAACACTAAGACATTGCCTAAAATAGTACTATGCACCACCAAACCCTTGTAACGCAATGGTACAACAAGAAGTTCCTTAACTGGCTGGTTAGGGTTTGAGGCTGTTAATGGTTGCATCGACTAACTTTTAGGAAAAAAAAATCATCTCCTAAAAATACAAAAAAAAGGATATTACTAGGTTTCAAAGGCTTTAACAATTCTATATATTTGCTGATAAATAGGAGAGAATAAGTGAATGTTACAATTTATTCTAAACATAAGGACCTTAAGAGTTAAGCTTTCCAATGGGTCTGAGTACTACTTTAGAAGAAATGTTTACATCAAGAACCAGCTTATGTCTAAAACCAAGCCTACAACTAGGGGGTGCCCAAGGTCACTTCAACCGAAATTTTGAAAAACCCTAACATTGATCATGTCTAACTTCATGGTCATAGTTTTTTTACCCTAACATTGTTTAGGTAAAAAAAAGTTGTTGCTCCTAACCCTACCTTGTAGAACTCAATTTGGGTCAAGTCTCCCAATTAACCCTAACAACTAAAATTTGTCAACATTAATAAAAATTGATTAATAACAATTATTGAGTAATTATATCCTTACATATTAACAAGTTCACCTTGTGTAAACAAATTAGAATGTTTATACTAAAGAGAAACGGACTTAGATCCATACCAAAATTAGACAATTTTTAATTACTAAAAAGCCCTTATATTTATAGTTGTAGAAAAATATGTGCAAGGTATTTTAGTCAATATATAAATACATAGAAAACTATATGGGGTTCCTAATTTTTTCATCATTGACCCTGGTCCAACCTAGTATGAATTCGGGCTACAATTTTTTGCCCAAGCCTTACCCTAAGACCACATTTTCTCACCCTAACCCAACCCTTATAGGCCAATTAGGGTTGGGTCTCCTAATTGGCTTGACCCTTTGCTA
This sequence comes from Warburgia ugandensis, assembly GCA_035236585.1. NCBI lineage: Eukaryota > Viridiplantae > Streptophyta > Magnoliopsida > Canellales > Canellaceae > Warburgia > Warburgia ugandensis. The sequence goes on along the minus strand of CP141130.1, from coordinate 23,752,347 downwards.
TCCTTACCAGCAAGTAACTTATGTTGTAAAACTAATCCTAAGTTATGGAGACTATCCACCAAGTCCTAATCACTAAACTTTTAATAAGTTTTGACTCAAAGTGAGGATTGTAAAACAAAGTTCAAGAAACCTAATTTACTATATACTAAAGCAATGCAGTTTTTCTCTAACTCTCTATTATTTTGCCATGTAAAGTGCCATTTATCTTTATCCCATTTTTTGAGTTTTTAAAGGTATTTTTTTCTTTTTTTATCCATCACAAATTCCTAAAATCTCTCTCTCTAATCATTCCTATTTATCTTCTTCCAACTTTTAGTTATCCTCATATTACATTATTAATATGAGTATGCCCCATTCGAATCCCTAAAACCTTTCTTTCTCTCTAACCTGTCATATTCATCTTCTTCTAATTTAAATTTTTTTCTATTGTATAATCTCAAAAAGGGTGGACCATTGAAATGAAAAATCATTCATATTCTAGGTCCCACCTGTGTGTGTGTGTGTGTGTGTGTGTGTGTGTGTGTGTGTGTGTGTGTGTGTGTGTGTGTGTGTGTAATATGTATTTAGAGGAAAGATAGGTAGGTGTAGGTATAGAGCGATATCTCTTTATTCACTATTTTGTTTGAAATGGTGTAAAGCTTAGATGGTTTAAAATGTTAAGGGTTTAGATCATTTGATGGAGACTAAAAAAGTTTCTATAGTTAGTAAGCATGATCTTCCCCTTGAGATTAATGCTTTTATTGGTGCCTAGACCTCTTATATAGTGGTTATTAAGTCTCTCTCTCTCTCTCTCTCTCTCTCTAACCCATTGTTTTGATAATAACAAAACCTTTAGCAATCTTTGACAAAAGAGTTAAGGACCTATTAAGCCATTAGCATTCAAGAAAAACTATACATGTCATTGATTCAATTCATAAGCCATAAATCACTTAAATTTCATTTCCTAGAGTTTTTTGATGATTTAGAATGATTCAAAGGCAAGTGACCGCCTAAAAACTTTGATTCTTTGGGTTTCATGATCATACATTACTCAAGGATCAAGATTTATATATTTTTCAATGTGTAAGATAGTTTTCCTTTGACTCACAAATCAGCTATCAATGTACAAATATCATTGAAGTTACAACTGCCAAACAAATAACTTTCAAATTGAAAAGCTGAGGTATTCATCTAAGGAAGAATTGCCCATCGATGAACTTAGGGTATTGAGTTCAATTGCTAGACACATTGTGCCCCTATGCACGTCAATGAATGGACCACTTGGTCTCTTAAGGTATAGCTTGCCATCAATGGATGAAATAAACAATTAGATGTCTCATAATCCATATTCAAGTGATTGGAACTCTCTTGTTTTGTAGTGGATTAAGCTAAAATTTTGTAGGAGAATACTTTATTCAATTATTTATAAGATGAAGGGATTAGATCATCAATCTAATAACTGGATTTCAAGATTTTCAAAGTATCCATATAAAATTCAACAAAAGCTACTCAATGGCTAATTTAATCTTAAGTCATCTTAGCATCTTCTAATGGCCATTTAAAGCTTCTGAACATTCAAAAATTGTTTGAGGAGTTGTTACAATGGATTTTTAAGCTTCATTTATAAATTGGGAGCTCATTTGAAGATGAAGAATAAGATTTACAAGCATATCAAGTTTAATTCTCATATTCTTCAATCCAGAAGTCTCTGAACGAAAGAGAGATTCATTTTTAATAAATTTAGAGCATTCAAGTAGCCTCAATAAAGCTCAATAGATCACATTTGAAATCTTGAAATTAGCCTTCTCTTGGTTAAGAAACTAGATAGTTCCTTGGTTGATTGAGTGGTGTAGCTCAATTACATTGTATCCAAGCAATTAAGTCTTGGGGTGTAATTTCACTGAGATTAGTGAAGGACTTAAGGAAAGGGATTCCTTGAGAGATTGGAAGTAAGAGCCAAATAGTCTGATTCAACCTCTATAACATTTTTTATATTTTTGTGTATGATTGATTTTATTTCCCTTCACACATCTTAGATTTAAGCCTTTAAGATTCATTCTTCCACAAAATTTTCAAAGGGCCCAATTCTTTAACCTAGAGAAAATCATATGCATTCTTGCTGTAGATTTGATCTAAAGTTGCATGTGGGTTCCAAATGGTTGATGATCAAAACTTTTCACCACATAAATCACATCTTCGATTTGAGATATGCCAAAACTCTCTCTCTCTCTCCCTCTCTGTGATGACCCTGGTTTTCAAATGTATTTTTAAATATAAAATTATTTTCTAATGCAAGATCGATTTCTATTTAAAAATAATTTTATAAAAATAATGCAATAGAAGAATCTTTTTCTTTTAAATTTATTTTAAAAACCCTGAGTGCCATTACTTTCAAAGGAAATAAAATAAGTGGAGACACCTTTTTTTAATTTATAAAATCAATCTTTTGTTGGTTTTATTGTTTTGGTATATTTTATTAAAATTTTGATGAGTGAAATTTTGTTCAATTGCCCTTCAAATTCTTACTAATAGAAAAATTCTTTGTGCTAATATCATCACCCTTTATAAATATTATTTGAGAATGAATTTGAAAATTTTGGGTTAATTTGTGTTAATTTCTTGAAATTTACTTTGAACTTGAAAAATGTGGAACTTTATTATCCATTTAGAAAAAAATTGTAGAATCAAAAAGCCAAAATATTTTCTAAAGATTTTCAATTTTTCACAGAATTTTGTGACTAGAATAGAATTTGACAATGGATAGTAACAACAACTTTGCCCTGTTTTCCAAGGCATCACTTGGGCACCTTGCTAGTATGTATATTATGATGAGGATAAGTAGCAAATTGTAATCAAGAGTATTTCCTTTAAATGAATGTAATTAAAGGCCACTAAAGGTGGAGAAATGTACTCATGGTCATTTGATATTATGACATATACTTAAAACCCTATCTTCCCTATAATAATTTGCCTTCATCTTTCATTTTGTGTGATTATCATGTTGAAAATAATTGACATTATGCACTGTGAAATTTGGGTTCAGCACATATACAATTTGAAAGTATAATCTATTAGTTGGCGAGATGTAGGATTGAGTATAACAAACCTTACAATTATCTAGCCACCCTAACCATATATAATTGCAAGACTTAGGATCGTTGCTCAATCTTTTACTTGTCAGCTACTAACCCTTAATTGTTGATTACTCTAGAATGGAGCTGGCTAACGGGGTTAATATTACAGACCACATGATCAGCATTCTAATTTTTACTGCCAGCTTGTCTTGTTGTTCTGCTAATGAGTCCACGCCCCCTAGTAATTCATCAATTAACTTTAAATATGAGTTAAACAAAGGCCTTCTAGCGCAGAGGCAGAAGAAAGAGCTTGGCTGGTGGTGGGACCAGATCATGGACATTCATACATAAGTTATAATTCACACTAGGGGTCACTATAGGTGGGCCAAGGTCAATGATCACGACCCATCAAATTCCTGAACACTTGATTGATGCCCTTCGAAACATCAAGTTGAAAAGATATAAAAGCTAAATAATCCAATTTCATCAACTAGTTAGCAAAGGCTAGCTCTGATCCAGGGTAGGGCCCATGAGAAAATGATGATTATGATCGAAAACACTTGTATGAACTCATGGATGGGCGGACTACAAAGGGGGCGAAAACACTTGGAATCTAATAACTAATAGTGTAAAGGACAGAGATCGGATGATTCTAATAACTAATAGTCTAAAGTGCAGGAAGGGGGCGGACTATAAAAGGTCGAAAGTAGATGGCAGAAATGTCTCAACCAGTTGAACGGTTAACATCATCCAAGAGGAAGGTATTTGATGCATCGCATATATCCCATAAGATAAACGGTTCTCAATTACCAACGATGTCGGTCCCATCTTTAAACGATGGCAACACCGTAAAATAACGTAGAAGCATGAGGGTATAGTAGTCATTTAAGCAAAAGAAACGAGAAGAGGAGTAACGAGAGATATACGGTAACTCCACCGACCAATCAATATGCGAGAGACGCCGTTTCATTTGCTTGGGCACACACTCTCTCTCTCCAAAACCTCTCTCCACAAACTTCTCTTCCCGTAAAATCATACTCTGAGGCTGACAAGTTCTCCAATTTTGGCGGATTCCAATAATATTCAGTTGAACATTGCACCTGGAAAGCTTCAATCTTTGCCGGCGGTGAAAACCCTCTCATTTTTGCCGGATTCCGTGGAACAGTAGGTTTTCCAATCCCAACTTGTATATACTCCTTTTCGGCTGTATCTGTGATCAATTTGTGTTTCTATGTACGATTTGTTTCCCCTTGCTTCCTGAACTTCAATTCGGTTACTGAATTCTTTCATCAGCGGGGAGCTTCTTTTTAGTTTAGGAGTGCAGTTTTAGCAAACTGATGCTAAGTTTCGCGGCTCTTAATTTTTGAACATACGGTTTTTGTTACGTTTTATCTGAAGAAGAAAAACTTGAAATCTTTGAATTTCAGGCTTCTACACTGTGAGTCAAGTTAGTTATTCCTGAACTTTGGTGAGATCATCTGATTAATGTGACACTTTGCGCTAATACTGTATCAATTAGTGAGACCCAACAAATTAGATAGTTAGTAGTATCCAGCCATTGCAATTTTCATGATATAGGCAATTTGGTCAATCATTAAGTGGTGGGACCGTGGTTTACTTTGTATTGTCTACCTGATTCCTGATGTTTGTGTTATGCCTTTGCGATCTGTTTAATTTATAGTGACAATCTGCAAGACTCATCCTAACCCGTGCCATTGATCCACATGCAAGCGGGTTTATAATTAGGATGATTGTAGGACAATCTTTTTCTTTTCTAGCACTTTTAATGGTTCAATATAACAATATCTTGCAGTTTGAATTTGGCCATCTTGTGGACATAGGGAATCAAGCAATCTTTGGATTAACAGTGAAGCTGTTCCCGAAGGGAAATACTCTTGTTTGACAGTATTAGGAACTAAAAGAGATCATGGTAAATGTGTTTACCATTGCGCCAAGGCTCCCTCTTTATGTTAAATGTGTATGACTTATTAATCATTGTTGACTAGTACTCTAAATGGGTTTCTGTTCTGTTAGTACTAACCATTTGTTTCATGTTATGAAAATGGTTTTGGCATTGGTTTTTTTGCATTTTGTCTCCCTAAGTTCCTTGGTATACAGCACAGTCTCTACTACATTAAGGAATATCCAGACTCTTCTACATGTTTTCACGGGTTGACAGACAATTTTTCTTCATTTAAAGTGGTTGATTTTTAAGAGTGGGTTGTTTGTAGGTATTTGTAAGCACTAACTCACATGGAAAGTGCTAACTATGAGGGTAATGAGTCAATAGAGTCGCAAAAAGATGTGACAGATGATCTTATTGGATGTAGCATGGCAGTGGATGTTGAATGTGATTTTGCTGAGGAGAGCAAGATAGACGAACATTCTGTTGGGGACTTAACTAGAGCTAAAGGAGATGCAAATTCAGAAGAATCAGAACCATGTGTTGGTATGGAGTTTGAATCTCATCATGATGCCAGATTATTCTATAATAAATATGCTAGGCGGGTGGGTTTCGGCACCCGTATAAGCTACTCACACCGTTCGAGGCGTGACAGAAAATTAATTGCTCAGCAATATGTATGCATCAAGGAGGGTTTTTGTGCGAGTAAGGAAGGTGCAACCAAGCAACCTCGATTGAGCACTAGAATGGGTTGCAAAGCATCAATGACTGTGAAGAGGATCAACCAAGGGAAATGGGTAATTAAGTCTTTAGAGAAAAAGCATAACCATGAATTAGCAAGTCCAACGGAAGTTCAGTTCCTTCGGTCACATAGGGATACTTGTGATGTTATGGGAAATTCAACCACAGATATGCGATGTGGAGGAACTAGCAATGATGGTGCCCAACAAGACTTCTTAGATAGTGTTGCTGGTGTTCAACATAAGAACCTTGCAGCAAGAGAAGCTCAGATTGCTCTTGATTTCTTCAAGGATATGCAAACTCTAAATCCTTCCTTCTCTTATGCGATACAGGTTGACGATGAAGATCGCATAATTAATGCATTCTGGGCTGATGGTAGATCACGGTTGGCATATGAGTATTTTGGCGATGTTGTTATATTTGACACAACATATGTGGCCAACAAATATCGTGTGCCTCTAGCTTTATTTCTAGGGGTAAACCATCATGGCCAGTCAGTGTTGTTTGGCTGTGCATTTCTTGCTGATATGACCAAATCATCATTCATTTGGTTACTTAAGGCGTGGCTTTCAGCGATGTCTGGACACTGTCCAACCTCAATAATTACCGACCAATACAGGGAAATTCAAGCAGCAGTTGCAGAGGCACTCCCAGGAACACGCCATCGTTTTGGCATTTGTTGCATCCAAAGAAAATTTCCAGATGAATTGGGTGATTTATGTCGAACACATAAGAATCTTGAACAGGATTTCTGGAGATGCATCAACCAAACTGAGACAATTGATGAGTTCGAATCATGTTGGGGATCACTCCTTAGAATGTATAATTTTGGGCAGAACAGCTGGCTCCAATCATTATATGAAGATCGTCAATACTGGATGCCAGCATACTTAAAGGGAACATTCTTTGCTGAAATTTTTACAACCCAAGGGGCTGCTAATTTACACTCCTTTTCTGGATATATGAATGCAGATACCAGTATGGAAGAATTTTGTAGCCAATATAATGATGCTTTAGACAGTCAGTACTGCAAGGAAGTCGAGGCAGATATTGACACAATGTATAGCAAACCAAATTGTAAGACATCATCACCCATGGAAAAACAAGTGGCTTCACTTTATACTAGAGAAATATTTACGAAATTGCAAGTTGAGTTATTTGAATGTTTTGGTATTGTTGCAACTAAAATTGCAGATGATGGAACAATCAACACATACATGGTGGCTAAATTTGGTGAAGAGAAGAAAGCTTACACTGTCACATTAAATATTTGTGAAATGAGAGGAAGTTGTAGCTGCCAAATGTTTGAGTTCACAGGTATTCTTTGTAGACATGTGTTGAGTGTCTTTAACATAACAAATATTTCTATGATCCCATCTTATTACATCTTGAGACGGTGGACGAGAAGTGCTAAGAGTTCAGTTATGTTGGATGAGTGCAGCATGGAAGTACAAGGTAATAGTCGACAGTCTACTGTATTGCGATACAACAATCTTTGTCAGCAGTCCATTAAAGTTGCGGCTGAAGGTGCAAGATCTGTAGAGAGTTATAATCTGGCGGTGCATGCCCTAGATGGGGTTTTGCAAGAAGTTGTTAGTGTGAATGAGAGTGTTTCTGGGCTCACACAGCCTGGCACTTCACCTGATGGAAGTAATCATAAGAACAGAATTAACAAAGGAAGCCAAGCAGCTAACCAGACCAGTGCACCAACTTCTCGAAGTTCTCATCCTTCAATGGCAAAAGGCAGACCACCATATTCTAGATTGAAACCAGGACTGGAGAAGGATGCACGGAGAATGAATACATGCAATACATGTATGAAGCCTGGTCACAACAGTCGCACCTGTCCAACTTTAACTAATATAGGATTGGACACTATTGGAGATATTCAAATGGTTAGTTCTCTCTTAAACAGTGATATTTCTCAAACATTAGTTGCTTTTATTAAACAGTTATGCTTCTCTTTTACATTGTCTCAGGCTCATTTTGATTGGGATGCATCTTTAGCTGCCAATCATCTGTAGCATGCAAGGCAACCTTACCGATATATAAGGTAAACTCATAGTTTACTGCTCAATTAGTCATGAATTATAACAATGAAGGTTAGACTTTGCTTTCTCAAAACAGCATTTCCTGTACTACAGTTGATATTTAACACCATTATTAATCAAGTTGAGATGCAATTACATGTGTGAACTGGATCTAAAAATAAATTCAGCTGCTGCCTCAGAAAGGACCAAAATAGCTTGGAGTAACTGGGTAGACCTGTGGAATCATATGTGTCAGATCCTTATTTTTCTGATATAGAATAGTCTGTTGGGAAGTATATATGTCTAGTGTATTTTGTCATCTCTGCTTAAGCTCAAATGCAGGAACACATTATCTAGAATTTGGCGATGCATGTATGAGACAGATTTGCATATTGCATGTATTGACAATACATACGTATACTTTTGTATTTCAATTGGAGAGGAAAATCACAACTCAGGTGAAATTTATTCTGGTTTTTATGGGCATGCATTATATTAAAAGTGGAGTTCATATTGCATGGAGATGTCATAGCTCTCATAGGTAGTACATGTGCTTAAACTGCTGCATATTCCAACTTCCAGGATATGGATCGGTTCTTTTTTTCATTTTTCATTTTTTTTGTTTAATGAAGGCGGGGATTGTTAGTGCTGCAACTTTGAGCTTAGTGAATGTTCATCTGCATGCTACCAGAAATTAGTTTTATCTTTTCTGAATCATTTCCTAGGGGTATATATAGTCTTGATATGAATTCTTCTTCTAAGCTCTGCTAATTTACACTTTGGCTTCATTTCGTTTGTTACTAATAGGCAAAGTTCTGAGCATAGTGCCTGAATTTTGGAGTAATTCTAGTTTCATATTATAAGAGGTTCAAATTGCATCCCAATTGCAAATTGAGTATATAAACTAATCTTTAACTTGTTTAAGGTGCTGGTTCTGACCTTTTTTTTTATGATTTCCACCCTTGTAGTTTGTTGTCATATGCATGAATGGGACTCGATCGATGTTCTTTCCTTTTGGGACACACATGTGAGCAGCCTCAAACCCATGACTATTACCCAGAGGGTATGGAGTTTTATTGCAAGTGCACAGTAGTCAGTTGTAATATCGTGTAGGATTGAAACCACATGGAGGATATAATATGAAATAAAAGCACTATAGTTGGTCTGGATCAACTAAAAGGGCAGCCTTGGTGCAAGGCAAGGTTGTGTACTTTAGGCCCATGTGGTCCGTCCCTTTCCTAGACCCCACATAGGCGGGAACTTCATGCACTGGGGCTGCCCTTTTAGTTGATCTAGACTAATTATCCTAAAACTAATGCAAAATTAAAGAAAATTGATAGGTATCCAATTTAATGGATGAGAGAGAAAATGGGTTTATAATCTAAATTTGAATTGCTATGATTAAAGATTACATATTTTTAAATTAGATTCACAACTTATTTATCTTCTTTTATAACTCCAGAATTGAATTGAAACTACAATTACCATTTCAGAAAATAGTCTCTTTGAAAAGTTGATTTAAAAAGTTTTAAACATTAAAATCAAAATAATTCATCAAATTCTAAGCATATTATGTAAAACTTCAACTATAATGGATCGAAGATCAATTCTAAGTAATTTCTTAAGACAATTAAAACATTGAAAATTTCACAAGTGGTGTTTCTAAGTTAAGAATATGATCACTTTAATTCTGAGCAAAAGAAAACTAGCCTCGCATGATTTCTAAATTAATTCTAAAAATTTATGAAAATAAATAAGTTTTTTTTAAAAATAAAATATTCTAATTAACTACTTTCTAAACAATTAAACATGAAGTAATATTGGCAATAATAATCTAAAACAGATCCTAAACTTAGCATAAAAGAAAGATTCAAAATCCTAAGCAAAATAAATTTTGGAAAGCAACACCTCTCACTACAACTGCAGGTGAGAGAGTGTCACTAGAAAAGCATAACTTAAACAGTCATGCGCTGTCACGCGTGTATGACACTAGCTAACTATATTTTCTTATCCCCGTTTACAATCCACGAGTAGTCCAGCCTCTATTTACAATCTGTGGACAGTCAGAATTCGTGAATATTTCATCAACTTTGGCTACCGATTTCTCCTACTTTTCAATGAAACTTGGTATCTAGAACAATTTGATAGCAAAAAATTCAATTATATGGTTAGATTTCTAATAAAGACAACAGGAATTAAGATATTCAATCACAAATCTTGGTTGTTCACCAACCTGCACAACAATTCCATTCAAACTTATTTAATGAAATTAAACTAATTTAGATTTCAGGGATTAAGATATTCAATCGCAAACGTCAGTTGTTCACCAACCTGCGCAATAGTACCTTTCAAGCTTATTTAATTAAATTCAACTAATCAAACCTTAATATCTCACTAAAAATCAGTAGCAAACTATTCCTAGCTTAAATTAAAACATTATAAATGGTTTAGATCAATCAAAAATACAAAAATTAAGCTAAATTATAGTTGCAAAATACTGTCAACTTTCATGCAAATAGTTGTGATCAGGTATCTTTGATCACTTCAATCTACAAATTTTTGAACTAAAATTGAAAATTAAACTCATGATTCTTCTTCTCCTAAATGTCTTCTATCCATTGGAACAAATTTCAGAGATTTCCATCCAGTATCGAAGCAAGAATTGACGCACAAAGTACCCCTGTTCACCACCTCACATGCAATGTTCATCATCTTTAACCTCTGAATTTCACCGAATTTTCACTCCCTTTTCGATCTGGTATTTATAGAGGAATTGGAAGTCAGTTTGAATTGCTTTTTAGCAGTTTCCTCTCAATTCTCTTTCCTTCACTTCAAGGAATTATAATTTGATTTGAGTTTCTAATTAGATTTCACGAGATTGAACCTTCACAAGATGGGAATGGATGGTGCAAGAAACACAGTACTGCATAGAGCTTAAGGGGCATGTATCCATCATAAACACAGGCTTTCTAAACGTCCTTGACAGCAGCCTGCTCAACAATGCTCCTCACAAGAAACCTCTTCCATGATCTTGTATATTGCTCTTGTTTTGATCCAGATCATCCAAATTTCACTATGGATTGATTTGAACTATTGATTTCAATCTAAGCTTGATCGGCGATCTGAAATTTTGATTGGCTCGTGATCTACAACCTACAAAACATATAAAAAGTCCTAATTAGTATTATTTTACATGCAGTTCTGCACATACTTACCTCAGATTTTTATCTAACCATAAAAATTCACCAAATTATGGGTAGATTAGGAATACTTATTTTAATGAAAATATATCCTATAAAGTAAGGGTTTTTAATGTAAAAATCAACACTCAACAGAGGATGCGTCTTGCGCCACTGCACTAGAATGCCTTTGTTGTAAAGCATTCAGTTTCTCTTTTCTTCTTTCTTAATTTTCTATTCATAGTAATACTATTGTTCCTTAGTTCATCTTCTTATCTTTAAGGCTTCAGAAACACACCGTGGTTATTTATATATTTGTCTGCAAAGAAACTTAACATTTAAGGAGAACATATAACATGTTGATCTAAGTGTTCCACTCATGTTGAAAATAGTATTTCTTAAGAAATACTAGTTGCAAAATCTCGGTGGCGTCTGCATCATATGCCTCTATTAGGCTTCTTAGCTCTTTGATTTTCATACTTTTGTCATTAATAGATACTACAAATACAAAGGGACAGATGCAATCCCACAGCTGCAGACATACAGCGGGTAGCTGTTTTGCTCAGGACTGGCATTATCAGTTGTAGCCTTTGCATCTGTTGCAATACCCATCCTGAAGGTATCTTGAGGCAGGCAAGAAAAATAGGCTAGCAGACTGGCTTATAATTTCGAGGATGGCAGGTTTGTCGTCAGCAACCTAACAGAAGCTGGGAGCTGTATGGGACTTCCTCTATGGTATGAAAATGTTCAGGTTTTTGTATCCTTACTTTCACAGGATTGATAGAGGAGAATTGAGGAACAAGATCGGGCCCAACTCGGACAAGGACTTGATGATGACGATGATTTCTCACAGGATGGATATGCATTCAGCACGTGAGGGGTGTGTGTGTGTGTGTATGACATGTAGTTTCAGAGAGCTTGTTCTAGTCAGTTGCCCTGATTGTGAGTCTAAATCTCAGGTGAAGTCAACTTCCGCTGATCAGGTTGAGCTTTGGTTTAAAATGAATAGGATTCAATCTAAGCTGACCCGGTTTTGTGGTAAAAGATCGAACGATGGCTGCTGCTCTTATTTCAGGCACTGCATTGATTTGTAAATGTGTTAATATCAGGTTACAAAAGAATCTGTCTTTTTGCGTTTACTTTCCTTTGAAGTTGAGTTATTCATTAGGCATTCCTGAATTAGACATTTTTTTGGGAGATCGAAGCCGTTCATCATGTTTGCCGTACAGAATTGGGGTAACCCATTAAATATCAATGCATTTGGATGATTTGAACAACGTATTGGGGTCTTTGAAAAATGAAACAATTGAATGGTCCTGATCTTTACCCAAAGAAAATAGGCTAAAAACATTTAATGGGCATGAAATTTAATGTTTAGCCTATCTAAGCCATTCAAAGGCCATGACCGAAAGCCTTAGATGTACAAAATGTTATCACCTTCATTGTCGAAAAGCAATGCGTGCGGGGATTCTTATTTAGGAAAGGTGATACTAACACCCTTTGCTTTTCCTTACGAGCCCTTTTCTAATGAGAAGAATGGTACAACTCTTAGTAGCCCTAAGCTTCTGAAGATTCACATGGTTCATAATGTTACCATTGACTTAGATGGCTTATGGTCTGGAACTCGTCTATTAGATAATTCTAGCAACTCCTGCTTTTAGTTGTAAATTAGCGATGAAACCTCTTGTCATCTATTTTATAATTCAAGAAATAGTAAGTAGGATAATCTAATGGATGAGAATTTTAGACATGGCCCACCTAAGTCAAGGGAAGTATTATAAACGTATCATTTCTTCATAAATTTGGGCCCACTTAAAATTGTAGTTTTGACCATTTAACGAAAAAACAAGAGGTACATATATTATTATCCTCTATTAATCAAAGAATTTAGATGGATAGTAGAATTCGCACATTCAATAGATAGGATGGGTGACTAGCTGCTTATGATGTCCAGCATTAATTGTCATCAATAATAATAATAATAATAATGCGTAGTCCCATCATATATTATGGGCTGATCCGAGCCACTAATTTGAGATTAATTTCTGAAAATTGGAATTCAACAGTATTATTCCTCGATTCCGTTGGTCACTAGTTTTAGGGATCGCCCAACAAATGAACGGCTTGGACATGAACAATATTAGAATATTTCAAGGATATTGGCAATATTAAAATCTTAATAATGGAGGAACATTACACAAACTTTAGTGAAGAATTGAAGGGGTTGCTTAGTGCCCCAAAACATGAACGGCTTGAACATCAGGCTTAGTAAAAGGTCTTAGGGAGAACAAGTTGCGGAGATACAAACCTAGAAATGATACTCCGCAAGTAAATTTAATTTGTAGGATATAAAGAAACAATCAGTGGCTGAAAAAATCTTCTGCAAGGGAGTGCACAACCTGTATAAAAGATGTTATGAGTAATGAACTTGAGAAAACTTGGAGAAATGCATAGTATGACTATTAGATTGTTTTAATCTAACTCGTAATGTCACCCACGTTGCCGTATCATATTCTTTTCAGAGAAATGCTAGGCAGAAGCCCTAAATGGACCTTAGCTAGCAGCACCCAACATTTGGCATTAAAATGGCCCGCCTTTGAATGATCTAGCACGTTCATCGCATTATTCGAGCTTTGGATAACTAGTAAACAGAAACGATAATTAGATAATTCTAGGAACATAAAAAACACATTTTTTGGAGTTGATTATACCGTTGTTATACAAACATTTATTTCTTGTAAAAAAAAAGAGTACAGTTTTCAGGTGCTAGAATTATGCAGTCTTCACATAATTGGAACCATTAGTTATTGAGATGAACGGGTTAGATCCTGGGTGCTTTTGATTAAGAGTGCATTATGGCCTGCAGCCTAGCATTCCTTTTTTCTTTTTCTTTTTTCTTAATGTTTATAAAACTACCTTATTTGATCTCCAATCCAATATCTGTTTCAGCTGTCTTCTTACCACTAATTATTGAATTTGTCCTTACATATTGTAAAATTCTAATCTGCCTTGCGCTTCTGCTTTTCCAGACTACTTTTTCTAAGGGTAACAAAGTAATTTCGAACAAACAGGCAAATGCAACCGTCTTCTTACCCCTTAGCTACTACTGCTTTTGTCCTTAGAGATTTATAGAATTCTATTCTGCCTCTCATTTATACTTTTTCATTCAAGAATTTCTGAAGTGTAATACAGTATAAACAGAGAAGCGGAGCCTTGGCGCAACAGTGAAAGTTGTAGTCATGTGACCTTGAGACCACGGGTTCAAGGCGTGGAAACAACCTCTTGCAAATGTAAGGTAAGGCTGTGTACTTTAGGCCTTTATGGTCCACCTCTTCCCTAAACCCTACATAGGCAGGAGCTTCATGCACTAGGGCTGTCCAATACTGTATAAACATATTATGCTTGGCTTTACGCTTGGTTTTTTTTTTTCCCATTTACTTTGGTGGTTTAGCTGTCTTATCAAATGTTTCTGCCTCCAAGTCATAACTTGTAAACTTCTTTTTGTAGTTACTTGACTTCAAAAAGCAAAAAATTATAAATGTTTGACTAAGGTTTTGCTTGGATACAACTTTTTAGTTTATAATAGAAATAAAAAAGCTATTTCCTAATGAAGGCTAAAAGAGAAAACTTAATAATAAAATTTTAGTAAAACTTATTCCATGATATTAGTTGTTTTATATGAAAGAGTGGAAGAGTAGCTTTGGCGCAATGGTAAAGTTATTGCCCTGACTTCTCAATAAAGTTATTACCTTGACTTTAAGGTCACGGTTCAAGGCATGAAAACAGCCTCTTGCAAAAATACAAAATAAGGCTTAGTACTATAAACTCTTGTGGTCCGCCCTTTACTCGAACCATATGTGGGAGCTTTGTGTATTGGGCTGCCCTTTTTTGGTTATACTAAAGAGAAACAACAAGGAAGGTCTCCAGCAACCACTTACATGAAAATGAAAAAAAGAGACATAGATGTACAAATTGGGCCAACTTTCTTGATAATCTAAACTGTTTATCAAATAGTCATCTTGACGCATAACGACCATGTTTTAGGAAGCAATTATTGGGATAATCTTGCCATTAATATTTTCGAGTTGTTCAGGACACTATTTGGCTTTATAGTTGTCATCATCATCGTCAAGACCTTATCCCAATTAGGGGTCGGCCACATGAATCTTATTCCTCCATTCCACTCTATTAAATATCATTGCTTCATTTAGTCTCAAAGTTTTTAAATCTTTCCTCACCACTTCTATCCACGTTCTTTTAGGCCTTCCCTTTGTCCTTTTAGAACCTTATACTTGTATTGCCTCACTTCTTCTAACTGGTGTCGTTGTTGGTCTCTTTTGAACATGTCCAAACCATCTAAGTCTAATCTCCCTCATCTTGTTACCTATTGGTATTACCCCTAAATTTTCTCTAATATTTTCATTTCTAATTTTATCCTTTCTTGTCTTACCACTCATCCATCTCAACATCCTCATTTCTGCGACGCTCATCCTATGAGTATGATGTTCCTTAACTGCCTAATACTCTCATCCATAGAGCATGGCCGGCCTTATAACCATCCTATAAAATTTTCCTTTTAGTTTAAGTGGCACGCACCAATCACATAAAACACCCGATGCACATCTCCATTTGTTCCAACCTCCTCGGACTCTCTGGGTAACCTCCCTCTCAATCTCTACTCTCATAGATCAATGATCCTAAGTATCGAAAGTAGTCTTTCACGGGGACCTCTTGGTTATCAATCTTAACGGGTGTACCACTCCTACTTTCCTTGCTAAAATTACATTCCATATATTCTGTCTTAATTCAGCTAATGTTAAATCCTTCAGATTCTAATACTTCTCTCCATAACTCTAGCTTTATATTTACACTCTGCCTTGTCTCATCAAGTAGGACTATATTGTCTGCAAATAACATGCACCAGGGAATCTCCTTATGCAGATGTTTTGTTAACTCATCCATAACTAATGTGAAAAGGTATGGACTCAATGCTGATCCTTGGTGCAATCCGACAGTGACAGGAAAATCGCCAGTCAAGCCACTAGTGGTCTTAACATTTGTTATCGCTCAATCATACATATCTTTAATTATGTCTATATACCCCTGAGAAACACCTTTACCACCCAAGACCCTCCATATTAACTCTATAGGGACTCTATTATAAGCTTTCTCTAAGTCGATAAAGACCATGTGGAGGTCTTTTCTCCTCACCCTATATTTCTCTACTAATTGTCTTAGTAAGAAAATAACTTACATGGTAGACCTCCCAGGCATGAAACCAAACTAATTCTCCGATACACTTGTTTCATGTTGTAGCCTCTTCTCAATCACTCTTTCAAAAAGTTTCATGGTATGGCTCATAAGTTTGATCCCTCTATAATTAGTGCAGCTTTAAATGTCTCCTTTATTCTTATAGATTGGTACAATAGAGCTTTTCCTCCACTCATCAGGCATTTTCTTTGATTTTATAATCTTGTTAAACAACTTGGTCAACCAAACTCCCCAATATCTCCTATATGCTTCCAAACCTCTATTGGTATACCAACAGGCCCTATGGCCTTTCTTGATTTCATCTTTCTCAAGGCCTCTTTTATTTCAAGTATTCTAATCCTACTTTCATATCTATAATATCCAATGTTATTTAGATTTATAGTATTTTCAATTCCTATATTCTCATGGCCATTGTCATTTAACAATTTTTTAAAGTATATTTCCCACCTTTATTTGATTGCATCATCTTTGACTAATACCCTTTGATCATTGCTTCTAATGCACCTAACATGCTCTAAGTCCTTACCCTTCTATTCTCTTACTTTTGCAAGTTTAAACACATCTTTCTCACCTTCTCTTGTTCCTAGTCTATTATAGAACTCATCATATGCTTTAAGTTTAGCCTCACTTATTATTCTCTTAGAAACGTTTTTAGCATTCTTATATTGTTCATATTTTTTTTATTGTTTCTAATCTTCTGCATGCTTTAAAATGCATTCGTTTTTCTCTAATAGCTTTTTGCACTGTTTCATTCCACCATCATGTTTCCTTTGTTAATAGCCTTTTACCTTTAGATACTCATAGGACATCTTTTGTCACTTTCTTAATGGACTCAGCCATATTAGTCCACATGGTATTTACTTCTGTTTCATAGTTCTAATTTCCTTCTACCATCAACTTATTTTTGAATGAGGTTATTTTCTCTCCTTTTAAGTTCCACCACTTAGTTTTTGGATGTAAGTTTAATTCTTTTACTCCATCTTTTTATATGAATATCCATAATCATTAACCTATGTTGCGAGGTTAAACCCTCCCCGGGTATCACCTTACAATCCTTACATATAGATCGTTCATTATTCCTAAGTAGAAAAAAGTCTATTTGGCTTTTATGAAGTCCACTTTTAAAGGTTATTAAGTGTTCATCCCTCTTCTTAAAGAGTGTATTTGCAATGGATAGATTATATGACAAAGCAAAATCAAGGATGTTCTCCCCCATCTTGTTTCATTCACCTATACCATACTCACAGTGTATTCTATCATATCTTTCCTTATCTTTTCCTACATGGCCATTTAAGTCTGCTCCTATAAATATCCCATCAGTGTTGAGAATTTCTTGCATGACTCTCTCCATATCTTTCCAAAACTGTCTCTTGATTATATCTTGTAACCCTACTTGTAGTGCATATGCACTTATAATATTTATAATCTGCTCTCATAGAATAATTTTTATTATTATAATTCTATCCCTAATTCTTTTAACGTCCATAACTTTATCCTTTAATTCCTTATGCACTATTATTCCTATACCATTTCTGTTATTTTCCTTTCCTACGTATCATAATTTATACTCATCTATTTCTCTAGCTTTAACCCCTTTCCACTTGATTTCTTGGATACAGATAATGTTGACTCTCCTACGTTTTATCATGTCTACTAACTCCAAACTCTTACCTGTC
This sequence comes from Warburgia ugandensis, assembly GCA_035236585.1. Taxonomy (NCBI): domain Eukaryota; kingdom Viridiplantae; phylum Streptophyta; class Magnoliopsida; order Canellales; family Canellaceae; genus Warburgia; species Warburgia ugandensis. The sequence continues at coordinate 23,734,494 of CP141130.1, read as the reverse complement.
AGTGTCCCTATATTCCATGTAGCGATGCGAATCTTATGTTCTGGAGATACCTTCTTTACTATCGCCTTTCTCGACTTCCATGGTATGAACCAATGTCTACTTTTCATTGCACTTGGGTTCTGATGTAGCGCGTTGCTTCCGAGGGGACACTCTAGCAGCCCTTGCACATTTTTCACTACACTCGGGATCTGATGTAGTGTGTCGCTTCTGGGAGAACGCCCTAGCAACCCTTGCCTATTTTTCATCGCACCTAGGATCCGATGTAGCGCCTCGCTTATGGGGAATGCCCTAGCTTGAGCGAATGTTAGTTTTCGATTCATGCTATGTTAGGGCTGCCATAGTTTTAAAAAGCTGAAAATGATTTTTATTAAAATCATCTTCAGCTTCACCCTTGCCAGCTGGCTACCTAACGTAAGGGTGGCCATATTTTAAGAAGCTGGAGATGATTTTTATTTCATCCTCACAAAATAATATACAAATGCATATTCATTTGTAAGAAAGAAATAATAGAATCATCTTCAACTTCCCCCTTGCTAGCTGACACCTAACGCAAGACCCTCCTCCTTATTTATCCAGGCTTGGGACAGGCATTGGTGGAGTTTTTGGCTTTATAGTTGTCCATTTTAAAATTCAAATATCTCAGAAAAATAATGGTAAGATCATCCAAACCATCTAATTGTTAGGGCTTGCGTGGTAATACAACTTTCTAAAGATTTTGTTAAATATTATCAATTAAAGGTAAATGTAATAGAAAGATATTCAAAAAGAATGACGAGCCTTTGAAAGTTTTAATTAAGTCACTGATTATTTAGTTGATAAAAAATGGTCTAATTTGATTTATTTATCCTAATACAGAAAATGAAATCACAAAGTTACTTAATTATTTTAATTTACTTATTTCCTTAATTGTTTTGTGCGAGATATTAGAGTTTGTTAAAGTGTTAAATGTTGTCACCAAATGGAAAATTTGGATGTACTACAGTGAACTGGTATGAAAGCAAAACGACACGGAGCCGGTTCCGCGAGTCGGGGGTGATTTCGACTTTTACCGCCAAAGTAGGGAGAGCAGAACCCAAAATCCGAAACCGAAACACCGAAAGGAAGAAAGAAAACCCTCTCTGTGTTCTTCCTTCTCGTTCATCAAGCTTTGAAACCACACACACACACACACAGATGAATCACATCGCTGCAGCTGAAGAACGGATTGTATCGGAGAGACTGAAAAGGAAACTGAACGAAGTAAATATCGCAGCTCAGAATCAGCTCTCATCCATACAGGACCATGTCAATTTCAATCTTCAGGTTTGTAACTTCTTTTCTTCATTTTTCCTATTCTTGCAGTGCTTCTTACGTTATCATAATGGAACTTTTCTCCCCTTCTCTGAGAGCTTTCATTTATCTTTCGTGAACTGTCAGTTTCAGGCCCCTCATTCTTGCTTCCATTTGAATGTAGTTGAATTCTTTCCTTTTATCATTTTTGTAGTAAGGACCTCTTTGGTATAAAGAAATGCTGGGGACCTATGGAAATGGAAAATGGGTTTCCACCTTTCCATGATTTTGGCTCCATGGTTTGACATAGAAATTTAGTTCCGGGTCGAAAAATTTCAGACCAACTCATTTTTGGGCAAATTTTATTTTCTGTAAACCATGAAATCTCATTTTCCATGAATATTTAAGAAAGAGTTGGAATGTGGTGGATATGGAATTTGACTTTCCCGAGGAATGCTAACCAAATGATCCCTAAGTGTTTGTTTATGGATTTCGTTTCACCTGATAAAAGTATTTTTCTTTTACTTGATTGAATGGTTGTTGCAGCAAGCCTACTTCAAATGTGCTTACGAATGCTTTGACAGAAGGAGGAGACAAGAAGAAATAAATAACTGCGTGGAGAATTGCAGTATTCCCGCTGTTAGTGCCAACACTATGGTTGAGACTGAGATGGCCAAATTTCAAGTAAGATAAAATTATTCTCTTTACATTTTTTTGGATTGGTTTCACCTCTCCTAAAGAAGAATGTGAATATGTTTATCTTTTTCATGTTTACTGTTCACTCCCCTTAGCCAAATGCTGAAATTTTCATTCCTGAAGTTGGATGGCTGCCGTAGTACATGGTTAATGAGGCTTCCACTTGTTTTGGTTAATGAGAAAATTGTGTTGTTCTCTATCTTTGTTTGGACAATACAGAAGTTTCAGTTCTCAATGAAGATGTCTTATTGGTTGATAGATTTGGCTACCTTGATCCTAACTGTTGCAAACTTCTATCCTTCTACCTCGTATCTGCTCTCAGTATTCTGTCCATACAGTGTTGTGAATTTGGCTTTAGAATAAGTATTCTGCTGTAGCGTTTGGTATTAGGGCTCCTGCATCTCAGTCACAAAACTTGGAATGCTGTTCTTTCTCTTATGTTCAAATGGTGTTTGGATATATTAGTGGGACAATGCACAAATTTGGTTCCTCTCTCAGATCTAAATCCATCTGAAGGGGAAAAGTGGACTAGAACCTGTGACTACACAAATTCCAGGTGAGATACTGAGTTGTCTATGACCAACTGTGCTAGTTATTGACTAGTTGTTTCAGCATGTTCCTTCTCTTCTCTCTCTCTCTCTCTCTCTCTCTCTCTCTCTCTCTCTCTCAGACTGCATAAAATGGTGAAAACACTGCCAGTGATGCCACTATTGAATGGATAAAGCCCTGTTGAAAAGAGGCTTCAAGCTCTCCAGAAGATTCTAATGAAATGGCCTAAATGAAAGTATTGATGATCATATTGTGGGAGATGCTTGTGTATATAGACAAGGGAGGCAATTTGATTCTGTTCTTAGAAATATTAGAGAGAAAAAAAATGGACAGAGTCCATGGGAAATGAAAGCGAGGATTGCAGAAGATGATTTAGAAGAGTGGCCAGTAGTTCCCGCAAGTGTTATCCAATTTGACATGGTCAAATTTATTGTAGTTGGACAATACATGTGAAAGAAAAGAAGAAGATGACTTCTCTGCTGCACATAGTGGTCAGAGCTTTTGGTTGGTTTGAATATGCTGTAGCTCATGATGTAAGTAATACTGCTGGAAGTTGTTCTAGTTTGTCTTCAGTTTCTATCTAAAAATTGTTGTTTGTTTTGCTGGATCATGCTTGGACATTAAAATTGATGCTTGAAACGGCAAAAAAATTCATTAGTGAGGTTCAGGTCTCATATTTTAACTTCTGAATTTGGATGGCCAATGTGCCATCTCTTTATGCATCTTTGTACTATTAGTTGAAAAATGTGGAGAACTTTGTATATCTTGATATTATACATGCCTGGTCTATCTTTTAAAACAAAACAGTTGTTTCCTTTAAGTTGAGCCACTCATCCACTTAACTTGATAAAGCTGAATTTTGATGGGAGTTTAGAGGTACGACGCCAAGCTGGTCTTTGTGGTGTGCTTGGATCGTTGATGAGATATATCTTATGGTTATTCATGTGAGTCTTCAACTTCCAATATTTCAAGGGTCATAGTTATGTTGTTGGGCTCAAGTGGCTTTTGCTGGGGCTGCTGCAACTTGCTATACATTGTAAAAATGCTTGACATATTTTGGCATATATTAGTTTTCATTATTGTCCAAGATCAACCAATATCATTTCGGATGGATCACCTAGAGGGCAGAAATAATCTGTGATGATTACCAACTTGACCTTCTGTATCAGCACGAATGTCTCTATGTTCCGAGGTTCTTTTTGCGCTGATGCTGCAACGCCTTGTTTCCTGGAGTGTGTCTCGTCTTTGGTCCTTTGTTTTTTCCTTCTTTTCTTTTTCTGTATCATGTCGTGTCATGTTTCTGCCTTTTGTTGATGCTGATATTCTCATTGTGCGGGATTCTGCATTCTGTCATCCTCATTTTTGAATGCTTATCTGAACCAGCTTGGCTCTAGCTATTACTAAGAAAAGAAGAGAGAAGGAAAACCGTGAAACCTCTCCATGTTACCCTGACTAAAAATGTCTAACTTTTAGGCAATAGTCTTTCGGCTAAAAGAGAAAAGGTACTGCACAATAATCAAAATTGGCCACCAATGTGAGGAAAACCTTCATAGATCATTGAGACATGTTTCTTCCTTTATTTTGCATTTATAATATGCACACACGCACATAGATGCAAAAGCTCGTCTTCGATTGTGGCATCTCTATGATGTGCCCCATGTGATAAACATCTACATAATGCTGATTCCAGGTTGGGGATTTATTCAGAGTGCTATTGATTCAATTGTACTAGTGTTGGCTTCAAAACGCCTGAGGATTGACGCACTTCTGTTTTGTTTAATAAAGTGAGTTTAACTCAAGATATTTAAAAGTTGGATCCATTTGTTGCAATTCTTGATTCTGGTTTTAACTGATCATATAAGCCGCGATACATTAATCCTCTTCATTTGATAAAATTCAATAAAAGAAAAGAACTGAAGGTAAAATTTAAGGGGCTTGAAGCTGGCAATTGCCTAGGGCCTTCTTTCTAGCACAGAGGTGAGTCAGGATCTCCCCTCTGTATGATAGGTCGCAGGTTCGAGGCCAGCATCTCCATCTGCTGGGGGATGTGATAGTCCATCCAATAGATTGGGTATTTTGATGCATGGTTTTCATAGATGTATGTGTGGATGAACTTTAATGTAGCCAAAAATAAAAAATAAAAAATTTTCCATTGTGTTTGCAGGCTGCATTCTTGGTCCTTCACTTCTCAAAAATGGTGTGAACTTACAGTTAGGCCTTGCTAGTCTTGTCTTTTCTATTACCTAGAAGGTTGGGAGAGAGATATTTTACCTTGGGTCAACTGCCCATTAACCTTAAGTACATGTAGTTGTATGGTCAGTTGATTCTGTTTTCTATGTGATATCCCCGAGGGGCCATGAGAAAAATATCTGTTGGTCCAATCTGTAACCGTCAAATACGCCTTGTCAGATTTTATCGGTTATGGAAGAAGATGAAAAAGTTAAGTATGATAAATCGTGCAAAATTAGTGTCAATATTTTAAAGTTTAAAGGCCAGCTTCCTGATCATATGGGCATCTCAGTGATGTAAATTCATATAAAAGGATCAAAGGGCTAGGCTCCTGAGATACCAAAGTCATTTAGACTCATGAAAAAGAACCTTTACTAAGAGTGGTCTAATGCTGCACGTTCAAGTCTCTCTACTTTTCTAATTGCTTGTTGGTGCTTCTTACTTTGTGATTTCTCCTTTTTGGAGTTTTTCATTTCCTCCTGCTTGGTGATTTCTTTGGCTCCATTTTAGTTGGTCTGTTTCTAACGTAACTGAAAGTTATCTCAGAATGTTATGCCAGCATTATGCTGAGTGACGATCAGCTCAGATCTTGCAAAACTGAATGCATTTTTTACCATAGGAAACCTGCTTTTCAGAGATGAGTTCCTATATGGTGGATGCCCATATTTTCACTTGGAAAATATAAAAGGGCAGCCCCGGTGCACGAAGCACCCACCTATGCGGGGTCCCGGGAAGGGGCGGGCCACAATGGCCTAAAGTAGGCAGCCTTACCTTGCATTTTTGCAAGAGGCTGATTCCACATCTTGAACCCGTGACCTCAAGGTCACATGACAATAACTTTTACCATTGCGCCAAGGCTCCCCTTCACTTGGAAAATATCACTTGGCTAAAATACAAGTGGGCCACATTACATCAATAATCACAACCCTTCATTTGGTTTTGTCTGCTGTGGATGAGAGACATATACATTTTATCCATCATTTGATGATCATAAGCCTTGATGTTGGGGCTTTTGATGATAAATGCAAAGTTGCTTTTTGCTATTTCTATCTATCATTTTTATCATCATCATCATTAGAGCCTTTTCTCGATTAGGGTTTGGCTACATGAATCTTGTTCCTCCTTCCCCCTTTGTTAAGTGCGATGAGCTCACTTAGTCCAAAAGTTTTTAAATATTTTTTCACCACTTCTATCCATGTCCTTTTGGGCCTTCCCCATGCCTTTTTAGATCCTTCGACTTGGATCGACTCGCTTCTAATTGGTGCCATTTTCGATCTCTGTTGGACATGTCTAAACCATCTAACTCTACCTTCCCTCATCTTGTTACTTGTTGGTGCTAATCCTAAGTTTCCTCTAACATTTTCATTTTTAATTCTATCCTTTCTTATCTTCACTCAGCCATCCTCATTTCGGCTATGCTCATCCTATACACATGCTGTTACTTAATTGCCCAATACTTTGATCTATAAATCATGGCCTGCCTTACAACCATCTTATAAAAATTTTCTTTCAATTTGATTGGCACTCGCCGATCACACAAAACTCTAGAGGCACATTTCTACTGGTTCTGAGATTCTTAAGGTCCTCTCAATCTCTTCATTCTCATGATTTTTTTATCTCAAGTATTGCATGGTTTTTTTGGGGGACTTCTTGGTTATCAATCTTTAATGGTGCTTTACTCTCACTCTTCTTGTTGCTAAAATTGCATTCATATACTTTCTTAGTTCAGCTAATTTTAAATCCTTTGAACTCTATAGCATCTCTCCACAACTCTAGCTTAGTGTTTATGTCCTCCATTGTCATGTCAATCAAAACTATGTCTTCTGCAAATAACATGCACCATGAAATCTCCTTGTATAGATGTTTTGTTCACTCATCCATAACTAACATGAAAAAGTGTAGGCTCAATGCTGATCATTGATGCAATCTTATAGTGATAGGGAAGTCATCGGTCTCTTTGCTAGTGGACGTAGTATTTATTACCGCTCTCTCATACACATCATTAATTATGTCTAAATATCCCTGTGAAACCCCCTTCTCGCTCGAAACCCACCATATTAACTCTTTAGGGACCCTATTATAAGCCTTTTATAAGTTATAAAGATCATGTGGAGGTCCTTCATCCTCTTGTTATATTTCTCTATCAATTGTCTAAGTAATGAGAAGGAGAGCCTTGGTGCAACGGTAAAAGTTGTCTTCGTGTGACCTTGAGGTCACGGGTTCAAGGCATGGAAATAGGCTCTTGCAAAATGCAAGGTAAGCCTGTGTAGTTTAGGCCTTGTGGTCCGCCCCTTTTCCGAACCCCGCATAGGTAGGAGCTTCGTGCATCGGGGCTGCCCTGTTTTTTTAATTGTCTAAGTAATGAAATAGCTTTCCATAGTAGACTTCCCAGTCATGAAACCAGACTTGTTTTCTAATATATTTGTCTCATCTTATAGCCTCTTATCAATTACTTTTTTACCAAAGTTTTATGGTATAGCTTATAAGTTTGATCTCACAATAATTGGTACAACTCTATCTCCTTTATTCTTATAAACTGATCCCGCATTCATACTATAGACCCTTGTGGTCCGCCCCTTCCCTGGACCCTGCATACACGGGAGCTTTGTGCACCGGGCTGCCCCCACTTTATTTTCTTCAATGCGACAATCTTGTTAAACAAATTTGTTAGCCATATTAATCTAGAAGGGGGGCCTTGGCACAATGGTAAAAGTTGTCGTCATGTGACCTTGAGGTAACAGGTTCAAGGCATGGAAACAGCCTCTTGCAAAAATGCAAGGTAAGGCTCCCTACTATAGGCCCTTGTGGTCCGCCCCTTCCCTGGACCCTGCATTGGCGGGAGCTTCTTGCACAAAGGCTGCCCCCCCTTTGACTCTGATATCTCCCATATACATCCAAACCTTGTGCTATCATGATCTCTCTCTCTCTCTCTCTCTCCCAAACTGCAAAAAACAGTGAAAACACTACAGATAATGCTGTTATTGAATGTATAAAGCCCTGTTCAAAAGGGCTTCAAGCTCTCTAGAAGATTCTAATGAAATGGCCTAAATGAAAATATTGATGATAACTTCGTGAAGATGGTTGTGTATATAGACAAGGGAGGCAGTTTGATTCAGGTCTTAGAAATATTATGGGAAAAAAATGGATAAGAGTTCATCAGAAATGAAAATGAAGATGCAGAAGATGATTTAGAGGACTGGCCAGTAGTTCCCGCAAGTTTATCCAATTTTACATGGTCCAATTTATTGTAGTTGGACAATACATGTGAAAGAAAGGAAGAAGATTAACTTCTTTGTTGCACATAATGCTCAGAGCTTTTGGTTGGTTTGAATGTGATGTAGCTTGTGATGCAAGTAAAATTGCTGGAAGTTGTTCTAGTTTGTTTCCAGTGTCAATCTAAAATATGTTGTTTGTTTTGCTGAAGCATGCTTGAACCTTAAAATTAACTTGCTTGAAATGACAAAATAAATCATTAGTGAGATTCAGATCTTATATTTTTACTTCTTAATTTGGATGGTCGTTGTGCCATCTCTTTATGCAATCTGCCATATTAGTTGAAAAATGTGGAGAACTTTTTCTCTCTTGATGTTATACATGTATCTGGGCTATCTTTCAAAACGAAACAGTTGTTTTGTTTAAGTTGAGCCACTCGTCTACTTAACTTCATAAAGCTGAGTTTTGATGGGAGCTTAGAGGTAAGCCACACCAAGCTGGTCTTTGGGGTGTGTTTGGATCTTTGGTGAGACATATGTTATGGTTGTTCATAATCTGACAAAGCAGACCAGTAATCTATTTGCGAGTCTCCAACCTCCAATATCTCAAGGGTCATGGGTATGTGATCACTTGGGCACAAGAGGCTTTCACTGGGGCTGTGGTGACTTCCTAGAATTATTGCAAAAATGCTTGACATCTTTTGGGATATCTTAGTTTCCTTTCATCATTGTCCAAGATCAACCAATATCATTTTGGATGGAACACCCAGAGGAGCAGAAATGATCTTTGTGGTGATTACCAACGAGATGTTCCTCTATGTTCGGAGGATCTTTTGGCACTGATGCTGCACCGTCTTGTTTCCTGGAGTGTATCTTTTGTCTTTGGTACTTCTGTTTTATTCTTTTCCTCTTTTTCTATATTGCGTCATTTCATGTTTCTGTTTTTGTTGGTGCTGATATTCTCATTGCGTGGGGTTCTGCATCCTATCCTCTTTGTGTTTTGGATGCTTGTCTGAACCAGCTGATACTTGATCCTTGAATAGAAGTGGTTCTATCTATTATCAAGAAATGAAGAAAGAAGGAAAACTGCAAAACCTCCATGTCACTCTGACTAAAGACTTCTAACTTTAGGCAGTAGTCTTTCTGCTAAAAGAGGAATCTGCACAATAACTAAACTTGGCCACCAATGTGAGGAAAACCTCCATAGATCATCGAAACATGCTTCTTCCTGTATTTTACATTTTGTGTATGTGATTGTCGTGAAATTTACTCTATAAAATGTTAGTGTTATGCATCTATACATATGTGCCCGGGCACACACACACACACACACACACAGATACAAGACACTCCTTGCTTGTGATGCCTCTATGATGTGCACATGTGATAAACATTTAGATAATGCTGATTCCAGGTTGGGGATTCATTCAGAGTGCTATTGACTCAATTGTGCTTTTGTTGGCTGCGCGAAGGCCAAGGATTGATGCAGTTCTGTATTCTTGAATGAAGTGACTTTAACTCAACATATTTGAAAGTTGGAACCCTTTGGTGCACTTCTTAATTCTAGTTTTAGCTGATCATATAGGCTGCAATACATTACTCCTCTCAGTTTGATAAAATTCAAGAAAAGAAAAGAACTGAAGGTATAATATGAAGAGGCTTGAAGCTGGCAATTGCCAAAAGCCTTCTAGGCTTCTAGCACAGTGGTGAGTCTGGTGACAGAAAAAGGCATCTCCCTGTTTGTATGATAAGTTGCAGGTTCGAGGCCAGCATCTCCATCCGCTAAGGGATATCATAGTCCATCCAGTAGAGTGGATTTTTTGATGCGTGGTGTGTGCATGAGCTTTAATTTAGCCAAAAAGCGAAAAAAATAAACTAATGTCCATTGCATTTCCAGGCATCATTCTTGGCCCTTCACTTCTATACTTGCTTTAAATGGTGTGGACTTACAGTTAGGCCATGCTAGTCGTGTCTTTTCTATTACCTAGAAGGATGGGGGAGAGATATTTTTACCTTGGGTCAACTGCCCATTAACCTTGAGTACACGTAGTTGTATGGTCTGTTGATCCTGTTTTCCATGTGATATCCCTAAGGGTCCATGAGAAAATGATCTGTTGGTCCAATCTGTAATTGTCATATACTCCTTGTTGGATTTTATCCTATATGTAAGAGGGCAAAAGAAATTAAGTGAGATAAATCGTGAAAAGTCTGTGTCGATATTTAAAGTTTGGAAAGTCAGCTTCCTGGTCACATGGGCTCCTCAGTGATGTAAATTCATATAACATGATCAAAGGGTTAGGTTCCGGAGATACCAGAGCCATTTAGACTCATGAAAAAGAACCTCAACTGAAGATAAGTCTAATGCTGCATGTTCAAGTATCTCTACTTTTCTAATTGCTTGTTGGTGCTTCTTACTTCTTGCGATTTCTCCTTTTTGGAGTCTTTTGTTTCCTCCTGCTTGGAGATTACTTTGGCTATATTTTAGTTGGTCCATTTTTGCAATAACTTAAAGTTATCTCAGAAAGCTGATGGTTGTATTATGTTGAGTGATGAACAGCTTAGATCCTGCAAAACCGGATGCAGATTTTTTACCACAGGAAATGTGCTTTTTGAGATATGAATTCCTATATGGTGAATGCCCTTATCTTCACTTGGAAAATATCGATTGGCTAAAATACAAGTGGGTCACATTATTTCAATAATTGCAACCATTCATGTGGTTGTGTCTGCAATGGATGAGACACATATACAAGTTATTTGCTGTTTGATGACCATAAGCCTTTAACATCTGGTGCTGTTGATGATAAGTGTGAAGTTGCTTTTTGCTGTTTCTAACTGTCATTTTGAAGGCAAGAAATTAGGGGCCTAGGATTACCAGGTGAGTTGTAATTTTGGTACACGGCTCATTCATAGCATGGCCTAGACGAGAGATGGTTCAGATCATTAAGGAAAGTTGGCCCTACTTGTTGTTTTGGGTGCTTCTATTTTACATACGCAGTCCCCATGTTGTAAATACAAGTTAAGGTGTTAAAACAGGGACTTTGTGGAGTAGAATGAGGAAGAGAGAAGAGGGAAGACTTGAACAAAGAAGAATGGATAAAGAGTTCTTTTCACTTGAGTGCTGATGGTGTTTTCTTTGAGAAGGAGAGTGGTAATCTTTCCTTAAGATGGAAGATACAAATCAACATTTCATATCAAACTGAATTCTAGCATTTTGCTGAGTTGATAAGTAAAAACTGTCAGAACCAAGAGATTGTGGGTTCCAATCCCCTCACACAAAGAAAGAGAAAATGATAAGCATCAAACCAGCAACTTCAAGGGAAAGACCGGATTCATAGCTCTTCCCTGAGAAGACATGGGGAACCAGGAATTTCAAACCAAGTGCGTGCTTTATTTTTTGTAAAAGGATTATTTTTCTAGTGCTTGTTTAATAGCCTCCTTTTTCATTATTATGCCTTTTCCCTTCCGTGGACCCTGCATAAGCAGGAGCTTCGTCCACTGAGCTGCCTTTTCTTTCTTTTTTACTATCATTTTCAAATAATTTTGCCTCATTGGATTTTGTACATCCAACAGTCCAATGAATTGTCGGTCTATTGATCTAAATGTTGCTTTTATGAGCTAGCATAATCTTGATTGTGTTTATGGCACAATGGTAGAGTTGTCACCACGCGACCTAGAGGTCACAAGTGAGAAGCGTGGAAACACTCTTGCAAAAATGCTAGGTAAGGCTGCCCATTATAGACCCCTTGTGATCTGCTCCTTCCCTAGACCCCACATATGTGGGAGCTTTGTGCACCGGGCTAACCTTTTTATAAGCTTGATTGTATTTATATTGATATGATCTTATAGTTTGTTCAAACATGTTGCTACATCAGCATCCAGGAGTAACATGTTAATACCTTTCCATATACGGCAGTTGACATATGTGACTATATCTCTAATGACATGCTTTTGGCACAATCTAGGCTAAGGCATTCACTTTATTTGACTAAGGAAAAGAGTTCACTATAGGATGATGATCAAAAGCAGTTTCCATTTTGAGAAAACTTGAGTTGAGGCCCATGACATTAACTGTTGCTCAGTTCCCACCACCTTTGGGAGTCCATCCGTATTGGGTCCAGGGCAGGTGACGTTAACATCTCTGTTCACTGCATTGTTGAGTTCTTGGTTATCCAAAACAAGAACAGGAGCAGATTCAGGCGTAGGCCTTTGGAAGCAAAAAACGTCTAAGTTTAGGAAGTATTTATCATGTGCATATATTTAATAAAATGTAGTAGTTGGGTTATTCATTTCATGTCTCTGTTTGAACTTGGAACTTCTCACCTTGGAAATCTTTAAACTTTTTGAGGGATGAAGGTGATTGAGTTAAGGGAGCCTTGACTGTATCATAAGAGTAAATGAGTAATAGTAGGAGAAACAGTAAGTGGAAATAACGTGCATTCCAAAGAGGGCCAGGGACTTCGGTTGTTACTAGGAGCCTGACTATGATTTTGCAAAATGATACTATGCTGTAGGTCCATTTCTTGTATTACTTTCAATTCAACTTGCATTCTTCTAGCTATCTGACCATCTCTTTCTACCTTGGAAAGTAGGTTGGACTTGAATTAGCGCTTATTTTTCAAAGGAACAGCCCTACTGGATTTAGTGGTTTGGGATCAATGAAAAAATGGGGCAATTATACTTGTACATGTTACTGTTGACATACCTAAGAGTAGACACACTCTAGACGATGTAGCTATGAGGAATCTTGGACAAGAAAACCGATTCTTAGCTATAACTAACTATTTCAGTTTATTTTATCTGAACTGATACATAGCTATTTTCTCAGAGAAACTATTGATGCAACAGCTACCACTTTTACATGTTCACCGTTTGAAATCTCCATTAACCACAACTGTCTCTTGTTGGGATCTAATATTTCCTGTTTCTCAAGAACAATAAGTGAGCGATGAAGACAATAAATTTATACAGGATGCATGAAAATTATCTTGAGTAATTCGATTCCAAATTGTAATCTCTAACAGCACAGAGCCTTTGATTTTGTTATTAACACCTCAACTCTTGAGTACCACAGTAGATAAGATGATTAAAGGAGATAACTTCCGGAAAGGCCTCCATGAAGCGTGGGAAACTGGAGCAGGCATTACTGGAAAGTGTTTTAAATGTCAACGAATGTGAAATTTTCAGTTCTGCAACCTTGCACTGCTTCTCTTTATTTCCTTACCTTACTCTTAGGAATAAAAATTGGTTCGATTGACATTTATTGACCTATGTGCAGGAACGAATGAACAGGTCTCTCATGGTTTGCCAAGACAGGTTTGAGGCAGCCAAGCTCCAAAAGTTAAAGACAGGAGCTGTGGATGACTTGGAGTTGTGCGTTGATCATGCAATTCAAGACAGCATCCAGATGCTGCCACATATTGTTGATCAACTGAAGGAGTCTCTATCAATGAACAAGGAAAGTGGCAAGTGATGAAGAGGTGAAACATCAGTCAAGCAGATGGATGCCGCTTTTCAACACAAATGAGTCAAGTTATTTTGTTTTTCAATTTTTAAATTGCCAAAATTGGCAGGCCCTGATCACTTTTGAGGTTGGGACCCTCTTTCACCAAATGGATATAGAGTAGAACAGCAACTCTGCCAAATTTTTGTTCTTCATGCGGCTGGTACAGGATCCCCACATTGAACTAGCGGAATTATGCAGATTGCAATGTACGAGGTGACTTGATGGATTTATTTTTGTGTTTGTTTGCATCTCTAGAACGTTTTGAATTGTTGAGACACGTTGAGAATAAAAGGGGCAGTAAAATGTTAAAATTAGAAGTTCAGCTCAAGCCAGAGATAGATTGGTGTCGTCCTGAGACCAGGCTCTCTGCTGGACCTGAGGAATCATTATTTGGACCAGATGACTGCTTAGTCTTGCTGTTGGGAAATCATATGAAATGAGGATTGATTTTGACAGAGTTCCAAAATCTTGTTTCATTTGTTCACATGTGATTCCACCTGTTCAAATTTGTTTGGACAGAGAGTGATCAACCATGTTTTGCATGGTGCTAGTGGTGCTTGAGATCTGGCTTAGATGTGATCTGAGATCTGTGCAAATGACCTAAATTTGGGATAAAGTGAGATCACTGATAATATCACTTAAGCTGGGTTGAGATGAATTGGAGGACATGGATGTAGATGAGATGGGGTGAGATGAGTTGGAGAAGATGGGGTGAGATGATTTGGGGGACATGGATTGAGATGAGATGATATATTCTAGTTTAGTATGGGTGGATATAACACCCTTTTTTCTTGTCTTATTCTTTGAAAATGGCAGAGACGCAACCTATAATTCTCGTCTTATCTTAGTTATAAAATCAAGGACTGAGATTTTAGAAGATCAATGGTTCAATGTATCAAAATTGGGACCAACTAATATTTTTAGCATGTACATCTTTACTAGCTAGCCTTCTTGAGCATCCTAGTGATTACAATGAATCAGATTATTGGGCAATGACTCTGAAAATAGGACTGCAAAAAATCAATAATCCTGATTACCAGAAGTTTGGGATTGACTGACATTTTTGGGGCTTCTACCCATAGTCGAAAGACTTCCATTATACATAATTGAGAGAGAGAGTGGGGGCGGGGGGCGGCCTGTGGCAGGAGTACAATATGGTGGCACGTGGCTTAAAACACCAGAAAGATGACATATCTTCAGGAAGCAGTAAGATGGTTGGCTACACCATGATGCTGCAGATGTAAATGAACATATGCACAAGATCTGTATATAGTCCTTGTCAGGTCACCGAGATGGATATAAATGAACAAATGTATCTTGTTGTTGTTGTTTAATTAAGTATGCACTTTCTGAAACAAACAAAAAATCAAAACCTTAAATTGCTGTGGGCCCACATTGCTTGAAACATGAGGCCCCACCATAACAGCACGTCACATGAATTTCAAGAATGGGCCCACATTTTTTAAATTTAAAATTATGCAACCCATTTAAAACTGCTATTAGTTCTACTTGTGCCTGCTAAAGAGGCACTCTATTTTAATGCTAAGTTGCAATCTATTTGATTTGAAATGCCATTTCCTCACAAGCAACTACTGTAGCGAGTACAAAATTCTATCTTGGCTAACTTTTTGGGTTAGCAAGTCCTTTACCAGTCACTCAAACCAGCAACCGGGAAGTGCAACAACTTATTTCTTCCATGCATATGATTCTCTTTGTAAGTGTGTTTAGAACTACTTGGCACGTGAATGTTTTCCCCGCCATTTCTAAATTAAAACATAGATGAAATTATTTTAGAACAACGGCTTTTAAGGCCAATGAAAAGATCATGAAGCTGCCAAAGCAAGAAAAGATTTCACAGAATAAGAAAGAAATCATCCTCTAGACAATTATTTCTCCTTGGTAACACCACATGATAAAACAAGAAGAGAAGATAAGTGTTAAATGCTAAATGAAAAACATATTTCAGGTCTTTGATGGAGATGTCTCAAATTCTTTCTGGCTTTTCTGTTCTTCAAATTTGTCGATGGCCACCTGCAGCTCGTCTGTACCACCAACTGCTCTCATTGTGTAGAAATACACTCCAAAAACAAATCCAGTCAAGCTTCCAGCCACAATCAGGTTCTTCATCTTGGGTGCAAGGCTACCAAATCTTGAGACCGTCGACATCTCACGGTTGTTTAGCAAGAACCCAATGTGTGTACAACTGTAGAAAGAATGGTAAGTAACCAATCTCCAATGACATTTAAAGTTAAATAGTCTCAAGTCTGACCATGTCAAGTTCAACCCATTATAAATACACTAGCAAAAAGAACATAGCTTGGGCCTCATTTTGCTGATTCCTCATAGATGATGCAGCAACGCAACGGAAGTGCGAGCCAACCCAACCACTACGCTAGACAAAATATTTCTTTTGATCTTGTCAATTTTGTGGCCAGACATCAGATATTTGCCCAAACAATAATCCGGGTCTTTGTTTCAAAAACAAATCCAATTCTATTATATTATATTCAGTGCACAGAGTGGAATGGTCTTTGTTTCAAGGATCCTACTTATCTAAATCCAAGGCAAGACAGTTGGTACTAGCCAAAGCAATACCTGCTTTGAATTTAGATGAGCTTTTTTTCAGAAGGTAGGCGTGTCCTTAAATTTCTTAAACTTTGGTCATAGTTATCGAAAGAGACAGAAAGAGGATGCAAGACACTCTGGAAAGTAGATTCCACTGTTTCTCAATTGTTAGTGAGGTTTATTGGAACCAGTTCCAGGAAGAAAGGAAGAAAAACTAAAGGGCACAGGTGACAATCACAACAGAAACTTAAATTGGTCTCAAATTCCCAACAGAAAATAAGAATCTGGAAGCATTATATTTGGCAGGAGTATCTTTGTTTATCGGGCACTTGTATTAAAAATACACCTCTGTATGTAATGTCTCAACAAAGTCAACTAATTGCAATTGATAGAAATTCTCCTTGCCGGTCCCATGATGTCAACGCTATCTCCTACAACAGTTAACATGGCAACCAACAAATAAAAAAAAACCAAAAAAACAAAAGATATATGTTCTTTGGCAGGCCACAGAATGATACAAGTACAGGATTTGGTGATCAAAACTACAGCAACAAATTGCAAATAATCCAAGCATCAAACATACGAAATCACATATTTATTTCTTGCTGATAATTCTCATCTTAAATCTTGGATTGAAGATACTAGCTGAAATATTTGAATTCAGGTCCAAGGAATATCAGCTTCTGAATTTTTAGGGTCAGAATTAACCTGAGAGACAAAGATTACAAGGTGATGACAACCTGCACTCAAATATGCAAGGAGTTTTCTGTTATGCAATATGTTGATCCTTAACATAGCAAAGGTAAAAGAGAAGACAACTTCGATCTGGCATGACAACACAACAGAAGGAAAGTCTTAACCTATTACCATTCAACTTGTCATAATCCTTAACTTCGTACCAATCAGCCTAACCATTTATAAACAAAAAAAAACTCTAAATCTTCTAAAACCTCCCCCAAACTGTTGTTTATACGCATTCCTCCAGATATCCTCAAGCATAGAAGCAAGAATTTCATTGTAAACAAACAACTTCTAGAATAATTGAGTTAGGTCTATAAATTTTGACAACACTATCCAAACTATTCTCTGCTGAAAATAGTAGTGTTCTTGGGAATAGAGCGATATTGTCTGTACTCGCTGACATAAATGCTAACATGGCATTGATGCCATCAGTTGAGGCCTTTGGGCATTCATTTTTTTGTGATAACCCAAATCATGGAGCTCAATCACATTTTGAGCCTTTAACAGTGCCAAGGCCCTCTGTCCAAAAATGTTATGAGGACCTAAGCCTGTGATTATTACATATTGTCTACCCAATAACATATATATATATATATATATATATATATATATATATATATATATTATGTATACCTATATCTGATAAGTTATTCTTTCTGTCTCTGCCAGACTCCTCACCAGAGCTTAGGAAATAATCAATAACTCTCATTATGAAAAAGGTTCTCTGCCACTCTTTCCTCATCCATTAAGCATGCATGATAGCAATCAAATGTGGCAAGAACATGATCACTGGTAGGAGATCATATAGAGTACCAAGGCCCTCAAACCAAAGATGTTTGGGCATTGGAACAATGAAATGAAAAGATACCAGTCACTTGAACTAGTGGCATTTCCCAATACACATCTACAAGCTTAGAGCAGTCAAATACCTTTCTGCCTAACCTCATTGACAGCATATGTAGGACGGCAAGCAAAATGGCCTAATCTATATCCTGAGATCATATTAGAATTAATTTAAAAAAGAAAAACATAAATTAAACTATCACTAACATTTTTAACATGTAGAAAAACAGTTTTAATAAGCATGAATAGCCTACAATGAATTATAGGATGTACAGATTGTCCCAGATCTCTACCAATTAAGGCAAGATCGAAGTTTTAATACGGATTGTCCCTCTAATTGAAGAATGGTCCCGATTAAGCTTTGGATCTAGGGTTTTAGGAATTTAATGCAGGATAACAATTATAGATTATCACTGATGCAGTCATGTAATTAGATGCAGCACAGAAATCCTCCAAAAAAAGATAAGTAGAAAGAAATATTGAATGACAGATCAAGATGAAATGATGTTATCTCGGCCTTGTACTGAACGTGGCTTCACACCCACAAAAAGGAAGCTAGAACGAGAAATCCACCAACTCTAGCGACACCTTCATTCATTATTCATTAAAAACTCCTTACAAAAAAGAGAAAATGATCTTAAGTAGGGGACGTCTAGCCCTAATCTAGGAGAAAAGACAAAATTGCCTCGACTTAAGTCACAACACCTAATAAACTCAATACCCTCAATAGTAAATATCCAAAGTAAAAGAAAAAAACTAAACTATAACACAACATAAAAAGGTAGGATGATGGTCCCCATTAATCTCCCTAGCTAAAAAGGCTTCAACCCTATCTAAGTAAAGAACATCGAACCTCCCAAGTGTATGTGAGCCCAATACTAGGTCTTCAAGTGCATATACATACACTTTGCTCATCAATAAAAATCTTCCATCTATGTAGCTTCCCAATGTGGGGTCTTCAAATAGCACCAACATACATGAGTCTTCAATTATCACTTATGCATACATCTTCCCAACGTGGGGACTTCACTATAGTACATACATATATGTAAGAGGTCTTTTGCTCTTAAGGACCTAAGGAAATAGGGGCCCTCCTCCATCACCTTTGATATGTCCTAAAGTCACGTCTAGGCTGGCCATCATCATCATAGTTGTCTTATGTTAAAGATGAGGCTTCTGGCGTAGTAAATTGTCGATAACAATCCAGAAGGTTTGGATTTAGGCATTGAAGCTCTTATTGAGTAAATCCATTGAAGCTCTTATTGAGTGATCTAATATAATCAGAAGCAGGCCTGTCCTTCCACTTAACAAGGAATTTTCAGTAAACCCCTTGTCTAGTAGATACTATCTAATCATCAAGTATGTCTTCTACAAACTCTTTTGCGGGACAAATCTGTGGCTTCGGAGGTAATGACTACATGGGTAAGGCAAAGGAGCCAAAGCCTTCGGATGGGTTGGCTAGGATCAATGCTCGGGATAGAGCTAGGGTTAAGACTAGGATCAATGGGTGGACTAGTGGGGTGACAAAAAGAAACTAAATCCTTCACATTAAATGTTGAACTAATCCCCAAATCAAGAGGAGGATCCAAGATATGTGTTCTCCCCCACTCTCCTCAATACTCGAAAAGGACCGATACTACGAGCCTGTAACTTTTAAGCAAACTCCCTGTGAAAATTGCTTAGGTCTCACACGGACCATGATATGATATGAAATTCCTCACACTGCTTGTAAAAGTCAGCAGCAAATTTATATTTGTTGTTACTTAAACTAATTCTTCATCTGATCTCAGAATGCAAATCATGTATATGTTGTGCAAAGGACTGGGCTGACTCAGATGACTTATGTGATGCAGACATGGGTATAAGATCTACAGGCAACCTAGGCTTGTAGCCGTGAACAACCTCAAAGGGACTCATTTTGGTTGGTCCTATTAACAAAATTATTATATGTGAAACTAGCAACTGGTAAAATGGTGTCCCAACTCCTAATGTGCTCTCTCATAAAGCAGCCCCAGTGCACGAAGCTCCCACCTATGCGGGGTCCGGGGAAGGGGCAGGTCACAATGGCCTAAAGTAGGCAACTCAACAAATTCCTTAGGCTTCGATTCACAACTTCTATCTGACCATATGTCTGTGGGTGGTTAAGCAAAGGAAAAATGAAGCTTAGTGCCCATCATATGTATTAGTGGCTTTCAAAAATAGATGACAAACTTGATATCCCTGTCAGGCATTATGGACTTTGGTAACTCATAGCCAGACTACTGATTCAAAAAAATATATTAGCCATCCTAGATGCATCAGTAGTTTTAGAGCAAGAAATGAAGTGGATCATTTTAAAAAAAATGGTCCACAACGACAAATATAGAATTGTGGTTCCTGATAGCCTTGAGTAGTCCAAGCATGAAGTCCATGCTCAAATCTTGCCACGATGCATGTGACACTGGCAAAGGGGTGTATAATCTCATATTCTGTTTCCATTGCTTTACCAATTGACAAGTACAACATTACCCAATAGTGTTGACAACATCTTGCTAGAGACTAGGCCAATAAAAACCCATCAAAGATAAGGGCAATCATATTGTCATGATTGAAATAGCCAGCGACCCGCTTGCATGAAGCTCCAAAATGAGAAAATCTCTCAAAGAAGTATGGAAAATACACAAACGAAGGCCTCTAACCAAATATCTATCCTGCAGGAGGTGGTCTTTAGCACTCTGTAATTGATTGTTAATTAGTAGTATGTAAATCTCCAAAATCCGGGCATGATGGATAATCTTCTCTCAAATGCTCAAACTCGACGACTTCCACTTGTTAGGTGTGTAGTAACACCACCTTATGACTCAACCCATTTGACATATAGAGGGTTTAACTTCTTTTGGGAGTTGAGGTATCTCAAGGCCTCATTGTCAGAGAACAAAACAAATTCATTGGCAATAAATAATGCTTTCAATGTCATAATGCCTAAACGGCTACATAAAATTCCTTGTCATAAGTGGAGTATTTCATCGTGCATCATTTAATTTCTTGCTGAAAAATGCCATAGGGTGACTTTCTTGACATAGAACTCCCATACCTAAACCAGATTACATCGCATGCCACTTCAAAAACCTTTGAGAAGTCTAGTAGGCGGATCACTGGAGGTTGTCATCCGCTCTTTGATTTCTTTCAATGCTTCGGATGCAACATTCGTCTATTTGAACTCTCCATTTTTATACAATCAATAATGAGAGCCATAATGGAACTGAAGCCACGGATGAAGCAATGACAAAAGGTTGCAAACCCATAAAAACTGCAGACCTCATAAATATTTTGTAGCTCATTTCACTTCACAATGGACCTCACCTTCTCTAGGTCCATAGAGATGTCCTAAGAAGAAACCATAGATCCTATAAGATAACTTGTAGGAAAGCAAATGAATATTTCTTAAGATTTGTGTATAGTTTCTCTATCCACAACATCTCACTTATCTGCCTTAAGTGGATGAGGTGCTATTCTTGGGTGTGACTATATATCAAGAAGTAGTAGAAATACAAGACCAAGAACTTGCCAATAGATAGTATCAGCACGTGTGTCATGGTTCACATGAATTTACTAGGGGCATTTGAAAGATCAAAAGGCATGACCATCCACTCATATAAACCATCTTTCGTGTTAGAGGCGGTCTTTCACTCATCCCTTGGACAAATGCAGACTTGGTGATAGCCACTCTTAAAGTCAATCTTTAAAAAGATCATGACACTTATCATCATATCCAACATATCGTCAAGTCTAGATATGGAAAACCGATGCTTGATCGTGATTTTATTAATAGCTCAATTGTCCACACACATCCTCCATGAACCATCTTTCTTACGTGCAAGCAGCGTAGGTACAACACAAAGGCTCAATTTTTCTCAAATAAAATCTTTCCTTAATAATTCATCCACCTATTTCTTCAACTCAACATGTTCAGTGTGATTCATTCTGTAATGGGGAAGATTCGGAAGGCTAGATCCCAAGATCATATCAATGTAATGCTGAATATCCCTCATGGGAGGTAGCTCATCTAGTAAATTGTGAGGAAAAACGTCATCATACTCGGGTAGAATAGGTGCTGCCTTGCTGAGGTACTCAAAAGCCAGCAGCGATGGGTTTTCCTTCACTACTAGGGCGTACAAGAAAGACTCATCTCTAATGTCCTCACAAATGCAGTGGCACTCACAATGTGGAGGCCTTTAACTTTCGCTTTGCCATTCATGACTGCTTTATTGTTGCCTTCTTTTTGCTTAGGTGGCACTTTGTGTGGTAAAGGATTGAGCCAAATCCTCTTGCTGTGATGTAAGAAAGAGCACAAATTAAACCAATCATAAATAGTAACATCTATATCATAAAGCCATGGCCTGCCTAAAATAATGTGACATGCATCTATAGGTACAACATCACACCACAAGGTGTCCTTATATGCTAGAAATTCAATGGGAACTTGATGCCTCTGAGTCAGTAGGAGTAATGAAGAAGCATCAACCCACTCAACTCCATAAGTTCTAGGATGGGGAAGGGACAAAATTCTTAAGAGGGAGATAGCACGAGTAAAAATTATATTTGTGCAACTTCCACTATCAATGACAACTTTACAATTCTTTTCACCATTCTTAATATATTTATGAAAAATGTTCGTCCTACACCAATCATCACTGCCCTTTAGGAGTGCGAAAGCACACCTGATTACCATCACACATGGGGTATTACCCTCCCCATGAGGCCCACAAGTCTCTTGCCCTATGACAACTCTCTGACTGTTCGCCTCATGGGCCTCCTCATCACTGCCCTGACCAAAGGGCTCATAAACCTCCTCGAACCATCCTTAATGCTCATTGCCGACATCCTCGCCCTCTATAAACAAGAATTTAGAAGGGCCTATAGAAGGGCATTGTGCAGCAACATGTCCAACCCTTGACATCGATAACACCTAGTTTGTTGTTTACCCTTGAACTCTCTCATAACACAACCTTTCCTTTATTAACATTGGACGCAGCAGTCGCTTGTGTTTTAGGTTGTTAATTCCCAAATGTGAATTTAGTTCCTGATTCATACTGCTTAATGGGTTGCGGTTTGAGATACAACTCTAATTCTTGTACTATCCAATAGGCGTGATCTAAGAAATTTATATCATTAGGAATGAGTTATTTCTAGAGGTCAAGGCAAAGGCCTATCCTGAACCTAGATAAGGCCACAGAGTCCCTTACATTGCACCTCATCATGAACTTATTGAACTGAGCAATGTATTCAGTGATAGACAGATCTCCCTAACAAAGGTTTTTGCCACTAATCTAGTAACCTAGAATGGTAGGACAAGGGTACAAACTTCTTTGTCAGCCTTTCCTTTATGTTCTCCCAAGTGGAGATGGGTGGACACATTGCTGCAGCTCCCTGATGCTTCAAGTTGGTCCCATAGAGCCTTGCTTGACCGATTAGCTTAATTTTGGTAAACTGGGCCCACTGCTCTTCAAACATTCTATGCCAGTTGAAGTAATGATCTATGTCCAAAAGCCAGTCAAGAAATCGCTTTGGATTCAATTTACCATCATAGGTAGGGGCTTCAAGCTTGACAGATCTCAGGTCCCAATTTTCAGCAATATGTAGCCCATAATTGCAATGATGGTGATTACCATCTTCTCTGTGGTTATCTCACTCCTACATGGCCAATCTAGCACGCTCGTTACCTATGAGAGGTGGGTCGCAGCTCTATGGCCTCTATACGGGAACCCTAATCATTTAATCGCATTGTCATGATAGTGTGCTGGTTGATTACACGATCATTCAACTCAATCAATTGTGCCTGAATTTTTTGAAGAAATCTGCTAAGTTGTGAATTAATTGGCTAGTAGGACTGACCACTATAGGTAGACATATACTAGAATGTGTTGACACCTTACAACTAAACACCCTGCGACAGTATGGTCAGCACCCTAAACCTATATGCAATGCTCTAAATCTAAATCGAATGAGCATGCAAGACCTCTAAAATGCAACTAAACAAGACGACCTATATTATGATTAGACAAAAGTCATATTCTATAATATGGCAAAACATGGAAAAATCTAATGCAAATATGTGGGAGGTGCGAATGCAAATTAATGCAGATCCTAAGCAACCTTATGCTTTGATACCAAATTTGATGTAGGATAGCAAGCAAAATGGCTCAATCTATATGCTAAGATCAAATCATAATTAATTTAAATAAGAAAATCATAAATCAAACTATCACTAGCATTTTTAACATGCAGAAAAACAACCTTAATAAATATGAATAGCCTACAATGAATTACAAGATCTGCAGATCATCCTAGATCTCTACCGATTAAGGTAAGATCGAAGATTCAATCTGAATTATCCCTCCAATTGATGAATGGTCCTGATTAAACATGGGATCTAGGGTTTCAAGAATTTAATGCTTAATAATAATTATATATTATCAACATAGTCATGTAACCACATGCAGCACAAAAATCATTTGATAAAAGATAAAGTAGAAAGAAATATTGAATGACATATTAGGATGAAATGATGTTACCTCAGCCTCATATTGGATGCAGCTTCACGCCCACAGGAAGAAAGCTAAAACAAGGAATCCACCAAGTCTAACAAAATATTCATTCATTATTCATCAAAAATTTCTTACACAAGAGAAAATGATCTTAAGTAGGAGACTTCTATCCCTAATCCAGGGTAAAAAAGACCAAATTGTCCCTACTTAAGTCACAACACTTAATAAACCCAATACCCTCCGTAGTAAATATCCAAAGTAAAAGAAAAAAACTAAACTATAACACAACATAAGAAAAGTGGGATGATGGTCCCCATCACAACGCTTACTAGAGGACTTTGAAGCCCCTTACTAGCCCTATTTTATGCTACTTAAAACCATTCAAACAACTATAACACAATCTTAGATGGAGGAATAACCTTCTTCCAGCATCAAAATCTGGCCAAAACTTGCCGAATGGCTCTCTTCCATCTCAATACCAAATTCAAGCAAAGTAAGAATTAATCAAATTAGGGCTGCATGCACCTGCCATGCATCTTGAGTGGAATATTTATCTGACCATAGAATTGCCTTTAAATTATTCATGAATATGGACGAAGTTGTTAAAGGAAGAGCACCAAACTTTTGAGTGATAAGGCCCTAAAAGTCTGTGTTTTTTGTTAACTCTTGAACTACTGATCTCAAAGACTCCCACAAGAGTGCTTCCCAAAGAAACTCAAATATGATCAGATGTAGCTGAGCTTTTGAACAGAACAGATAAATTTTGCAATCCCTTGAAGACTTGCAAATAAGCAGAGTCCATCAGCAAAACCATTTTCTGCCCACTCTACACAATAAGTTTGTGAAGGATTTGTTACTACATGCAGTAGAATGAAAAAGTGGGGCCTCATGTTGAAACCAACAAATTTAGAACCCAAAGTATCTCAGAAGTCCTAACTGAGAGAATTTCATGCTAAAGCTACCTTAAGTAGAAGATTCACTCAACAACACAGGAATATAACCTTTCCTACCCCTTCAATTCTCCATTTAGTTTCGAACTCTTACATAGACAAAGTTAGAACTAGTGATACTGCAGTGTATCCCACTAGATCATGTTCCTATTGCCCACTTGTATACGGTACTAAGCTGTCCTGATATAGCATGCGGTACCATAAACATGCTCTGTCTGGGTATAACAGTGTGTATTTTGGTTATTAGAACCAAGATTTCAACAGAAATTAAATCACGAACATGTCAACAATGTTTTATGATTTCCTACGCAAATGAATATGGTCTTTGTTTCATTACAGGAGATGCAAATCATTTACTTCCCAACATCCTGCAATTTTTTTCCCTACAAGAGTTTTGGTATGCCTGAGAAAATGGAGGTTAACCCTTTCAATAATGTGATTGGAATTATCAGAAACGCACAAACATTTACCCAGTAATGGCAGAGAAACAGGACATGTTTTAAAAGCAAAAATTTTCCATTTTAGCAACTAAAACCTGCATACAGTAAACCAAGATTAAAAGGAAAAGAGAAAAATATATTCTGAAATACTTGGGTTTCTACGGATGTAGCTTTAGGGTTTAGGGTTTTCAACTTTGATGAATGTGAAACTTTTTATGAGTAGCATTTCAAAACGCTTAAGAATTGAAAAATGTCCAAACTCTACACCCACCTAAGTTTCTTATGATCTGCAAGGGTTTATTCTAGGGTTCTTGGAGTTAACAACAATTGGATGAACAGAATAACCAGAAATTCAAACAGAAATGCAAAGAACCCTAAAAAGATAAGGAGCAAGAGAATCGATCAGCAATTCCCAGAGAAGTTGTTAATAAGAAGAACAGTAGTAAAAATGCACTAAAATTAGCAGGAAAATGTACAAGAGAAAGTCCTTAAAATCAAAGAGCCGCTTACCAAGGATTTTTGTCGAGCTGGAGAAGAACGCAAGTGGATTTCACAACAAATAGAATATGGGATACTGAGAAATTTTCACAAAAAACAACGAGATTAAAAAGAGAAAGTCTTTCTAGCAGGACGCTGAAAAGGACACGTTTTCAAGTTGCCACCTATATCGGGTGATCCATTCATCTTGTTCTGCCCATATTTGGACTTTCCTTAAAAATTTCTTATGTTCTAGCTGCTAGTTTTTAAGAAGTTCAATGGTCGTGATCATTTCAAAATTTAAAAGGGGGCAGAATTTTAGTATTTAGCCAATCTAGGGCAAGATTCGATGAACGGAACCAATCATCCAAAATTAAAGCCTACGTATGCAGTGTCAAATAATGGCATATCCTTTATAGCGTCAAAGAACAATTATTCTCTTGAAGAAATTAAGAAAATAATAGTATATTAACAGTCTAAGCTATTGGTTAAGTCACAGCTCTTAAGTTGTGGTAAATCATCACAAATGCTAATGAAAAAGCAATATTGTGAGATGCAAAAGAAACTTATGATGTAAAAGAAATATTCTACTACACCATATGTAAGAGAGAAAATCTTTATAGCTCACACAAGAATTTAAATAAAGAATTATCTACAAAGAACTAGCTATGGAAATTCTACTAAAAGAGAAAAATAACCATAAAAAATCTGCAAGAACACCAAGATCAGAAACCATGACAAATGGGGGCATATTGCTCTCCTTAAAGTCAAACACTTCTAATCCACATATTTAATGACTACATTACTTCACAAAAATTCGAAAGAAAATCTAATCTATAGAGCCAACTACATCTCCATCCAAACTTGTGAGCATGAAACAACAGATCACACCACATGCTATGATAGTAAAAACTTAATTAAATTAAAGAGAAACCAACATAAAGAAAGAAATTAGTCCGTCTTCTATTTATTTTTAGGAATTTTTTCCACATTTTGGCATTTTGCAAAAAATCCTAGGTTTTAACATTTTTGTAGATTTGCCATTCAGTTTTTAAAAACTTTACAAAAATGCCACTCCGTCCAGTTTCCATCTCTTTTCACTGTTGAAAATTCTAAAATTCCAATATTGCCCTTGCCATTTCTATTTAACACTGTTGACGATTACAGAGAACATATCTGTGGAAGAACGCTATCGACAACGATTGTACAGTGACTGCTAACGACGATGACTAAATGTCGGGAGATGCACCCGCGCACTCCCGCCACCCCCATTTCTCTTATCATTCCCTCAACCCACCTTCATTTCTCCTTTAAAGCCATCTTCCTAAACCAAGGATCGAATACATGAGGTAAACTCTCTCTCTCTCTCTCTCTCTCTCTCTCTCTCTCTCTCTCTCTCTCTCTCTCTCTCTCTCTCTCTCTCTCTCTCTCTCTCTCTCTCTCTCTCTCTGTTGATTATGCTAGGAATAAATGAGATGTGCTTTTGATATAGCTGAGGAGAAAAAACGGTAGTGAGAAGCTTGCCATAATATTATAGACGATAGAAACAGGTCCTGGTACAACAATTCGAATAGTGAAGAACTTGCATTGTGTGTGAGGATCATGTTCTTGAATGGATTGCTGGTAGTAAAGATGTATAGTGATGTTGTTCTTTGTGTAATATCAGTTATGGATGGTGGGGGTATTATTGCCATTTTAAAAAGATAAACGGTGAAAAATACGGAATAGCAAATTTGCAAAAACTTAAAAACTGAGGATTTTTTGCAAAAATGCCAAAAAGTAATGGCATTTATGCAAAAAACCCTTATTTTTACTAACAAAAAGGAACAAACGTGAAATCAACAAAAAGATAAATTCATATAAATTTTTTTATTCTTACCAAAAAGTAGCATATAACTAGATTTGGTCTTCCCTTTCCTTTGCTAGGTTTTCCCTTTCTTGTTTTGGGAGTTAAAGGCAAGAATAATGATCTAAAAATTTGCTTTTTCTTCTTCAAATACAAGAATTTGCTTCTTCTCAAATCAAACATGCGCACGCACACACGTATACACACACACACACACAAAGTTTTAGACTTTTAAGTCACTTACAATTTAGTGGTTATGGGATTTTAGGGGATTGTGTTTTTATTTTCCCCCTATATTTAAGATAAAAAGTCTAATTTACCCTATATTTACTTATGGGCAACATAGTAAATTAAGAGTATACTCAAGCCTTACATAATTTCAATTACAAAGACTAAATTCCTCTTAACTAAACTGAAGTTAAATGTAACCTAATAGGGGTATTATAGTCTAATTTTTTGGAACTCGGTTCTACTTTGGTTCTTTTGGTATAGAATTGGAACCAAACTAAAATTAATTCAATTTTATTGGCAAAGGACCAAAACTATACCATCTGTTTCAACTAAAAACCTACAACCTAATTTTTCAATATAGTTCTCATGTGCTCTAGTCCTTGTTGACAGTCATACCTAAAAGTTTCATACTTTAGATGCATTTCTTTCAATTTATGCATTTGCTTGCTCTCAAGGAAGATGTACACTTTGAGGCCCGCATACACCACTTTGACTTGATCTAATCAAGTAGATAATGACAAGCCCAATACATTGACATTGATCTTGTCTTAATTGGACATCTCTAGACTGTTCATCCAAAAATCGTGTTTACAATTTCACAAGATGTGAACCATTGGTTTTTTCTAAATTATAGCAAGCCCAGTAAATATCCATTTGGGTTAGATAAATAAGATAAGATCTATAGGAAACCAAATTCTAGTGCCTTTTTTTTTGTGAAATTTGCTTTTGAGATTGTTAGAAAGGGCTATGACGTTTGTGAAATGCACGTTAGTGTGGCATTCTTATTCTCCTTTCAGGTTTAATGCTTTTATGTGGATCCTTTCCAAAGCAAGCTTTCACTATTGACAACTTATAAAGGAGAATGTGGCAAAGGCCCTCCCGGTGCTTCTTCTATCAAAGGCATATTAAGACTGTAAACCATTCTTTTCTTCATTGCTTTGTTGTTGCACAAGTGTGGTATATAGTCCTTAAGGCATTAAGATGGAGTTGGTCACTCCTAGTAGCTCACAACACCTTATGATGCATTGATTAGTTCATAAATCCACTTACGAGAGTAGAGTTTTGTGACATTGTATGCCTCTACTTTTTGGTGCTTGTGGTTGGAACAAAATTGTAGATGTTCTCAAAGTAGATGGTTAAATGTCTCCTCCTTTTTACTGATTGCAAAACCTTGACGAGAAAGTTTAAAAAGCTAGAAATATTTCGTGCATGACTTTCTTTTATATATAATTTCTCCCTATTTTTTGTTAAAATAAAAAGTTTAGGAGCTATGAAGTGCATTTTAATGTTTACAAGGTCATACAAATTAGAACTACACACCTTCTAAGGTGAAGTTCTCCCTAAAATGATGCACAACATAAGTATCCATGCAGAACTCCCCTAAGACTAATACATACAAGGTGACAATAAAGCTAATAATATACAAAAGTACACAAGAATTGGCATAAAAGGATGAATCTCATTGATCAACTAAGTCATTGCATATAAAAACTCGCAGTCACATTGATTACATGCCAAACTTATATAATATGAAGCAAACAAAAACATTTTATGAAACAAGAACTTACTCAATGTTCACTCTTTAAAGGACTTGGGATTTTGAAACCAACTTTGGCTCCACTTGCTTGGAATCTTAACATGATGATGCCCTTGGCTTAGAGGTCTCACTAGGGTTTAGAAGTTTCTAAGTCCTTAGGATTGGTCTCAAGCATGACTTGGGTTCACAAGATATGTCATAAGGCTGAGCAAGAGGAAGAATGATTGGAGTGTCAGGGAGCTTGAGAAGTTTCTCAAGATCTCTTGTGCTAGGCTTCTAATTTTATGATCCTTTTTCTCTTCTCCCTTCAACTCTCTGCCCCCTCATCCTCACCCCCGCCTTTCCTCTTTCATAATTTCTTTAATTTTTCGTTATTCTTTCTTCTTCTTCTTTTCTTTCTTTGCTTCCCTTCTACCTTATCTCCTTGCATCACAATTCTTTATGATTGGTACTACTTGATGGATTAAATTTGAGCTTTAAGATCTAAAGGTGTTAGAAAGTTGGGTGATGAAGCCAAAGGGGTGGTGGTAGGCTATGGTTGAGATGTTGTGGGCTTAAGCATGATGAGCTCTGACAAGAGTTGGATGGCCTCGAGGTTTGCCTATGGGGGAGGTTGATGGAGTGGTCTTTAAAAGATTAAGGCTTGGAGCTTAAGAGGATCATAGTTTGGATTTGGGATCCATAGTTGATCGCCTTGGGAAGAGGTTTTCCATTGTGAATGTGATGGCTTGAAGCATCTACTTGTTCTCTTCCTCAAGCTTTCTCATTATCTCACTTTGTTTATTTATTTCATTCATCATCCATTGATTATCATTCAACACTTGATCCAGCTTCTCATTAATGGATCCATCTTGTGCCTTTCTGGATGTTTCAACATCAAACTCTCCTTCATTTTTGTTCTTGAGGATATGCTTCATCATAGTAAACATCATCTAAAATTGGGAATTAGATATCCCATTTTTTATTCTCTCCACTACAGCATACCTTGATCCATGGCCCTTTCAATTTGTCTTTGCTCATGTTCTTCATGAGTTCCACCACCTTGTCTTGTTTCCACTATCCTTTCTCTTACTACCTCTTCTCCTTCCTCTCAAACCATAGTTTCTTGAACTTGTGGTGCACTACCTACCCTTCCTTCCTTCTTTTCCAATTCACCATTCTCGGTTTCATACCCCATATGCATAATGGCAAAGGAGTTAAGAAGCAAATGATATGAGAAAGAAGTGGCATTCTCTTCGCCAAGTGGCAGTAAGTATAGAAAAGCTAGTTTAGTGATTAGCATGCCATAGGGCAAACTAGCCTTCTCTTTCTTTATATAGCTCCATCTAAGGTCTAAAATGAGCAGTGCCACATTCATCTTCATCCCCTTGGCAATCCTATTTACAAGGAGTAGATCCATGTAGTCCATGAGTGTGAGACTCCCTGTCTTGGGCACATAGACAAGGCACACACATATTTGAGGAGCCTCTCAAGAATCAACAGTAAAACCTCTTTCTTTATACTTTCAAGCTATACTGCTTTCTGTATGGAGTCCCTCATAAGGGTTCATTTACTTCCTAGTGTACTCCATGGTACTAAGCATGAGACTTATTAAAATTACAAAAGTGTTCAAGCTTCAATGGGGCAAACTCTCCATGTTGGAGTAGACAATCCTCACCTAGGACTCATAAGTCGCTACTTTGAAGACTTATTAGCTCAATAATATTTAGTGTCTTGGACCATCCCTCCATATGAATGTCTTCATCTCATTGTAAACACAAGATGCACTAGTATTATAAGCCTTTTGTAAAATAGTCTATCTACAAAAACTTCTTGCTTGTCTAGATTTGAGAACCAATTAGTTTATGTATATACATGCTCACTCCCATGTGAAATCAACTTCCATTTGAACCTTTTTCTTCATTGTCCTTCTTCTCCAATATTTGCCTCTTTTCATCCAATATAAGTTCATCTTTGGATTTTGTTTCTAATTCTTCTTTCAAGTATTTGATCTTCTTCAATTTGCTTCTTCTTACTGTATCACTTTGATAGTCTTCTTTGTCCCTTTTTTTTATTTCTTTAATAAAGGCCTTGTGTTCCCCTTCCTTCCATTGAAATGGCCAAATCTCAAGATTCTATGTAAACAGGTTGCAAGAAATGTTTTTCTAAATATTTTGAATGGATCAAATCAAGATTTTAATGGTGGGTTACTAGTTTTTTGTTTGGGTTTTTCCTAGGGTTTCTAAAGTAGCTAAGCTTCCAATTGACTAAAAATGAGAAATATACGTGGAAAACAAAAATTTTAAGCTATTTTTTAGGACAACAGCAACTATTTTGGGAAAATAATCAATTGTTTCCTAAAATAACGAATTCAAGTAAAATGTCATCCTTTTGCACATGATCCCTAAGAAAATGATGTCTAGTCTCTATATGCTTGGTCTTAGAGTATTGAATAGATTCTTTGAAAGATTTTCTTCATTAGAATTGTCACAAAAGATAGAAATCTGATCAAAATGTATGTTGTAGTCTTCTAGTTTTTGTTTTATCTAAAGCACTTGAGCACAATAAATCTCATTTAAGATATATTCATCTTTTATAGTTGAGACTGCTAGTTAGTCCTATTTCTTTGAAAAGAATGAAATTAATATATCACCTAGAAATTGACATGTTCCACTAGTGTTTTCTTCTGTCGATTCTATATGCACCATAATCAACATCATTATCTGCATTCAAAAAGAAGAATTATTTCTCTCTTATCATAATCCATGATATGATGTATGAATAAGATATGTAAAGATTCAAATGAGATGTTATTCCTTAGGATCATCTTGGAATCTTGCATATGCACACACATTGAATTGAATATCAGGCCTACTATCAATAACATACAATAATGAGCCAATCATGTTTCTATATGTGTTAAAACACTCTTGCCCCTTTCATCCTTGTCAAGCTTCAAGGATGGGTTCATTAGGGTTCCAATTGGCTTGCCCTTCTCCATTCTAAACTTATTTAGTTCTTTGACATATTTGGATTGGTTAATGAAGATGTCATCTTGTGTATGCTTTAGTTCGAATCCAAAGAAAAAGTTGAGCTCATCCATCATGCTTATCTTAAATTCTACGTACATATATTTAAAAAACTCCTTGTAGATCCTTTCATCGATGACACAAGGCATAATATCTTCAACATAATTTGAATTACAAGGAAATCTTTCCCTTTTGATTACGGTAAAAATGTTGGTAAATTTTTTCTCTAGAAAAACTATTGTCCATAAAAAAAACTAGCTTATCTTTCATACTAAGATCCTGGAGCTTACTTTAAACCATAAAATGTTTAGACAATTGGAAAATATGGTCAAAAGAATTTGGATTTTCAAAGCATGGGGTTTGTTCATCATAAACTTCTTCATTTATAAAAATAACTTAGAAAAGCACTCTTCACATCCATGTGATAAAATTTAAAACCATTGAAACATGGAAATGCAAGAAGCATTCTAATTGCTTCTAACCTAGCAATTGATGTAAAAGTCTAGTCAAAATGTCTTCCTTCTTCATAGGACTATTCTTGGGAAACTAACTTAGCTTTATGCCTATTGACTAAACTAAGTTCATAATGTATATTTTTGTATGCCTACTTGATTCCAATGATAGGATGATCATGGGTTTAGAAATGTGTGAAGGTCTAAATCCATTCCTTTCAAACTAATTCAACTCTCTACCATTGACATTACTCAATCTATATCTATAATAGTATCAAAAGAAGTTCTCTGGTCAACTTAAGACAAGAAAGCTACTTATTCACATATATTTCTAAGGTTAGTTCTTGTTCTTACCCCAACTAATGGATCGTTGTTGACATTAGATTTTTTATACTTTTGATGCATAATAAAATATGTACTTTTAACCATCCTCTAGAGCTGTACACATGTGTAGTAGAGTACTTAGAGGGTGTTTAAAGTTAGAGTTCAAAATTTCAAAGTGCCACGAGCCAATATCACAAAGTTTCAAAAGAAAATGAAGCAATTTGGACATGCTATCTAGAACTTAAACTTTTTTTAAAAATTACAAAAATGTCAGCACCTAACAATATTATTTTTCAGATGACCTAAAGTTGGAGCTTTCTTATAGAACTTTTGGCTTTAATAGTAATATGTCATATTAGAATTTTTAAGAATTAAAAATTAAAGAAATACCCTTAGCATTAGATTTTTGAAAATTTGATCGAAGCTTCAAATATCTAATTTTTGTACTATAAGCCAAGGGTTGTCTTTTTTTCCTCTTGGAATTAGGTGAGATATTTTTTTATTGAACTCAAATGGGGGATATTTCGTGATTGGCATTATAATATCTTGATTGAATAAAATTAAAATAAGTAATCTACTTAATGACATTATAATGTATATAAGTACCATTTGCAATGCATTGCATGGTGCAATTATGCATCTTAAGGGTATTTTTTATAAAACACCCTTCTATCCTTTTTGAAATAAAAATGTCTTATAGGGCCCACAAACACTCATAATACATTGGCTTCCATATGTCTCCTTTTTAGTAAGTTTGGGTTCCACATAAGTACAAAAAATGGGACCCACAATTGAAGTCATGGCTTTTTTATATCTTTCTTTATCCTAATCATCTAGTTTCTTAGAACAAAATGGATTAGTCCAGCCAAAGGCGATGCCAAAAGTCCTAGGACATGAGAGAGAGAGAGAGAGAGAGAGAGAGAGAGAGAGAGAGAGAGAGAGAGAGAGAGAGAGAGACCTATCTAATCAAATATATTTTCTAAAAAAGAGCCCCAAGGATCTTTTTAAAATGCTCATATGGGGCCTCTCTCTATTTTAAAATGTTCAGGACTCTCATGGAAAGAATCCTTTGTCTTTCTCACGCCTAGTTCTCCTCTATGATTGGGACACTTTTATGACATTTAAGATAGGGACTACTTTATCCACAATAAGTGGGTTCTTTAAGTGAATAAATAGATAAATGATAAAAAAAAAAGAAAAAAAGGAAAATGCCCTAGGGCCATCTTAGTTTGGAAAATTTAAGGATTCTCTCTATGTGAGAGAGTCCTTAATATATTTGTGCTTCTAAGGTTTCTCTAGAGTTCTTCTAAGTCAACTTAAGAAAACTAAAATGGGTCCACCTTACTTATGGAACCCATTATTACCCATGAAGATAGAGTCCCTTATGTTTAGTTTTCTAGGAAACTTATAATGGGGCTCACTTTATTTGTAAGTGGGACCCCTTATCTTCTAAAAAGAAAAAGCCCCATTGGTATCTCCTAACTTGGAAGCATTTAAGACTCTCCTAGAGAAAAAGAGTTCTTTATATTTAATTTTCTAGGAAACTCAAATTGGGACCCACTTTATTTATAAGTGGGACCCATTGATTTCAAGAAAAGAGACAATAAGTGGGATTTCTTCTATCTTTAAAAACATTTAGGACTTTCCTATGAAGAGAGTCTTTTATGTTAAGCTTTCCTAAAAACTTAAAATGTCATCTAGAATGTTTACAATTAGGACACAATTGTCAAACAAAATAATATGACCCATAGGCCTCTTTATTTCCAAAAACATTCAGAACTGCCCCTTGGAGAGAGTCCTTTATGCTTAGCTTTCTTAGAAACTTAAAATGAGAACCATCTTACTTATAGGTGGGACACTATTGTCATCCAATAAAAATGCCCCATGGGGCTTCTTATCTTCAAAAAAAATTACAAATCTCCCACAGGGGGAGACAGAGTGATACACATTCAATTTTCTTTAGAACATAAAATGGGACCTAGGTGGGAAACCATTGTCTTCCAAATAATAAAAAAAACCCCAATAAAGGCTTATATCTTCAAAAATAGTTAGGACTCTTCCATGGGGAAAGAGTCCTACACATTTAGTGTCTTCAAAAGCACTAAATGAAACCCACATTGTGTAAAAGTGGGACCCCATTATCATCCAAAAGAAAATACCTCATGGGGGCTCATTTATCTCCAAAATAGTTAGGACTCTCCCGCGAGGAGAGAGTCCTATACCTTTGGTTTTCTAGGAAGCTTAAATGCAAACCACCTTGGTTACAAGTGGGCCCATCTCTCTCTCTCTCTCTCTCTCTCTCTCTCTCTCTCTCTCTCTCTCTCTCTCTCTCTCTCTCTCTCTCCTTTAGGAGAGAAGTGGGGTCCATTATTATAGCCTTGTTCCTGCCTCTCATGTTCTCTCTCTCATTCCTATCTTAAGGGGGGCCTCTCTCTATCTCATCTCCACATTCTCTTTTCCTCTTTTTTTTTTTTCACATTTTCTTCCCTTCTACTTTCCTAAAAACTCCCTAACTCCTGATTCATTAAGACTCTTAAGAAGCTTATAAATAACCCCTCCCTCCCACCCAGATTAATAGATATAAAAGACAAACAAAGGATAGAGTGATATATAATACAAAAATTATAAGCAAGAGAAAGAAAGAAAATTATATGCCATTCGTCCAAGAAATTTCCAACACTCAAGGTGATTCCCCCTCTTCTATTTTCTCCTATAACACCTCTTCTGTTTTCTCCCAATTCTCTCTCTCATGGGTAGATCTTGCCTTGATTAGAAAGGAAGGCTCTTCTCTTTCTTCCTATGTCTAATTACACTCTTATTTTTCAAATAGAGCTTGCCATGCTTGGGAGAGTCATCTACTAATTGCAAGGTTTGGAAAACTTTTTATTATGGGTAGAGCTCCCTGTGCCCTGAGAAGTTTTTTAAGTCTACCTTTCCAAAAAGGTACTAGAATGGGCACTGTCGATGACTTAGAGTGGGCCTTATCTCTATATGAATTGGACCCCACCCTGTTGTGTAAATTCATTGAACACACACACACACACACACACACACACACAAAAGACAAGAACTCTCAGAC
The DNA here is from genome assembly GCA_035236585.1 of Warburgia ugandensis. Classification (NCBI taxonomy): domain Eukaryota; kingdom Viridiplantae; phylum Streptophyta; class Magnoliopsida; order Canellales; family Canellaceae; genus Warburgia; species Warburgia ugandensis. Next base: position 23,698,013 of record CP141130.1, on the reverse strand, counting down.
TTCTAAAATTTACGTAAAAACGAGGAAGGAAGACAGGAATTCTAAGTGGGTTCCAATTACCAACCATGATTGGGGGACCCCATTGGAAAACTATTAAATGGATAAGAGTCCTAAGTGGGCCCCATTTAACAATCAAGATAAGAGGCCCACTCGTCCTAAAAGTAAAACACCATAGAAACTTAAACTCGAGAGATTCTTAAATTGATAAACTCTTAGGGTAGGTCCTAGTTGATGACCAAAATTAAGAAAGAAAAGAAAGTAGGCCCCAGTTGATATTGAAATCTAGGCACCTACTTTCCTTACTATTTTTGAGTCTCCAACTAATAGATTTTTGAAATAAAATAATATCCAAAGTTAGTGAATTCCTAGTTGATAGCCAAGACTAGGTCTAAAATAAATAAAGAAGAAAAAAAAAAGAATCCTAAGCTAACTCAGACTCCTAAAATCAAAGGCTCTTTAAAAATCTAGACTTGAAAGACTCTTAAAATGGACGAAAATCCTCAAGTGGCCCCAAATGATGCCCATAACTGAAAGTCCACTTTTTTAAAAGGTTCAAAGTCCATAAAAGAAAGCAAGCAAGCCCCAGTTAATATCCAAAGCTAAATGCCCTCTTTCTCACTCCCTAGCCACTCCGCTGAAGTCTTAAAATACTTCAAAGTCCCCTAGTTGTTAGACTTCTAAGACTCTCGAGTACAATTGAAGTCCAAGTGGACCCCGATTGAGACTCTCCAACACAATCATAGTCCAAGTGGACCCCAATTGGGACTCCTAAATACAATCAAAGTCGTATATCCAAAGAATCCTAAAGCAAAACCCCAATTGAGACTCTCAAAGAGATTCTAAGTCCTTTGACCTAAGATTCTAAAGTCGACCCTAGTTGAGACTTCTACATATAGTTAAAGTCCTAAGGCCTCAGACTATGATGCCCTAAATTTTAAATACTTTTTCTTTATTTTTTGACAAATAAATAGCAAAAAATATTAATCATAAAAAGATTTTTCCAAAACCCCCAGTGTCGTCTTTGCCTATTATAACACATTTTAGAAGTTCTGAAATGTCAAGAGTTTATATTTAAGTAGTTCAAGTCATATCTTATTGTTTTCCATGAATTATCTAGTTGCAGCTCATAGTCCAATTGTATAAAGCTATATGCATACATGTCCATAAAGATAAATTAGAAGTCATCACTTCTAGATGAAAACTTAAATTCTGATTAGGACTATTTACATACAATGTAAGACTTTAAGATATAGAGGAGTATGTAGGACCCCAATCATAAAGGATTTTGACAGGTCTATCATGAACAATAGGTATACTTTCAACTAATGTTTAGATAATTTTCATACAACAGGAAGTTTAAAAGTCAATCTAATTCACTAACTAGACTTACCCATTTCTACCTCATGTCACTACACAAAATTAACATTAAATATTCAAGTTCATGATTCACAATTGAATAATCAACATAAGCTAGATACTTATGCCATGAACAACATCAAAATCTTCCAATGTCTATGTTTCCACCAGATCCTTATAATACCTCAAGAAACCAATTGAGCTTATTCATAATCTATTACTTCTATATCTTGGTTCTTTACCTTAAGAACTTATTCACAACTATGTCTAAATTCACAATCTCATATCAAATTAATGGCATAGATGAAATACTTCATATACAATAACATTAAAGTCAGAATAATGTTGTAATTCTCTTAATTTCCATGAAACCTCTTTACTGTGACTGTCTTCTGCTCCTTTCTCATTATTCTCAAATTATAGTTGTATAATAGTTGTTATGCTCTCCAATGTTCGATATAAACCATCCAAGTTAGGACTTAAGTCTTAAGAGGTCATGCATGTCAATAGTTGTCATGTCATATCACAAAGTTCTCACTTAGAGATACTAATTTATTACCTCTTATGCTATGGTTTCTTATTCTAAGATGCATTCTAATCCCATGAAAGTACCCTTTCTCTTACTTATTCATAGACCAAAAGTCTCCTTGTTTTCTTGACAATTTACGACTTTACACTAAGTCATTAATTGTGAATGATATGAATGTAATTTATACATGATTCCCATTCTCCTGTATCTATCTTTGTTGAATCTAGCTCATTCTCTGCCTACCTTCCCAAGCGACATCTGTTTCACATTCATCAACATTGCCTATATGAGTCATCTTTATAACTCATATCTAGACAACTAATTCTCACTTGTTTGACTATAAATAACTTTTGGATATGTAGGACTAGGTGTGAGAGGATTAACTAAGCTTTAATACTAACTATGATGACATGAGTTTTTAAGCAACTTTTTCTTTATTTTTGAAATGTAACTTGCAAAAGCATTTTTTTATTTTTGTAAAAAAAATTCACATAGCCCCGAGTGTCATTTCTAACAAATAAAACATATTTCAGAGGTTTTGAAATCCTAATAGTTTCTATTTATTATTTTTTAAATATTTATTCAATCACATCTCATAGCCCAATTGTATAAATATATATGCATACATGTCTAGAAAGATCAATTAGAAGTCATATACTTATATTGTTAGCATGGTCTCATGCTACTACTATTATCATCCAATGTTCCTTCTATGTCTAGCAGGTTTTCCATCAAGTTAAATTCCTCTAACCTGAGATATTACAAATAATACAATATCTCAGCAAGACTATACTTGTGAAGGTGTTTGAACATCTAATTTGAAAAGTCACATAAATCCAAATACAAATAGAATTCTAAGCAAGAATGCATTCATAAAGTCATAAGTAGACGACCCATTATTATAATAGAATCTCATCTAGGATTAAATCTATCTATATACAACATAAGTACAAGTAAAAATCATAATATATCTGCTTGATGAAAAATTCATGCCATCAAAATGTATAAATCAATGATCAACTCAATATGGTAAAACCATACCAAATCATCTCAGAGCATATTAGCTCACTAATTAGTAAATTCTTGCTAAAAAACTAAATCACAAATCAAATTATGCATGTAAAAACGTCTTCAAATTATCTTAGCCTAAATCATGATTATACTGTGAGAACTTGGAAGCTTGCCACTTAGAAGTCTTTAGTGCCTCTTGCACCCACCCTCATCGGTTACTCAAAAGCATAAATCATGAATTAAACTTTGATTACATGTAAGAAGACAAATAACACATTGAAATATAAATTATACGTCAGATCACGGTTTTGCATCAAATCCAAATAAGAAATCAAATCCATACAATATATATACAATAGAGGTGTTAGTAGTGAAATGAATTCCATATTTCTATCTAAAATTTGATAGAACCTCCTCTATTTTTCAAACATTGAATAAGTCAAGCATGCGATGCGATTCACCTGATAAACTATCATTTTTATTTTCAGTATAAATAGAGACTTGGTTTCTCAATGATTGCAACCATAAATCTTTAATAGCATTTATGCACCATATCAATAATCACATACCATCATCAAAAGAATTATATGCATTATCTATTTCATTCATAGAGACTTCATTTGAAATTCATTCATAACATGCATTTGACCAAATAAAAATTGATAATCATGTTACAATCTGTATATACAAAAAACTTAATGATGTCAAACTAAATACCTCTAATGGTCCAAATCAAATTTCCCGAGATTAATAAATATCCAATTTGATTATTAATTGACGATCATGATTCATCAATATGAGCTTCTTGCAGTTATTGATCTTAGATATGAGAAAAATAAACATAAGTTCACTAATTAATATTTAGATCACAAATTTTCAAATTAAGTTTCTACATCAAATGATCACATGATGCATGATTTATCATCTAGCTTACAAATCATATAGATATGAGAATTAAGGCATTACGACTCACAAAATGACATCCTTACCACAAATTAGGGTTGAGAAATCCTTAATCTGTCAACCTAATCATAGATCATGCAATTTAATGAGGTAAAGTGGTCTAATTTCACTAATCAATGGTCTAATCGAGCTTTTTATCACAGATTGTCACAAATCAAATTTTGAATGGTTGAATCGAACTTTGGAAATCAATGTACCTACAATATGTCATTCTAATCATAGATCATTATTAGTCTAGAATTTAGGTTATCGAGTTCGTAGATCTAATTTCTGATCATGTTTTCAATGGTTAGATTTGTAGATCTATGATTGACTATCACAGATCAAAGTTAGATATGATTTTTGAATGGTCAGAGCATCTCAAATCTAACTTTAGTTAATGCGGGTATGTGAATGAGGTGTAAATGAACCAAACTCATGATTTCCATCATTTGACAGTGTAACGATCCTAATTTTTAAATTCTATTTTAAAGGATTATAAATAAAATTTTAATAAATATAAATGGGAGAATCTTTAGATTTAGGTCCCACAAAATTGATCTTTTGAAAGACATCAAATTAAACCCCAATACCTTCATATTTGGATTATACTTAGAAAAACGATTCGAACGACACTAATTTTGTTGAAATCGAAGTTCGAATGAATAAGTTGTGACTTCTCACAAAGAGCATTTTTGTAATTTTACCAGTAGATCCCACTTACAGAAATCTGGGTCAGATGGTAAAGAGATGTTTGGAGAACGTCATGAGTAGCAATCATGCACCTTGACTGAAATTATGTTGGCTATAATAATGGGGAAAAAACATAATTATTAAAGTTTTAATATATAAAAGAAAAAATAATAATAAAGTAAACAAAGGAGGGGCCAAAATTGACACTGGCACCCTCTCACTTAAAAAGAAAAAAGAAAAAGAAAAAGACAAACTGTTAGGTCTATCTTCAACCCAAAAAACCTAACGTAGAGGGAGAAAACTTGATGGAGAAGGAGAAGAGAAAGAGAAGAGGAAGAAGGAAGAGAAGAAGAGGAGAGAAAAGAGAGGGATCAGAGCAGAGCAGGAGATGGAAGACCAACTTGCACGCCAAAGAAGTGCAGCCATGTTGGAGAAGAAAGAGAGATGGGTTGGGTTTTTCATTACCAGAAAAGGAGGAGAGCGCTGGCGACAATGGGAGCTTAGACTCCAAATCTAGACCATTCACCCTACTCATCTTAAGGGCAAAGCAAAAGCCCTTTGGTTCTGCTACGATCGAAGGAGGAAACCGGGTTTTTTGAGGCTGGCCGAATTTGCGGGCTGTTGCTGGAGACGACGGTAGGTTGGATCCTTGATCCAAGCCGGTCATCTTCCACAACTTGCTCAAAGGAATAAAAGCCCCAAGACTATTGGGAGATCTGAGGAGATCCAGTCCGTCGATTGGAGGGGAATAGTACGCACAACATGGATCAAGGGATTTCACTAGAAATTAGCATCAATCCGACTCATCCAAGAGTGGAAAATGCACGTAGATGTATCCAAAAGGTAAGATCTACTAAACCCAACTCGTGATTTTGAGATTTTTAGTTGGATCCGCATTGTTCATGCTAGATCTAGATTTTTATGACTATCCATCCATCCAATTCCTAATCTAAGGGTAGACATGGGTAATTAAATACCTAGTATAGCTCCAATTTGACTGAAATTGAAGATCTAAGTTAGAATCCGATTGAACAATCTTAGTTGTCCGATTAGGTACTGTTGACACAATATTTTGATAATGTGTGATCGGTGATCAAACATCACATATAACTTTCTTGACCTTCAATTATAAGGGATATGACAAAAATTGTAAGAAATTGGACAGATCGATTAGGCAATTTGAGCCATCAAATCTATTCCTGCGAAAAACAATGTTTAGCACCATCTGATCGATGATCAGATGCTGCTATTGAAGTCCCCATCCTTAAAAATGATAAGGATGACTTGATTTGTATGAATTCGAAGTGAAACAGATCGGATGATCTAGGCTATCTAATATGTTACTATTTAAACAAGAACCCTATGATGCTTGATCAATGATTAGATGCCACAGATGAATTTCTAAACCTTGAATTGTCTTAAATATGATATAAATTATGGAACCAAGATAAACATACAAATAAGAAATGATGAATACTGTTCATGGTGAATAAATCTAAATCTGATCATTGAAGTTTGGTAAAATTATGAATTTGAAAGTTATATATCGAATTAGATGTCAGAAATGAAAATTCATTAACTGTAGGGATGATCTGACGATTGTTGACCATCGAATCATAATCAGTTGCAAATGGAAAACTGATGATATTGCTTTTATACAATTTGACAAAATGTGACTGTAGGATTGGTTTGATAATTGAGAATAATATTACCATCCAATATATATAACTTAAAAGTACATATCTAGTCAATTATCCATGAAATCAGACCTTGAAATAATAAGTCAGATCATCACGACTTATTTGAGTAAACTTTTAGATTTAGATTGTCTGTCAAGGGAGTTATACCAATGGAAAAGGCAAATCTAAACCGTGGACACTAATTGGTGAATAGATGATGGATCTAAGACTAACCTGATCATGTATTCCTCTATGGAATAGATCGTCAGTGAAAAATTAAACGATTTATGAAACCTAAACTATTAGACTTTGATTAAAACAGAATTCTTATGTATTCAATTATATATGATTCAACATTGACAAGAACTATGTAACATCAACAGAGAAGATTGACTGATAAGTCGAGTTGAGGAGAAAACATAGTTGAATGGAGAATTACGCCTAAGAGGTAGGTGGTTTTAACATCTATTTGCCAATGAGATTTTAACTATGCAATCAGTTTATGAAGATATGTCGATTTTAAATTATCAAATCATTTGAATTATTATGGTTTCTATTTGAGACTTCTTGACTATTATGGAATCTATATCTCAATGTGTAACATTGGTTTAGCTTTTAAAGAATATAATATTTACGAATGAGGCATGTGAATTATATTTATGTATCTTCATAGCCATGATGCATGCTTTTGTATAAAAAATGAAAATGATGTTGTTCATTATTTGTAGTTTAGTGCTTTTGAAAGAAATGATGATATTTCAAATGCATCAATCCATGTTTTGAGATTGAGTTAAAGAAATGCATGATTTTGCATGAGATCTATACATTATATGATTTAAGATCATTTAGGATTGAGATATATCTTTGTTCAGGCTAATGAGCTTGGTGGACACTATGCTGAGAGGTTATATGGGGTGGCCTCCCGGCCTCTAACCACCAAAGGTGGCAGGTATTCATGCCCAAAGTGGCATCTTTTTTCTCGACTACTGTGGTAGGAACAACCATTGGAGGTGGTCACAGCACCCTTTCGAGACATATTCATAGTCGTCGTGGAAGTTGCGATGGCTATTCTCTAGATATTAGAGAGGCACAATTTAGTGATTTGGTCGTGAGCATAGTGTGCCATAGGATTTCTATTTTGTAACCCACGTAGATGGGCTTGATGGCCTTTAGATGAGTACTTATGACTGACCGGCTGATGTGTTCACTAGAGTGCTTATGTGCATGTGATGATGTTATTAGTTTGGGATTGCCGAACGTTCACGGTTTAACCAATCACTACTTTAAAACTTTGAAGACCTTATGATGTTTGAATTATCAAGTTAAATAGTGAATCTTTCACATAGTTCTCAAGTTATGCTTACATATGATTTTGGGATACGTTGTATATATAATAATTTACTTGAGATTACTATGATGATTTAATCATTTGAAAATTGCATATTAAAATCGTACATGTTTTATATTGATACTATCTGAAATGTTTTAACATAAAACTATAGGATTGAGATTGAAATACAGCTTTAATCCTATTTCTTGTCTCCAATTTGATCATCATATTCTTTACAAACTACATGAGAAATGATTTGAGATACTGTTTAGAATTGAATTACAAATTTGGTAAAATAGATGTGAAACTGCCTATACAAGCGCAAGCTTGCTGAGGCATTGTAAATTATTTACAATGTCTTAGGTTTGATGAAATAGAACAGGGAAAAGAAGTAGAAGACTATGTTGGAGATTTCAAGATGAAGTAACAAGTATAACAAACAAGTTTGCAATATGGTTGATGATTTATTAAATTAATGTAATATATTGAATTGATATGATTTTACATTATGGACATGTGGAGTAAGGTGGTACTGGTGTGGCTATGACTGGATTGATCTTGGTCATGATTTCTTTTGATTTGGTTGAATTTTGATTTTCACAACACAAAATGATGCACGTAAATGTGATGGAATGGAGACGGAGTCTCCCTTATCCTTTTATTTATAAAGATGTGTTTATTAGGTACTTCGCAATGACATGCGTTAAATGTCTAATGTCCAAAAAACAAAGAAAACTTTGTTGAATTTTTGGTAGAAATGTAATTCTCATTTCACCGATAATCCTTTTTGAGAAGAAAAAAAAAATAACACTTAGGGTTTTTCTAAAAGGTTCTTTTCATAAAAAAAAAAAAAATTCTGTTTGTTTTCTAAATACTTTTACAAACTTAGGGCCCAACATTTCAAAAAGAATTATAAAAAAATGTATTGTAAAAACCTGGGTTGTTACAGACAGTTATATAAAAAATGGTTGTTGTCGCAAGAGAAAGAGATTGGAAGACAATTGTTACTAACAACTATAGATTGTGCAAAAAACTATAAATAAAAAAAATGAAAAGAAAAAAAAAACTTAGAAAAATTGGAGATCTAAACCTCACCTTCATTCTCAATGATTATGGGAGCCTTTTGTTGATGTTTTGATAAGAGAATTATAAAAAACAATGGTTTTCTAATAAAAACATCAACGGAAGGCTCACCAATTCATTAGAAATGAAGGTAAGGTATAGATCTACAATTCTTCTAAGTTTTTTTCTACTTTTTTCATAGTTTTTTGCACTATCTACAATCACCTGTGGTGACCATTTTTGGGTCTCTTTCTCTAGTGACGGTAACCATTTTTTAACAACTATTTGATGGTGAAAAACACAAAATTGGTTTGTTTTCACCAGATATACGTTCCCACTTTGACCAAATTTAGATTGAAGATAATTGACTTTTCAAAAACTAAATCTAACTTTGATCTATGATGGTCAATCATAGATCTACAAATATGACCATTGAAAACATGATCGAATAGTAGATCTAGAAACCCGATGGCCTAAATTTCATATTAGTGATGATTAGTGATTAGAATGATATAACTTTGTTATATTGATTGTCCAAAGTCTAATCCGACTATTTAAAACCTCATCGATGACAATTTGCAATAATAATAAAAACTCAATTTGTCTGTTGATTAGTGAAAGTTGACCACTTTACCTCATTGAATTGCATGATCAGTGATCGAATTGACAAACTCAGGACTTTTCAATCCTGATTTATGGTCACAAATATTAATTTGCAAGTCATAATGTCGTAATTCTTAGATTTGTATGATTTGGAAGCTAGATGATGAATCGAGCATCATCTCATTGTTTGATTTAGACACAATTCAAAATTTTATTATTTAGATATTAATTAATGAACTTATGTTTATTTTTCTCAAATCTAAGATCAATAACCACTACAAGCTTAGATAAGAGAATCTTCAATCTCAATCAACAATTGAATTGAATATTTATTGATCTTGCAAAATCTAAACTATCCAATTAGAGATAGGCAATTCTGACGTCACTAAATTTTCTTTATATTCAGATTATGACCAGATTATTGATTTTTATTTAGTTAAATGCATGTTATAGATGGATTTTAAATGAATCGATGAATGGCATTTGTAAATATTTGAAATGAACTATGAATGAAATAGATAGTGCATATAATTCCATTAATGCTGGTATTAGATTATTGATATGGTGCATAGATGCTATTAAAGATTTATGATCGCAATGATAAAGGGACTGAGTCTCTATTTATATTAAGAACGCAAAATGATGGTTTATTAAGTGAATCTCATCACGTGCATTAGATGTGTGATGTCCTAAAAACTTAGGATGCTCTACCAAATTTTTGGTAGAAATATGAAATGCGTTTCACTATTAACACCTATATTGTATATATATGGCCTAGATTTTATTTCCCATTTGGATTTGTTGTATAAGTGTGATTTGATGCATGATTTATATTTTTATGTGCGATTTGTCTTTTCACATATAATCATGTTTGATTGACAATTTATCCTTGTGGGTAACGGATGAGGGCATGCTTCTAGGTGGCAACTTCTAAGTGGTAGGTTTCTAGATGCTCATGGTATAATCATGATTTGGGTTGAAATGGTTTGTAAGATGTTTTTACATGTGTGATTTGATATGTGATTTGGTTTTCTAGCATGGATTTGTTGATTAGTGCATTGATATGCTCTAAGATGATCTGACATGGATTTGCCATATTTAGTTGAAATGCAATTTCAACGTTTTATCACTTTATCATAATTTATGCATTTGGATGGCATGGATTCTCTACCACATAGACATATTATGATTTTTACTCATACTTATATTGTACATGAATAGATTTAACCCTAGATGGGATTCCATTATAATAATGAATCACCTGCATATGACTTTATGAATGCATCTTGGTTTGGAATTCCATTTGTATTTGTATATTTGTGAATTGCCAATTTAGATGTTCAAATACCTAGACAAGCACAAGCTTGCTAAGATATTATATTGTTTACAATATCTCAGGTTAAAGGAATTTGTCTTGAAGGAAAAGCAGCTCAAGGGAGAAGGCCGTTGGATGAGAACAAGTCTAGCATGAGATCATGCTAGCAATTTAACTATGTGACTTTTATTTGATCTTTCTGGACATGTATATATATTTATATGTTTATACAATTGGATCATGAGATGTGATTGGATAAATATTTAAAATTATTAACTATAAACTATTGTCATTTCAAAACCTCTAAAATGTATTTTATTCATTAGAGATGACACTCAGCGCTTTGTGAAAAATTATTTCACAAAATAAAAGAAAATATTTTTTCTGTTTGCATTTCAAAAATAAAGAAAAAGTTGTTTGAAAACCTACATCATCAAAAAGACTCCTAAATCCAATCAAAGTTTAAAACCACTAAGAAAAGGACTATACTAAATGGGCCACACAACTCAAAGAGTCTCAGAAATTAAGAATTATAGTCAAATTAGATTGCATTTTGAAGAGTCTCAGAAATTAAGAATTATAGCCAAATTAGATTGCATTTTGAAGAGTCCGAGAAATCAAAGACTTCAATGAGATAAGCCCCATGGCTCGAATAGTTCAAAAATTAAGGTCTTTTCACAAATGAGCCCCATAGCACGAAGAGTCTCACAACTCAAACAACTTTAGTTGAACAAGCCCCATATCAGGAAGACCTTAAAAATAAAGGATTTTAGTCAAATGGGCCCATAGCTAAAAGAGTGCCAAAAATCAAGGACTCTAACCAAATAGGACATATAGCTTGAAGAGTCCCACAAATTAATAGGCCCGCGGCTTGAAGAGTCTCAGAAATCAATAACACTGGCTAGATAGGCACCACAGCTCGAAGAGCACCACAAAATAAGAATTCTTACCAAATTAGCCCCGCCAATTTAAATAGTCCCAAATAACAAAGACTCTGATTAGATTATTTCCATTGACCAAAAAATCCTCAAAATGACAAAAGGGTTTTAGCCAGAAGGGTTTCATCAACTTAGAAGCCCTCAATAGTAAAAGTCCTAAACACATGCAACTTGCTGTGTTTGAAAAATATGCACTATCACCATAATAGACTTAAGTCTTGTGACCAAAAAATCCTCTTTAAAAAACATTCATCATTTGTTTTTGAACATCCACTATTTGAGTACCATGATCTTTTAGGAGCTTTAGATTCAAGACACACCAAAACAATATTCAAAGCTTAACTTTTACTACATAAACTTGAAGTTTAGGTCCATGAGAGTTAATAGAAGCAATAACACTACCTTTAATTATCCAAATCTGCTCAACTATTGGCTTTTTCTTAGAAAGATTGAGGGTAAGAAGCATAAGTTAGAAGATATTTTTTGTTTTTCAAAATAGAAAATTTATTTTCCAACTCCTTTTCTCTATGGAAGTGTTTCTAAAGAAACATTAAAAAATTACTTCTTCTTTTTGAATGTCTCTACTCTTTCAAGCAAGATACATTTCATTTTTTAAAACTTCTTCTTTTAGATTTTAAGATATCAACATCTTTTTTTAAAGAATCTCTTTTTGAAATCAAAATTTCATGCTCACTAAGGAGTTTTGAAAAGAATTTACAAAGAAGTTCATTAACCAAGCTTTTTGAACTCATAAAGTAATTAAGTTAATTCATCTATTAACTCTTGAAGAGTTAGATTATTTACGTCAGATCACTACTAGACTAGAAAGTCTTTAAGACGATTATTAACATATATCTAAGACAATTTGAAAACTGTCTTTCATCTAGTTGTCTTAGGAAAGCTATTAAAAAGAAGACAATTTAGAAACCATCTTAAAAAGCTTTTTAAGATGGTTTTGCAAACCATCTTTAAATAACGTTTCTAAGACTACTTATAAAAATAGTCTTAAAAAAGGTTCTTTTAAAGACAATTTTTTTATAATTGTCTTTAACATGTTTGCATTTTCAACAAGAATGATTGTATACAAGAATGTTCTTGATATTACAAATATTTATCCATACACATTCAAGATAAAAAAATTCAACATCAATGTCTTCATGCTATTACAATCTTGATGCAATCTTCCATACTTCTAACATCCACATTCAATATTAAAAAATGAAAAAAACAAAAAAACAAAACCTTCACAAGTATTAAAGACCTACATCTATGAGTCTCTATATATGCACACATTTACTTCCACACTCCAACATCCTCACATTTATATAAAGTTAAAGACCTACATCCAACATCCCCTCAAATAAATAAGTCACATATACTTCAAGCAAATGAAAAATATATACAAGACATATCCACATTCACTATATAAATAAAGAAGTTTTGTAGTAATCAATATAAAAGTTTACATTCAATTAGCTAGTATAAGTATTAGTGGGGTGGAAGTACAAATCAATCAAAGTTGAATTTCATTACATACTTAGCCCATTCACAAAACGAGATCTACTTAGAAGTGAACCTTGTTTCCCTAATCGGTTAGCACTACTACCTACAAGACAACATATTTAATTTACTTTACTATTATAGATTCACCATATACTTAAATGGTAGTTCATGTGTCCAACCCCAAATCTTGTGAAAAAATGTAAGATGTAATAAGTAAAGTGTCTCACCTTTCTCAATATTGGAGCTTAACACCATTGGGTACAAGGTTTCTCATGTATCTTAGAACATAGTATCTACATTCCCAATATGTTCATTATCAAGCACACTTCTCAACAAAGAAAATAGATATGATTAATAAATATCATGTCTAATTATAACTTCATGATATAAAGTAATTAAAAAAAATAAAAAATTACCATGACTTTCTTTGAACTGAGTTTCGGAGGGTTCATAGTCTCGGTTAGTTCAGCATGTCTTAACCATGCACTTCAAATTTATAATTCAAATGAACTGGAAAAGATTGTTAGTTATTAGTTATTAAATTATTAAAATACATAAAAATATTTAAAATAAACTTATTTATTATTTCCATCAGTAGGTCACAAATGTGCACTTAATAGAAGTAAAAAATAATCCATGCCTATCATGCACATCAAGAACCAACAGCATCCAGTGACACCTATATATACACAATCATATTAATTATAGGTAAAGTTTACATTCCTTAAAATTACATGTCTATGTATAGAACATAGTTTGTAAGGACAACCAATTAAAACTTACATGCTATTGTAGAAAATCATTAAGGCATGTCCTTGCAAGTAGCCAAAGAACCCTCGTAGAATTTCATTGACTCACCTCTCTGGGTCATTGCTCCTAATAATTGGCATTAGGGTTAAGAAATTTGTAAATGTCTTTGACCTCTAATCTCTACATTTTATCCTATAGATACCTATAGAAAAGAATAATTAATACTAATTAACATGTAAAGTCAAGGGTTTTTATTGAAGTAGATTTTTATCTTCCTCCAATAACTTTTTAAGATGGTTATTTATAAGTATCTCAATTTTTTTTATTAAGATGATTGCATGAAAATTGTCTTCTTTATATCATCTTAAAAATCATCTTCTTCTTCTTCTTCAGTAGATGAGGATGATTCCTCCTTGTCACTCCAAGTGGTAGTAAGTGAGACTAAATAACTATGTACTAAAAAATAAATGCAGAATAGATAATTAGATATTAGTGAAAACCTTCAAAAATTGTCTGTGGATAGAGAAATCATCACAAGGTTAGATTAGTTATAACATGAATACAAAAACACCACCATAGTGTTCAAGCACAAAAAAGCTCACCACTCTTGGATACAACTCCATTGCCAAGAGATATAGGACTTTTAGGGAAGGAATCAAGCTCACCACCGCAAGGTTACAAATCTCACCAACTTGAGGATTCAGTGCTTCAACATGCCTCACTACACTTGAACTCCACAAGTGATACCACATCCAAATTGCACCCTAAAAAGATGTCACATAGCTCAAATATGTCTTATTATGCTAGAATAAACTTCCAAGATTTTCTAAAATTACTCACTTGCTAAACCTGCTTTGGATTATTACTAATTACATCCAAGTAACATCTAATTTCTTACAAGAGAAATTAACAAGCTTATAAACTTATAGGTTTTCAAGTCAAAGGAGTTAAAATCTTTGACTAGCCAACATTTGATTCATCACTAAGTAAGCTTGTAAGGCATTTTTTACTTTCCAAGGCTTTTATATGTGACATCCAAGCCATAACAATCCTTCGAATTTATCAAATTTGATCTAAGACGTCCATTGGAGCTAGATAAGGACACCTTTTTAATTTGGCTTAAAAAAAGCATCTTTTGGCCAATCCAAATAGTTGAGCCATGCATTGTTGATGATATAATCACATCCATGACTAGTCATGCCAATGATTCCACATTCTAAGAGAGTTTGAGGAAGATCTTAGCTGTCTAAAGCTAAATTTCCATTGATCTTCTTTGATTGGTCATAAATCTTGGAATTCTTAGACACTCTCGTGCTTGCAAGGGCCTTCTTCTTTGATTGCTTCTTCTTTTGTTCTTCAGGAGAGAACATTTAGGTTTGATGTGTTTAGGATTTTTACATCCAGAACATATTACAAGCTATTTCTTGGTTGGAGCTTCTATCTTTGATCTATGTAGAACTTCTTTCTTTCTCTACTCTTCTTCCTTTAATAAAATTGTTGAACCTTCTTGTAAGAAGAGCAACTTCTTTTATCACTATCATCAATGCCACTATCAATTTCTTCATCATCAACTTTGAGAACAATTATCTTATATATCTTTCTTCTTCTTGGAATCTTCTTCCTCTTTAATTTTATGGCTGAAATCATAGTTCATCAGTGACCCATAAGGTGGTGAAGCTGAAGTGTCTTGAGATCTTTTGGTTCTTTTATAGTAGTAACTTTGGGATCCTAAGACCTAAGTAAGGACCTATGAATCTTAGTAACAAGTTCACCATTAGTAAATATTGTACTAAGAGATTTAAGAGAATCAATAAGATTGGAAAATGTAGTAAATATGTCAATTACAGACTCACTAGACCATATAAAATAACTCAAATTCATGGACAAGAAAGTATTCTCTTTTATCTAATCAGTACTATCATGAGTTACATTTAACTTATCTCATATTTCTTTAGTATTGCACGTGTTGATTTTCTTTTGAATTCATTTGCATTTAGAGCATAGTAAAGGAGGTTCATTGCCTTGGAGTTTATTTGACCTTCTTTTACTCTTCTTTATTCCACTTATTTTCTTGTATGTAGAGTGGAACTTGATCCATTAAGATGCATGGCCTAAATGGTCCTTTGACAACTATTCTAGTTCCTATGACTTGTTTTGCCATTTTAAAAAAAATATATCTTTAATTGTTTACTCTTTTTAAAAACAATTAAGGGACATTGTTTTGATACCAACTATGATCATAAGAGGGGGTGAATTGGGCCAAATCAAATTCTACAAACTTATGCAAACTTTGAGATGAAGTACCCAACTTGCAAAGACATTTTCAAAAATGAAAAGCATGAGATGTAAGAATCTAGAAACAAAAATTTTATAGTGGTTTGACCAGCCAACCAAGGCACTGCTTCTACTCTCTCAAAGTAACACCTAGTTTGAGTTCCACTATCTCTTTGTAAGATTTTACAATACAAGTTGGCATTGCATTGGCCACCATTAAGGAAAAGAGCACTTGTAGCAAGCTCTGATTTTTTAAAGAACTTGAAAAACTATTTCAAGAATACGAGAGCTACACTACTTTATCAAATACAAAGAAGAAGATAATGAAGAAGATATTTCTCTTTGAAGTTAATATATAGCTAAAAAGATAGGGAGAGAAAGTTTTCAATACAAAATATTAGAAGAATTTGAATAGTTATCTTAGTGTTGCTTACTTGAGTAGTAGGCTTGAATGCTTGAGAATTTGAAATTCAATCTCACTTTTGAATGCTCCAAGAGTGTTTGCTTTATAGCATTCTAGTTGATAGATTTGTTAGGGACAAAATTCTAACCATTTGAAAATGACTTCTTTCACTTGCATGCTAAAATAGTCAATTGTATTCAACAAAGTAGTCCACTATTTTTTCATAAATAGAAAAATATTATAAGATATTATCTTCATGATAGTACTACTTGTACTAGACAATCAACTGTTTCTCAACCCAAAAGTGAAACTCGCATTATTTGAAAGTAATTTAATTGCTCGTCCCAAGGTAGTCAGCTGAATTCTTCGAGCTATGTAAATGCTTTGGTGAAATGATAAACGATTGACTATATACCTAAACAATTGACTTCATTCGTTTTATGTCCTTAGTTGTTGCTCTTAAAAAAACTTGAATTTCTATTTAAGTGAAATTGATTGTGTCTGCTTTAATATCTTAACATGATTCTTTCTCCATAACCTAATTGATTCCATAGAACTAAGTAGTCAACTAGAATAGCAACTTGATCTCCTAAGCAAGTGATGAGTAGTCAACTGTCTTGACAAAGGCAATCAGCTAGATTTTCTTTAAATCGTATAAAAAGTGGACAAGGATCTATTAGCTTACTTGGCTTGAAAACTTTTGAAACCAATTGACCGATTGAAGGGACAAATTATTGGATTTGCAACACGTCTTTAGTGCGAAGAAGCTGACTAGATCTCTAAAGTAGTCAGTGTTTGAAACGTATGCTCTGCAAGATTAATTATATCATATTTATCATAAGATGATTTGAATAAATACTATCTCTGGTTATTATAATATGCTAATTAAAGATAATTTTTATAAGATTTATTATAAGATAACAATATATTTGAGGATCATGGGATGATCTCAAGAACCTCAAGCAACATGGCAAGAGTTTCATAAAATGTTGGTTCAAAACCATAGGAATGAGAAATGGAATTTTGATTCTATGTAAACTTAAAATTATCCTAAAGTAAGAATGGGACTTGGAAACCCAATCCTTTGATACTTATCAAATGAGATGTTTTCATAAGAAGACAATGATAAACTCTTAGGTTATATCTTATAGAAACCTTAAACATACATAAAGTATGTGAAAGTGTTTTACACATAGGACATAACTTCACTTATTTGAAAAGTAAACGTTACTAGATATGCATAATCATAACTATCCTTGACTTGTGGAATATACATTTTTAATAAGATCTAAGATTTGTCTTTGATGCATTTTATGATGAAATTGTTCAAGTTGATTTTGAGTGCATTGGGACATGTATAAACTTTTAAAGGTTATATGATATTCAAAATGAGATTCACTTCCTTGTAAAGAGTAATATATTCATTGAAGGTCATCTTGTAAATAAAGTTGGTAAAACCCAAGGCCTAGCGATCTTTGATAAAATATTTATCAAATTAATTTTGTATGTAAATATATTTAAAATAAGATCATTTTAAAAAGCGTTTGTAAAAGATATTTGAAGTTTATTAAAATGGGTCATTTTTACTTACTGTGCAAAAGTGACATGCCTAGGGTGTAAGTGGGTCTAAACGCTCCATATTGGTTTCGTAAATGAATATAGGTTATGTAACAGCCAGGGATCCCACAGCAACTATATTGTCCGCTTTGGGGCACTCACACACCCTTCATGGTTTTGTTCCTCACCGGTTTCCCAGGGAAAAGGCCTTGTTCGTATGTATCAACATGTACAGCGGACGATATTGTCCTCTTTAGGTCCCTCACCCCTCAAGGTTTTGTTCTCTTAGGTCCCTTACCCCCTTGGGCTTTATCCCTCGAGAGGCCTCGTTACTAGGAGAGTTTCCCAAACTCTTATAAACTACCTAGTTCCCTCTCCCAAAGCAATGTAGGACTAACTCTCAGTACCTCACCCATCCTGGGATTCATCCCTCAAGGCTTCACATCTTCCCCCCTTAGGGCACACGCGTCCCCATGTGATAGCCACAACCAAGCGCCTCTGTGCTGCTAGCCACCACACCATGAGGGGAACTGGCTCTGATACCATTTGTAACAGTCGGCGATCCCACAACAACAATATTGGCTGCTTTGGGCTGCCCATACGCCCCTCACGGTTTTGTTCCTCCTCGGTTTCCTAGGGAAAAGACCTCGGTCGTGTGTATCAGAGTGCACAGCGGATGATATTGTCCTCTTTGGGTCCCTCACCCCTCTTGGGCTTCACTCCTCAAGGTTTTGTTCTCTTAGGTCCCCCACTCCTCTTGGGCCTCATCCCTCTAGAGGCCTCATTGCTAGGAGAGTTTCTCAAACTCTTATAAACCTCTCAGTTCTCTCACCCCAAGCGATGTGAGACTAACTCTTAGTACCTCATATGTCTTGGGATTCATCCCTCAAGGCTTCACATATGTGTGAAGCCTTGGGCTGATGAGGGCAGGCCAAAAGAAGGTTGGCAGGCTTCTAGGCTAGGTGAATGATAGAGAGTTAGTCCCACATCGCCTGGGGAGAGGAAACTGAGCAATTTATAAGAGTTCAAGGAACTCTAATGGTCACAACACATTTTTTCTGGGAAATGGGAGAAGAACAAAACCGTGAGGGGTGTATGGGTGCTCCAAAGTGGACAATATTGTGATTGTTGGAACCCCGGGGTGTTATAAGTTAATGGGAGGGTGTAATGTTATACCCATAAAGCTATAGTGTAATTATACATGAAAGATACCTTTATAATTTATCTTTTAATGTAGGGTGTATGCAGTTATTAGTAGCTGAATTTGCTTAATGCTCCATCATCTATTCTAATATGAAAAAAGTCCCTGATAGATTTTGAGAGACTTTGATTCAAATTAGGAAAGTGTTTCCCACTGGGAAAGCTAGAAGAGATATCATATTGGAAGATGCTTAGAAGGTCACACTATACAAAGTAGTTGGAGTTAAACTAGAATACAAGTTTTTCTAATTTGAGGATTACTTTGAGGGAGTCTCTCTCTCTCTCTCTCTCTCTCTCTCTCTCTCTCTCTCTCTCTCTCTCTCTCTCTCTCTCTCTATATATATATATATATATATATATATTAATGACAAAAACATAACAATAAAAGTGATTGAAAAAATACCCTTAAAGAGAATCCAAATTAGAAGTTCCAATTTTTTCTATTCCTTTCTTCTAGTTATAAGAGTTGGGACTTAGAGCCACCGCTGTGAGAATAATAATAACAATAATGATAACAACAAGAATAACAACAATGATAATAATAAGCAAGGAGTGCTGAATCTCAAGTAGTGGTGGACGGACTAGAGGGATAGTAGATTTGATCCTAGATAATGTATCTTTTCTCTACTGATTCTTGGATAGAGGTGCTAAATCACATGATTTAAGGATGATCACATCTAAGTTTCAATGTTTTAAATTTAAATTAAGAAAAGTTCTCGACCTTCTAGAAGTTCTCCAATAGTCAAGTATGACAGTTATTTGATAGGCAATCTTTTGTCATTTAGTGATAGTTGACTATCTTTGCCTTGACAATCAACTGTTTCCTATACAACTTTAATGCTTTGATCTTTTTATGCTTGACTCTTGCTCAAATCACACCGTTGCTTCTAAATAATGTTCTTGCACACTCACAAACAATGTCAGAAATGTTACACGAAGGTTTTATTATCATCAAAATTGAGGTTTGGGCTAATAGAATGAATGTGGTGTCTAATCAAGTGATGAGTCTCATGTTTTTTTGGGCTTCTACTATCAAGGAATTAGAGTTTTTTCTAATGAAACTATAAGAAGAAAGTGGGATGAAGTTTCAAACTTTGAATGCCTAAGTCCAAATCTTGGTTAAGATGCAAGCCTCATCATCCTAAGTTCTTGAAATTAGACTTTGATGATGTGTGCTTTGGGAACCCAAAAGAAATTGGAGTGGGTGGTATACTTAAACAATCTAATGGCAATTGTATATATAACTAATCGAATCCTTTGCAATTTCGTGACATCCTCCTTGCAAAGCCAAATGCTGTCTCCCATGGCCTCCTTGTGAGGTCTCAGCTGGGCTTCCTTTGGAGTACTAGAAAACAATGAATAGACTTCTAAAGATGGTTAAATATATTCATGACAGGTTTGTTCATGTTAAGGCATCTATAACTATGAGGCAGATGCACTTGCTTATGAGAAGGGAGTATCTTTGCAAGTTGAGAGAGAGATTTTCCGAGGTGTGGACTTAGAGAAGAGTGGGTAGTGTGGTAGCTATCGGGTCAAGTCCTAATTTCCCTTATGGTTGGCACCCATGCTAATCCAGACTGCTATGATGTTGTGCTTCCTACTAGTGTTTGCTTGGTTTTGTTAGGAATTTCAATTGTACCACCTAAACTAGAGCACTGAGGATGAACTATCTTTCTTCTCTCCTCTTCTTTGTGTTGTACTTTTCTATTTTATTTTACATTTGTTTTGTATTGCATTTTTTGAACAGGTTTGCTTGTAGCTGTTGAATTGTAGTTCAGTTGCTAGAGTGCCTTTTCTAGCAGATGAATAAAATGATTTCTCATTCAAAAGAAACATCACGACCAATGGACTTTTCAACAAAAATTAGTAGCTAAAAGCAGCCAACGACTACAAGTTTTTGTAGGTGGTCTAAATAGGGATGGCCAAATAAGATGAAATGGTGAAATCATCCGAAGATTGGGTCTAGCTAGAGACAAGAAGAATGATCAAATCATCCAAAGATAATTTCTAGCTTAAAGGATCCCCCAATTAATCTAAAAGAATCAATCCTAATAGCATTTCACGCGACAGGTACCTACTCCATTGTAGGTACAATGTGACAGCTGGAAAGACAAATGACCCACATCCCATTCCAAAAGTATTCATCTTTGTTCCTTGCCTGAGGAAAAATCTCATATGTCAAATGATCCTCACCTTGTAGTTGTGAAGCTTTCATATTCTTCTTGGAAACTATGAATGGCCAATTTACTCCTAAGAGAAACAAAGTTTATAATTAAGCCTTAGGATCATCCAACACATTAGATCTTTAGTCATGGCCTATAAGATGAATGGTTGTGGATCGCTAGAAAGTGGGGCCACTTGTACTATTAATGCCAAATCATTCTACATTGTAATGGGTTCTTTAGAATTTATGCATGTGTAGGTAGATCAAGAGAAGGCTTTAACCATGACTTTACTTCAAGTGACTTATCTTTTTGAGTTTCAAAATTCATCCGTTAGGTATTCAAAGAAAAAAGAAAAGAAAAGATAAAGAGAGATGAATTGTGAAAAGAAAAAAAGATGTGGGCCCCATAAATTTGGGGATCAAATGGCTGATTTTTGGGAGGACAAACGCCTAGTGAAGTTGGTCGCAAATAACTCCCTTGGAAAATGCTTGGTTGCAAGTTCAAGTCAGGGCTATCCTCAGATTTCTAGCCTACATCCTAGAAATCCGTCAACCAAAACTCATCACCATTAGATAAAGCTCAAAAAGTTAGGAAACAATAATAGTGTAATCTTAACTAAATGGAGGATCAAGATCAAGGATTGGAGAAGATTTTTGGGTAATCAATTATCAAGAGTGTGGTTGAATGATAAACATTTTGGATAAAAAACAATACGAATTTCATTTCTACATTGTCAAATATAGTTATATCTTCTTCTTTTTTCCTTTGATGGGTAGTGATATATGCACCCCTTCTCTTTCTTCATGAGCCTCTCATACCAAATGGTACAAATAGCTACAATTTTAGGATTGCCTAGATTTATAAAAATAAAATAATTTATAATGTTTCCTTTGACATAAATAGGCAATGCTCCAATATTCTCATCAATTGGATGATATAGCTTTGATTTGTTCAATGCATATGGAAAATTTTACTCTCCATTTTATAAATAAAAAAAAATGGTTATGATCAATCAACATATGATATTTTTTGTGCATGGCCTATCTAAGTCAAGGGCAACATTGCAAATGACTTCCATTGTCAGAAATTTGAGCCTACAAAAGATTACATGTATTCATACCATTTGTGCATATGTCAATACCCTTTTTGAATTATATGATGAGTACAAGTTAATTCCTTTAGCTACAAAATTGACCCACACCATTCACCATATGGACTGTGTATTAAATAGGTCACGCTTCAGAATCTCATGCATTAGGCAATACTCATCCTCAAGTTGGTCTAGGTTTTAATATAGTTTATTTATGAACTTTTTAGTGTTCATTTCATACCTAAGAGTAGTAAAAATTAGGGTCATCCAATAGAGAATATGTTTACAGAATTTGATCTACAAAAATGTCAATTTTAAACCCTCAAAAATCCAACATAAGAAGTAAATCGTATTTCCCTTAAGAACGCTAAATAAAAGTGGTCAAATAAAGTGCCAAAACCAAATACACCACCTTTTGCATGAAGAGGCCCCACTTTTGGATGATTTAGCCAATTGATCTGATTCTTCTTTCTTTTGATGTTTTTTTATTAAAGAAAGCTTAATTGGATATTTTTAACATATGGCAAAAAGTGCCTTGGTTTATGATAAATGGACAATTACAAATACTAGCAAACAAGGGTTCAAATTTAATGACCTAAATAACTTTTGAAAATTCTAGAATTAGGAATGGCAATGGATCAAGTCAGGCTAGATTTTGTCCCTTTCCTAACCCTAGTCCTAGTTCCTTTCATTGCCATTGACTGGACCTTAGAACCTATTCAAGTCAAACAATTTTTGACCCTAGCACTACTAAGGTAAAAAATGTTCCCCTAACCCTACCCCTTGCGGGTTATTCTTGTCAGTTTCGTAATTGACCTTAGCTGGCTATAACATTCCAAAACATTTTTTAAATGTACACCATAATATGCTTCAAAAACATTGAAAAATAGTTTCTGAACCTACACTATAATGTGCTTCTTCATGAAGGCTTTGGCATTTTGATTAATTTCCTGTTATTGTATAACAACAATTATCATAATGATCTAATATTTGTATTTTTTTAAATTTTCATATGAGTGCACTTTTGTCATTTGAAATAAACTATGTAAATTGGTTGAGTCCCTAGTTTTTTTTTCCACTAACCCTTGGGTCATAGGTTTTTTTACCCTAGCCCTGCTCAAGTTATAAAAATTTTGCCCCTAACTCTAATCCTTGTGGATCATTAGGGTTGGGTGCCCTTAATTCACTTGACCCACTGCCCATCCCTCACTAGAATCATCCAACCCTCATGTGTTTTAGTTAGGAAACATTTAAAGCAAGAAGAATTAGATCAACTAGTCCAATCATCCAAAAGTGGGGCCCCTTCATGAAAAAGTGAAGCTTTGTTTGAGCACTTTAACTTAACATTCCTCTTCCCTTAAAATTCCATTTTTTGATAAATTTTAGGCCTTTGATCCACAAAGGTTTAGGTCATTTTGACTATTAGCCAAAATAGAAATCATTATAAAAATTCAATTCAATCCTCACTAAGTGATTGAAAATCCATCATGGAAAGCCGCGCCTTGCATTGATTTCATGCTCTAGGTAAATTATAATATGGTGGATTTCACTTATAGGTTGAACTATTTAAAAGACTAGATTCCATGAAAGGCTGGAAAGTTTGCACTTTAGCATAAAATTTAATCCAATCTTCAGCAATGGTTTCATATTTGTTTCTCTTCTTTAAACCATCCATTTTTAACATAAATTACATGGAGTTAGCCAATTAATTCCACCTTATTTCATTCAATTTGGTGCAAGATTGACCAACTTAGTTGTTATTAGGTGAATAATTGTTAATCTTGCTATATCATTGTTAGTCCGTCATGAGCAATTAACGTTCTAGCTCTTGTGTTAGTCCATTTTGAGCTGGTAAGATTTTCACAAAACTAAGCCTAGCTCATTGTTACTAGACGAAACATTGGCTAGCATAATCCAAGGCTAGTTTTGGGTTTTGAGTCTATTTGATTGTAAATTGAACACTCTTTTTGTTTGGAGAAAAAACAAGTAGAGTTGTTTTGAACCCTTAGATTGCAAGATTTGACAAAATAGGTTTTGAACATTAGAAATTGATATCAACGGCCATTTTTGAACTAATGAAATATGATTTTCAAGTAAGAAGCTTTTTCCATGGTGAACCTTTAAGCTATCCGTGCCCATTTTCAAATGAAAGTTTTTACATGGTAGAACCCAAAATAGGTGTTGAACATTAGAAATTGCTATCAACACACATTTGTGAACTAATGAAATATGATTTTCAAGTAAGAAGCTTTTTCCAAGGTGAACCCTGAAGCTATCCATGCCCATTTTCAAATGAAAGTTTTACGTGGTAGAACTCATAAGCTATCAATAGACATTTTTAAATAAGAAACTACTTACATTGTGGGGTTTATAAGATACCAACACTCATTTCAAATAAGAAAAAATTTATATAATGGACCCTAAAAGCTATCAAGCACACATTTCAAATGAAAGATATTTATGCTATAGGACATAGAAACTATTCACATACATTTTCAAATAAGAAACTATTTACATGGTAGGCCCAAGAAGCTACCTATACACATTTCAAATAAGAAGCTATTCATATTGTAGGCCCTAAAAGCTATACAAACCCATTTTCAAATAAGAAGCTATTTACATAATACGGACTCAAAGTTTCTAGACATACATTCAATAAGAAGTTATTTACATGGTCGGCCCAGAAGATATCAACTCCCATTTTCAAACTAAAACTATGGAAGGCCCACAAATATGCTTCATAACATGCATGGTAGCACACAAAATAGGTTCCATAATTACAAAGGAGCACCACCAAATAGTGTACTTGGCGAGCCTACAAAGAGGTTTCATGGCATGCAATGCAACCCACAAACATGCTCTTGTTAGTGACTATTACTCTAAGCACACACAAGTTTCACAAGAAGTGGGTACAAAAGTATATTACTTTAATAATATTAATACAAAATTTTAGTCAAATATTGTCTAAGTTGTCTTTGATTAGTTCAAACTCATCCTAACATTTTGCAAAATCTGGCTAGCTCAAGTAGCACAATATTGGGCCAGATCAAGTGAAAACATGATTTTAGACTATATCTCACTAAATCAAGCTAGCTCTGGTCAAACCAAGATTAGACAAACTCAGTCCAGATTGAGTAACCTCAAACTTGACTAACATACTTTTAGAGACTTGTGAATGGCTTTGAGCTTTGCTAAATGGTTTGGCCCATAAAAGGGGCAAATGGCTTTACAATTTACTTCCTACTTGTATTTTTGTTAAGAACATGACTAATGGGATGCATCAAATCAAATTTCTTAAACTAATGCTCCATACCATAATAAACTTACATCTCATTGAAACCATAATACTAGTCAACCCACTTTTGGTCATAACATATCACCAAACTTGTATAGCCAACGTATACATTGCTTCACTCTAGGTGGCTTGCACTTTGGACAAGTTTCCTTTTTGTGATTCAACATGATAGTTGTTATGATACCAAATATTAAGAAACTAACTAATATGCTAAAATTTCCAAGAGTGATTGAATGCGTCAAGTCAAATTTCTTAAACCAATGTACCATATCATTTGTTGACCCCCATCCCATAGCACCAAAAGATCAGCCCACTTAAGGATTATAACAATTTCTATCTTCCTCTTACTAATATTTTACTAAAGGAAAATATATTCTTGATTTTGTAGAACTCAAAAAGGTATAGATATCTTATAGTGAAATTGTTCATCATGAAAGTTAACGTAATGGTCTAAGCTTATATAATCACCCCTCTTGTGTGTTATATCTACAATGAAAGGGCTTCTTATAAAATATAAGGAGTATAAAGTTAGTAAATTTCTCTCATATTTCTTAAGTAATAATTTTCCAATAGAGAAGTCACAATTTAGACAAACTGTAAATGAAGCTTAACTAATAATAAAATTAGAGAAGACTTGGAAATATATTTTACAATAATTGAAATAACTTATAATATCTTGATGAATCTAAATTGCATTGAGTATGTAAAAATGTTCACAACAATTGCCATTTGCATCTTCTAAAGCTTTGTAAGGAAATTGTAGTTTGCAATTGGCTTTTCTTTAAATCTTCAAATTAACATATTGCCTTAGCTTTAGAAGTACACTTGGACCTAGTAGGAAGATGATCCTAAATTTATTGAATGAAATAACAAAGATCTGATTTTTCACAACTTTCTCATATTTTAACTGGAACTCCTACTTTAGCACCAAATACACAAAACACAACTGAACAATTAGAAAATCTTTTATAATACCTTTAAACATGTCATATTTAGATAAAACAAGTAATATAATAGGTTATGAAATATTAACAATCAAACATACCTTGTTCTAATACAATTTGATAAAGTATATGAGGATACAAAGTAGGCCCAATTATTGGTAGGGTACTATTATCATTTTAAAAGAAGTATGCAGATGATTTCATCATCAATCTAGCACACAAACCCACCCTATAGGCCCACCCTATATGTAGATGATCTCTTACATGTTTAGTAAGACCATCAAGAGGCAACCCATAAAGATCCACATGATAAGCACTTCACATAATCATGAACCTTCTAGATCTAACATGCATTTTTAGCTGCATGTATGGAACAATTGTAAGACACCATGTATGTGTTTATATATACTAAAATACAATAAATTGATAACCATGCTGAGATCATGGTAAATAATTATCTTATTAAACTTATAAGATTATACATTATCACAATTTTGTGAAGAGGCCACTAGTTCAATAAATTAATATTCTCCATTTGATGACTCTCTTTTTTTTTAAAGATGAGTCGAAATAGAGAGAGACCAAAGGCAAGTGCACATTCATGTAAGAGAGAGAGAGAGAGAGAGAGAGATTGGAAGGCTAGCAAAAATTAGGGGCATATAAGAGCAAATGCAAAAGAGGAAGAAGTTTGGAGGGAAATTATGGAAAAAGAAAGGAAAGAATTTGAGTTTTTTAACAAAATACTACAAATAACAAAGCACTCATATAAATTATTTATAAAGAAAAGAAAATTTTCTATTTAGTTTATAGAAAATCTTTGGTCTAAGCCTATTAATTTATTAGCCTTTTTCTATAACAATACTTTTTATTAGTCTAGAGAGAGATGTCATATGTATATGTGTATATGTGTATTTATAGACTATTAGAATATGTATATTTATAGACCATGGTTTAAAAATTAGGTAATCTAACTCGGGATTGGCTGATCTAGTTGGAATGGTAGGAAACCTGGTTAGATTGCTCAAAAAACTCAAATGACGTTATCATGAATTTGATTTGGTGGATTGCATGGGTCCAATTGAAAAACATGTGCAAGTTTTTGAAAAGATTGTTGAGTTTCTCGATAGCTGAATAAGTTTTAAATTTTTAACTTAGAATCTTGATTTTATTAGAAATATAAATCTTTTAATACCCAACTAAACATTTGCAATATTTTCAATTCTATAGAAACTTGCAAGTCTAGGATTGGCCAAAATATATTGAAAATCAACTTACTAAATAATTCAAAAATCTTTCCTCTTTTTAATTTTATTTTATCATATTTTGGATTCTATTGATATTTAACTTTGATATGGATTACAGTCTTAAGTTTATTAGGTTGATTTATAATGATGGAACCAAAATAATTGAGAAATAAATACTTAAGTACTTCAAAGAAATCTTCTTCTTTTGATCCAATTATTTTTTCATAAATTTTCATTTATGCATTATTCAAACATGCATTCTTATTTGAAGTGAGAAATCCAAATCTTTATTTTGTAGGTTTATCATTTGAAATATAGTATTCTAAATATAAGATTTGAGTAAAATAGGCAAGTCACTAAAGAAAGAGAGGTGTGAATCAAAATAATTTCTTTTTAAGTTCTAATTCTGCTTAATATATGTAGGGGTCAATATGAATGTTCTACCATTTTTCATCAACACACTAAAAGGAGTATACTATCTATCCAGTGCATCAGCTACGGTTATTTCATATCCCCCTTTTTCTTTATGCACTATTTTGCTTACCATACTTGCTGTTGTTGCATTATAAACTATATTGTTACTCTTGATTCCGTCGAGATAAATTTGACCCCTTCCCCGCTCCCACCTACATACATGAGATATTTTAAGAAGTGAACATCTTTCATAGTAGAAGGGTCCAGAGAAAGAATGGGAAAGACAATTTTACTATATTTTTGACCATTTTTTTAGATAAATACATTCAACCAACTCCAATCCTTTTACCAATTAACATTCTAGAAGATTTTACAAAACTTTTATCACTTAGTTTTTTACTTTTTGGGAATATATTGGCTTATGAATTAATAGTTGATGTTCTTATTTCTTTACTACTTTTAGTAGTTCCTATACCTATAATGTTCCTTGAATTATTCACAAGTGGGATTCAAGCTCTTATTTTTGCAATTTTAGCCGCGACTTATATAGGTGAAGCCGTAGAGGGTCATCATTAATGAGCTTATGAACTAGTCCTTTTCTTTTTTAAGAACTCCAATACCATTTCTTCGCTATATCCATTTGTGTTGATTCCGATCAATATGAAATAATTGAACGTCAACTCTTCTAATTCTTGGGTTTCTGATTATTTTCAATATCGATCATGGGATCTATCAAAACAATCATTGGAGGAAGAATGGTGTGGATTACAAGTAATTTTAAAATATTTATATGAGTTTAGTTTATTAAGCTTAAACTAGGTTTAGAGCTTTCCTTGTGTAAGCAAATCTCCTATTAAGGATATAAGAGTGGTCAAGAGTGTATGCAAGGCAATTTTCTTTATAATGTTTAGTGAGGTATTAATTTCCTAGGGCAAGCACAATTCTTAACTTTCAAGCCTTTAAATCTCTTGAGTAAACAGGAATCATAATCTTAAGCAAGGTAGTTAGCTAAGTTTCTCTTCATTTTCAGAGATAAGTAGTTATATTCCTTCGCCTTCTCTAGGATTTGATCCTTCACTTTAAATATTGATATTGGTTGAACAATTTTTTTATACTTTTAAAGATTTTACTATTTATATATAATTCTATAATTATTATTTTTTTAACTGGATCGCTCGTAAAATCACTCGACTTGGTGGAAAATTAGAATTGGCAGCTATTTGAGTTTACCTATTCCCCTTGTGGGATTATAATGGTTATTCAGGTCCTCCGTTCAAAACTGGGTAGCCTTCTTTTCTCTTTTAAGGTCTCTATTACATTAGCGACCATGGTGTTCGTACGGAATAAAGTAACTCTGATTTTCATAATTCAAGGAAGCTTTCGACGTTCCCCATGCGAGTGTCAGAGAGAGAGAGAGACAGGGAGAGAGCGTGCTTGCCAGCTGTTGTATGTAGGAGTGTTGAAACAAGAGACGCCATGTTGTCCTCTTGGTTTCTACAACTTCGAAAATAACGAACGCTTACACCCCAGGAAGAACTTCCCAGTGGGTGACTTATCTGGAGGGAGCAAAACCAGGCAAGCTCCGACATAGGCTGCTTCATCGGCCGTGTGTTTGCTCCAGCCAAGAGTCATGGCAGTCTTTGTGAACCCTGGGAATAGCATTTCACACTTAATCCAGGTCCCTCGTACTGCTTCACCAAAAGCCTTGAGTATGCATTGGGAGCAAGCTTAGACACAGAATAGTCAGGCCAAATCTTTGGCCAACCTTCATCCTTCCACGTCCCATGCTTTATACATGACCCAAAATCTGATCTACCATGCCATTGATACTCTCTTCTGATATCCTCTCCTCATCCTGTAGGAGTTCCCTTATGCCAGGATTTGCCAATTTCTGCATATAGCACCAGCCAAGCCAATCAATTAAGTTTGAAAGCATAAGTAGGTTGAGGTTACACGTACACTTTGCAGGCCAAGACTGGAGCTAACGTTTAGTATTCGGCTTATAGAAGCTGACCGACTAACCAAGGGAGAAGAGCTCCAGTTAAGAGCTTCGAACCATAGAAATTAGTCTGGATCAGTGTCTCCGCGTGATCCACTGAGTTCTGATGGATCTTTTTGAACGAGCCAGCAGCATTATTGATTCAGAAGAAAACATGATGCTAATCAGATAGACAGCCACTTATTATTTCTTGATCAAACTGGAACCAAAATCAATATTTCATGAATCCAAGCGTTTTAAATTTTATCCATGTTAAGTGCACATTATTCAGCCAAGTCACTTGGATTCATCATTCCTCTAGATAGATTTTGGTTGCTTCAAATCAATCTCCGGATTAGTTCAATGACTCCGCATATTTTACTTTGCAAAAGGTAGCTAGTATGCGGAAGCTTTTAGATAAAAAGGGCAGCCCCAGTGCACAAAGCTTCCACATAAGTGGAGTCCGGAAAAGGCGTGGACTACAAAGGTCAATGGTATGCAGTCGTATCTTGCATTTTGCAAGAGGCTGTTTCCACACCTTAAACCCATGACCTCAAGGTCACACGACAACAGCTTTAGAGTTGCACCAAGGCTCCCCTTCTATGTGAAAGCTTATAGATGCAGTTGAAAAATGCAGACATACATGAAAATCACTTATTTTTGGAGGCTTTTCACCCCGGAAAGCTAGAAATTTGAAGCAATGTGCATGATTAGGATGAGCTTAGAAAGCTTGTATATGCAGCTATACAAGTATTCTCTTCCAATCACATGGTAATGCTTACAAGAATATCCAACACCCCAAAAGTATGTTGCTGACATGATACGAAGGCATTGATTGAAGCCGGATCCGATACATCAAGACGACAATATTCGACATGAAGTCCTTGGGCATTAAGTGATTCAATGGCCTCAAGCCCCTTGGAAACATCTCTTGAAGTCAGGACCACGGTCAGGCCTTGTTGGGCAAGCCTCTTAACAAGTGAAAGCCCGATCCTTGGGTTCGCCCCAGTGACGACTGCCGTGGTGTCTTTGGACCACCACCTGCAAGCTTGAAGCACCCTAGATTACACAGGGTCGACCCAAAGGACGCAGATACCAATTGCAGAGAAAGCAACAGACAATAACCCCTTAGCTTACTGTCTTAATGAAGCCATTCACGAAAATTTAGTGGCAAAATGATAATTTTGAACGTAAATACATGCATTGGCGTGGGGATCTCTCCATGTACAAAAAAGAGCAGTTATTGGCCCCGGTCCGTGTATTTGTTAGACCTCTCTCTCTCTCTCTCTCTCTCTCTCTCTCTCTCTCTCTCTCTCTCTCTCCGCACGTGTTTGAGAATATAATTGCACTTAAAAAGTCCAAGTAAACTTTATGTAACTTTGGATTATTCAGAGTATAAGCCCGTATACGCCCATTCAAACTGCCTTCTGGATCCACTAGTGACTGACTATCACGAGGATAACAAACCATGGGTAAACTTTCCCATTGGACTATGATCCCATTCTTTGATATAATTGGCAGCCCTAAACCTTGGATAAAACTATCCAAACTTAGATAACTAGCTCTAAGAATTTGTGGGTAATTTGTTCTCAAAAAATTGTTTCTTAAGCTAGCAAGGCAAAAAAACCCACGGATAACAGCACCTGCATGGAGTATCCCAACTCATGTCTTTACTTTCTGTAGATCCATACTCCTCGGACTATCATATATATTAGGTTAGTTGACCGATCCAGAGTTTAGATAAATCTAAATGTGAAGCTTAGGTAGATCAAAATTATGATGTTCAGCTTCCCTGTGAAATATATGCTCTAAGGTTAACATCCGGTGTCCCAATTAATCTGGAAGGAAGATATGGTGGGGTTGACAGATAGGTGCAGCCCAATTGAGCGCCTTTCACTAATGTGAATTGTTTGGTCAAGTAGAAGACTTGAGATGTACCTTCATGCTCCCCAATAACACCACAAGTACCTGATGGCGTGGGGTTCATCTTAAAGGGTCCTATCTGTAAATGTGAAACCGTAAATCTAAACTGAGTTGCTAAATATAGTTTTGGTTACAAGCAGAGGATTACAAAGCCAATTACTCGCACAGTCCTAAATCTAGTCCCCGACCAAAAGTGAAAGTGACAACTCAAACTTGTGAACTAGCATACTTCAGGGAAGATGCTAGTTGTCTGTGACCAACTTTGGAATGGTTTTTTAGCCATTGCTTGTATACGAGAAAACAAAGAAAAACAGGAAAGAAAAATTAAGCGCAACTTCCACACTTCATTTAGCTTCATCTACTTCCCTAATCAAGCTGAAGTGAATTAGTTAGCATTTCCACTTGTATTGCTGTCACCCACAGAAATATGTGGTCAATTCTCGCACTTAAAAAGTTTCGAAGGCTCTAAACTTGGTTTCTAACTTCATGTTATGATATAAAGGGCAGCCCCGTGCATGAAGCTCCTGCATAGGAAGAGTCCAGAAAAGAAGCAGACCACAAGGGTCAATAGTACTCAGCCTTACCTTGCATTTTGAAAGAAGCTGTTTCCAAGTCTTGAACCCGTGACCTCAAAGTCACACGATGGCAACTCTAATGTGGAGCCAAGGCTCCCCTTCATATAATGATTTCCAGATCCAAAAAGGGCGTCCACTACTCTCTCCCATTTGCGTAGTTCTTTTCCCATTTTTCTTTTTTATTTCCTTACAGGCAAGACAGGTCTATGGACGCTAGGCAGGCCCTTATAGTGGAAAGCTAGTATCAATGCACAAGACCTCAACTTTGCGAGTACATGGTGAATGTTCAGATCAAATCCACCCCTTCTTCAGCCTTGCGCCTCCACTTAATGGTTTCTTTACAAATTGGAATCATGAATTCCAATCCTTGATCAGTTTCTCCTTAGCCGATGAGGTTGGTCTATAGACTGACCCTCACAAAAGCAGTCCCCGGTTTAACCACAGTTGGCCCCTTTTTTTGGTTTTTTTGGGGTGGGGTGGGGTGGGGGGTGCGGTTTAGAACCACTTTCATTAGTTATGGAGCCGCTGAAGGGGCGGCTTTTGACAGGTCCAAAAGTTGCCAGTAACCTTTTGACAGGTTATGAAACTACTTTTCATTGTGCTTGTGCCCAATGAACAACAAACGCATCAACTTGAAACCGTATTTTCCTAACTTTTGCTTGTGAGTACAGTTTCCTTTTTCCGGTAACAGCAAAATTGGCCAAGGGTGTGTGAATGTGAAAGGTACATGTGGGATCCACCTATTTGGTGATCCAAACTGTACATCTGTGCCATGCCCCAATTAAATTGTCCGAAAGACCATCTAAATTTTTTCTACATTTTACACCTCAAAACGATAGTGATCAAGATCATATGCAATGAAAGATGATTGTTGTGTTCTGGCCTATCTCAAACCAAGGCGCAAAACAAACGTTTAGATTCACAAATGAGATGGGACCCAACATGCTTCGCCTATAAGTAATTTCCACACTTCAAGTTCCCAAATATTAGGAGAACTTGTAAATATATTGGTCTTAGAAAAAGAAGACATCTAAAAAGGTATTGCAAGGTACAGTCTGAAAACCAACCTCATTAGGTGTGAAAGTGAAGGTTGGAATGAAGTTGGTACATCCACTCTTATTCCTTTGTGGGATTACTCTTTTGCATAACTACCAAATAGGCGGCCTGAGGCGAGGTCAAAAGCAACCTCATTGGCAGTCACAGGCTCTTGACAAGCTCTCTGTGCCTCTGCCAAATGCAGCAGAGGATAAACTACGCATTTGTCTTGTTCCCGCGGATAGAAGTACAAAGAGTTCATCTGTGCGACATCCCTAAACTCTTTCCAATTAGATTAGTTATAAGCCTCCTATCTAAGGTTCTGCGGCTGTTATTTCCATACTTTCTTAGCCATCCCTTCCCCATCCCGGTAAGGTAGCGGTTAAGATCACATTTAACACAGTGCACTGCAGATGAACGGTCAATGATCATAGGAAAATGTTAGCTCCAAGGTGCAATTATTTCCATTACCATGATTCAAGAAATAAAAAACTGATGAGAAAGAGACAGGAATGAAACCTTTTTTATTTTCTAGATAGCCTGTAGCATGAAATTTTACTTTGTGGGCAACAAGAATCAGACGGGGCGATTAAACAAAAAACAAAAGTCAAAAGGAACAATCCACTTCTTTGACTCAGTTAATAGCCCGTATGGTAATCTTTTATGGCTCAGGCTGCATCTTCTCGCACTCTTCTCTGATCGACTGGAAAAGCACAGATGAGAGATACCTTTCGCCGAAGCTGGGGAAAACAACCTGCAATTTGTAGTGACATCAAGCATGAGATGCAGAGAGAGATTTTACCAATATAAATCACAAGCAATCTCAAGTAAACATAAAGAAAGTCATAGGTCCCTCTGTTGAGTTATTGACTATGTTTTGTTTAACCCAAGAAGGAAAAAATAGAGTTCTATGTGAAAACTACAAGGATATGCCGTTCTAGCCAAATCATTTTGTTCCTCCCTATTAAGTTTAAATTATAAAAATAACAATTTCTTGATTTTTGGTCTGTTTAGTTAAGGTTTTGATACCTAAATCAAATTTGATAATTGTGATATTCATGATGTACGACCGACTACTGTTCACATTTAAGAGAAACTGAAACAAGACTAGCGCTTGTCCTGCATATAATTTCCAAATGCATAGAAGGATCCAGACACAAGTTTCATTGATTTACAAATCTACATCTCAAGCCACACAAATAAAGGGATGTGGCCTGGTACCCTTGGTTGTAGCACAGGTGCAGGCATAACATCTCTTTCATTAATCAATTGGTCCATACAATTTTGAGGTTGAGCTTCCAGTATGACTGCATCCTACATGAAACTTGTGATTGGTAGTAAAATACGGTAGCAAAGCTGTTTCTGTTACTAGGATCTGATTCTTCTAAAGGAATGTTTCCAGTGGACCTAGTGAGCAAAAGGAGTCCAGTATGCTCAGTTTGCTGAGTCTCGAATGTCTCAATAAATTCAAATGACTTGGAACAGCACCGCTGGACATGGTGGAGCAAAACTCAAATGAGCATTAGGCCTACGTAAGAGTAAAACCTTGTTGACAGACAATCACTGATTTTGGGAGTTAGTAAACAGACTCCTAGGAAAGCATTTTTCACCTCTCGGAATGCATCTT
This sequence comes from Warburgia ugandensis, assembly GCA_035236585.1. Lineage (NCBI taxonomy): Eukaryota > Viridiplantae > Streptophyta > Magnoliopsida > Canellales > Canellaceae > Warburgia > Warburgia ugandensis. Next base: position 23,662,578 of record CP141130.1, on the reverse strand, counting down.
CAGGGTTCAGGGTTAGGGTTACAACAGACCCTTTGTGGTCCACTCCTTTCCCAGACCCCACATATGCAGGAGCTTTGTGCACTGGGCTGCTCTCTTTTTTTAGAATGCATCTTCAGTGCTTCTAATCTCCACAAAGGAAATAGTAGAGGATTAAGTAACACATCCAATTACAAAGAAATAAGAAAATTGATACATACCGCAATAAGCTTCCCAGCATTCTCTGGTCTTTTTGCAACCTTCATAGCAGCAGCAGCAGCTGCTCCTGAAGAAATACCAACCTGCACAAGTCATCAGGACTCAAGAGTGTTAGATTCGAATTTAATCTTGTTTGTCTAAGCAAACTGGCAATCATATGTTTTTGTTCTGTGTTTGTCATGTTTGTGCATGACTGACAAAACAGTTGAATCCATCATTGATGTCTAAACACGCAGTTAGTGCCTTCTGCGTCAATTTGGACATCACATCCATGCATGACCTAGTGATCAGGTACTAAAGAGCAGGATTGAGGCACAACCGCAAGAATAATTTAAAATTATTTTTTACCTAAACCCTCAAGATTCTGCACGGGAGAGCAAATGTGAGGCTGGCATCATGAATGTAAGATCCGTCCGGCTATGCAGGTATGAATCAAATAATAAAGCCATCAACATCTATTTAAGATTCAATGCAACTGACAATATCTTGGTGGTCCATGGATCTAGTCAATGAATCAATATTCAGAAACTCCAGTCTCATAATCAATATTCAGAAATTCTTTCTTTCAAGAAGGAAAAGTTCAGAGTTGTGATTGAGTTCAGTACAGTCTGCAGTAGGGTATCCAAACTCTGAGTCCATTAAGTGGAAACCACCATCCATGAGTAAAGAATGACATGGACGAGATAAAAATCAAAATCATGAGTGACCTCATTGTCCAGCAAGGTCCAAGCTTGCCACCGTTGCTTATAAATGGAGCATGACAACTCAATTATGCATGGTTACCAACTTACATGCAGCTTTGCATTCTATATTACAAGCAAAATAGTCACAGAGTGTCAGTTTAAAGGTAGCAGTTTTCCCCGTGTTGAAATCTATCAAATAAAAGGGAAACCTTGGCACAACGGTAGTGCTGTCAACTTGTGACCTTGGGGTCACGGGTTCGAGGAGTGGAAACAGCCTCTTGAAATGCAAGGTAAGGTTACATACTATTGACCCTTTGTGGTCTTTCCCGCATATGCAAGAGCTTCATGCATCGGGTTGCCCTTTGAAATCTATCAAATCTACCAGAGCTTCTGTCATTAATGCGTCCCAAGCTGCCCATTCACTTATAAGCATAAAAACAAATCCAACACAAATCAGACTCATATCAGAAAATACTATTGGATCCGAATGAGCTTTCACACTTTTGTCAAGTTTATGAGAGATTCTGTCCTTAATTCGTTGTAAGCTGCCAATGTGTTATAGATATAAAAATAGGATTAACAAAGACCACACTTTGACTATATGATACAACTGGATCGCAATGACCCTTAGTAGCTTATGTCTTCTAAAGGCAATAATGATGACTGAAGTTTAAGCTTTAGAAAACTGCTGAGATGTACAGATATAGATACATTATATATGTGTGCATGTCAAAATGCACCAACATGCATCTAGGCAGGTGGGTTTAAATATGATAGATAACAAATATAAACTCAAGGTCATCGTGTATATGAAATGCATGTTGAAATGCACCAGCATATATCTAGACAGGTGGTTTATATATGATAGATAACCAATGCATAATAAACCTGAAGGGTCTCAAAGCAGTTCAAAATGTTAATGCACGATACTTACAAACAGGCCTTCTTGAAGTGCCAATTGCTTTGCAGTTTCGACAGCTTCATCGCTTGATATCTGTAATAGAAAATCAAGACATGATGCAACTTTTTAATAAGATGCTAACAAATGAGAAATTCAAGGAACAACATTAGTATATAAAAAAGGAAAAAAAAAGGACAAAACTACAACAAATCAAAACCGGGTCTTCATTAGGGAATGAACAGAGCTCAGTTTGGCAATGTCTAACCAGCATCAAACCTGGGGAAATAAATAAAAGTATGCATATGCAAGTGAAGCATAAAGCATTGCTGTCTTTCATATTGGTATTGTTAAGTATTCAATTTTGATCAAAATATCCCTAATTTAGCATTCAATTAGATCATCTATCTGATCAAATTTGCAATTTTTAGCTCAATTTTGATTTTAGTTCCAATTAATCATCTAACTGTTAATTTGTAAAATTTAACAGTCAGATGATCATTAGAGCTAATTAAATGAGTGATGTACGGTTTAGATAACTCTGATTTGGTCTTTTGTTTTGCAGATCAACCAAAAGAGGCTTGGATGGCTCAAATCGAGATTCAATGGTATAGATCATCCATAAATAATTAATAAGCAAGATGGGATGGTTTCTTAAAAGAAAAGGAGTTCTAAGGAGAAAAGGAAACAATTCAAAAAGGAAAACAATGAGGGAAGGAAATAAGCAGAATTTAGAAGGTGAAAAGGTTTATAAAGAAGAGGAAGCCAGCCACCACAAAATCTGTCTCTCCTTGATTGGGCTGGAAGAGGAAACCGTTTCATCCTTTTCCCTTTCCCATTCTTCTCTTCCCTCTCCCTCTTTCTTTCCCACTTCTCTTCTTCCCTCTCCACTCTCTCATCGCCCCCCTTCTCCTTCTCTCACTCCCCATCCCTCTCTCATTCTTCTCTTTCTGTCAAGCCCTCTCCCTCTCTTGCTCTGCCCACTTCACCACTCCTCTCCACTCTCTCCCTTTGGCTGTACCATACAGGGCAGACCCTCTTTCTCTCTCTTTCTCCCCTTCGGTTTTGGAACCCAAAACCATCACCACAGTCCCCTTCCCATCTCTCTCTCTCTCTCTCTCTCTCTCTCTCTCTCTCTCTCTCTCTCTCTCTCTCTCTACCACACAGCACCACCTAGCCGGCACCCACCTAACGGTACCATCCACCAACTCTTTCTCCGTCACCCCTCTCTCCCTCTTTCCCTTTCTCTTCTCCTCGTCTCTCACTCTCTCTCTATCTCTTCTCCTCTTCTCCCACGTTCCCTCTCTTTCTCCCCTTCGGTTTTGGAACCCAAAACCATCACCACAATCCCCTTCCCATCTCTCTCTCTCTCTCTCTCTCTCTCTCTCTCTACCACACAGCACCACCTAGCCGGCACCCACCTAACGGTACCATCCACCAACCCTTTCTCCGTCACCCCTCTCCTCTTGTCTCCCTCTCTCTGCTTCACCGGCTAACAGGCCAGCAACCCCTCTGTTATATCCTTCTCTGCCCTGTTGCACCTCTCCCACACCCCTCATTCTCCCCCTCGATTTGTCACTGCCCTCTCTCGATTTCAAATAGGGAACTGGAATACCCAGACTCACCACCGACCAGCCCCTGTTTCCCCCATCTCTGCCTCTCTCTTCTGCTTTCATAACGGAACCCAGCTCGTCTCCTCCCCCCTTCTCTACTTCCTCCTCCATACCTCTGTCCTCTCTAATCCAGACAGCACCATTCCTTTTCCCTTCGCCGGCCAGCTTTGACGATCAACCAGGAGAGACCAGCATCTCTCTCGTCGCCAACTTCTCCCTACTGTCTTCCTCATCTTCTCTGTCTGCACCCCATCATCACATCAGAATCCCAACTTCTCTGCTTCATCCCACCATTAGGAGGGTTTCCTCTCTTCCCTTTCCCCCTCCTCTTCTTCCCTCGTCTCCTCTCTCTCCCCTCCATCACTGGCTTCCTCTGCATCTCCGTCAGGTTTCCTGTTTTTTTCGTTTAAACCTGATTTTTTTTTTTCCTCAAATTTCAATTTTGCCCTTTGCTCTTTAGATTCAATTTCTTCTGTGTCCCTATTTTAATTTCATCTGTGTCCATGTTTCTATTCCAGTTTTGTCTTGTCTTCGTTCTGCTTATCAAGGAACTGCACAATCGAAGCCAGTTTAATTAAGGCTTAACCTAATCAACGGTTAGCCTTAACCAACAAGATTTCTCTATTTCTCATCTATTTCACATCAGATCTTCAATTAAATTTCATGTCTCATTCTTAGGATATCCCTTAGCTTATTCAACATCTTTGATCTTTAATATGAAATCTAGAAATCAATCTAAGCCATCCAAGACCTAAAATCTTTATTTAGTCTAGATCTTTAAGATTTTGGGAAATCTAATCAAAAGTATCAGTGAGACATTGATAAAGGCTGATTGACTCCAAGATGACCAGAATTGAAGAAATTGACATTGATTAAGCTAAGAAAGTAGATTTTTCTTGTTATTTAGTTTAATTTTCTTTCTTTTTGAACTGGAAATTCTTTAATTTTTAGCAATTGAATAGATCTGAACTTTGATTCTATTTTTCAGTAATTTCTGTTTTTTCTTTTTCTTTTTTTTTTGTCAATTAAATTTTATTTAAACTTCTACTTTTTAAGTCAAGTACCTGTGGGATCAGCCCGTAATTGCATAAGCTATACTACAACAGCCCGTATACTTGCAGTAAAACAATCAACAGGTATTGGTAAAACCAAAAATATAATACCCAAAGGAATTGCTGTGCTCAAGTAATATCCTTCTAAACAAAAATGACAGGCGTAAATAGAGGTCAGAAGACTCAGAACCACCTGTTTTATGATCCAAAGAATTCATTAATTGGGCCTCCTGCTGTTGACAGATCTCAAACACTTACACTAGGACAGACCTCACTACCTAACCAGAGTGGGGGTAGAAATTTGGACTTTGAATCGTTCATAGTAGGACCAAGCACAAGAATGATGTAATCATTCACAAGTGGGCACATTGTACTTGGCACACACTTATTTTTCTGCCAAGATATTGGGCAGGCATCATAGGATTTCCCGACCTTAATCATGACATTCAAGTCAACATAGTGCAGATACACAACCACCACATAAGAACTGTGAATCAAATGGATTAATCATAGAAAAAAGGTCCAGACCTCTAATACTTCATCAAGTACTTGATCATCTAAATTCCTAGGCACAAAACCTGCTCCGATGCCTTGAATCTTGTGGGGACCTGCAAGCAGGTTGCAGTAATCAGAAAAAAGAAAAATGAGAATGGCACACACCCACACTCTAGATAGATTGAAGTTGAAAAATAGAAGGCAAAAGAGCTAAAGGTTTTCAATCTTTTCTTTTGAATGGGAACCAGAATTGAACCCGCAATCTGGTGGTTGCACAATGAAGAACCTTGCAACTGAGATCTGAGCTCAAGTCCAAATTATCAACAGTAGTTTCGGTCTTTATGGGCCTTGCATAATAAAATTTGCTTTTCCCTGGTTCAGAAAAGCAAAGCAAAGAGGATAAGTAAAAAATAATATTTTACCAGGCTTTCCCCCTGACAGTATGTTGCTTTCTGAAGGCTCCACCCCAATAACCTAGCATCAACCACAGTAAAATGAAATTATCATTTATCAGGAGTAATGACTACACAAATGAACATGTGATACAACATAAAATAGCTCAAGATAGGCACCTTTATGTTAGGATTTTTGTTTTTCAGATAACGACCAACGCCAGAAATAGTCCCACCAGTCCCAATCCCGGCAACAAAGATATCCACCTTGCCTCTGGTATCTTCCCAGATTTCTGGGCCAGTTGTCTCATAGTGTATCTGCATCAGATAGATGACGGGAATTTGAGATATTAACTCAAGAACACATTCCTGGCTTTATTTTCCCTCTTGCAAAGCAGAATAAACAGATTCCAGGTCTGTCTTCACCTTTGGATTTGCAGGGTTGTCGAATTGCTGAAGCATGTAAGCATTGGGAGTATTCTTCAAAATCTCTTCAGCCTTTTGAACTGCTCCTTTCATACCCTTAGCTGAGTCTGTCAGAACAAGCTCTGCTCCAAACGCTTTTAGAAGTACTCTTCTTTCCATACTCATTGATGCAGGCATTGTCAAGATTAGCTTGTATCCTTTTGAAGCAGCAATAAAAGCAAGACCAATACCTGTGTTTCCACTTGTTGGTTCCACCAAAATACTCTAGAAGAACAAATATGGAAAGTTGTGACTCAAGTTACTCAATAGTAATCAAATAGATGGTGGTAGTGAGGTAGAAAAGGAAAAGCATACCAAAATTTTTGAAATTTCCTGTGTTTCACTAGTTTAAAAGATACATATTCAGAAAATGTTCCAGCTATAATCATTTTTATGTACCTTTCCTGGGGTTATATCTGCCCTCTGTTCTGCTTCAGCTATCATACTGTAACCTATCCTGAAAATAAGATTGGTTTAGTTGCATAAGCTCCTTTCCACTTAATCAGAAAAGCAATCGAAATATGTTTGTCTAGCTTACCTGTCCTTGACGCTGCAACAAGGCTCCATGATCTCAAGCTTGGCAGCAATATTTGCAACAGAACCCTTTACAATACTGTTCAGATACACCATCGGTGTCTTCCCTATAAGCTGTTTCCAAGGGAATTCTTGAAACGATTAGTGAAATTGTTTTCTAAGTTTAGAGGTTAAAATTGTTGTTTCTGAGCACCAGTAGACCATGAGAGGTCCAAACAACGAAGTTCAGATTGCTTCTTCATCAAATCTTATGACCAATCGACCAGGACATCACAAAATCAGATTTAAGTCACTAAGGCAAAGAACTAACAATATTATTCTGCACTTCTGTCAATAAAATAAATCAGCCACTGGCGGTCCCAAGTCCGAATAAAGGAGGAGGGTTTTGCATCAAGTGCTAACCGGCAAGTAAAAACCATTGCAAACCCCATGCATAAATTAATTTTTGACATTCCCTCAGGCTAGGGCATTTCTTGTAACCGGGGCGCTACATCGAATCTTGAATGATGTGAAAAATAGACAAGAGCCTAGAGCATTCCCCCGGAAGTATAGTACAAAATAGGTAAGGCTACCAAAACGTTCCCTCAAAAGTGGCTAGTTGCATCAATACTCAAGAGCAATGGAAAGTATGCATGAGTTCCCGCGCCATTTGGGAAGTGCACAGGTAAATAGGCTAGATTAGGAGAATAAGATTTGTATATCCACATGGAATATAAGTACATTGACATGTAATAATCTAGAGTTAGTAGATACAATGAAATGCAAGAGAAGGAACATTGCTTATGTCCAAGAAACCAAGTAAAAAGGAGTTACAACTAGATAAATAGATGCGTATAAGCTCTGGTACATAGGAAAGGAAAATAATAGAAATGGCGTAGGTATAGTGGTAGACAAAGAATTAAAGAATAAATTTTAAAAGAACTAGTGACAGAATTATACTAATAAAACTTGTTTTGGGAGAGAAGATCATAAATATTATAAGTGCATACGCACCACAAGTAGGATTAGAAGATATAATCAAGAGAGATCTGGGAAGACGTGGAAGGAATCATGCAAGAAATTCCCAACACATAGGAGGTATTATAAGAGCAGACTTTAATGATCATGTAGGAAAAGAATGGGAAGATATGGAGGGTATGATATTGGAGAAAGCAATGAGATGAGGGAAGCTATAATTGATTTTACTTTAGCATAAGACATCACATGCTTTAAGGAGGAACACTTACTAACCTCTAAAAGCAGACTGCATGAAAGCTAAATAGATTTTTTTTCTACTTAGGAATACTGAAAGATCAATGCATAAGAATAGTTAGGTAATACCCCATGAGAGTCTAATATCACAATATAGGTTAATGGTTATGGATATCTACATTAAAATATGAAAAAGAAAAAAAAAAGGAAACGAACTTAATAGGTATCCGAAAACTAAGTAGTTAAAAGGAGAGAAGACATCATCATTTACAAACAAGTTCATGATAAAAGGAAACTGAAACAATGAAACAAAAGAAAACACCATGTAAACTAATATGGTCAGGTCCATTAAGAAAGTGGCAAAAGATGTCCTATGAGTATCTAAAGGTAAAAGGCAACCAGCAAAAGGAACTTAGTGGGGGAGTGAAAAGGTGCAAAAAGTTAATAAAGAGAAACGTGTGCATTTTATAGCATGGCAAAGGACTAAAAATAACGAAAACTTTGAGCAAAATAAGAATTTAAAAAGGTTGCCAAGAAAGTAGTGTGCAAGGCTAAACTTAAGAAATATGATGATTTCTATAATAGATTAAGATCAAGAGAAGATGAGAAAGATTTGCTTAACCTCACAAGAGTAAGGACTTAGACCATTTTAAGTGTATCAGAAGTAATAGCCAAAGGGTACTGGTCAAAGATCAAAAAAAGATGGGAAAATTACTTTCAAAAATAGCTAAAAGACAATTACCCTAAGAATATAGGGACTGAAAGTACTGTAAACCCAAATAACATTAGACATTATACTTACAACCATAAGATTAGAATACTTGAGGTGAAAGAGGCCTTGAAAAAGACGAAATCAAGAAAGGCCCTGGGGCCCGATGATGCACCAATAGAGGTTTGAAAGTATATAGGAGATACTTGAGTATTTAATTGAAAAAGTTGTTTAACAAGATCGTAAAATCAAAGAAAATGCCAAATGAATGGAGGAAGAGCTCTATTGCACCAATTTATAAGAATAAAGGAGACATATAGAGTTGCGCTAATTATCAGGGAATCAAACTTATGAGCCATACCTTAAAACATTTTGAAAGAGTGATTGAGAAAAGTCTACAACATAAGATGAGTGTATCAGAGAACTAGTTTGATTTCATGCTTGTGAGGTCTACAATTGAAGCTATTTTGCTGCTTAGACAATTGATAGCGAAATATAGGGAGATGAGGAAGGACCTCCACATAATCTTTACTAACTTAGAAAAAGCTTATGATAGGGTCTCCAGAGACTTAATATAGTGGGTGTTGGGTGAGAAAGGGGTTTCTCAGGGATATATAGACATAATTAAGGAGCATCACTAGTGGAGAGACCGGTGATTTTCCTATCACTATAGGATTTCACCAAGAATCAGCATTGAGCCCATACCTTTTCATGTTGGTTCATCATCATCGTCATCAAGACCTTATCCCAATTAGGGGTCGGCCACATGAATCTTATTCCATAGTGCATGTTGTTTGCAGATGATATAGTTTTGATTGATAAGGCAAGAAAGGGCGTAAACACAAAGCTAAAGTTATGGAGAGATGCATTAGAACCTAAATCATTTAAGAATAGTCAACTAAGATAGAGTATATCGACTACAATTTAGCAAGGAGAGGAGCTAGAGTGAAGCACCAGCAAAGATTGATAACCAAGAAGTCCCCCTAAAAGAACACTTCTGATACTTTGGATCAATAATTCATGAGAGCAGAGAGATTGATAGGGAGGTTACCTAGATAATCCAAGTGGGTTGGAACGAATGGTGATGCACCTTTGGAGTTTTGTGTGACCGACCAGCAAGTGCCACTTATACTGAAAGGAGACTTCTATAAGATGGCTATAAGGCCAACCATGCTCTATGGATCAAAGTGTTGGGCCATAAGGAACAACATGTACATAGGACAAGCATCACCAAAATACAAATGTTGAGATGGATGAGTGACAAGACAAAAAAGGATAGAATTAAAAATGAAAATATTACAGGAAACTTAAGAGTAGCACCAATAAGTAACAAGATGAGGGAGATTAGACTTAAATGGTTTAGACATATCCAACGGAGACCAAAACGACATTATAGTTAGAAGGAGTGAGGCGATCCAAGTCGAAGGTTCTCAAAAGGCATGGGGAAGGCTCAAAAGAACATGAATAGAAGTGGTGAGAAAAGAATTAAAAATTTTAGGACTAAATGAAGCCATGACATTTAATGGAGAGGAAATGGAGTAACAAGATTCATGTGACCAACCCCTAATCGAGATAAGGTCTTGATGATGATTCTGTTAATAAGATCGAATTGATTTGTCAAACAAAAAATGTTTAAATAATTAATTAACTTGGAAGCTTTTCAAGTTCAACTGAGTCTGGCCAATACATCTAAACCAAGTTGATGAAAATCTAGTAGAAAATGATAAATATTTGATAATAATCACAGAAGATAGATAAGTAAAAAAAATGAAAAAGCTTAAGAAAAATATGTAGACAAAAGATCAATTCCATTGCTTTAGCTTGTATCAAGCTTACATTTGGACAGCTATAAAACCATGATATTTCATAAGTTATGTATCAATTCCTTAAATTCCACCGATGCCGATCCCAATCCCAGATAGAAAAGGAGGAGGATTTTGCATCAAGTGTCAGCCGGCAAGTAAAACCTTTTTGAAGAAATTGAAAATGATTTTGTTATTTTCTCTTCTTACTTGCAAATAATTATGCATATGTATATTAGTTTGTAATTAAGAAAAAAGATAATGAAAACCATCTTCAGCTTCTTCAAAGTATGACAATCCTAACATGACATGAATCGATCGCTGACATTCCCTCAAGCAAGGGCATCCCCTATAAGCTACACACTACATCGGATCCCGGGTGCAGTGAAAAATGGGCAAAGGCTACTTGTGTGTTCCCCTCAAAATGACACGCTACATCGGATCCCTGATGTAGTGAAAAATGGGTAAAGGCTACTAAAGCATCTCGTCGAAAGTGACACGCTACATCAAAACCAAGGTACCCAGGTGTAGTGGAAAGCAAATAAGGCTTCATATCATGGGGGTCGAGAAGTGCGTGGGTAAATAGGCTATCTCCTGAATATAAGATTTGTATCGCCACATAGAATATAGGGACATTGACAGGTGAGAGCCTAGAGTTAGTATATACGATGAAATGTAGGAGAGTCAACATAGCTTGTATCCAAGAAACCAAGTGGAAAGGAGCAAAAACTAGAGAAATCGATGGGTAAAAGCTCTAGTACGTAGGAATGGATAATAACATAAATGGTGTAGAAATAGTGGTGGATAAAGAATTAAAGGATAAAGTTGTAGAATTTAAAAGAACCAATGATAGAATTATAATAATAAAACTTGTTCTAGGAGAGCATATCATAAATTTCATAAGTGCATATGCACCACAAGTAGGATTAGAAGATATAATCAAGAGGCAGTTTTGGGAAGATATAGAGGGAGTCATGCAAGAAATTCCCACATAGAGGAGATATTTATAAGAGCATACTTAAGTGGTCATGTAGGAAAAGAAAAGGAAGGATATAATAGGGTACATGGAGGGTATGGTATCGGAAAACGAAATGACATGGGGGAAGTTATCCTCGATTTTGCTTTGGCATATAACCTAGTCCTTGCAAATACATTCTTTAAGAAGAGGGATGAACACTTAATACCTTTAAAAGTGGACTCTATAAAAGCCAAATAGACTTTTTGTTACTTAGGAATACCGAAAGATCAATGTGTAAGGATTGTAAGGTGATACCTGGTGAGAGTTTAACCTCACAACATAAGTTAATGATTATGAATATCTACATTAAAAGATGGAAGAAAGGAAATAAACATAATAGGTATCCAAAAACTAAGTAGTGGAACTTAAAAGGGGAGAAAATAACCTCACTCACAAATAAGTTAATAGTAGAAGGAAAATGAACAAGGAAACAGAAGTACACACCATGTGGATTAATATGGCTGAGTCCATTTAGAAAGTGGTAAAAGATGTCCTAGGATTATCTAAAAGTAAAAGGCAATTAGTAAAAGAAATTTGGTGGTAGAGTGAAACAGTGCAAAAAGTTATTAAAGAAAAACGAGTGTGCTTTAAAGCATGGCAGAAGACTAGAAATAATGAAAACTATGAATAGTATAAAAAAGCCAAAAAGGTTGCTAAGAGAATAGTAAGTGAGGCTAAACTTAAGGCGTATGATAATCTCTATAATAGACTAGAATTAAGACCAGGTGAGAAAGATGTGTTTAAACTTGCAAAAATAAGACAACAAAAGGGTAAGGACTTAGACCACGTTAAGTGCATTAAAAGTGATAATCAAAGGATACTAGTCAAAGATGACGAGATCAAACAAAGGTCGGAGAGTTACTTTCAAAAATTGCTAAATAACAATTGCCCCAAGAATATAAGGATTTAAAGTTCTGTAAACCTAAATAACATTGGATATTATAGATACGATCGTAAGATTAAAATACCTGAAGTGAAAGAAGCCTTGAAAAAGATAAAATCAGGAAAGGCTCTAAGGCCCAATGGTATACTAACAGAGGTTTGGAAGCATATGGGAGATACCAGAGTAGATAGGTTGACCAAGTTGTTTTATAAGATTATAAAATCAAAGAAAATGCCAAATGAATGAAGGAAGAGCTCAATTGTACCAATTTATAAAATAAAGGAGACATTCAAAGCTGTACGAATTATAAGGGGGATCAAACTTATAAGCCACACTTTGAAACTTTTTGAAAGTGAGATTGAGAAGAGGCTATGGCATGAGGCAAGTGTATCGGAGAACCAGTTTGGTTTCATGCCTGAGAGGTCTACCATGGAAGCTATTTTCTTACTAAGACAATTGATAGAGAAATATAAGGAGGGGAGAAAAGACCTCCACATGGTCTTTATTGACTTAAAGAAAGCTTATGGTCCCTAGAGAATTAATATGGAGGGTGTTGGGCGAGAAAGGGGTTTCACAAGAGTATATAGACATAATTAAATATATATGAGGGGGCGGTAACAAATGTTAAGACCACTAGCGATGAGACCAGTGATTTTCCTATTACTGTAAGATTGCACCAAGGATCGGCATTGAGGCCATACCTTTTCACGTTGGTTATGGATGAGTTAACAAAACATCTACACGAGAAAATTCCATGGTGCATGCTATTTGCAGATGATATAGTTTTAATTGATGATACAATGGGGGGCATAAACACAAAGCTAGAGTTATGAAGAGAAGCATTAGAACCTAAACAATTTAAAATCAGTCAAACTAAGACGGAATATATGGAATGCAATTTCAGCAAGGAAAGGAGCAGGACTGGAGCACCAGATCAATGATTCATAAGAGTAGAGAGATTGAGAGGAAGGTTACCTACAGAATCCAAGTGGGTTGGACAAATGGAGATGTGCATCTGGAGTTTTGTGTAATCGGCAGGTGCCACTCAAATTAAAAAGAAAATTCTACAAGATGGCTATAAGGCCAGCCATGCTCTATGGATCAGAGTGTTGGGCAGTTAAAGAACATCATGTTCATGGGCCAAGCACAGCATAAATGAAGATGTTGAAATGGATGAGTCGCAAGACAAGAAATGATATAATTAGGAATGAAAACATTAGAAGAAACTTTGGGGTAGTACCAATAGGTAACAAGATAAGGGAGATTAGACTTAGATGGTTTGGGCATGTCCAAAGAAGACTGAAAATGGCACTAGTTAGAAGAAGTGAAGTAATGTAAGTAGAAGGCTCTAAAAGGGCAAGGGGAAGGCCCAAAAGAACATGGATAGAAGTGGTGAGAAAAGATTTAAAAACTTTGGAACTAAATGAAGCCATGGTACTTCATAGAGGGGAATGGAGGAACAAGATTCATGTGGCCAACCCCTAATTGGGATAAGGTCTTGATGATGATGATGATGATGATGTATCAATTTCTTAGAATAGAAAAGCTTGGCATAGACATGCCTTTTCAGCTGACCAATGTCAAATTTAAAGAATTACAAAAAGGTCTACCTCTCTTTCAGCCACTCCCCCATCTCCCTTATCACATTTATTACCAAAAAAACCATCCGCTGCTCCACATACTATCATCTCTTACTCACAAGATCTTTATCCTCTCCTTCACTGCCAAATTCCTAGTTCCTCAACATGGAACCTAATTGCATCTTGCAAGCTCCAAGGCTGATAGAGCCACATGGTTCTCATGAATTGACGAGGCTGCTAAAAACCTTGACAAATTCTTCAAGATCAAACCATTTTGCAGCATCATTCAAGACAAAGTTACACACAGCAAAGCTTATGAACCACTCAATAATTTGTTACACATTTATCTGAAAGGAGAGTTATGATCAACACTTAAACGTAGGCCAAATCCACCTAAAACATCATGCTAATCACTAATTTCACAAGTGGGATCTATAGAGGTCCATCCATGAGAAAATTGTTAGGCTAACAAAAATGCTCTATGGAGATTTTAGGAATGATATTCAGCATCTACATTTTATCAGCTTGTTTGGGATCCTGTGAAATGTGAAAAGCGTCTTTAGAACTTGCAGTCCCTTCTGGATCTTTCTTAAGGTGAAGAATGTTCAAAAGATGCAACCCTCAATGCTAAACAGCACCAACAAAAAAGGCAAGACAGTTATCCAACTCCATATGAGGTGTGACTTGGGAGGAGAACTGTATCACCTCATTACTAATCGAGATCAATCAAAACACTGTTCAAAAATGGCGGACAAAATTACAACTAGAAAAAGAAATTGTCTTAAACCATATAGATCTGAAGGTTAACTGTAAGAACTAGTACAAAGCAGAACCATCTGGCCCAACTCATTTGAAAACAAAAGACATTATCTACAAGTTGGATAGCAAGTAAAACTTTTTTCCCTTTTTTTCAAACTTAGTCCTGGCCTTCTACCACAGAGATGCAAGAACCAATGTATCAGTTCAAGTTGATCATTGATCCCACTTGCCTACCAAAGGACAAACTGAAAAAAAAATATAATAAATAAAGATTAAGAATTGAAGAAGATTTTAAAGCCAACATCCATAAAGAGGAGGATCCTAGTTACAGAAGTACAAGAACGCAGCAGCAATGTGTGCTAGCGCCATGGTGTGGGGGGTCTCTCCGAGGTGACCGAGACTCTAAGCTGTATGGGTGTGGGTCTAACTTTCAAAAAAAAAAAAGAAACGTTCTAGAATGTGGAAACCAGGAATCGAGAAAAGATAGTTACAACAACCAAAACCACTTTCCAGACCTACAATGTCCCTTCCCAAAAGTCATGAATATGTGATTATGAAAAAAAAAAATAGGAAAGATGAATAAAATTTTAGACTAACCAACAATGAGACAATCTAGTAATAAAGAAGAAAAAGTTAGATAAGATAGATGTGAACAAAGAGGGGAGCCTTGGAACAACAGTAGAGTTGTCATTGTGTGACCTCGAGATCATGGGTTCAAGGCGTAACACAGCCTCTTGCAATGCAAGTTAAGTTTGCATACTACTGACCCTTTGTGGTCCGCCCCTTCCTCGAACCCCGTATACACTAGAGCTTCATGCACCGGGCTTCCCTTTTAACTATATGCGGGTTCAGAGGGAGGGGCAGACCACAAGGGTCTATTGTACACAGCCTTACCTTGCATTTTCGCAAGAGGCTGTTTCCACGCCTTGAACCCGTGACCTTAAGGTCATATGACGACAACTTTACCATTGCGTTGAGGCTCCCCTTCTAGCCTTTTAATAGATGTGAACAAATAATGCTCAAAAAATCAAGTGCCATTCCTAAGGTGGCTCTTCTCAAATAGAATCATTCCTCGAATGTGACCTTACAAGAAAGTATTTGACATTGGAATTTTTGGTTGAAATCTAGAGATTGGAAGATATTTGCTGGACAGAAGGAAACAGATGAATCTTTTATTCTTGGCAGGGAAAGCAAAGCATGAAGAAAAATCAAGGTCAACAAGTTCCAAATTATGCAACCTCAAGACCTGGCAGCAGTACGTTCATACTTTTTGAAAGGTGGGAAGTCAAGCAGTCATATAAACTCTTCACAAATCAATACTCAACAGCACCAAATTCATACAGTTTTACCTAGGTCAACATTTTTCCTCATTCAAGTTTTTCCCCAGCAAATGCACCAGCATTGTTTGTGACTTAGATAGGCTCAACATAAGGCACCAGCATACTCCTGCATGTGTACTTGAGTTGAATCCTTTTCCTTAGAGCCTCTTTTTCTTGTTTGTGCATTTTTTTGAAATATTGAGTTGTAAAATGTAAATAAAAATAATCCAACTAATAAAGGTATTTGGGGCACCTCAAGAGCATCATTAGCCTTTATTTACCACAATCACATCCATTAGCAAATGAACCAGTCAGTACTACTTACTTAGGGTTGGGGGCTTGGCCTTCAAACATGACATACTATTACTAAAAGCTACTTAGGACCCGTATCATGCCAAAGCACCCTATTAGTTTGGGTTGAATTAAGCATCCTAATAATAACTTACTGATAAGGGCACACTCCTAGCTTTCATCTAAACTTCTGCATGAATCTAATAAGAAGTCCACGACAGCATTCATTTTTTATAACAACACACCCATGATTTAGATAAACTTCTCAAATATCCCTAGTCTAAAAATCAATATAAAGTTATAAACACATTTAACAGAACCCCATACACAATAACCTCTTCATAGTCATGCAATTGATTGGGCCTAGATGCGCAAGTCATCATGTGAATAATGAGAAAAATGTCACTGCATCTTCCCCATTCAATGTAGGACAACATGCAAAATGACTTAATCTATATGATGAGATTATATTAGAATTAACTTAAATAAGAAAACATAAATTAAACTACGAGCACTTTAACATGAAAAAAATCAGTCTTAATCAGCATCTATAACCTACAATGAGTTACAGGATCTGCAGACTGCCCCAGATTTCAACTGATTAAGGTAAGATCAAAGTTTCAATGGGGATCATTCCTCTAATTGACAAACAATCATGATTAAGCTTTGAATCTAGAGTTCAGAAATTTAATGCAGAATAATAATTCTGGATTATTACCAATACAAATCACGTAACTACACACAGCTCATAAATCATCCGTTAAAAGACAAGGTAGAAAAATACTGACTTACAGAACAGAATGAAACAATAGTAATTTGGCCTTATACCTAACACAGCTTCACTCCCATGGGAAGGAAGCTAGAATGAGGAATCCACCAAGTCTAACGAAATTTTCGTTCATTATTCATAAAAAGAAAAACCTTATTACACGAAAGAGAAAAAAGATCTTAAGTAGGGGACATCCAACCTAATACAATTAGTGGTAAATACCCAAAGTAAACTAAATTATAACATAACATATAAAAAAAAAAGTGGAATGATGGTCTCCATCATCGTTTCTGTCCCAACCACTTTTTTTAGCCTGCATATTCATTAGCAAGATCTCACGTCATCTACCATGAGATTTCCCCTGGCTTGAAACTGGAATCACCTAGAAGTGGTAACCGTTTCTTCAAACAGAAGAATCAGACTACATTGTATAACTTAAGACAGGTAAAGAATTTGATGTAACCAGACTGTTCTGAAATCTAAATATCTAACCCAAAGCAAATGTGTCTGCTAGGCCACTTTGATTCCTGTTCTTAAGTGAGAAATGAATAGCTGGTATCCAATTATACAGAGTTTCTTTCCTAGGCAAAGTAATTCTGTTGTCTGAGCCAAAGCAGAAGTGGCTGAGAATTCAAGTTCAAACACCATGCACAAAACGTTAATTGAATGTCACCTAATGAGGTACGAACTGAAATCTCTCTT
This sequence comes from Warburgia ugandensis, assembly GCA_035236585.1. Classification (NCBI taxonomy): domain Eukaryota; kingdom Viridiplantae; phylum Streptophyta; class Magnoliopsida; order Canellales; family Canellaceae; genus Warburgia; species Warburgia ugandensis. The sequence goes on along the minus strand of CP141130.1, from coordinate 23,645,228 downwards.
GCGCAAACTGGTTTAATTAGAAGATGGGAATTAAGTTCCAGCCCAGGGAAACTCATATTCTATCTATTGTTTGCAATGCATATTCTATCTATTGGAGTAAAAAGGAACTCATACTGGAGTGGAATTACAATTTTCAAAGACTCTTCATAAGATATATCTACGCCAACAAAGAGAGACATAAACTGGGTTAAAGTTCCAAATGCAAACTTTCAACTCTTAAATTGCAATTATTATCCAGGAATACAACTACTCGCATCTAAACTGGCAACAAACGGGAGGCGGGGGAGAAGGAGAATGAAATTTCCATAAAAAATCGCTCATTTACACACCTGTGTGACATCTTCGGCGATGTTGAGACCTTCAATTTCTGTCTGAGGTTTGACATAAACCGCTTTGCAGACTACTGGAGAAGAGACAGAGATTTTTTGACTAATTGCAGGAGATTTCTTCACTGAAAATGCTTGAGATTGGTTGAACAATGATTTTTCCTGAGTAAACCCTAACCTAGATTTTGGAAATGACATCAGTGAATTGGTAAGGGAAGCCATTTCTTAGCAAGAATGAAGAAGACGACGGGGTACAACCAAATCCAGAGGTTACTCCATCTCTCATCTCTCTCTATAAAGCCCTTGGGCTTTTCAGGAGACTGAAACTGAGCTTTGCCTTTTGATACTGGCAACCCTTCTTGTTGACTGACTTCAGTCGGTGCCCAGCAATCTACCGAGAACGTACGTCATCGCAAGAGAAACTATTTGGACAGAAAGAAATGATATCCCCACGCTCTTGGCCGGTTACCGGTTATTAGATGTGTGGTTCGCGGGTTACCACCCTTCATTTTTGTTTTCCATCTTTTTCCGCTGCTTTGACTGAATGTAGACGGGGTGTGGATAACCCTCAAGTTTGTATCCATTTAAAAGAGCAAGCAATTACAAAAAAAAGAAGCAATGACAAGACATCCATAATCGAAACATAACAAATATAATCTCTAGGAGGCCCCACAGCATCACATCAACTTACTTAAGATGTGATCCAAAAGTTAAACAGTCTAGATCACCAAAATTTGGACATCATAGAAATATAGAAACTATTCACGGCATAGAAAAAAAAAAACAAAATCTTCACCATCAAGATCACATCCCAATTAAGGGTTGGCCACATGAATCTTGTTCCTCCATTCCCTTCTATTAGGTATCATAGCTTCATTTAGTTCTAAAATTTTTAAATCTTTTCTCACCACTTCTATCCACGTTCTTTTGGGCCTTTCTCATGCCCTTTTAGAACCTTCGACTAGTAATGCCTTACTCCCCATAATCGGGGCCCTTTTTAGTCTCCATTTGACATTCCAAACCATATAAGTATAATCTCTCTCATCTTATTACCTATTGGTCTTACTCCTAAGTTTCCTCTAATATTTTCATTCTTAATTCTTTCCTTTCTTGTCTTTCAACTCATCCACCTCAATATCCTCATTTCAGCTACATTCATCCTATGTACATGATGTTCTTTATTTGCTCAACACTTTAATCCATAGAGCATAGCCAAGCTTATAATTATTCTACATAATTTTTCTTTCAATTTAAGTGGCACCCGCCAATCACACATAACTCAGTTGTGCATCTTCATTTGTTTTAACCCGTTTGGATTGTCTAGGCAACCTCCCTCTCAATCTCTCCACTCTTGTGAATCATTGATCTTGAGTACTGAAAGTGGTTATTTAGGAGGACTTCTTGGTTATCAATCTTTAATGATGCTCCACTCTTGCTCTTCTTCATACTAAAATTGCATTCTATATACTTTATCTTAGTTTGGCTGATTTTAAATCATTTAGATTCTATTGTTTCTCTCCATAACTCTCCACCCTTGTCTTATTAATTAAAACTATACCATCTACAAATAATATGTATGATGTAATCTCCTCATGTAGATATTTTATTAACTCATTCATAACAAACTTAAAAAGGTACATGCTCAAGGCCAATCCTTTGTGCAAACCTGTAGTGCCAAGAAAATCACTAGTCTCTCCATTAATGGTCCTAACATTTATTACCTCTCTCTCATAGATATAGTTAATTATATTTATATATTCCCGTGAAACCCCTTTCTTGCACAACACTCACTGTATTAACTCTTTAAGAACCCTATCATAAGCTTTTTCTAAGTCAATAAAGACCATGTGGAGGTCCTTTCCCCATTGCATATATTTCTCTATCAATAGCCAAAGTAGGAAAAATGCTTTCATGGTAGACCTCCTGATATAGCTTGAAAAATACTCGTAAGGGCATGAATCAATGTAATAATTTCTATGCAAAAGAGGTCTATCACACTAGGAATCTCACAAATTTAGATATTGATTGGATTTTGTTTAGATTACTTAGCCCATCCAAAGATAGATGAGTTTGATTAAACTATGAATTTAAATAACGTGGAATGAGAAACATACATAAAATTATAAACATGAACTAAAGGAAACTTTCTAAAAATAAATATTTTTAATGAAATTAGAACTTTTCTAGCTAATATGCATTCAATAAAAGAAACTAATATAAAACTAGAATGAATTAATCTAAGAAACTTAAACTAAAGAAACTTAATAAAAATGAACTTTCCTAAACTAGCACTTGCCTAATCCTAAAACTTTCTAAAAATATTACTTTCTAAAGCTAAATTAGAAAACTTTCTAAAACCAAACTAAGATGCAAATAACTAATTAACTAATGCTATACTAAGATTAAACAATGAAACAAAAAAATCTTAAAAGAGAATTCACCCAATCACCATGCGCATGAACCTAGGAGTTGTGCACATGGTTCATTGGTTGCAAAATGGATAAAATTCTTAAATCAAAAGCTTACCAATCAAGGCACTAACTAGACAACCTAAAAAGCTAAATAAGTTCCTAAGAAATCAAGCAAATAAGATGTATAGATTGCTTGAAATTAAACATAAAAATTGAATGAAAAAAATCCTAGAATTTAGGTGCTAAAGAAACTCAATTCTAGCAAGGGATGGAAAGCAACTTAACAAGTACATTTTATGCAAGACAACACTCAAGAATTAAAGTACTTTAATACTCGAATCAATCAGCAACACTGATCTTCAAATAATTCTATTCATTGGATTGAAAATTACGTCAAATTGGATACACGTGTTATATAGATGGAAAACTAAAAAGTGCGCACTCTTCTTAGGCCTAGAACTGGATTCAAATCACAATTTAAATGCACTTCAACAATCTCAAATAAATCTAAGATGACATACATGTAAAATCAAAAAGAAATCAAGAGAAAAGAAGGCTTGACTGATGGGAACGAATAAGAAAAAAAAAAAAGAGAGCCCAGAACTAGCTCTAGAATTGGTTGAAAATGTGGAAATCAAGAAGGGAAATACAAGATATTCAAGCTACTTTTTCTCTTGGCAGTCACTAGCAAAGAAGAAGTAGCTTACGAAAGAATAAGCATGAAAACTAGCCAGATTGAAGCAAAGATCAACAGAAAAACAAGCTAGTTCTAGGTGTATAGAATTAAAGAAACAAAATAAGAACAAACTAACAATAAAAGCAACAAATGACAACAATGTGCTAACCTAGAATTAAAGTGCTAAAGGAAAAGACTTGAAGAATCCAAGGGAAAATAGCCAAAAGAAAGCCAAAGCTCCAAAGATCTCCAAGATAGAGTGCTTCTTTCAAGGATTTCGAATAAAACCTCCTACTTGAATTTCACGTGGAAACCCTTGGGAGATTTATAGAGTTTTTGGGTTTCCAATTTGATGAGATCTCCTTCTAGGAAAGAAAGATGCAATTAGATATAAGACTTAGTGGAAAGTTAGGTGGAGAGAGGATTAACGGGTGATGACATGGCATGGTATACTTAGAAGGGGAGAAGATGCCGCTTTTTTAAGAAGGTGGTGTGGAGCTCCTCTCCTTCTAATTGTGTGGTGTTTGGAAGTTATGAAAGAAAGAGAAAGGAAAGATGGAAAATTAGTTAAGATTTTAAGGTGGTTGAGTGTGAGTAGAATTAGTAGTTGCCAACTAGGATTTGCAACTAAGCAAGGTGGGAGGTGCCACTTTTGTAGGAGATGCCTCCCTCAAGTAAAAATCATGGAATACCTAGTTTGGTTGACGAAAAAAAGATGGAAAATAAATTTAGAATATGGGTTTTCTCTCTCGATTGGTCCACCTATGCATGATCATCTTGCCAATTACAAATTTTCCTGAAAACCTTCTAATTATCACTTTTTTTTTCTTAAATAATTCCTTGAAATATTGCTTCAATAGTGTGACTCCAAGTGGCATGGCTCTATGTGGCTTAATGACTTACTTTGATGGCTTATTCCTTGGTGGCTTGAGTGGCTTGAATAGCTTATTTAGCTTGTAATTGTTTTGCATGACTTAAATGGCTAATGTGGCTTATATGGCTTCCATGCAAAGGTGGTGGAAATGCGTGGTTTATACACGAACCCATTCTAATCACCTTTAACTTCTTCCAATTATTTCCTTGCTTGCCCTAGGATAATTTTTCAAACTACTACAACACAAGGACATGAATTTTTTGTGGACCTTTCAGGGGCTCTACCACTTGAGTCCCCTATAGAGGTTGCACCCTTGGCAAGCTAACAATGTAGTTTGACTTGCTAAAAACTCTGTGAAGTGCAATATAGGCCATTGGGTCATCTTCTCACTAACTTCAAAAGAGTAAAAATTCTAATTAAATATTAGAAAATTATAATAATTCACATACTTATTCTAAATTAGCTCCTGAACTTGTCAAATATCAAAATTTTGAATCATTAGCTCAGAAATGCATGTGTTATAAAATTTTGAAAAAACCCTAGAATATGCATATAATTTATAACACATAGACTAGTAATTAGGTACTTTTTTTTATACAAAATTGAACTCTTATAACCTCTAAGGCATGAAATCAAATTGGTTATCTAATATACTCATCTCATGTCATAGCCTCTTCTCAATCACTCTTTCAAAAAGTTTCGTTGTGTGGCTCATAAGTATGATCTCTCCGTAATTAGTGCAACTATACATGTCTCCTTTATTCTTATAAATTTGTACAGTAGAACTCTTCTTTCATTCATGTGGTATTTTCTTTGATTTTACAATCTTATTAAACAACTTTGTCAACCAAACTACTCCATTATCTCCCATATACTTCTAAACCTCTATTGGAATATCGTCGGACCCAAGGGCCTTTCTTAATTTTATCTTTTTTCAAGGCCTCTTTTATTTCAGGTATTCTAATCCTACAGTCATATTTTTAATGTCCAATGTCATTTAAGTTTATAGTACTTTCAATTTTTTTATTCTCATGGCAATTGTCATCAAACAATTCTTTAAAATAACTTTCTCACCTTTGTTTGATCTCACCATCTTTGACTAGTATCCTTTAGTTATCACTTTTAATGTAATTAACGTAGTCTAAGTCTTTACCCATCTGTTCTCTTATTTTTGTAAGTTTAAACACATCTTTTTCACCTTCTCTTAATCATAATCTATTATAGAGATCATCATATATCTTAAGTTTAGCCTCATTTACTATTCTCTTAGCAACCTTTTAGCATTCTATACTACTCAAAGTTTTCATTATTTCTAATCTCTTGCCATGCTTTAGAACACACCCATTTTTATTTACTAAATTTTTGCACTTTTTTGCTGCACCACTAAGTTTCCTTTATTGATTGCCTTTTACATTTAGATACTCCTAGAAAATCTGTTGCAACTTTCTTAATGGACTTGGCCACATAAATCCAAATGGTGTTTACTTCCATTTTATTGTTTAAGTTTTCTTCTACCATCAACTTGTTTATGAGTGATGTTATTCTCCCCCCTTTTTAAGTTCCACCTCTTAGTTTTTATATACCTATTAAGTTCATTTCCCTTCTTCCATCTTTCATATATTAGGACCGCCATAAATGAAACATAACAAATACAATCTCTTGGAGGCCTCATTGCATCAGATCGACTTACTGAAGATGAGATCCACAAGTTGAACTGTTTGAATTACCAAAATTTGGGCATCATCAAATGAAGAACATAAAATAGTTGAAATATAGAAACCATTCACAAGATAGAAAGAACACAATATTATAAAATAGGGAATATTATGAGAAAATATCACATTTGTCAATTCAACTCCTCACAAAAAATAAAGAATAAACCCACCCATTACATCCATAATATATAGTCAAGCTTCAACAACCCATCTAATCTAAAATGAACATAAACCTAGGAAAGGTCAATTCTCCTAATCATCAAGATTCACACAAAATAGTCTGCGACGTGAACATGTGAAGGAGGATCAAGAAGAATTCACACGATAAGAGAGAGAGGAAAATGCAACTAGAAGCTACTCCTAGGAGTATGTAAGTAAGAACTTCTAAGTGTGGTAATGTGATTGGCTGCAAGATGATTGGTTTATAGGCAAACCCATGTATTAATGAGATCCAACTATGTACTTTTAGCATGTGCAAGTCCAGGCATTAATTTAGAGACAAAAACATAAAATCAATATAGGCTAGATCATCTTTCTCGTTACATTTAAAAAATACTTGGTTGGCATTGATGATAACTCAAGTGTGACTCTTGATAACAATACTTCTATTTTGCATTCACACTTCACTAAGTTTTAGGAAGAGAAGCCTTGGCACAATGATAAAGTTGTCGTCGTGTGACCTCGAGGTCATGGGTTCAAGGCATGGAAACAGCCTCTTATGAAAATGCAAGGTAAGGCTACGTACTATAGACTCTTGTGGTCCACCCCTTCCTAGGCTGCCCCTTTTTTCTTCCTTCACTAAGTTTTAAGGGAAGCCAACGACATAGTCCTCTAACAGGACCCAACCCAAATGACCTATATGGTGAGGGTAAGGATTAGGAAATTTGCAACCTTAGTCAACTAGAATTAGGTTAGGTGCAGGACAAAATCATATGGGGTGGGGAGCTAGCCAGCCAAAAATCTTCCCATTATCACCCCTAATTGATGCCAGTGTCGTTTAATTGTCAGGATAGCTCTAAGAACATTTCATTATACGATATAAGTTACTGTGGTTTACCCTTCAATTATCACTTGATTAGGTCAATAAAAAACACCAGGTTAATGTGAATGCACCTTAATCAGCAAATAGAAAATTTGGAATGAATAATAAATTATAACCCATTGCAACTCAAGTTTATCATTAGACCTGACCTTAAATGATTTGTGCTGATCAGGTCAAGGGCATGGCTGGCCAAAAATCTGCCCTAACCCACTCCCTTGCCATGCTTGTGAACATTTTAAAAGCTACAATGAATCCTAGAGATTATATCAATAACCAGCAAAATTAAGAACAATATTTTAGTTTTGAATCTACTCAAAAAGAGTTATAACTAATGTTCAATAATCCAAAAGTAATCTATATATGAAAAACAAAAAAAATGTTCATCATTTGGGAAATGTGAGATAGAAAAAGTCCAGGTCGGCCTACTATTTAAGCAGCCCACACCATTTATCTGGTCTAATCACATGTTATGGATTATTTATGCATCAAAATTCTTCCCCATTTGATGGTTAGAAGCCTTTGATTTACAGAGATAGATTGATGAATGTTGAAGATTACTTTTATCTTCTCTTACTATGAGACACGAATCTTGAGAATGCAAATTGGAGCCATAGAAGTGCACTTTACCATTTTAGGATCTATTAAATTTCCTACATTTGAAGCAATAGAAGTTGGCCCAAAGATTATTTAGAACTAAGCAAGGCATATGAAAAGAGCGAATGAGGTAATTGACCACGATTAATGCTGGCATTAGCCATGGTAGTATTGTCAGAGAAGGGGAAAATGGAGATAAAGGAGACATTGTTCCATGTCAAGGATCTGATAGGAGATAGGAACCTTGCTAATAGGAAGATCAGCAAACTGGATGAGGAGCACCTTTTCTCCAATATTACTTGCATGTTTAGATGATGCCTATGTAGGGTTCACCACCTTGAATTTAGTGGGGATAGATAAAAAAAGGGCAGCCTCTGCGCACGAAGCTCCTGTGTATGCAAGGTTCAAGGAAGGGACTGACCACAAGGGTCAATAGTATGTAGTCTTGCCTTTCATTTTGCAAGAGGTTGTTTCCACAGTAGAATTAAATAAAGAGAAATATAATTTATTTATCTCCATTGAAGCCAACTTTTCTATTTTTCTTTCAAACTATAATCTCTCTCTCTCTCTCTCTCTCTCTCTCTCTCTCTCTCTCTCTCTCTCTCTCTCTCTCTCTCTCTCTCTCTCTCTCTCTCTATTAGGCCATACCAAACAGGGAATAGGGACCAAATTCTTGAACTTTAATGTTACTTTTACCCAAACTTGGGCAATAAACAAGAGTCACTAAGTCCAAATACGGAGGGAACAAACCATGATTAGAAAACAGAGAGAACAACCTAGAGCACCTAGCCTAGACTACATCACATCAATACTAACTTGCATTATTATGTGATTCCAGCAATTAGAGATATGAATTGAATCATATCAGTTGGCCAATCCAATTCAATCATTAATTGCACCAATATGTAATAGTAAGCATGCCCCATTCTTATGTTTTGGACATTTTTGGAAAATCTATTCATCCTTCTATTGATTCTTTAAATCAAGTGCTGCAAAATGAGGCTAGCAGTATAGTGGTTTGGTGAAAAGAGGCACCTGTCCATTGACATTAGAACACATTTAAGATAGACACCCACTATCCCATTTAGATGTTGGATTTAAGAGAGTGCATCAATGATTTCCTATGTAATTCTTTACTTGTACCAAAAAGAAAAAAGGGCAGCCCTGGGGCACTAAGCTCCTGCATAAGGCTCCAAGGAAGGGATGGACCACAAGGGTCTATAATATGTAGCCTTACCTTGCATTTTTGCAAGAGGCTATTTCTGTGATGACATGGGTTTTTAAAACACATTTTTATAAATATTTACAAAGGTAAGGCCCTAATTTTTTTTAAATTTTTTTTTTTTAAATACAAACAGCGGAAACATATTTTCTTTGAAATTGATTTGTCAAAAACCCAAATGCCACCTCAAATTACTTTTCATACATAGATTTTTGTATAAAATAAAATTTCTATTGAATAGCAATAGAAATATTTTTATTAAAATCAGGATCAATCTAGTGGTTCACATACACAGCCCCGATAGTCATTAGATACCTTGTCTAAATATTACAATCCAAATTACAAAACAATAAATACAATCTTCCTCAAAGTAAATACCCTGAGTAGTAGTTTGGTGATGATTATCCTCAAGTCTTGAGCTTTCAATCTTCCTTAACTGTATCTGAGATATTGTAAACATTCAAACATTTACAGTATCTCAGCAAACTATGCTTGGTAGGAGATTTAAGAAATATAATCAATATATCCCAAAATCAACATTTCTTTATATCCATGATATAAATCAATTTATACATTGGATAACAATTTTATCCTTCATTCATCATATGAATTATATGTATATACTACATATATATATAACCATTTAAAATAGTGAACATAGTCAATATCATCAATAATATCTCATTTCCAAACTGATTTCAATAATATCAATAATATCAATAATACTACATATATATAATCATACCGTATTGGGAATCATCCTCCAATACAACATCGGTAATAACTTTTATCGGGCATCTCATCTTGCTATAAAATAAGACATCTCATCATGCCATAATCAATTGCATCATAATGCAAAATAATCTCAAGGACTACCATGCTTGCAGTCTCAATCCATACAGCACGCCTAGATAACTGCTCAATACTCCACTAATACCATGGTGAAAAATACAAATACATGTTCGTATGGGGGGAACCATGGCTGTCACAGTGGCAGCCTTCCCATAATTGTCCCACCCGACATTTTGCCTCTCTTTGGGCACATTATCATCATCATAATCAGTTTCGGAGAGAGGGTGGCCAAACCCTCATAACTCTCCTACCATTGACATCCCCAAGCATAAGCATGTCTTAAAATAAAATCACGAGCCTCCATGCTTGTATGAAAAATAATAATTCATACTTACAGACTGTGTGTCTGGTTATAATAGGACATGTCTATAACTTCTTTCCTGTAAGATTTGGGGGTCCAACTTATGTAATTCAAATCTTCTCATTCTACCTATTAAGTAATTTTTTAATTACTTAATCAATCACTTTGTATTTGTTTCAACATCATTTGTTGCCTTAAGTAATTTCATAATTACTTAATCAATCACTTTGTGTTCATTTCAACATCATTTGATGATTCATAAACAATTGCAATTATAATCAATCTCTAGTTATCAGGATAAGATCATGTATAAAATACATGTATCTTCTACATTGAATATATTCTTAAGGTCTAGCTACCTTACTTTCAACAATCCATCTTCTCATTAATCTTGATCATAATATCCTTCATGTATCTGTCAAATCATATATACACAATGCTTCCTCAAATAATTTATACTTCCTAATTGTTCTTTTGATGATCCTTACATAGGATGATTTGGATCTTTTTCCTCAGATCATATTGATCAAGGGTCTAATCTATTAATCTATATTTGAATCTAATATTTATACTACTTCAAAATATACATACAATATTATGATTCTTATTATTCTTGATCATTCAAGATCTCCTTATAGATCTTATTTGATCTTTGATTATCTTAATTATCATTTTTATTAGGATTAGATAGTTTACTATCCTTTTATGATCTTATTATTATTCAACATATTAATGTTTTACTGATTGAAGATAATTTATGCACTCATAATTCTAGACAGCTCCTCTTATTTTTAATTAACTAAGGTTTACCAGATAAAAGCTGTTCACAGAGTGGTTAATTCAATCCTCATGTAAGGAGGCATTTAGACCTTACAAACGTTACCAAAAGGTTGGGGAAGAGCGAGGCTCTATTAGAGAACCCCCTTAACCACCATATTCAACATTTATTGGAGTGACCTTAACTCAACCTTTAATAAAGCTCTTATCAGCTCGTATACCCTAAGTACTCTTGCTATTTGATTTTAATTAATGTCTATGAACATTTAAAATGTCATTCATGAGATTTATTATTCTCCTAAAGTGGGCCAAGGAAATAATATTCCTTATATTGTTCTACTAACTATAGCCCTTATTATCATTAAGTCCATTTCTTCTATTTATTGTAAATGTCCATCAATATCTGTTTTTCAATTAATTACATTTTCATGTAATTTTCATAACATGAACATTAAACCGTAAATAAATAAATTTAACAATTACACTTACTAAGTAATTAAAAGAACATTTACAATAGAATATAATAATTCACATACTCATTTGAATATATCACATTTGTCCATTTTGATCCAATGATCATATTTTGATTTCTATTTATTTTCCATCCCATTAAGGGTTTTGATCTTAATCTTTCATTTTTATTCAAATCTATCACGTTCTCTTAATGTGATATCATCATTAGATCATTAATGCATCTCATCATATGATCTGATCTTTCTCGATCCAACCGATCAAGAAGATTTTAAGCTATTTTATCAAAATTAAGGGCATAGATCTCCATCTATCCCAAATTAACTATATCAGGCCATTCATTTCTCATGATTTTATCATTAGATCATCACCCATGCTGATTCATAGTTTTTTATCATTCTTGATCAATCTGATCAAGGAGATTATTATGTATTTTCAAAGATTATGTTACTTTTAATGGTCAAGATCTTAAGATATGCCAAATCAATTACATCCAATCCATTTATTCAAATGATCACATCATTATGTAACTAATGGATCATAATTCTAAGGTTTGATCATGTCAGATTTGACTGATCTTGGGAATTAGTACCACTTTTTTTTTATGTACAAAAATTTACAGTGAATAAAACTTTAATTTTATGTTTCCATTAGATTCTGCTCTTCACCAGGAATTTAGAACTTTTTTTTTTTCGATCTTGATTTGGAGTTAAAATGAGCTCTGAATTGAAGTTTTGAGCTTTAGATCTGTTTTGACAATCTAGGTTTGATCTGGACTATCAAAATACGACAAAACAGGGCAGCGCACTTCACCGTAACTGAAAGCGGCGTGCGTCGCCATCCTTTGTGACCGCATACCCAATGCTCTACATGCATGAGCACGTGAGAAGGCGCACCCAGGTCGAGTGTTGTTTTCCGTGCCTCCTTGGGTGTGTCCGGGAGTTAGATCTTTGAAAATTTGTTGAGGCGGTCCGATCTAGACCATCAAATCAACAACTCCCTGCATCAACAAACAGATTTAATGGGAATTGATCTATGATCGCACATCCTAGGGTTTTGGGACCCTTTGAACCGATCTAACGATTCATAATCTCCAAATCTGATCAATTTAGGGGTGATTTCCTCCTAGATCACCGGATCTGTTTCGCCGATGAACCTGTCATCGGTGAAACAGATTCATCAGTGATTATTACCTGTTTTGGCCTAAAAGCATGGGGTTTTTGAAGGGGAGTTGAGAGACCTACCTGAATCGGGTCTAGAGCAAAGAGATGGTTTCTTGCCATATTTTGAAGGCATAGCCAGACTGTTAGGGTTTCTGTGATTTTTATGTCATATGAATGGTTGCCAATACCGGGGAAGAAATAGGGAGAGGGGAACCGAAATATGGGTCCCTGAGCTGGTGATTTGGTTGGAGGAGGAAGATTGGTGAAGATTTTTGTTGGGCTCAGAAAAACCTTAGCTAGCAGTTTGTTAGCTGAGTCGGGCTGGAAGGGGAGTCTAGGGACGCGCCAGCCTAGGACAGGCTTGTGTGGGGACCGTCATTTCGGCCGGAAAGAGAGGAAGGAGAAAAGAAAAGGAGACGAAAAAGAAAAAAGAAAAGAAAGAGGGAGAAGGAGAAGGAGAAGAGGAAAAGAGTGGGAGTGTCTAGGGTTTTGTGGAATTTCATGTAGCCCATAGGAGGGCTATTTATAGGATTAATTGTGTATTAATTTATTTAAAATTTTTATTATTTCTTAAAAAATAATTTTTATTCTTTTCTTATTAAAATCAAAATAGATTCATTATCATGTTTATTCTTCATCATTGATATTCCCTAAGCTAGCTATCCACCAGCTCACCTAACTTTTGTGGACCCTACACAATAGTGAATTGACCATTTTACCCCTACGGGTAAATATAAATTCACAAAAATTATGAAAAATAGGAATTTTTCACTCAAGCTCAGATTTTTGCTTGCTTATAGTCATTTTGACCAAATTTCCATGAATGATTCCAAATATCTATGTTTCAAGACCTATTCTTTTTAAAAATTAATAATATTATATTGAATATAATATTCTACCTCAATTTTCATAAAAATTCCAAATAATTCCAAAAAAATTAGGGTTTTCACAATTTCTGCACCTTGAACCAGTGATTTCAAAGTCATATGACTACAACTTGTACTAAAATTTAATAAAAAAATAAAAGAAGAAGAAGAAGTTTGCAAAACCTCTTATACTTCTACGGAAGATGTCGTATAATACATGTATAGGTGATGCAAAAGAGAAATGTTTACACTCACATAATATGATCCTGCATGTGCCAAATTGTTCTGACAGGAAGCATAAGATTAAAATAGGTGTCATGTGACTAAAGAAAGAAAACATATGGATTACAATACATCATTCCACTTTTCAACTCTTTTTCATCATTTTCCAACTAAAATGATTTTGATTCTCTACTCATCGTCGCCTTCTCCTAATTCTCATCTTCTTTAATGAAGAGTGAAAGAGCAATCCCCATGCTCACCATCAAATCCTTTGTCAATTGACCATATAGACTGTATGATTCCTCTTGTGTACCTGCTAGTTTAGGAAGTTTCTATGCCTCATCATATTGTTAGAATTTGATAGGTGAAGGACCTTGTAGGCTTGAACTCCTAGTATCCATATTTGGGCTCATATGGCATGCACGACTAATCAAGATTAATATGCCTTATTGTAGTAAGAAGTGACCCCAATGAAACTTCTTACTCATAGAACTGAGACCCAATCTACTAATAAGGTTCTTCCTCTTTGTTTGCAGGTTGTGGTTTGATACCCTGAGATAAATGGCAGGCCCGACATATGAAGCTCCCGTGTATGCAGGGTCTGCAGAAGGGGTAGACCACAAGCGTCAATAGTATGCAGCCTTACCTTGCATTTTGCAAGAGGTTGTTTCCACGCCTTGAACCCATAACCCCAAGGTAACAAGACCACAAGGGTCAAGGCTGTTTCCATGCCTTGATAGCCTTAACAAGAGATATTGCTGGGTCAATCTAAAGGCTATATTTGCAAGAAAAACATTAGTAAAATGGCATCAGATTCAGACTTGCTAATATGACATTGTTTGAATCTCAAAGACACTACAAATAAAGGTGCCATAAGTATAGCCAAAACGAAGAAAATTGTTTGGAGCGATTAACTCATTTGTACTGCACAAAGTCTCAAATTTGACTTCAATAGATGGGTTTCCAATAGATTTGCTTGTTTTCACTCAAGCAATATGAGTAGGCTAAAGTACCACCGGGCTACAAGGAAAACCCCGCAATGCGACACCTAAAAAATACCCATGTGCTATTAGCTATTTTAGTTAAAAAATGAAAGCATTTTTATAAATTTAATTTTAAACATAAATAGTTAAAAAAACCTTAATCTTCTCTTATTTCTCTTCATGACCCAGCCCATGTTGCTCTACCCGCCCCAAATATAGTGGATTGGGCTTGAGGGTCAAAGTGGGTTTTTCACAATCTACCCCACCTAGAAACGAGCTAGAGATGTTAATGATCCATGGTGGGGTGGGCAGGGATGTTAATGATCCGTGATGTGGCAGGTCCTGCCCCATTGCCATCCCTATTTGTGAATTGAATTTTTATATAATGGTCTACCCACCAACAATAAGGGTTTACATAGGCAAATAAAAAGTACAAGGAGGGCCTATATTCTTCCATCGTAAAGCCTAAGAGATCATTTATAACAAATAGTACTAGAAGTGGAATTTTTGACAAAAATGTGCAAATATGTCAATAAGGGTTTACATAGGCAAATAAAAAGTACAAGGAGGGCCTATATTCTTCCATCGTAAAGCCTAAGAGATCATTTATAACAAATAGTACTAGAAGTGGAATTTTTGACAAAAATGTGCAAATATGTTGGAGAATCAGGTAATTGTTAGAATTAGATGAATTTAAAAAAATAATAATTCATTTATTGCTAGTAAATATTTGCTACTGTATCTAACTTCTCTCGAATTTATGCACACAATATGTCATGTAAATTATAAGTGGAATCAACCAACCCCATCCCTCCATTTTTGGAGTGATCCATTCCATTCCCTAGATTCACCCTTTCCTAAGACAACAAAGTAAAAAACTTCTATCCAAACAAGTACCCCTAAGGTGTGGCCCTCCCCATGAAGTGTGGATGGTTTAACATAAAAGGAATCTTTATTGAATATTGTCCATGCTTGAAGGAAGGATGAAATTTTTGGTATCCCCAATTGTCGGAGAGAACGAATCCATTGAATAGAATGGATCACTCAAAAATGTGAGTAGAAAGACTTGATTATGAAAAAAAGCCCTCTTTATGATATGCATGGTATAGTATGCATAGGAACCACATTTCATAACCTTGTTTCTAGTGTTTTAGAAAGCCACCAAAAATGCCTTTTCAAAACTTCTATTTTCATTTTATCAATGAGAACCATTTTTATATGCCGCCCCAAAATGTACAAAATTGAGAATTGGTTCTTATTTTTTGCTTCTGGGCTTTGGAAACATAAATGAAACTAGAAAAGTTGCAAACTGCACCCCCCCCCCCCCCCAATTCCTTGTAATGAACACTAAAGAATGGCAGCTTTTGCCTCTTGACCAAGCAAAAGCAATGATAAGAGAGGATAAGCTTCAAGGAGGGTATAACTTCAAAGGAAAATACCATTTGAAGATATTCATAATTTATCATGTCTTGCCTATTTGCTAATGTTATATTCTTATTATTAGTAAATTTTTGTAAGCACCATTTACAGCAAGTTCAAATTGTCTTATTATAAACCACTTGAGTGCATGTTTTCTTTTCTTCTTTTTTCTTCCATCAATAGATCCCTTAAGTCCATTTGGCCCATGAAAAAGGAAAAAAGAAGAAGTTTCAACTCTCATTTAAACAAAAAAGAAGAAAATTTGTGATTTTAACACTCATTTCCAAAAAGGAACAAACATTTTGATTATCATTTTCTTCTTCCATCCAACAAAATTGAAAGCAAAGAGAAAAGTACATCCTTGAAACCATTTGTTCTTGTTGAACCCATTGAGGACAAGAAATTTGAGGTTGTGCCAAAGAATTTATCAATGTTGACAAAACTGAAAGTTGAGTTTTTGGTGAAGAAATCATTGAACCCCTTGTTCTTTCTTGAAATGCCCCATGCTTAAGATTACACATGCATGCACATGTGTGTGTGTGTGTGTGTGTGTGTGTGTGTGAGAGAGAGAGAGAGAGAGAGAGAGAGAGAGAGAGAGAGAGAGAGAGAGAGAGAGAGAGAGAGAGAGAGAGAGGATGGGTTTCTTTGTTTGTGAAAAAATTGGTATAGGGTTCTGTTGTAGATGCAAAGATGAAAGAAGGGAGAGATGGGGGAAGAGAGTTACCTTCGATGGCAAGAGAGAAAGGAAGCTTTGCATCAGTGCAAAAATAAGATAGGATCATAGAAACAATAATTTATTCTCTTTTCTTGGTCAAAACCAATTCATTTGGACTGGGGTTGGGCTAGTTAAGTGGGGGCTTTTGCACTTGATAGGCAGCCTCATTCAAAGACTTGGTTAAAGAGCCTGGAATATCATTACTTGCTAGTGAAATGCTATTTAAACTAAGTTTCAGAACTGACTTTCTCCATTTGAACTAACTTTTAGAACTCACTATGGAAGCTTGCTTAGGTAATCCACCTTTCTATGATTTGACCAAATCATCTTGTTTGGCCTTGTCCTTTTAGGCTACTTGTGAAAATTAATGCTCATTGCATGCTCATAGCTACTAGTGTTTTTTTTTTTTTTTTTTTTTTTTTTTCAATTGAAAGATCTAATGGAAATGATTAAAAACTCAAAATGAATAGCTAAAATCATTCAAATGTCATGAACTGTCAAAAGGGTTCCTACAATTTTATTTATTTACTATTAAAAAACAACCTTCTTCAACTATTAGAAGGATTCTTAAAATATTTAAGAGAAGTTCTTCAATAGTTATGAAAAAAAACAACCTTCTATAACTATTGAAATTTTAGACATATCCCTTTGCAAGGTATTTGTTCTTAACAAGTTCCAAAGATAATTTGCAACCATATGCTATTTTTCATGAGATAAATTATACATATCCTAGTAATATTTTCTTTATATCTCTACCACTCTTTTAAACAAGACAAGAGTAATCTCTTCTTCATCATCATTTTTTTTTTCTCATTACAAGCAAAGAATTTCAAAGAAAATCATGCACATATGCGTGCTCCTAATCTAGTCATGGGCAAAAGGGGAAGCAATGACTCAAAAGTGCGACCAAATGTACTTCAAGGAAAATACCGAGTTATCCATGACAGTGCATTGGACATGTGTAGGTGATAAAAATGATCTCTTGTGTGTGTGTGTGTAATATAAGAGAATAACATGAAGCATGACTAAATGAAAAAGAGCAACTACTATGGCACAAAAGGTTTGCTTTGACACCAATTGTAAACTATTTTATCTTGCCTTAATTCTAAAATATAAAATAAAATATTTAACTTTGACCATACTAATACGTTTGATATTGAACTTGAATCTTCAGTCATGACGTTTGATGGAGAAGAGCTTCTAGTCTTTTCGTAAACACTTATGAAAGGGATAATGGAACCCTAAACATCAATTTCTTTATAAGACTAAGGCTTTCTAAAAAGGTTTTTATCTTTATATACATGCTTCCATCAAGCATGTGCATGTAGTGTGATAGTATGGAAAACTTTGATAATCTTAAAGAAAAAGTCTTGTGCATTTAGTCACCTTTACAAGTAGGACCCATGGAGTAGTTTTTGTTTTGTTTTTTTAAGGTGAAGAAATATGAAGCAAACTACCTAGAACCTACTATTGTAATGCCCAAATCTAATTGAAATCTCCCCATCAGAGGGAAAGTGTTACCTCCATCCCCCAACCAATAAAAATATGTTGCTTTTAGGACATGAATAAAAGGATTATGGTATGGCAATGTAGGTTGCATTACGAGTTTGATTTAAAAGACCCTTCATTTAATTAGACCCCTTTTTCTCTTATCATAGATTGTGACCATTATCTAAAGAGACATTTCTTCTTCATTAATAGTATTTATTGTGAGAAAGATAACTATACCGTAATATATATATATATATATATTTGTTTTGAACTTCAATTGCATGAGCTACCATTAGTTAAGGCTTGAATTATCACCTCATTCTATGTAGGTGTTAAGTCTTTTGTTGCACCAAACCCTAGGGTGGCCCTGTCAATGACAAGAAATTTCTTAAGATCCCATAAAATGACTTTTAGGCATTGGATGTGGACTACTACATACGTATCAATTTTTTATCATCAATATTTAAGAACAAAGGATACATTACCAGGAGTTGTTATTGGTGCATACACATGTTCTATTCGAAAATAGTTAGCAGTAAATGTATGAACAGGCCCCACTATTTTTTAACAATCTAAAATGCATTCCACAACTAAGTATTTATGATAAAGAAGGATAATATTGCACAACTCAAGGTATTAGGTTCCAATAGAATATCTCAATTTGGCAAGTAATTTGCAACAACAATCAAGATTGAACTGCATTTTAGGGGAAGACAAACATAAAAATAAAAATTCCAAAAATGTAAGGTCTAAAACTAAGAAGAAATATATATATATATATATATATTAATCTTTTCTTAGAAAGAGATATATACCAAAGGAGTTTTTCCCTAAAAGATCCTTATCTAGATTTACTAGACTGATAAATCCTTGTAAACCTGATAATATCTCAACATTTAACGCTTAGCCAGTACATTAACAAAATACCCTAAATCTTACCCATCGGCATTAACCACTTTTTACAATGGCTTGTTTGATATTATTTTTCTTCTTAGAAAAAAAAATTGGAATCCAATTTTCAAATGCTGCATGCAAGCCGTATGTTCTCAAAACACATTACTTTTTCCTATCCTTGTTCAATTGGGTATTTGAAAAATCCCAAGAGAAAAAGAAAACAGAAATGAATCTTGTATTCTAATCCATTTTCACCAAAGCTCCACTTAAGAAAAAATAGTAGAAATAATATCCAAAAGCAGTCTATGTAATGTCTAATTTACCCCTCATTTAAAACCACTAATTATGCCCAAATTCAAATACTGTTGTCTTGTAAATCAGGTTAGAACTTAGTAAATAAGGCAGCATGGATGGTTGAAAATCGGTTGCCATTTTTCCACCTTTGCAAACTAAAAATTTGTGTCAAATTCCAAAGCCGTCCCCATTTTTGGATTAAATTTTCAAAATGATGCCATGTTTTTGTTTTTTTTTGCAAAAACAATTAGCCTAAAAAAAGAAAGAAAAAAAAGGAGAGAATTCTAAGCAGTAGAAAAACAGCCTTAAATCACAAATGGAATCCCTCCAAGTACATAAGCAAAATCGATGGACTAACTCTAAGATTTCAGTAGTAGATTCCGACCATCAATGATCTAAATCTTTTATCTACTAGACCTCGCTATGGATCAAGCTACACAGAAGTTCTCACTGTTAGGTCATTCTAATCCTTTGATATGACACGTGTTTTTGGTCAATTACACACCTAAAAGATGGACGGTTTGGTTAATCAAAAAGAGTAAACATAAGTTTTGCCTTAGTATATTGATACTCCAATGTAATATTTGAAGGTCTTTAAATGATCTATAAATTCTAGAAACATTGCACGACACTGTTCCATGTTTCCCTTCTTCAACAAGCATAATAAGAGCTGGATTTTCGTTTTTTCTCCTTCTTTAAATCTGTTCCTTAGAAGCTCTCTCATGAAGTTGTTATGATGGTGCAGCTTTTGGTAGTGAAAATGATGGTTGGATTCATTGGTGAAGGAATGGACAATCAAACTCCAATTAAGTTTACAAACAACAAGCTCAAAAAATGCATTTGCAGCTCTCCATGCATGAAAATTTGCAATTACAAATGACCCATTTAAAGTTTTGGTGTTGCAAGAATTGACCTAAATCGAAGGAGAGTGTAATAACCCAAAAATATTAATAGTTTTAAAATAATAAGAGGAGGGGTAAAATTGTAAATATGCATGGGCCTACAGGGCGTGGGACCCACAATGAGGCTATAAAAGCTAGCCTTGTCTCGTGTACGGCCAAACCATTCACTTCTGAGTTCGGTTTGGCGAAGCAGGGCACGACACGGAACTCTCCGAAAGGTGCGCACGCAAAGGGCGATCTAACCACGGTAGGCCACCCTCCACATTTCCCTGTGTTTTCCTATTGTTTCTGCTGTTTTTAACGCCGGAAAACGGTGTGGATTGCCGTTTTCCGGTGAACAAATAGGCAGTACTGTTTTTGTTAAAGTAAACTGATGAAACGGCATCAGATTGTGATCTGAACCGTCCATCATAGGCATTGTAACATGAAGAACAATCCCATGAATTTTCATGGTGATCGGACGGCTAGATATGCCGAAAAACTCATAAAACAGTAGATTGAAATTTTTTTGAGACATGACAAAAATCATATAAAAACACTAGAGAATGGCATAGATGGTTGAAAAGGAGCTCATATATAGAATCTACGCGAAAAACTGAACGAAACGGTGCAAAAATCGCACCATTTGGACACCTGTGCGTGGTTGGCGGCGACCGGAGTCTGGTCGTCTTCTCCGGCGACGGCGAACCACCGCGACACATGTCACCCCCTGACGCGCGCCACGTAGGCGCCACGCACACAGACGGCATGCGCACGACACGCGACACCACCCGCACAGCACCCGCACAGCACGCACCCAAACAGGCAACACGTGGCGCCATGCACCACGCGCCACGCGGAATGCAGCGCACCGACAACACGACCAAACGTGCGCATGAAAACCAACGCACGGAGAACGGTTCACGCGTGTGCAAGAAAACGGTACACGCGCGTGCGCGCCAGACAAAACAACGCCTAGCGCGTTTGTGCAAGCGCCCGCACGGAGACGCAGTGCAGACGCATTTAGCGCGTCTGTGCACGCGCCGCACGGAGACACAGCGCAGACGCGTTCAGCGCGTCTGTGCAAGCGCCCGCACGATGACAGGCGTCCGCCTGTCCAGCGCGTCTATGGACGCGCTCACACGTGCGACACACGGTTTTTGTGATTTTTCGGGTCCTTTGACCCGTTCATTCATAAAAACTTGATTTTTAGGAGCTACAAAGGTCCAAATCATGATCCGGAAGAGGCGTTGCGACCGTATCGACGGCGCGGACCTAGATGTGACTTGAAAAGTTAGATATAAATTCTGTTTTTAGAGTTAAACCACAGAATGTTGTTAGATAGTCTCAATCCGACTGATCAATGGATGATCAGGCCTTAGAGGTTGATAGTATACATCAAATGTGAGATAATCTAGGAGATTAGAGGGTTAAACAGTATTAAATTACTAAATGATGGAAGATTTATGATGTAACAGGTACGTAAGAACGCGCCACGTGATATTTCCACGCACTTGATTTGAGCATTTCATTTATGAGGTAGGTGATTATATTCAATTATTTCATGATTTCAATAACCATGAATGGATTTTAAAGCTTTGAGACATGTGTTTTACATCTTCTCATGTACATAATTAGATCCCTATTTTCATGTTACAGCATGACTTTTCTATCTGGAAATAACAATGTTTGTCGGGCTTTAATTGTGTTATTGAGATTATTTATAATGTATTTACAAGGTTTGTAAGATTTATACCTTGCCGATGATTTATGACGGGTCTTTGTCACCGGTGGGTACTATGCTGGGAGGGTTGTAGGGTTGGCCACCCGCCCTCCGATTTTGTGATGAGGATGATGATAGACACCGCCCAGAGTGATACAGGGCCAGTGCACGTAGGGGTGGTATCATGGGTAGTCCCCCCTACGGGTCCGTTCCTTCCCATGGGGACGGAGAAAGTCTCTCGTTTGGTGTCGACGAGGAGCGGCGGTGGTTTAGACCCTGATGGGGTTGCCACTGCAGCATAGTAACCCATATTGTTGTGCATGTTTATATGATGTTGTATGTATGGTGAACCGGGGCAAGTCGGGCCTAAGTCGTGAGAGACTCCGGGGGCTGATGTTGACTGCACGGGAGGTACCAACGTTAGTATGGATATACATCACCGGTGATTGAGTATATTGGAGAAATTTTTGATATAGTGTTTTGGTATCAATGATTGCATGCATATCTTTCCATGGGTATATATACTAGTATCGTTTTGATGTACTTGCCATGTATTTTGATCATGCCTTGCATGCTATATTGATTTACCTCGGCATCTGATTTGTGAAAGTTGTGATTGCAAGCATTTCAGTTATTTGACATGTTTTGGGTGGGCTTCCCTTATGAGAATTCTATTGTAAACTTTGTTAAACTTTATTGAGTGTAATCACCTACACAAGCATAGCTTGCTGAGGCATTGCCTTGTTTTTGCAATGCCTCAGATTTGGAACGCGATAACATCAAGGGAAAGCAGGCAGAGTAGCGGGGATCTGGAAGGAGACTTGAAGACATTCCATTTTATTTTCTCCTTCGGACATATATTAGAGTTTGTCACTTGGATTAGACTTTTGAGACTTTCTTAGATGTGGATACATATTATAGATTGGACTCATATTATGTTATGGGGGATTGTTAAAGTTTAGATGGAAATATTGTGGTGATTATGGATGGAACCTGGTGACGTTGAATTGATTTATTATCATCTTTAATTAGCCAGTGTATTTATCGTGGTTTTTAATCAAGCATGCTCAGAATATCAAGGTTTTAATGTTGTTTATGATTACAGTTTTGAATGATGCTGACCCCCGAAGTTTACGCTTTCGAAAAATTCTTTTAAAGCTGCGTTAAAAGCTCTATAATAAAAAAATTTAAATTTTAGGGATCCCGTCTATTTTTATAAAATGTATTGTTATTTTTATTTTAATGAGGAAAAAGTTTTGTTAAAACCCAGGGTGTCACAGGGAGCCTTGGCGATTTGTGTGACCTTGAGGTCATGGGTTTAAGACGGAAAAACAGCCTCTTGCAAAACTGCAAGGTAAGGTTGCGTACTATAAACTCCTATAATCCTTTCCTTTCCCGAACCCCGTATAGGTAGGAGCTTCATGCACCGAGGCTGCCCTTTTTAAGAACTGACCTAAACCATGCATCACTAAAAGGTTGTTGATTCTCTCAGCAGCAATAGATTTTCCGGAATAGTTCCAAATAGCTAGTTTTACAGAATCCTAAACCTTTCAGAGCCTGATCTTACTAGCATTGAATTATCAAAGCCCTTCTCCTTGAGTGACCTTTCTCTTGCCAATCCTCGTTTATCCAAGGCCTCAAATTCAACGATTCCATGATTATTTGATTTCCTCTTACCTATTTCTTATGCAACCCCGTTTTAGCGGGTTCATATAAAGGTAAAACACTAAATGTGCAGTAAATGTGGTTGGTTTCTTGTAAGCAAGGGTGAAATTGACATTTTGAATAGATTTAAACGTAGTTAAAGAAAGTGGTTAAGATTAAAATGTTTTAGTAATGTTTTCAGCTAGCCTTCATTTGTATGTATTATCTGGTTTTCAAAGGCATGTAAAGGCAGCCCAGTGCACGAAACTCCTACGTACGTAGGGTTCAGAGAAAGGGTGGACCACAAAGAACTTATAGTATATAATCTTACCTTACATTTTATAAGAGGCTGTTTCCACGCCTCAAACCCTTAACCTCCAATTGACATCAGACAACTTATTCATTGCCCTAAGGCATACCTTTTCGAGTGCACGTGATTTCTGATACTCTAAATTAGGGGTCTTTGCCCTCAAATGTATCTAAAATTGGACAAATGCATATACTTGGTCGCAAGTTCGAGTAGCCGTTTTCGTAAATTAACGCCGAGAATAGGATACCATGCTATCAACTATTGCATTTCTCGTAAATCAAAGGGCTTATAATGATCTGACACTTGAAATTTTATTTATTGGGCACCAAGAAATTGGAGGCGTAGAATAAGGTGTGTTAATCTGAACCGTCGAATTGTCGGGCAATCCCCTTCTTATAAGTATAAACTTAAAACCCTACAGGCTCTGCGCTCTCTCGCTGCCTCCGAACGATCCACAAGTGGAGAACTCCTGATTCCGGTACTCTCTCTCTCTCTCTCGCTCGCTCTTCCTCGGCAGAAATCTGAATCTTAAAGCTTAGGATTTTCTTACGTTTTCTGGGTTTTCAAGTTTAGGTTCTAAGCGTGAGTTTGGTTTCATATTTGAAGGTGAGATATAGATTTTTTACGGAGAGTTTTCTGAATTTTTTCTTGATTTTTAGGGTTTTAAGGTCATATCTTTCAAATTATTTGGAGCTTATTGCTAGTCATGACCACCTTTTTTGAGAAATTTCTTCCTTTCCTGTTGTTGTGCTCTTATTGGCTGTAAAATGCTATTTTTTCCGAGGAATGTTGAGGATGTCTGCTTTAATTCGGTTGAGAACCTAGCTCTGAATGATGTTATGACCCCTACAAAAATCTGAGGAGAAGCTTTTATCTAGATCTGGTAAACCTTTTGCTGTTGGCTGATAGTTGGGAGCTTTAGTAATCAACAAAACAATCTAAAGAGAAAATATTGAGGGCGATGTTTTCATGATATGATAACGAGATGGGTTGGATATCAGAATATATGTGCCGATCTTTAGATGGAAACGATCCCTGTATAGATAAAGTTAGGGTTTATAATGCTAGCAAGTTTGCTAGCTGGTCACTATTCGTGGGTCCTGTAATCCTGGCTTAGTATCCTTTCCAATGATCTTATCCATCAAATCATTGGATGCAAACGGATGCTGAAAATCCACCCTCGAATCTGCTGCCAGGATGGCTAGGATCTTCTGATTGAGTCCCTCAGATGACTGGATTTGCTACTATTACATTAAGGCAGGATATCGTTGTAGCTTTCCTTCGTATATGTATTTTGGATTTGCTCGTGATCTTTTGTCATCTGGAGCTTGTTCTAATATACAGAGCAAATTCAGGAGCAGGTGAGAGCAACCATGGCAGATACTAAAGCTGTAACTATCCGCACCAGGAAGTTTATGACCAACAGGCTGCTCTCAAGGAAGCAGTTTGTGAGTTTCAACCTCAAGTTTTCTGATTAGTTTGGTTCTCACAATTCTTTTCGAACCTTAATTTTCTTAATCTTCCATCGCTTTTTTTGCTTTGTATAGGTCATTGATGTGCTGCACCCAGGGAGAGCCAATGTCTCCAAAGTATGACTTTGCCTTTTTAATCTGTTTGACCTATTGTTTTTGGCATATCAGTAGCTTTTTCTATATTGTGCTTTCTATTGGGTTTTTTGTTGATGGACTTCTCTGTTTCCTGTCTCTGTTTTTCTTACTTTCAAGGCCGACCTGAAGGAGAAGCTGGCTAAGTTGTATGAAGTGAGGGACCCAAATGCGATCTTTGTATTTAAGTTCCGTACGCATTTTGGTGGCGGCAAATCAACTGGATTTGGTCTGATTTATGATTCTGTCGAAAGTGCCAAAAAGTATGAACCCAAGTACAGGCTTATCAGGGTAAGTTTTAGATATCGGCCTCCTTTTCCTTTGCATCTTAAGTTCTCCTTAAATACAGAATGTATCTGGTTGGAGACTGCTTTTCCTGCCTCCTGCTGTATGTGCGCTTATGAACATCTTTACATGTTGACAGCCTATCTGCTAAACCATTTTTCATACTTTGTTTCCTTTAATGTGAGATCCCCTACTCTTGAGGCCTAGATTGTTATCTGGCATTGTAGGAATAAAGTCAGTTGTCATGCTTTATTGATTATAGTTTTCTCCTTCTCGCAGAGAAACTTGTCATCATTGTTACATGCGCGGGGTCATCCTTAGATATTCATGGTCTTCTGTATTTGGGAATTTCTCGAGTAATGGTTGTCATTGTCTTTTGAAACTTTTTATCATGTTTCGCAGGCAGGGTGCATAGTTGTGAAGCATTAGAGGTTAATAATGTCAACGTAAAGTTGTGTTCTAGTTCAGCATTCAACAAGATATGATTTAATTAACTTTGTCATAGAAGTTAAGTCTTCGTCTGTTATCATTTCTTTGTTATTTTTCTTATTAAATTACAGGATTTGCAATTCTCATTGTCAGCAAAGAAAGAATACATTAATCTAATGGAAAACTCACAAAACTAGTTTGAAACTAAAAGATTTAATTAGCATTAAGCATCTAGTGGTCAACAAGTGTAAACAAACTTCTGTGTCAATAAGATGTTTTGGCCGTGAGGGATTCTCAAAATCAGATTTCAACTCTAGTGTTTCTCTACCTTTGAGTCAAGAAGGTAGTCAAAGCTATTCGCAAATCAGATGATTTGTGGAGCCTTGTGGCATTTGTGTTCCAATTCTAGGTGGCAGCATCAGAATGTTTGCAGTTCTGCAGTTAATTCCATATGATTCTTTACTTGGGAATGAAACCACATCGGTTATTGTAATTCATGTGTGACTTATGAAAGATGAAATTTGGCCGAGTGTGAGGTATTCAATGAATTATGATCTTATCCTATTGGCATGTGATGGTGCCATGGTAGTTGCTGCTTCGGACTCAATTTTTTATTCTACCAGTTGCTCATATCTATAGTAATTTACCATTTAGAATGATACTACGATGAGATAATTTATCTAGACTCTGCATAAATCTGGACTGTGGTAAAACTATCATCTCTGTTGGGATTTCTGTATTCGGTTAGGCTGCAATTTATACTTGTTGCATAAGTTATTGTGGCCAATGATCTTCAGTTGCACTGTTGGCCATAAGGTGGTGAATTTCTCTTTGCAAAAAGAAATGGCAAAGCTGCATAGAAAAGGTATTCTCAGAATGTTGGTGACACTAAATTGTTTTCTCCCTAGGATATTGCTGTGTGCAACTCTGTTTATGCATCTGTCATCATGCCGTTCACATGCCACCAGATATCTACAGACTGTATTACATTGTGCATGCAAGTCAAATTTGTGAGTCTTGTACTTATCTACTATATATTTTTTGTGTTTTTTAGAATGGCCTGGATACAAAGGTTGAGAAGTCAAGAAAGCAGGTGAAAGAGAGAAAGAACAGAGCGAAGAAGATTAGGGGAGTTAAAAAGGTGAAGCAGCAAAATTTTCTATATTTGTTGTCTCTCTCCCTTTTCCTGAAACTTACTTTCGTACTATTATTTTTTCTTTATCATGTGCAGACCAAGGCTGGAGATGCTGCCAAGGGAGGCAAGAAGAAATGATTTTGCATGCTCATTTCCTCTAGGTCGATTTTGGTGTTGTTTTACATACCAAGCAGGATTCAAAATGTTTTGTTCTGTGGTTTTGAGTTAGAGATGCTTTTTGAGGATTGCTTTCGATATAGTACTAGTTCAATGTAGATTTGTTCTAGCCGGGTTGATTTCTCTTTAGTTATAAGCATTTAATGACTTGTCAAAATCCTTTTCTTCAAGATAGTCTCTGGAATTGAATGGGTGAAGCCATATTTATCTCTGTAGTTAGTGAATCAACTATTTTCTGTTCAATCAATCAATTCAATCAAGCAAAGTACTTGATGAGAGATTGAAACAGGTCTATGTAAAAGCAAGAAGTTCTAATCAAAATCGGCTTAATCTTAGAGATGATAACACCAACGCGACCTTGTGATCATTATTTCACATACAAGGCAGTTACAATAGACTTTCTGGTGAGAGATGGTCAAGAGCTAGCTCGCAAGAACGTTTTGATCCTCCGTTACCGTATTAACTGTATCAGATCTGAGGTCTCAAATGCCATACAAAATTGGAGGGCACGTTATGCGGGAATGGGGGCACCAAATTGGAAGAAAGGGGTAAGCTCAGAGCTCCCGATGTTTTTCCTTTGCTCACTGTTACTAGGTAGTCTGTTTGTATTAGATGAGCATTGCATAACTTCTCCATGCTGGGCAATGTATTAGTGAAATAGTTATTTGTTTGGGCATTTGGACGGCTGCACAATATTCCAGTTTTCTTTGTTTAGAATCATGTTTTGATACACGTACTCCATTCATATCGGAAACAAACAAGTGATGTTGCTTTACCAAATTTTATATGGCTGATCGCCTTAGTAGTGTCAATAATGCTCCGTGGGGGATGATTCCACTACGCTAAAAGATCAGTGTCATACGCTCAATGACTTCAACGACCTGATCTCAGAGTTCAAATTTTCAATGTTAAAAGCATTAAACAAAATGCCACGTTCTGCATAAAAATGTTTGGCCAACAAACATATCCTTTTGTATATTGCCAGTAGTGCCGGTGCATGAAGCTCCCTCATATGGGGGGTTTGGGAAAGTGGCAGACCACAAGGGTTAATAGTATAGTCTTACTTTGCATTTTGCAAAAGGTTGGTTTCAAGCCAAGAACTTGTGATTTTAAAGTCACGACGATAACTCTATCGTTCTTATCACATCATCATCATCATCATCATCATGACCTTATCCCAATTAGGGGTCGGCCACATGAATCTTATTCCTCTATTCCACTCTATTAAATATCATGTCTTCATTTAGTCTTAAAGTTTTAAAATTTTTCCTCACCACTTCTATCCACGTTCTTTTGGGCCTTCCCCTTGCCCTTTTAAAACTTTCTACTTGTATTGTCTCACTTCTTCTAACTGGTGCCGTTGTTGGTCTCCTTTGAACATGTCCAAACCATCTAAGTCTAGTCTCCCTCATCTTATTACCTATTGGTGCTATCCCTAAATTTTCTCGAATATTTTCATTTTGAATTCTATCTTATCTTGTCTTACCACTCATCCATCTCAATATCCTCATTTCTACGACGCTCATCTTATAAGTATGATGTTCCTTAACTGCTCAACATTCTGATCTATAGAGCATGGCTGGCCTTATGGCCATCCTATAAAATTTTCCTTTTAGTTTAAGTGGCACCTGTCTATCACACAAAATTTCAGATGCACATCTCCATTTGTTCCAACCCGCTTGAATTCTCTAAATAACTTCCCTCTCAATCTCTCTACTCTCATGAATTATTGATCCTAAGTACCGAAAGTGGTCTTTGGCGAGGACTTCTTGGTTATCAATCTTGACTGGTATTCTACTCCTACTCTCCTTGCTAAAATTACATTCCATATATTCTGTCTTAGTTCGACTAATTTTAAATCCTTCAAATTCTAATGCTTCTCTCTATAATTATAGCTTTATGTTTACACCCTCTCTTGTCTCATCAAATAAGACTATATCATCAGCAAATAACATATACCAGGGAATCTCCTCGTGTAGATGTTTTGTTAGCTCATCCATAACCAATGTAAAAAGGTATGGACTCAATGCCGATCCTTGGTGCAATCCTACAGTGACAGGAAAATCACCAGTCACACACTAGTGGTCTTAACATTTGTTACCGCTCCCTCATACATATCTTTAATTATGTCTATATATCCTTGCGAAACCACTTTACCACCCAACACTCTCCATATTAACTCTCTAGGGACTCTATCATAAGCTTTCTCTAAATCAATAAAGACCATGTGGAGGTCTTTCCACCTTTCCCTATATTTCTCTACTAATTGTCTTAGTAAGAAAATAGCCTCCATGGTAGACCTCCCAGGCATGAAACCAAAATGATTCTCTAATACACTTGTTTCATGACGCAGCCTCTTCTCAATCACTCTTTCAAAAAGTTTCATAATGTGGCTTATAAGTTTGATCCCTCTATAATTAGTGCAGCTCTGTATGTCTCCTTTATTCTTATAAATTGGTACAATAGAGTTTTTCCTCCACTCATCAGGCATTTTCTTTGATTTTATAATCTTGTTAAACAACTTAATCAACCAAACTACCCCAATGTCTCCCATATGCTTTCAAACCTCTATTGGTATACCATCAGGCCCCATGGCCTTTCCTGATTTCATCTTTTTCAAGGCCTCTTTTACTTCAGGTATTCTAATCCTACATTCATACCTATAATATCCAATGTTATTTTGATTTATAGTATTTTCAATCCCTATATTCTCAGGGCCATTGTCATTTAACAATTTTTGAAAGTATGTTTCCCACCTTTGTTTGATCTCATCATCTTTGATTAATACCCTTTGATCATCGCTTCTTATACACCTAACATGATCTAAGTCCTTACCTTTCTGTTCTCTTACTTTTGCAAGTTTAAGCACATCTTTCTCACCTTCTCTTGTTCCTAGTCTATTGTAGAGCTCATCGTATGCTTTAAGTTTAGCCTTACTATTCTCTTAGCAATGTTTTTAGCATTCTTATATTGCTCATAGTTTTCATTATTTCTAATCTTTTGCCATGCTTTAAAACGCATTCGTTTTTCTTTAATAACTTTTTGAACTGTTTCACTCCACCACCATGTTTCCTTTGCTAATACCCTTTTACCTTTAGATACTCCTAAGACATCTTTTGCCACTTTCTTAATGCATTCAGCCATATTAATCCACATAGTATTTACTTCTGTTTTATAGTTCCACTTTCCTTCTACCATCAACTTATTTTTGAAGGAGGTTATTTTCTCTCCTTTTAAGTTCCACCACTTAGTTTTTGGGTGTGTATTAAGTTTAGTTCTTTTACTCCATCTTTTGATATGGATATCCATAAACATTAACTTATGTTGTGAGGTCAAACTCTCAGCAAGTATCACCTTACAATCCTTACATGTAGATTATTCATTATTCTTAAGTAGAAAAAAGTCTATTTGGCTTTTATGAAGTCCACTTTTAAAGATTATTAAATGTTCATCCATCTTCTTAAAGAGTGTATTTGCAATGGATAAGTTATATGACAAAGCAAAATTGAGGATATTCTCCTCCATCTCATTTCGTTCACCTATACCATATTCACGGTGTATTCTATCCTATCCTTCCTTATCTTTTCCTACATGGCTGTTTAAGTCTACACCTATAAATATCCGCTCAGTGTTAGGAATTTCTTGCATGACTTCCTCCATATCTTCCCAAAACTGTTTCTTAATTATCTCTTGTAACTCTACTTGTGGTGCGTATGCACTTATAAAATTTATAATTTGCTCTCCTAGAATAATTTTTATTATTATAATTTTATCGTTGATTCTTTTAACATTCACAACTTTATCCTTTAATTCCTTATCTACTATTATTCCTACGTCATTTCTGTTATTTTCCTTTTTTACGTACCATAATTTATACCTCTCTATTTCTCTTGCTTTAGCCCCTTTCCACTTAGTTTCTTGGATACAAGCGATGTTGACTCTCCTACGTTTCATCGCATCTACTAACTCTAAACTCTTGCCAGTTAGCGTCCCTATATTCCATGTGGCGATACGAATCTTATGTTCTGGTGATAACCTATTTACTATTGCCTTTCTTGACCTCCATGGTATGAACCCATGTCCACTTTTTATTGCACTTGGGTTCTGATGCAGCGCGTCGCTTTCGAGGGGACGCTCTAGCAGCCCTTGCCCATTTTTCACTACACCCGGGATATGATGTAGCGCGTCGCTTCTGGGAGAATGCCCTAGCAGCCCTTGCCTATTTTTCACCACACCCGGGATCGGATGTAGCTCGTCACTTATGGGGAACGCCCTAGCTTGAGAGAATGTCTATTTTCGATTCATGTCATATTTGGGGTGCCGTATTTCTTAAAAGCTGAAGATGATTTTCATTTCTTCCTTACAAACTAATATACATTCATTTGCAAGCAAAAAAGAAATAACAAAACCATCTTTAGCTTCACCCTTGCCGGCTGGCTACCTGACACAAGGGTTGCCATATTTAAGCAAAGGAAAATGATTTTCATTTCTTCCTCACAAATTAATATACAAATGCATATTCATTTGTAAGAAAGAAATAACAAAATCATCTTCAACTTCTCCCCTGCCGGCTGGCACCTGACGCAGGACCCTCCTCCTTTTTCATCCAGGCTTGGGACCGTCATTGGCCGAGTTGCTCTTATCACATCATCTAGAGAAAAAAAAGAAGAAGCAGAGAATTGAGGCATACTTTGGTTTTGTGCATTTCTGGTGAGTTGTCAGGCTAGGAGGTTTTCTCAGGGGGGTTCCATATGAAAGGACATGGCAAATAATTTGTAAAGTTTTTGCAAAGAAGGCCATGACTGGTTAATTCAGACAAGTTGAATTGAGCTCTTTTGATTCCCTTCCACTGGCTAAAGCTAAACCCATTAAACAAGATCATGAGCATATAAAATGGACATTGAATGTACCTGTCATTGGAATACACCATTGACAATGCTCTTAAATCTAAGCCTTCCTCTGACACAAATTCAACCAAACATAAATAAGGATATAAGCATAAGAAAACTTAATGCATGTAAAGCAAGGATCAGTCTTAATCAAACCTTGTTTAGACAGATGAGGATAACTACTAATCTTGGCAAGACGGATAATGCAGTAGATATAGTTGGAGGGGTATTTTTACTAAAATATCAGAGAGTATAAGATTAATGAATCCCTCTCATATTTGATAAGCAATGTATTTAGTGAATCCCTCTCATGTAAGGGAGTTCATCCATGCAGGAATTACTATTCAGAAAAATTGTACTTGACTAAATAACAAAATTAGAGATGACTGGAAAATGCTTTAAAGAGGATTAGAAAAATCTTGGTCCTGATAGGAAGATGATCCAAATTATTCATCTGCTAGCCCTCCTTATCTCTCTCTCTCTCTCTCTCTCTCACACACACACACACACACATAGGAAAGAGAGTTTTTTATGGATAAACCTACACCGATGAGCAACTTGGAACCATGAACTAGCATAGGAAAGCCCCTTGTTATGCCATTGTGGTAGAGACCGTAGAGTAATAAAAGTTGATTTTTTACAACTCTCCTATTTCAGTCAAAACAGCCATTTTGGATCGAAAATGCCAAAACACAACTAGAAAAACCAAAATTATTTCCTCTGATAGCTTTATACATGTCATATATGCATAAAATAATAATAGACTTTTTACAATATTAAATGCAAGCAAACCTTATTTTATAAAGTTATTAAATATGAAGGAGCCAACTGTTTATATAATGGATGCAATTCCATTCGTTGATTTATCTAACCGATTGTATCGAACATAACTTTGATCTCCACCACCGATATCTTGAAGCAGGGTAATTGTTGAGGTCTAGATATTAGTTAATTATGGAAATTCCAAGGAATTAGTTGGGTTCTGGTGGCAGTTCAAGCATATCATTAGGTCAGGATCTTGGTTGAGAAGGGAAGGATATGAATGCTACCGGAGCAAAGTCATTTAATCATGTGGTGAAGGGGATATATACAAAAGGTCGCCAATGTTTGGTTAGGGGCACCGAAGTTTGAAGGAAAAAACAAAAGAGTTTCCGTAAGTGTACACGATCAATAGGAGAGAAAGGAGTACACACCCTTCTTTTATGCATGGCAAAATTATTTTTGTTAGTTTTAACTCACTCATCATGTTAGGAGTGACTTAAGTAGGCTAGACGTGAAATTCAATCCCCAATGGATGTTTCTAGCCAATCGATCCTGTGTTTCTTTAGGTCTAAAATCACGACTACCCATTTTTATTAAGTTTTTTGAAGATCTAAAACAAATGGCTAGAGTTATCTAAATGCATTCATTTATAATGGGTTACCTATTTTTGGTGTTTTAAACATGATATATATAGTTTAGATTTGCCAAAAAAAAGGTTGTACCATGCATCGAAAAGGGGGTTATACTCCTTCCTCTCCTATTAAGCGTGGACACTTACCGGAACCTTGCTATAATGGTAGAGTTGTTGTTTCATGATTTTAAGGTCACTAGTTCAAGGCGTGGAAACAGCCACTTGCAAAATGCAAGGTAAGGCTGCGCAATATTGACCTTTGTGATCGGCCCCTTCCCTAAACGCCGCATACGCAAGAGCTTCGTGCACAAGGCTGCCTTTGTTACTTACTGTAACTCAAAAGTCATAAGATAACTATTTAAGAATAAAAAGGCCTGAGGTTACATGGCCTTGTTCTCCATATCTAAATACCTTTATCCATGTCATAGGGCTGTCGATAGAATGGAAAACCACTGTCCATAATAAGTTTAACATTGGCAGCTACTTTCGAAGGCATTTCCTAGTGCAGAATTATAGAGGTCGGCTCTATTGATCTAGGTCACCGTCCGCTTACACTTATTCACCAACATTGACGAAAGACATTAATTCCTTAAGGATCATCAAGCATACTTAACTGGATCTGCCCATCACGGTGATGATCAACCCTACAATGAAATTGATTTCTTGTGCCTTCTTTTTCCCAGTAGACTGAAAAAAGCACCAAATCTATCTCTTTATGTGAATGAATTACACATTATATGCATTGTACCAGAAGAAAAAGAAGCAGCACACATGCAGCTCCCCATAGACCACAGCAGGCATGAATCTTTTCTCTTTCACCATTGCTTCTCTTATTATCACAATATGTTAGTCAAGTCATCGACACAATTGTCATGAAAATTATATCAGATACCGCTAGAAGAAGAAGGGGCTTGGTGCAACAGCGTGCAATGGTAGAGTTGTCGTCGTGTAATCTTGAGGTCACAGGTTCAAGGCGCAGAAACAGCCTCTTGCAAAATGCAAGGTAAAACTACATACTAATGACCCTTGTGGTTACCCTTTCTTCGGACCCTACATATGCTGGAGTTTCATGCACCGGAGCTGCCACTTTATACCGCTAGAAGAGCCTATGATGGGTCCATGTGCGTTCTCCTCTTCGCGGGTTGGCTTCGGAAGTTAACGCTTAGGAACTGTCAATCAGCCAACGAAATCTGCGTACGTTTTGCACAGCGAAATGGGATTGTCCTCCATCTGTTGCCCTTGTTATCGGTAGAAGTGCGTTGATCGGTGTGAGCTTGCACCGGTGTTGGATGGTGAATGGCGGTGGAATTTACAACGATGATATAGGTGACGAGTTTCTACTTAAGAATAAGAATTTAGCAGTTGAATTTGTCATATTGGATCTAAGGCCGGATGAAATTGCATGTTCATTATCTGCTTTTGGATGTGATTTTGCTAATACATGTCCTATCATCACCTTGTTCTTTTGTGGGCCTGGATTTCGGATTGATATTAAGAAATAACCAGACCACATAAATGGATGGAATTGGACCTAAAAAGCCATTCAGATTAGTTATTGATTAGGTATCAGTGGAAACATCAAGATAAATGAGTTAACCAAGTATCAGATCGATCAAATTAAACAAATGATAAGTCAAGATATGTTGTTCATGGGGAATTGAAGAGGAAAGAACAAGCAGACATCAAACAATTTATTTCCATTTCTTGTTATCGTGGAATTCATAATCAAGATGGATTGCCCTTAGGCGGTCAAAGAACTCATACTAATGCAAGGACTTCTTGCAGTCCGCCGATCACTTGTTGAAACTAGGTAGCTCATTCTCAGTTAGATATTGATTTGAACCTTGAATTGCCTACTAGCCCGCTTCCCAAACGGGACCTTGCTTCTTGCTCAGCCCTACTAATAAGGGGCCTGCACTTGACCCTTTGCATGAAAAGGATCTTGAAAAAATTAGAAAAATTTTCTTGAAAAAGGAGGAAATACATAACGTCAAGGGTGTCCATCTTTTCCCAAGTCCGATAAATCAAAGTTTGAATTTGAATTGTTGTCCTGCAGAAATTCAAAAAATTCATCATAAATTGATTTGTAAAGATGGAGAAACAATGGAAGAGGGCTTTTAATAAGGTTGTTATCAATCTTGAAAAAGGTGATCAGGCAAAAAGCAAACACTTTTTTGTTTTTTTATCAAGAACTCTTTGGAAAAATAATGTTTATTTCTTTTTTGTTGAGGTACGAAATGGTCAAATTCTTATATAAGAGAGACTTTTTCTCCACTGGAAG
Organism: Warburgia ugandensis; assembly: GCA_035236585.1. Classification (NCBI taxonomy): domain Eukaryota; kingdom Viridiplantae; phylum Streptophyta; class Magnoliopsida; order Canellales; family Canellaceae; genus Warburgia; species Warburgia ugandensis. The sequence continues at coordinate 23,609,169 of CP141130.1, read as the reverse complement.
AAATTCCATCGTTGGAAAAAGAAGGCTATGGTTGAATAGGACTGAACCATTCAAATGCCCTCTCAAAGGGAATCAATTTCACATACATTTAGCCATGGGAAGGGGAGATGTGAGACAAGCCCTTTCACTAATAGAAAGACTATCTCTCAAAGGTTCACTAATTACTTGACTATTTGAGGACATTCAGTGCCTTACGAAGATAACAAACCAGCTTAGAATAGGAATTTTGAAGACACTACACGGATTTCCCAGGAAATGAAGCCATAGGCCACATAGGTTCAAAGCTAGACCAACTGCTCCAAGAGCACTCATCCATAAACCAGTTACTAGCACAAATAAAAGATATATAACCAATGGAAGTAGTAACCCACAGGTCTCTTTTGCAGCAAAAAGCAAAAGCAAGGAATGTCACCATCTTCAAATCCCTTACTAATCTAATAGAACTTCTCTCCAGTAGCACCATGAACAGCGTAGAGTGGAGTAGTGCCTACGAGGTAAGCAGCTCCTTTCACATGAAATGAGCGTCGAATTATTCAAATAAGAAAAGGATGAATCAAACATACCTACTACACCAAAATTGGGTGTAAAGAACCAATCGACACTCTTCAATGTCTTGGCCATTCAAACTTTTGAACTAAACGAGACAACTAGATCATTTGAAAGGGTAGAGTAAATTATATTATTTTAATTGGTACCGAAAAGGAATGATAGATAATTTGAATTTTCAAGATTATGCCGGTAAAGTGAAGCTCCTTCAAAACCAAGCTGAACATATTTATCCTCTCTGAACTATTCATAACTCAACCATTGAATATTGCATTAGGGATCCCCGTGTGATACGTCTAAGCCATTTATCGTGCTAGGAATGCTACGATATGATATGCTAGAAACCAAATTTCACATCCACTCGATGCTTTTGGCCAATGAATGGCTTATGTTTCGGTCAAAAATAACAACCATCCATGTCTATTTATTCTCTCAAAGACCAAAAAACAAGTAGCTAGAATCATTCGTTAAAGTATATTTTGCGGCAAAAGTCCAACCTTATGCCATTGGATACTTTAAGCCCATGTTTCTGTCAGCTGAAAATCACCACTGTTTTTTCATTCAATTTCTCAGAGACCCTAGCGGAGGATTCCTGGTTTAATACAAGAAATAAGAGCAGCAGTAAGTAATGAGCCCTCTGCAAGAGGCCATTTTCACGCTGCAAACCTGTGACCTCAAGATCATACAACAACAACTCTGCCATTGCACCAAGGCTCTCCTTCGGATCTTATGATACTAAAAAAAAGAAAAAGAAAAGATAACATGCTACTGCCATTACCAATTTATATTTTACAAACATATTCCCAGCATCCGCTGACTAAAAAGTAAAAAACAAAAATTACGGAGCCAAAGTGATGGCTGAAGCCAGGACCAACTAGGTGCCATAAATATGTCTGTGCACCGGAGGACCAAAACTCTGAACTACTTCCAACCACGGCTTGTCTAAGATCAACAAAGAATCTTCTGATAAGTGTCCAACAAATAAAACAGGATCCTTGAAAGAACTAAAATCAAAGTTCTTTTTACCAGTGAAATCCTGTTTTTTATTGGAATCCTCCCACTTGCGCTTCACATTCCCATTCCTGGTAGGCCCGTTTACCTTATGTGGTGACGAATCCAAACAACTGGGCGAGTCATCATCGTCATCTTTTGCCACCGGTGTCTTGAAGTCTATAAAGCACATTGCCCTACAAACAAAGTTACACATCAATAATAGCTCTCAACCAAAGGTCCGAACTTCAAATGCTAAAATTCACACTAACTGAAAGACCCATCAACCAGAGAGAGTATTTCCATTAGCTCTGTTGCAGCCCGCAGAGTTGGTACACATCCCTACGTGTGAATTGAACTATGATATGGTGCTTTCTTCTTTTATGTCTACGTGGTTTTTCCATGTGCAAATCAATAAGATGCACCAAAAGTACTAGTGAAGCCTAATGGTTGCTGACACAAACTGTTCATCTCCTATGCCTCCCCTAAGATACATCATGCCTTAAATTAAATGATGCTAAACCCACAACTTTTTAAGAAATTTTATATCCTTCTATAATTTGATTTTCTTGGTCGATAAAATATAGTCTCTCATCAGAATCCCAATCATTGCATCGAAATGGTTCAGTAAAGCCAGTAGGATATCGTTCATGTCTGCAATCCAGAGCTATCAATTTTCAACTACCAAATAATAGGACTCGGATTAACCAAGATGATTTTGGGTACATGGCTTATCTAAGATTGCATCGAGAAGATCAGCAATTTGGATAACCAAATTTATGGTACAGTAGACACCATAAAGCAGCTCACTGGAATCAAGCAACTGAAATCTATCTGAATTTTCCAACCCACCCACAAATCTCTGCCATGTAAAGCAGAAAGGCTTAACCAATTGACACCAGGAGGTTTTCCAGTCATCTCCTAAAGCAATAAATAGTCTCTTGTGCCAACAGATCAAATCCCATATTAATTAGGAACGCCCAAAACAGATAAAGTTCCTTCAAAACAAATGCTTATAGCGTGGGAAAGTGAATGCACCTGGAACTGTAGACAATGACAGAGGCTGCAGAAGCACAAGGGGGAAATGAAAGTCCAATAACCTCTCCCGGAAATTCCTGAAATCTTCTGGGCAGAACGAATGTGTGCCGCCTTGACCATTCACTCAATTGCTTGGCCTCCACATCAAACACGTATACCTGGTTGGTAGATGTTGTGATAACAAGCACATTGCTGTTTCCAGGCAGAAAGCTCCCAGCTGTAACAGAAGCTCCATTCAATCTAGATATGAACCAGTGCTGCCTGTAGATCAAAACCCAAACCATATCAGAAATGTAGGGAAGTAAAAGAATTCTGAATAATGAGAAAGAACAGAATCAGCCCAGGATATCAAGGGTTAGTAATATATGTACATATGTACCGATCTGTGTGCGTGCAACAATATTATATATGAAGAGTGACAATAGCATACTAACGATGTGTCTACCAAGATTCAGAAGAATTTGACAAAATGAAGGCTGTAACAAATTTAGAAAAAGAGTGAGCAGGTTTACCCCGCAAAAATAGGATTTGTGGAGACAGATAATGATGACCAAAATCAAGCCATCAAGAGAGAGCAGCTCACAGAAAACCAACTATATCACTGATACAACACTTTTGAGATGCTTTGGTTTAAAAGCAGCACCTGGAGAATATGAGATAGAAATGTAATACCCTTATACCATATGGTGAAAATATGGATATTTCAAAGTTTTGTTGATCTCAGACCCTTACATGATGTTAGGTGGAAGATCTAACCCATTCATCTTGTTTCACCTTCCTCAAATTAACTACACAAAAATCATGTCGATTGGATGACCTTAGCCTATGTTTCCTTGGATTTTAAATCAACACTGATTGTTAAAAACTCAAAAAAACTAGTTGTTGGAATCATCTGATTGGCATAATTTTCACACATAGCATAAACAAGAGGGTCAAACAAGTTGAACAGCCTAGATCAAAAACAGACGTAAAAGGAGTGCATCTATGGCAGGATGGGTCTGGGATTTCCATTAGCATATTTCTAAATCAGAAATGATAAAATATTAAAATCAGGGAACATTATTCACGCTGAAAAGGATATGTTACCTATGAATCTCCAGATTAAAAATATAGATATCTCCGAAGCAATTGATTGCAGCCAACCACTGACCATCTGAACTAGTAAACATTCTGGTTATGGGAGGCTCACTTGGTGGTAAATTCATATCATCCTCCTTCCGGCAAGGTATGAAAGTATGCAGAAGCTCTGCTCTCTCCACATCAATAACCTGTTAACCCACGAATGAGAAACAATGGGAAAAGTTCAACCAAACCCGTCATAAATGGTGCACACAAGACGAGCCTGCCAAATTGAATCATCTACTAATCACATGATGAAATTCAATCTGGCCAACAGAATGTAAAAATACACATGGAGAAGTATCAGCTAGAGACAATAAGATTCTTCTATGAATTGAACCAGTTAGGCTAAACTACACCTAGTACTGACAGATTGAAGAGCTTACATATATTTTCCTATCATGGCCAGCTACCATGAAGTAAGTTGAATCTGCAGAGAAAGCCATAGAATGAGCAAAAGGCAGAGACCGAGGTAGTTGCCTTTTACTGATTTTACACCCGTTGCGTCCAACTTCAGGCCTTATTTCAAATAGACTCGGCTTCAAATGGTCAGAGTATGCAAGCAGTGCCCCAGTGCCAGACATGGTGCTGCAAATGATCTTTCGAGATGCCCTACTCTTAACTCGAGCTAGCAATCTTGTTGCCACAGACCTCCCATGTCGCATAGGATTAGAATCACAACTTGGTTTAACAGATACTACATCTAACCAATCAGAGCACTGAACAAGCATCAGAGGCTCCTTGTTTATGATTGTATTAAGCACCAACTGTATAGGCACTCTCTGTGGTGCGGGGCAGATATCATGTGGAGCAAACTTGGTGAATTCTTTAGCAGAATAAGCAAATAGCTTTGTATCATCACCAGCTGATATAAGCATGGGAATGCCCAAGTGTGCCCACTTATGATAACTGGAACTACCAGGTTCCTTCTGATGACGGGACCTGGTTACCTTTTCATTAGGCAATGGATCTGTTAATAAGGAGGAATAAAATCAGAAGAACAACTCAAAAGATTTACCAGAAGGAAACACAAAAAGGAAAATGTATTGAAGAACTCTGTAAGACAAGGACAGAGAAACCACACTTCAATGACCAACCTTCTCTGCTGATAGGCACAGCCACAGTCAAGGCTCTAACATCATGTGTATGAGCTCTGATGTAACCAACATATACCCACTTTTTTACAACTGTAGAAGAGTTCTGATCACTAGACCCATGTGCATCACTACATAGCTTATATAGAATAACCTGAAAAGAAGGCCAAGATCACTAAGTCAATAGTTGCAGCCAGATAGTATTATCATTACTAGCCATGACTAATTGCATAAATAGTAATTTCTACTACTCAACAAGACAGCAACAGTTATATAATCAGACTTTTGCAAACCTTTAAGTTGGCAGAAAGATCATCCAAGAGCATCCTAATTGAGATGTGTTAAAAGGTCAAACCCATCCGTACCATTAGAAGAATGTATGTCATTACAAGTTTAACCATGAATGACAGATTACCCCGCCTGCACAGGCTATCCTAGTCACATTTCTTCTTCTTTTGATATATATATATATATATATATATATATATATATATATATATATATATACTTTCAAATGAACTGGTGAATGTTTGTTAAGATACAATGAAGACTGGTACATAACTGCCATATCCTTCAAAGGAAACGTCTCCTAGAGTCCAGATGTTTAAGCATTCCAGTTGCACTGGCAACTAGCTTCAAAAATTGTAGTCGATCCATGTTGTGAACTTCATAGGCATAAGTACCCAATGGACAAGATATCACAGAAATAATCACTTTCTTATATATCTGTTACCATCCACCAAAGATGCCTTCAGTTTCTCAAAGATCATCCTCACCACTGTCTGAAATATCATAAATTGGACCTTACAAAGTTTTGGTAACTGTGATTTAACCTTATTCTTCAAAATTCTTCCAACAAATCCTTTAGGACGATTGTGATTCTCAACCCTTTGGTTTGGAAATATCAATTCCACACTCATAGCAAGATCATTACTTTCACACTATCTAAACGTTGCAGAAGTATTCATGGCTTTCTCTCTTCTTTGGATATTTTACAATATTAACACAACAACAGACAGCATCAATGTCCACCATATCCTACAACATGTTGTTTGTACACTTAATAACAAACCAAAAGGACTAGACATCATGAAGGGAGCCTCATTTCTCCTGCAAATCCCACCATGCAATGTAAAGGTTTGAATGAAGTTAAACCCCAACTTCATTCCTTTGCCATGAATTGAGATAACATTCTCCAAAATCCCATTGTCATTCACCATCACAACATGGAAGAATTGTGAGGCAATGTCTAGGTGCCATATATTACTGGCAAGATGATGAGGCTTTCTCCTACATTATAGGTCATTCAATCTTCTGCAATATCAAAACCTCAGTCTGCCTCAGACAATTTTCATATTCTTCTCCATAAGATCCTCACAATGAAGCTGATAAATTTACCTTGTGACCACTCAATTAATCACTACTCCAGTTAATACACTTAAAGCATACAATTCGATGCCAATATGAGCACTATCTAACACTATTAACAGACGCAAATAGTAGCATATGAAATTCGTGCCCTGAGAATATAGACATTGAAAGAACTGTAACTCAAATAGCGTTGGACTATATAGACACTACTGTAGGATTAGGATACCTGAAACAAAGGGGCTTTTAGAAAGATGAAATTAGGAAAGGCCCTCTGGTATACTAATAGAGGTTTGAAAGTATATGCGAGATACTGGAGTAATTTGGTTCACAAAGTCTCTTAACAAGATTGTAAAATCGAAGAAAATACTAGATGAATGAAAGAAAAGCTTTATTGCACCAATTTATAAGAATATAGGAGATACACAAAGTTGCACTAATTATCGTGAGAACAAACTCATGAGTCATACTATGAAACTTTAGGAAAGAGTAATTGAGAAGAGGCTATGACATAAGACGGGTGTATCAAAGAACCATTCTGGTTTCATGCCTGGGAGGTCTACAATAGAAGCTATTTTCCTACTCAGACAATTGATAGAGCAAGGGAAAGGAGGAACACATGGTCTTATTAACTTACAAAAAGCTTATGATAGCGTTTCTACAAAGCTAATTTAGTAGATGTTGGTTGAGAAAGGAGTTTCACAGGAGTATATAAGCATAATTATGTACATATATGAGCGATAACAAATGTTAGGACCACTAGCGGAGAGACACATGATTTTCCTCTCACTATAAGATTGCACCAAGAATTGGCATAGAGCCTGTACCTTTTCATGTTGGTTTTAGATGAGTTAATAAATCATTTGCACGAGGAGATTTCACGGTGCATGTCATTTACAAATGGCATAGTTTTGATTGATAAGACAAGAGGGGGCATAAGCATAAAGCTAGAGTTGTGGAGAGATGCTATAGAGTCTAAAAGATTTAAACTTAGCCAAACTAAAAGCATATGAAATGCAATTTTAACAAAGAAAGAAGTAAGAGTGAAGCATTAATAAAGATTGAAAACCAAGAAGTTCTAAAAAAAACCACTTTCAATATTTGGGATTGATAGTTCATGAGAGGATGTTACCTAGAGAATCTAAGTCAGGTGGAACAAACAGAGATGTGCCTCTAAAGTTGTGTGTGATTGACGGTGCCACTCAAACTGAAAGGAAAATCTACAAGGCTAACCATGTTCTATGGATCGGAGTGGTGGCCATTTAAAGAACAATTGGCACATAAGATGAGCGTAGTTGAAATGGGGATGTTGAGATGGGTGAGTGGCAAGACAAGAAATGATAGAAATTAAAATTAAAATTTTAGAGGAAACTAGGAGTAACATCAATAAGTAACAAGATGAGAGAGGGTAGACATAAATGATTTGGATATGTCCAACGGAGATTGAAACGACACCGGTTAGGAGTGAATTGAACCAATTTGAAGGCTGTAAAAGGGCAAGGTGAAAGCCCAAAATGATATGTATAGAAGTGGTGAGAAAAGATTTAAAAACTTTTGCACTAAATAAGGCCATGACACTTTAATGGAGGAACAAGACCGATGTTTCCAAACCCTAATCAGGATAAGGCCTTGATGATGATGATGACTTACACTTTCTAATCACGCTTGAGGTTAGCCATATAGCTTCAGTGATGGATGGTAATTGCACCGGTGTAGATGGAGGTCGTGATACATAACATACATATCAAGTGATTCATGGCAATTGCATCAATGTGGATAGAGTCTGATATATGAAGATAGATATGTAAAATCAAGCATGGACGGGGCAACAGATTTTCCACTTTTGGGCTTTAAAATTACTTGCATCTGAAAAAATGATAGTGACTTCATTTACCTGCCTTTGACCTGTAACAAGGTTTTTATTTTTGGGTAAAGAATCTGTCCAAAACATAATGGGAGAAATTACTTGTTACACTTGTTTACTTACCAATTTCTTTAGTTGAATCACTAGAGCTTGAAGCTCCTGCAACCAGCAAATATACGAGCATTTCTAAAGCTGCTGCTGTTTCCTATTTCTAGATCCTAAATTCAGAGAAGATAGCTCTTAACTTCACGGAGGAGTTTCTTTTTTAAGTAATTTTATTGCTAAAACTCTAGACTCAGGTGGTCTAGAGAAATTACAATATCATTAAAAAATCGGAGAGAAGAATATATATAACCAATGACCACACATGGAAATCTACAAATTCTGAGATTCTTCCTAGTAGTACCCTCTTTAGCTTCGTCTGCTTCATTTCCTGATATGAGGGTATGAAAGAAAATGCATCTCTTGCCATTATTTGTGCACGAAGAATATCTCAAAGATTGTCAGATTTCCATGTTGCTTGATCCAAATTGCTGAGCCATCTAATAATTTCATTCAGTACATTTAAGAACTATGTGCATTTCACAATTAGTCTCAATGTTAATCAGAAGCCAACTAACTCCACCAATGCCAGTCCCAAGCTTGGATGAAAAAGGAAAAGGGTCTTGCGGTAGGTGTCAGCCAGCAAGGGAGAAGTTAATGATGATTTTGTTATTTATTTCCTTCTTGCAAATGAATATGCATTGGTTTATTAGTTTGCAAGGAAGAAATGAAAAACATCTCCAACTTCTTAAAATATGGCAACCCTTGCGTCAAGTGTCAACCGGCAAGGGAGAAGCTGAAGATGATTTTGTTATTTTTTTCCTGCTTGTAAGGAAGAAATGAAAATTATCTTCAGCTTCTTAAAACTATAGCAACCCTAATATGACATGAATCGAAAACTGACATTCCCTCAAGCTAGGGCATTCCCCATAACCGACGCGCTGCATCGGATCCCGAGTGCGGTGAAAAATGGGCAAGGGTTGCTAAGGCATTCTCCCAAAAGCGACGTGCTACATTGGATCCCGGGTGTAGTGATAAATGGGCAAGGGCTGCTAGAGGCTCCCATCGGAAGTGACGCGCCGCATCAGAACCCAGGTGCAATGAAAAGTGGACATGAGTTCATGCTATGGAGATCGAGAAAGGTGCTAGTAAATAGGATATCTCCAGAGCATAAGATTCGTAATGCCAAATGGAATATAAGGACATTGACAAGTAAGAGTTTGGAGTTAGTAGACACGATGAAACATATGCGAGTCAACATTACTTGTATCCAATAAACCAAGTGGAAATGGGCTAAAGCTAGAGAAATCGATGGGTATAAATTATGGGATATAGGAAAGGATAATAACAAAAATGGGTAGGAATAATAGTGGATAAAGAATAAAAGGATAAAGTTGTGGACGTTAAAAGAAATAGTGATAGAATTATAATAATAAAACTTGTTTTAGGAGAGCAGATCACAAATGTTATAGGTGTACACGCACTACAAGTAGGGTTAGAAGATATAATCAAGAGACAGTTTTGGGAAGATATGGAGAGAGTCATGCAAGAAATTCCCAACATTGAGGGGATAATTATAGGAGCAGACTTAAATGGCCATGAAGGAAAAGAAAAGGAAGGATATGATATAATACACAGAGGGTATGGGATAGGTGAACAAAATGAGATGGGGGAAACTATCCTCGATTTTGCTTTGTCATAAAACCTAGCCATTGCAAATACACTCTTTAAGAAGAGGGATGAACACTTAATAACCTTTAAAAGTAGACTTCATAAAAGCCAAATAGACTTCTTTCTATTTAGGAATACTGAACGATTAATGAGTAAGGATTGTAAGGTGATACCCGGTAAGAGTGTAACCTCACAACATAGGCTAATGGTTATGGATATCCATATCAAAAGATGAAGGAAAAGAAATGAACTTAATACGCATCCAAAAACTAAGTAGTAAAACTTAAAAGGAGAGAAAATAACCTCATTCAAAAATAAGATGATGGTAGAAGGAAATTGGAACTATAAAACAGAAGTAAATACCATGTGGACTAATATGGCTAAGTCCATTAAGAAAGTGACAAAAGATGTCTTAGGAGTATCTAAAGGTAAAAGGCTATTAGTAAAGGAAACATGGTAGTAGAGTGAAACAATGCAAAAAAGTTATTAAAGAAAAATGTATGTGTTTTAAAACATGACAGAAGACTAGAAATAATGAAAACTATGAACAATATAAGAATACTAAAAAGGTTGCTAAGAGAATAGTAAGTGAGGCTAACTTAAGGCATATGATGAGCTATATAATAGACTAGGAACAAGGGAAGGTAAGAAAGATGTGTTTAAAATTGCAAGAGTAAGAAAATAGATGAGTGAGGACTTAGATCGTATTAGGTGCATTAGAAGTGATGAAAGATAATGAAATTAAACAAAGGTGGGAGACGTACTTTCAAAAATTGTTAAATGACAATGGCTCTGAGAATATAGGGATTGAAAATACTATAAACCTAAATTACATTGGATATTATAGATATGAATGTAGGATTGAAATACCTGAAGTGAAAGATGCCTTGAAAAAGATGAAATCGGGAAAGGCCATGGGGCCCAATGGTATACCAATAAAGGTTTGGAAGCATATGGGAGATATTTGGGTAGTTTGACTAACCAAGTTGTTTAACAAGATTATAAAATCAAAGAAAATGCATGATGAGTGAAAGAAAAGCTCTATTGTACCAATTTATAAGAATAAATGAGACATACAGAACTACACTAATTATCGAGGGATCAAACTTATGAGCCACACTATGAAACTTTTGAAAGAGTGATTGAGAAGAGGCTATGGCATGAGACAAGTGTATTGGAAAATCAGTTTGGTTTTATGCCTGAGAGGTCTACCATGAAAGCTATTTTCTTACTAAGACAATTAGTAGAGAAATATAGGGAGAGGAGAAAAGACCTCCACATGGTCTTTATCGACTTAGAGAAAGCTTATGATAGGGTCCCTAGAGAGTTAATATGGAGTGTGTTGGGAGATAAAGGGGTTTTGCAGGGGTATATAGACATAATTAAATATATGTATGAGAGAGCGGTAACAAATGTTAAGACCGCTAGTGGTGAGACTGGTGATTTTCCTGTCACTGTAGGATTGCACCAAGAATTGGCATTGAGTCCATACCTTTTCACATTGGTTATGGATGAGTTAAAAAAATATTTGTACGAAGAGATTCCCTAGTACATGCTATTTACAGATGATATAGCCTTAATTGAAGAGACAAGGGAGGGAGTAAACACAAAGCTAGAGTTATGGAGAGAAGCATTAGAATCTAAAGAATTTAAAATCAGCAAAACTAAGACAGAATATATGGAATGCAATTTTAGCAAGGAGAGTAGGAGTGGAACACAAGTCAAGATTGATAACCAAGAAGTCCCTGTAAAAGACTACTTTCGATACCTAGAATCAATGATTCATGAGAGTGGAGAGATTGAGAGGGAGATTACCCAGAGAATCCAAGCGGGTGGGAACAAATGGAAATATGCATCTAGAGTTTTATGTGATCGACGAGTGCTCCTCAAATTAAAAGGAAAATTCTATAGGATGGCCATAAGGCTAGCCATGCTCTATGAATCGGAATGTTGGGCAGTTAAGGAACATCATGCTCATAGGATGAGCGTCGCAGAAATGAGGATGTTGAGATAGATGAGTGGTAAGACAAGAAAGGGATAAATTAGGAATGAAAATATTAGAGGAAATCTAGGGGTAACACCTATAGGTAACAAGATGAGGGAGATTAGACTTAAATGGTTTGGACATGTCCAAAGGAGACTGAAAACGGCACCGATTAGAAAGAGTGAGCCAGTGCAAGTAGAAGGTTTTAAAAGGGCAAAAGGAAGGCCCAAAAGAACGTGGATGGAAGTGGTGAGGAAAAATTTTAAAACTTTAGGACTAAATGAGGCCATGGTACTTAATAGAGAGGAATGGAGGAATAAGATTCATGTGGCGACCCTAATTGAGATAAGGTCTTGATGATGATGATGTTAATCAGAAGCCAAATTTTGACTTATGGATAATGAGATACTTCATGATGTTGGCCCAAATGCTCCTCCAAGAATCAGTTTGAAGTGGATCTTGTTAGGCCCAAACATTCATGAGAGAAATTCAAAATGGAAAACCAACTGTAAACTGAAAAAAACTAACCTATAAGTACAAATCATGCTTAGGTAAATCAGGCCAGAATTCATGACAAACAAAAGACCATAATCAGGATGCAAAATCAAAATATGTCCAATGTATAAAGCAAGACCAACATGAAGATTGTGGGCTCATTGTGGCTTCAAGTCCACTTGCCACCAATTTTGGAGGGTAAAAAAGGCAGACATGGACCCAGTAGCAAGGATAGATCAATAAGTGAATGTATTCAGAGGGTTTAGATAACTCAAATGCATGGGTGAATTCTACTCCACCAGGGGATGAAGAAGATACCACCACAAAAAACAAAAACAAAAGAGAGCCAAGTCAATTGAATGGGAGGACTCGAGTTAAGTGTGTGAATGATAAAGGCTTCCTTAGCCCTGTTCCTTTGAGTTGAAAGGCCAAGTCAACTGAAAGAAAGGACTCATTAGAACTGCACGAATGATACAGGCTCCTCTAGACCCGTTCTTTTTGAGTTGAAACTTCCATGGTCATTAAGTGGCATAAATTAAATGCAGTAAACGGTATCTTCAGATTCAGTTTTCCAATTGCCAATTGGTTTCTGCTTTTTATTCTGTCAAGGAGTTCTCAAAATCTGAGGTATTTGCATATCAGATAATTTCTGTGTTTGAGGTTAGAAGCTAGTGGATTGCTTGGATTTCTTAGGATGTTTGAAGGTTTTTTTGCTCCAAATCTCCGCACAAGTATATCTACTAAAAGTCAAGCAAAAGAAAACATCAGTTAGTACCCCGTATATTAAATGCAAGTCTAGGTCATATACTGATATGATACTTTTCCAATGTGATTATTGTTCTTCATATAATAATGCCTAGAAAGCATCTTAAAACAAATTAACTGATAACTGTTCGTTTTCGTAAGCACAACCAAGGAAATTTGATTTATACTGCACTAGCAACGGACTAAATACCTGCCCATCTGACCCAGCAGAGAAGACCCTGTTATGATTTGGTACAGTTGCCAAAGAGTTAACGTCACCCTTATGGAAAGATTCTGTCTGGAAATGAGTTCCACGGCGACTATCCCAAAAGTTAACATTGCCAGTACTATCCCCACTAACAAGAGTCCCACACCTGAGGTCATTAGGAATAAAAATCAGCATTTCAAGGCTTTCAAGAATTTTTAAACATGCCTCACAAAGATCAGATGGCACAAAACAGAGATATCTAACATTCAATCGTTTTAAAAGGAATTCATTATCACCTTAAGACAAGTAATGACCATACACAAAGTTCTGATCCACCACCCAAGCCTCCAGCCCCAACTGTAATCCTGTAAACCTCACGAGATGATTGTGAATCCCAGCATCTTATAAACCTGGATAATCCAATTACATACGTATGGACAAGGAGTTAGAAGAATTTCTTAGCACATGAGTACAACGATCAAACCTACCAGTACAATATTAACAAAGTAATCCCTGAGGGCAACAAATCTGACCAGCTAAGAAAAGTCCTTCTGCTAATTATAGAAGAATATGGTCCAGGCCCAAACCACTAGCTGCAGAGAAATTGTAAGTACATATATTGCTCATGTAAAGAAACATACCCATCGCTACTTCCAGAAAATATTAGCTTTCCATCAAGACTCCATGCAACACTTAAGATCCGTCCTGCCATTTTCAAATAACAAATATAAATTTTTAACAGGAACAGAAAATACAAGAAAATCTTAACAAGCTGAGCAAAAGGGTGCCATAGCTCACCGCTGACTCTGAGAAATGTTCTGGCATAAGTTAATCCATCTGAATCAGAGATGGCATATATACGTACGCAACCATCATCACAGCCAAAGGCAATGCGTGAATTTTCACTATTAATAGGTACAATGTGAAGCTCAGCAGAGTTATTGTCGTCATCATCTTCACTTTCACTAGTTTCACTATCATCCCTAGCAGTAGAGCTATGATTTGAATATCCATTGACTACAAGCTCAGAATCATGCTTCATGGAGTACAACGCTTCATCAAAAGGTTCCATGGCCATCTGCCATATAGAGACCCCAATTGAATCTAGTACAATCTGCAGAAGTCCATGGAATACAAAAGTTAATGTTTCTATCCAACAAGGCAACAGGAAACAAATGAAAAAAGGAAGTCCCTAAGCATCTATAGAAGTACTGGCTACAACTACAAGTCAAAAACCTACTAATAAACTGAGAACAATAACAGAGCAAATTCATTAATATGCAATCACTGAAAAATTCATAGTAGATTAAACAGAATTAAAATAAAAAAGCATGCACCTTCTGCTTCAAGGAAAAGAGATCCCACTCTGAAACCGATCCATCAATACTGGATGAAAACAACCGACCCAAACCCGTGCTTTTGGACCTCGAACGACACCAAACAAGAGAAGAGATTCTGGAGTCAGGGTTTCCTTGGATTATCTGGTGCACCAATATACCATTCAAGTCACTTTCTGAAACTCCCAAAAAAAATAAAAAAAATCCGATGAACAAAATACCATACCAGCTGGCAATGCCAACCGGTGGAACCAGGAGAAACAAGCCAAATCTCGATGGACCCATCCTCGCGAGCTGCTGCAACCTGCAATTTGTCGATGCTCGTAGCAAGCGCTACGACTGGGGACGGTCTCCATTCAATGGATTTGTTCCTATAAATTTTGAGCATTTCCTGGATAGAACCTCAGAAAGCCCTGACAAACAACAAATACTGAACCATTTACCTAACATCAATAAAAAGGACGAAGATGATAACAAAAGTATAAATAGATAATTTATGAAACACCCCAATCACATGAACAACTTATTAGTGAAAGCCAATAAAACGCCCATCCAAAATGAATAACCAAATGAAAAAGAAACGAGATAAGGAACAAACTGCGTCATCAAGAAAACCCCACAATAAAAGCAAAAGGAAAAAAAGAAAGAAAAAGAAGCATCCGTAGATGAATCAAATGCAGAACCCATCTAGCAAATTACCCAACACAAAAAAAAATTGTGGCTAACGGGCCAAAAGTTTTCAGTTCGACCAAACGACTATTGCATATGAAAGGGTAAAGGCCACGCCTGCAACCGATAACCGGCAACTAGCAAAAAGTGTTGAGACAATAATGGCTAATGGCTTTGACAATCCGACTGCTTAGAATGATTCAAACAGACATTTTTTTCCCCTATCATTTTCTACGTTACCATAGCAAATGTAATGAAAATATCACGGCTATATATTCAAGATATGCAATGTAAAATCCAAGCTATAGAAGAATGATTATTCCAATCAGTAGCAAGCAACAATAAAGTGACAGGAGAGTTGACCTAGCCGAATATGTTTGTTGCTTCTTCTGCTCTTCTTGCTGGAATGAATTCACAGTTATCATGAGAGAGAGAGAGAGAGAGAGTAAGGAGGGATTCAGGGTTTAAGCGGCCTTAGGGCAAAGAGGCGGATTCGGACGACGAGCGAAGAGGTGAGGGTTTAAGTGGGGCAGAAACGACGGAAAGAAGTCACAAGTGGTGGCCTTAGGGCAAAGTTGGAGGACGCTTTTGAATTTTCGCTTCTTCTCTCGGAACAGATATCCGCTTTCCATTATTTGGATAGCCGCACTCTTCATTTGTCCTTGTCTTAGGATGAGTCATGCCCACGGCCCCCACAAAATTCGCCCTCTCCCAAGACAAGGGGTTACTAAAGGAACTCTTAACATACTTACTCAACTACTTGAAAACGTTAAAGCATTATTAGATCTCTTCACCCACCACATAGTACCCTCGCAACTATTAATTAGGAAAATTAATCCCATCCAACTATCAACAGGGATTCAATTTGATCCTTCTGCCTATTTTGCCATCAAGTTTGAAGACAAAATTGACACGTGGGTCGTATTATAAAATATTTCTGGCCTTAAGAATGATCATTTCGTTCATATCACAAAGTACTAAATGAAAATAGTTTATAAAAATACTTTTAGGCAGAAGCTTTTGAATAAATGCACCATGGGACTTATTTTGAGAAGAGTTCATTCAAACTCTTGGCATGGTAATAAACCTAATGTTTCATACTTTTCATGCATTTGGTTACAATTATTTCATTTTCAAAATGATAAGGACAACCTTGAAAACTTTGATACCAAATCTGATGAAGATGTCTTTCTTAATTATTATTCATATAAAGTTTTTAATTTGAGAAGTCTTGTACTTGAATAACACATTCATGTTATTTTTTATGAATCTGATCATTTGAGAAAGCCATCTAACATGGATGATGATAATCATGATCTTGTGTAACAAATGGAGAATCTCAACACCAATGGATATGAAGCCACTGCAAAGGATGTAAAGACTTCTCAGCCACAATAAGAAGATCCATCTTAAACAGTGTCAAGGAAATGGAGATATTCGATGGTCATCCAAAGGACCACAATGTAGGCAATTCACTAGTTGGGGATAATATGTTTTTCATAGCATATGCATATTGGATGTTGTGGTTTAGGTTCCTACTAGGTATAGTGTATACTCAAACAAAAACTAAAAACACACAAATTCATTGCATTAGACATAGGAGCAAAGCAAGGAAGACCTAGATCTTCACATGAAGAGAGACAATGTGAGAAGCTACCCGAATTAGAAATGCTTTTATTTATTTCAAACTATTCATGTAATAAAGTGTGACACCTCGGGTTTTCTAAACCTTTTTCCCAAAAGACGTAAATAGTAATAATAATACATTTCTATAAATTAGGCAGGACCCCTGAGAATAAAAACTTGCAATAAATTAAATAATGCGGCGTTCAAAAGAAATGCCTAAAGAAAACCCCGAGGGTCATCCACATCCCAAATCTCTACAAGAACAAAATAAAATTTTCAATACACTGAGCATGCTCACTCTAAAACCATGACAAATCAAACGTGAACAATAACAATAACATGTTCAAAAATCCCCCAGGATCCATCCATAGTCACCACATCATACACATATGTAGGTAAATGTGCAATAGTATGGGTCCAATATATCTAAGTATGAACATCCAGGTACAGCCCAAAAGTCTAAAGAGACGTACACTAATCAGTCTCTGAACACAAAATGCAGGTGGTCCTCAAGTCCTCACCCTAATCGACGCTGCTCCACTTGCTTTCCCTTGGCACTATCGCACTCCGAATATAAGACATTGCAAAACAAAGTAATACCTCAATAAGTTATGCTTATGTAGGTGATTCACATTCAATAACAAATTAAATAAATTCATATGACACAGCATATCAAGATCATGGTAAATCTCATAAGATGAACATATGCAAAGTACGCAAAACATCAGACATCCCTAATGAATAATACAAGAGAATCATGATCTAAACAAATTAATATCAATCCTGAGCATCGTGGCATACAAAGCATGAGAAAATACATAGATATATATCCATTGAAACACTAGAAATCTATGTCCACGGAAAAATATAACATATGTCAAAATCAATAAAACATTGTGCACAATCAAGCCCTATGAGTGTCTCCACTACACTTATAGCAATGTGGGCCTAACGTTCAGTACTTTTTGCTTTCACCCACAACGAGGCACTCAAGTACTCACGGAAAGATGCGTTGCAATCTTGCTTTACCCTTTTACCCTTTCACCCACATAGGCCCTCACGAAAAGACACGATCCAATCCCACTTTCACCCCTTTCACCTTTTCACCCACATGGGGCACTCAGGGAAAGATGCAATGCAATCTCGCTTTTGCCCTTTCACCTTTTCACTCACATGGAGTACTCAGGCACTCACCAGGGGAATGCATTCCATCACAACTTCAATCATTCCAATCGACAAGCATAGAGACTACCATATGTAACCGTCTCCATAAGATCTAGTTAAGGACAATGGTAGTGTAACATCAGTCATATAGTAAAACATAGAGCTAAATCATATAAATCAAGATATCATAATATCAACCATGTATGATAAAAGAAGTTCTCATGCAAACATGAAAATGTGCAAAACTCATGCTTTGAAATTCCCAAATAATATGTGATGATTCAAGAAACCATGAAAATCACAAAATGCAATCACCTACATCGACAAATGCGATACTCCTGTCATGCGCATAAGCACTGTCACGTTGTGTGCTTTAACGTACCTGTCACATCACAAGTCATCCAATCACTTGGTGTTCTCACCCTTCTAAATAAACAAATCCAAGTGATAATTTCCTTGATCTGGCCATTAATCCTAGATTAACAACCTAGATCATCTGATTAACCCTCCATTAGGGCAATCTTGAGCTAGATGTTGGTCTTTCTAACATCTAGACCGCCATCTGCCCTCTTTGATTATCAATTCATGTCATGATTCATTTAATTTATGTCCCTTAATCAATAAAGGGTCAGTCCCTAAAATCTCGTGAGGTTTGGAGACAATCGACTGTTAGATCGCTTTATACCACTTATAACTGGCATCTAATCATCCATCAGAAGTGTTAAGTCCTTATTACTTTACTGTTCGATTGAACAGTTTAGGTTTTTTGGTCAATTTCAATATAGATTCTTCCATTTGTGCCATATCTTAGCAATTTCAATGCTTTAAAACCAATCTGTGGTGTCTAACCATCAATCAAATATTAGGAATTCACTGTTTGCACAGTGACAGATCAAACGATCCAGATTGTCCAATCTGTTTTCTAGCAAAGATCACAAATTCTGTCAAATCTAACCTATATCGGGTATAGATCTATCCATTACTAAGCATAGATTAACAATTCAATAGTCAAATTATCCCTAAAACCTAAATCTCAGATGAAATTGTACGGATTTAGCAAAATACAACAAATTGAGAATAGGGCTTCATAGATCTTACCTTCAGAGCATGTTTCAGTGCTTCCTATACCCTTGGATGGTTTGGATCAATGCTGATTTTAGGTGAAATCCTCCAATCTGAGTTGCCATCTTCTTCGATGATGTCTACAAATTCTAACAACTGGTTTTCCCAGGCTTACTATTTTTGCTCTTATCCAGTGTTGATTCTTGTCCAATCATAATGAAACAAAAGGGCTTTTGATCGTGCCCTTAAACTGAGTAGGGTGAACAACTTGGATCTGGAATCCTAACTCCCCTTATCGCTGGTGAGCTCCTCCTTTTTCGACGATGCAAAACCCTCAACATCTCCTCTTCCAAAAATTTGAAATTTCCTACATGACTAGGTTTTTCCTAGCGAGCTTCCCCTTCTCTTCTCGCTTTCCTCTCCCTTCTCCTTCTCTTCTTCCTTCTTCCTTCTTCATCCTACTTTCCTTTTCTTCTTCTTCTCTTCTTTCCTCTTTCTTTCTCTCTCCCATTAGGTTTCTATTGGGTTCCATTGGGTTTGGGAAATAGACGTTAGACTGTTTTTGTTTTACTCAAGTGGGGGGTGCTTATATCAATTTGCCCCCCCCCTCTCCTTAATTTGTGTGTGTGTGTGTGTGTGTGTGTGTGTCATACTCTCAATAATATGATGATTACAATAGCTAATGGTTGTGACTATCTTGTTATTTGATATAGAATTAGATATGAAATAACTCAAACGTGAGCTATGTTTCAAAAAGGCAAGTGAATGAAAAGAGCACTCCGAGTTTTAGAAAATGACATTTTGATTTTTTAAATGATTTCCAAAATAGGGATATCTCTCTTCACAAATAAAATTTGAGTGAAAAAAAGTTATTTTTAAAACTCAAGTTGTCATATCTGGGGCATTCCATGATATTATCATAACCGTCATAGATCTGATCATCAATCAAGGTTCTTGATTGTGATTAGACAATTATGGCACACACTTAGGTTTCTTATCCACTGGCAATGTAATGTTGTATTTAAGATCTCTGCGAACTATTTTTTGAATATATTATTTAAAAAATGAGATTTTGTGAAAATTTATCTACTTGATAAGTTTATAATCTAGCTATAGCAAACACATACATTAAGAAGAGGGATGAACACTTAATAACCTATAAGAGTGGACCATATAAAAGTTAAATAGACTTTTTTCTACTTAGTAACATCGAAAGATCAATTTGAAAGGATTGTAAGGTAATACCAGGTGAGAGGCTGACCTCATAACATAGATTAATGCTTATGGATACCTACATTAAATTATGGAATGAAAGAAATGAACTTATTAGCTTAAAAAAACTAAGTTGTGGAACTTAAAAGGAGAGAAGATGACATTATTTACAAACAAGTTGATAGTAGAAGGAAATTGGAATAATGAAATAGAAGTAAACACCATGTGGACTAATATGATCATGTCCATTGGGAAAGTAGCAAAAGATGTCCTAGGGGTATCTAAAGGTAAAAGACAACCAATAAATGAAAGTTGGTGGTAGAGTGAAAAAGTGCAAAAAGTTATTAAAGAGAAATGTGTCACGACTCAGGTTTTTAAAACACATTTTCATAAATATTTGCAAAGGTAGGGCCATGATTTTAAAACTCTTTTAAAATACAAGTAGCGAAAACATATTTTCTTTGAAATTGATTTGTCAAAAACCAGAGTACCACCTCAAATTACTTATCATACATATATTTTTGTATAAAATAAAATTTTTATTGAATAACAATAGAAATACTTTTATTAAAATCAAGATCAATCTAGTGGTTCACATACATAGCCACAGTAGTCATTACATACATTGTCCAAATATTACAATCCAAATTACAAAACAATCAATACAATTGGATAACTATTTTATCTTCACTTATCATATGAATTATATGTATATATTACATATAAATAAAACCATTGAAAATGTGAATATAGTCAATATCATTAATAATATCTCATTTCCAAACTGATTTAATAATAATATCGTATTGGAAATCATCCTCCAATACAACATCGATAATAACTTTTACAAGACATCTTATCATGCCATAAAATAAGGCATCTCATCATATCATAACATAAGCATCTCATCATGCCATAATCAATTGCATCATAATGCAAAATAATCTCAAGGATTACCATGCTTGCAGTCTCAATCCGTGCAGTGCGCTCGGATAACTGCTCAATACTCCACTAATACCACAGTAGAAAATACAAATTCATGTTCGTATGGGGGAACCCTAGTTATCATAGTGGTAGCCTTCCCATGATTGCCCCACCCGAGATTTTGCCTCTCTTTTGGCATGATATCATCATCATCATCATCATAATCAGTTTCAGAAAGCGGGTGGCCAAACCCTCATAACTCTCTTAGCATTAGCATCCCCAAGCATAAGCCTGTCTTAAAACAAAACCACAAGCCTCCATGCTAGTATGGAAAATAATATTTCATACTTATAGACAGTGTGTCAATTATAATAGGACATGCATATAACTTATTTCTTTAAGATTTGGGAGTCCAACTTATATATTTCAAATATTCTCATTCTACCCATTAAGTAATTTCATAATTACTTAATCAATCCCTTTATATTCATTTCCACATCATTTGTTGCCTTAAATAATTTCATAATTACTTAATCAATCACTTTATATTCATCTCAACATTATTTTTTGATTCATACACAATTTTAAGGCAATTATAGTCAATCTATAGTTATCAGGATAAGATCATGTGTAAAATACATGTATATTCTATATTGAATATATTCTTAAGGTCCACCTACCTTTACTTTCAACAATCTATCATCCCATTGATCTTGATCATCATATCCTTCATCTATTTGTCAAATTATATATATACAGTCATTCCTCAACTCATTTATACTTCCTAGTTGTTTTTTTGATCATCCTTACATAGGATGATTTATATCTTTTTTCCTTGGATCATATTGATCAAAGGTCTAGTTTATTGATCTATATTTAAATCTAACATTCATAATAATTCAAAAGCATACATACTATCACAATATTATGTTTCTTATTATTCTTGATCATTCAAGATCTCTCTATGAATCTTGTTTGATCATCCTTATCTTACTTACAATTTTTATTAGGATTAGATAATTTGCTATCTTTTATGTTCTTATTATTATTCAATCAGTTAATGTCTTACTAGTTGAAGATAGTTTATTTCTTTCATAATACTAGACAACTCCTCCTTATTTTAGAATTGACTATGACTTACCAATTAAAAGCTGCTCATAGAGTGGTTAATTCAATCCTCATGTAAAGAGGCGTTTAGACCTCACAAACGTCGCTAGAATGTGGGAGAAGAGCGAGGCTCTATTAGAGAACCCCCTTAACCACCATGTTCAACATTTATTGAGGTGACCTTAGCTCAACCTTCATAAGGTTCCTATGATCATTAAACTTTAATTACTCTTAGCATTTGATTTTAATTAAATCTAAGAATATTTAAAATGTCATTCATGGGGTTTATTATTCTCCTAATTTGGGCAAAGAAAATGATGTTCCTTATATTGCCCTACTAACTATAGCCCTTACTATCATTAAGTCCATGGCCATATTCATTGTAAATGTTCATTAATATCTATTTTTATTTAATTACATTTTTTAATGTAATTTACATAACATGAACGTTTAAAGTGTAAATAAATAAATCTAACAATTAAATCTACTAAGCAAATAAAAGAACATTTATAATCGAATATAATAACTCACATGCTCATTTGAATATATCTTATTTGTTCATTTTGATCCCATGATCATATTTTGATTTCTATTCATTTTTCATCCCATTAAGGGTTTAGATCTTGATCTTTCATTTTTATTCAAATCTATCACATTCTCTTAATATGATATCATCACTAGATCATTGATGCATCTCATCATATGATTTGATCTTTCTTAATCCAACCAATCAAGAAGATCTTAAGTTATTTGATCAAAATTAAGGGCATAGATCTCAATCTATCCTAAATTAGCCTTATCAAGCTCATCAATTCATATGATCTTTAACTTTAGATCATCATTTAAACTAATTTTCATGGTCTGATCATGCTTGATTACTCAGATCAAGTAGATCCATGATCATTTTTAAGATTTCTCCTCCATTAAGGTTAAATTTCTTAATTCATCATAGATCAATCACATTTAACTCTTGATTTCATGTTACCTCATCACTAGATCACTAATGGATCAGAAATCCAAGGTCTGATCATATCAAATTTGACTGATCTTGGGAATTAGTACCTCTTTTTTGTGATTTACAGAAATTTACAGTGAATAAAACTTAAATTTTATGTTTCCATTAGATTCTACTCTTCACCAAAAATTCAGGGCTTCTTTTTATTTTTTTTAATCTTGATTTGGAGTTAAAATGATCTTTGAATTATATTTTTAAGTTTCAGATTTATTTTGGTCATTCAAATTTGATCTGGACTGTCAGAACTCTACAAAACGGGGGTGTCGCGCTTCATCGTAACCAGGGAGCAGCGTGCATCGTCGCTTTTCGTGACCGCGCACCCTACACTCCGCATGCGTGACCACGCGCGAATGCTTGCCTAGGTCGAGCGTCATTTAGCACGTCTGCCTGGGTGCATCCCAGTGTCTAATCATCAAAGATCTATTGAGACGGTTCAATTTGGACCATCATATCAACGTTTCCCCTAATCTCCCAAATCTAGACGGCCCATCCTCTAAGATTTCATACCTGGGGGTTTTTGGACCCCAGGAATCCATCCAACAGCTTAAAAACTCCAAAAAATCACGTTTTATAGGTGTTTTCCATCTAGTTCACCGATACTGGATGTACCGAAAAAATCTAATCCGGTGATCTTTAAGGATGGAAAACTGTAAAAAAAGATAGATGGGAATGAGGGGTACATACCTGTAGTGTCTAAAATCGAAGAATATGGCCAGAAAAGAGAGATCCACACTGAAAAATATAAAGTCGCTAGAGTTAATGTTTTTGGTGATTTCACTGGTGAATAAATCTCAGATCATTTTGAAATCATAGAGCTTATGAAGGCTGGGAAATTTCTAACAGTATGAATGGTTCAGATTTGATTTTCAACTGTCTGAATTGGACGTCTAATTGAAAAATATTACGCAGGGTGAAATCTTGGGTCTATTGAGGACAATGCGTCTGTGGACGTGCCCAGTAGATCTGGGGGAATATTCCCCTCAGGTGCATCCGCAGATGTGCTCTGCGGCTGCAAAGGGAAGAGACAGAAAAAGAAAAGAAAAAAGAAAGAAAAACGAGAGAAGAGAGAAAGAGAAGGAAACAAAGAGGGAAAGAGAGAGAGAGAGAGAGAGAGAGAGAGAGAGAGAGAGAGAGAGAGAGAGAGAGAGAGAGAGAGAGAGAGAGAGAGAGAGAGAGAGAGAGAGAGAGAGAGAGTGGGAAGAGAATTTCAATACAATTTCGTAGAATGTTAGGGGGTATTTATAGGCTTAGTTTTGAATTATTTTAATTAAAATTTTAATTATTTTTATTTCAAATAAATTTTCCATTTTTCTTATTAAATTCAAAGTAGATTCCTCATCATTTTATTCCTTCATCATTGATATTTTCTGAGCTAGCTGTCCACCAGCTCACCTAACTTTTGTGGACCCTACAAAAAAAAGTAAAATGACCATTTTACCCTTATGAGTAAATGTAAATTCACAAAATTAATAAAAATAGGAAATTTTCACCCAAGCTCATATTTCAACATGCTTACAGTCATTCTGACCAGTTTCCCATAAATGATTCCAAATATCTATGTTTCAAGACCTGATTCTTTTTCTAAAAATTAATATTATATTAAATATAATATTCCACCTCGATTTTCATTAAAATTTCAATTAATTCCAAATAATTTCAGAAAAATTGGGGTTTTCACATTCTTCCCCCCTTATAGAAATTTTGCCATCAAAATTTAATAATAACAACTCTATTATAAGTTATCATCATCTCATTTATAATTTTTCTTCTATATCTTGTTCTGTGAAAAATTGACACTTAGGGAAATCTTTTATTCCCCTTTTGATTCATCAATCATATTACCTTTTCCTTAAAGGTAGAATTTATCAAAGTCACAAAACTTGTTGGATAATTTGGCTATCCAGGCTAAATCATAAACTACTTACTTGATATTTTCTAAAATTTTAGAAGGACTTATTACTTTGAGTAATCCCCTTATTCATATTTCATATTTTCTTTGACTAATGTCATCAATCTTTACTTTACAAATCGGTAATTCTCATCATATTGTTACTACCCATTTCATAAAATAGAAATACTCTTTACCATGTCTTTCAAGGCATGGACAGTTCTTTAACTATCAACCAAAAATAATTCATTGTATTAAATTTCAATTGACGTAACTAATGTTCTCCAAATACCTTCCAACCTTTGGAGGTAAATACTTCATCTCAATTCGAAATATTCATACTTCTATATCATTTTCTTTAAAAAAAAATCTTCTGATGATATTTCTTTCCTCAAATTTTCACTATCATCTTGTCATAACTTTTGTAAAATCTCTTCTTTTAATATCACTGAGTCATATCAATATTCTTGAGGTTCTCATAATTAGTTATTTACTTTTTCACTATATATGTAACACTATTGTTACAAATTCTAAAATGCATACTTGAAAATCATTATAAAGCACCCACAATGACTTTTTTATATCTTTTCTAAGTTCTTATATGAAATAGTAATTCTCTTTACTCCAATAAGGATCAACATCAATATTATCCTTATATTTCATAGAAATTTACTTTCTCTAGCTAGTCTTTACACTTACCAAATTTGATAATCATTTTAATTCATACTACTTCAAAGTAAATCCACATATCTTCAATACATACTATTGCTCATTTATCCAAGAAAACTTTCCTTCATCAAATTCATAAATATCATTTATCCCAAAGTATAACTCAAAATTTATATTGAGTTTTGAATGATGTCTTTCATTTCTACTTCACATTTTATGCGAGTTGAGTTACTTAACCTCCTCAATAACATTATTCAACATTTTAATCAGTGTAGAATCACAATGCTCCATCCTTTTTCTAATAATATTTGGTGTTCTCCAAAATAACTTATTTGGTCAAATAAATCCTCTGTATAATAGTTCTTGACTTTTCAACTTATTCAAATCAATTGATGCCATATCATAAAGAATTGAGTTGTAATAAGTAATAACTCAATCTCATATTAGATTGAAAATCTTGAAAACTCCTCAATATATCTTGAAATTTTTTAACTATATCCTTCTCCATAGTTTTGAATTATTCATCATCTATAATCACCACATTTATCCAAAATGCTTGAAGCTTCCTATATTTGTTTACAGGGTCTTATTTCTCATATATCATAATTGTTTCCTCATCAATATGAAAAATGTATTTTTCTTCTCTCTCTCTCTCTCTCTCTCTCTCTCTCTCTCTCTCTTATCCACCTAGTTATCTTAGTAAATTCATATTTGATGTACAAGATGTATGGACTATGATCTCATTGTGAACCATATACTATTATGGTTAACTTGTTTTGCTAAAAATTTTGGGATTGTAATTTCCCACTTTCACTATTCTTCGTCATCTGATTTATCTCTAAATTTTCCTCAAGTTTAAAACCATTCTCCTTTACTGATTTTGGGGAGAAATACTCACTATTTCCTTGAATTATTCTCAAGTAATATCATCTCTATTTCTATTATCTATTCTTCAAAAAAATTGGTTTTACCTTTCCTATAAAGGTTGGAAATTTTCTTAGCCTTACTAACTCACTGACTGGAGTTATCGCATCTAAGTTATACCTCAAATATTTCAATGGTAGATTTATAATTAATGCAATTTCATAGGAGATAAAATAGTGTATAGATCCATAATCAAACAGTACTTTTGCATAGTTATCAGATATAAGTAAAGCACCTTCAATCACTGCATTTGAGGTTTGGGTTGACCGTCAGTAATAGCAAATATCCTCCCTTGCTGTCTAGGGACATTCTCTAGTTTTGCGTCCTTGATTGCCAGTTGTTTATTGCAATTATTTTCCATGTGTCCCAGTTCCCCACATTTATAACACTGGATTGGAGGTCATTGTTGTATTGGATTAGGGCATATATTTCCAGGGTGGAATCTTCTATATTTGGGACAATGCCTTTGATTTTGTCCAAAGGTGGGATTTCCTTGAATTCTTGGTGGCCTGAAATTATTCATGGGCCCCTTGCCTTTCTCAAAAGGTCTTGGATTAAAGTTTCCCATCTCTACACTTTTTTCGTTTTGATTTTTCTTAAAATCCTCCTCAAATCTGGAGGTCATTTCTACGCATTTTGCTAAAGTTGTGGGTTTGGTACCCAACACGTTAGTTCTTAATCCTAGATGAAGTCCTCCCAGGAATTTGCCAACTGTCTGCCTATCTGTACCACAAATATGTGGTGCAAACCTCTTCAACTGTATGAATTTGTTTTCATACTCTACAATAGATGTACTCCCTTGTTGTAAATCTATGAATTCTTTTTTCCTTTCTTGCTTGAACATGAAGAGGAAAGTATTTGTTGTTAAAGAGCTCTTTAAATTCTTCCCAAGAGAAAATTTTCTAGGTTTGAAAAGAAATTCCTCTTTGTGATCTCCACTAAAAGGTAGCTTCTTGTTTCCAAATAGAAGGGGCCATCTTGACTTTTACCTCTTTCGGAGTTTGTAAGAATTCAAAAGTTTTCTCAACCTCATATATCCATTCTTTTGCTTTTTCAGCATCACCCTTTCTATTATAGCCTATCACCATTTTCTGAAATCTTTCCACCATTTTGTCCAACTTCTCCGATGATAATTGAGAATTCCTAGTTACTCCCATAGGAACAGGTGAAGAATGATCCAGTACTAGTGTTGGAGTGTTATTTCTTTGAATAGGTGTGCTGGGCCCTGCTTCATGCTGAGTTGGAGTTGGAGTTGGAGTTGGTGCACTTTGTATTGCTACAGGCTCTATGGGTGCCTGAGGTTGTTGAAGATGGGGAAGAAGACCCCTCAGTACTCTTGTTATAATTTCCTCAACATTATTTTCTTGAGATGTATTCTCCATATTGGAATCACTAGTCGTTTGAGCCGTCCTCCTAGTTCTCTTAGGTGACATTTGATCATAAATCAAAATTTCTATATAAACACTCTATTTAACTAATTCTATCCTAACCTAAATATGGATTGTCATCTTAATATTGGACATATAAGGGCTGCAAGTAACTAAATGAACAACTTTGATACCAACTATGATGACTTGGGTTTTTAAAACACATTTTCATAAATATTTGCAAAGGTGGGGCCTTGATTTTGAAACTCTTTTAACATACAAACAGCGAAAATATATTTTCTTAGAAATTGATTTGTCAAAAGCCCGAGTGCCACCTCAAATTACTTATCATAAATAGATTTTTGTATAAAATAAAATTTCCATTGAATAATAATATAAATACTTTTATTAAAATTAGGATCAATCCAGTGGTTCACATGCACAGCCCCGGTAGTCATTACATACCTTGTCCAAATATTACAATCCAAATTACAAAACAATCAATACAATCTTCCCCAAAGTAAATACCCTGAGCAGTAGTTCGGTGATGATTATCCTCAAGTCTTGAACTTTCAATCTTCCTTAACTGTATCTGAGATATTGTAAACATTAAAAAATTTACAATATCTCCTCAAGCAATGCTTGGTAGGGGATTTAAGAAATATAATCAATGTATCTCAAAATCAACAGATCTTTATATCCATAACACAAATCAATTTATACAATTGGATAACCATTTTATCCTTCACTCATCATATGAATTATATGTATATATTACATAAAAATAAAACCACTAAAAATCATGAATATAGTCAATATCATCAATAATATCTCATTTCCAAACTGATTTTAATATTAACACTAGGTGTTAATACATAATTATACCGTATTGGGAATTATCCTCCAATACAATATCGGTAATAACTTTTACCAGTCATCTCATTATACCATAATCAATTGCATCATAATGTAAAGCAATCTCAAGGACTACCATGCTTGTAGTCTTAATTCATACAGTGCGCCCGGATAACTGCTCACTACTCCACTGATACCATGGTGAAAAATGCAGATCCACATTTGTATGGAGGGAACCATGGTTGTCACAGTGGCGGCCTTCCCATAATTGCCCCACCCTATGTAGTTAGAGGCAGGAGGTGCACCGAGGCACAAAGGGGTGCTTAGGTGTGTGGTTGAATCATGAGGCACAAAATTATATTTTTAATAATTAAAAATTAGTTTAAAATGCTAAGAAATATTAATAAATTCTTAAAAAGTATTAAAACATAGAAACACAATTCTATAAAAGCATGGGAAATCTATATATGTGGGTAATAATAGGTATTAACCAATAAATATTAAAAAAATCTAATTTTGGTAACTTTTAATTTCAAAAAAATTGAAAAAATAACACTAAAATACAAAAAAAAGCATGAAAAATACATCATACATGAAGACACAAGCATGAGAAAGCTATATATATGGATAAGAATAGGTATTAACTAATCAATATAATAATTTTTTTTTCTTCTAATTTTCATAACTTTTATTTTTGGAAAATTTGAAAGAAAAAAGCACTAAAATACAAAAGAAAGCATGAAAATTACATCATACATGAAGAAACAAGCATGGGAAAGCTATATATATGGATAAGAATAGGTATTAACTAATAAATATAAAAAACAAAAAATTTCTAATTTTTGTAACTTTTATTTTCAAAAAAAAACCCTAAAATACAAAAAAAAAAAAAAGATGAAAAAATTATCACACATGAACACACAAGCATGGGAAAGCTATATATGTGGATAGAAATACGTTTCAATGAAGAAATACAAAAAAATGAAGACTTTTTTTATAATTTTGTAACTGATTTTTTTTTTAAAAAACAGTAAAAAACCTAAAAACAAACTCAAATCTAGAGCAAAGAAGTATAAAACACAAATGAAATATGTTTCTTATACATATAGAATTAGAACCCATCAATATATATGGAAAATAGTAAACAAAAAATTTGAAAAAATGGTACTATTTTTTTTTACAGAAATTGTAAAGAAATGCTAAGATTCGTAAATTCGTACCTTTCTTTGCTTAGATCTATGAAAGATCAAAGAGGAATGGTCGTTTTCACTTTCTTAGTAGGTTGGAAGATGAAAAATGAAAAAAATTTGAGGTTTATAAGTTATCGATTAAGCAGTCTACGCCTAGAGTTGGGTGCGCACCTAAAAGGAGCCTCCAAGAGCACCTAAGCACGCGCCTAGGCGACCGCGCCTCTTTTCCTCTACGCCCTGTACTCTCCCAGGCGCATACCTATCGACTTTCACCGAGGCACACCTCTAACTACATAGGCCCCACCCGAGATTTTGCCTCTCTTTGGGAACAATATCATCATCATAATCAGTTTCGGAGAGTGGGTGGCCAAACCCTCATAACTCTCCTAGCATTGGCTTCACCATGCATAAGCTTGTCTTAAAACAAAACCACAAGCCTTCATGCTTGTATGGAAAATAATATTTCATACTTACAAACTGTGTGTCTAGTTATAATAGGACATGCCTATAACTTATTTCCTTAAGATTTGGGAGTCCAACTTATATAGCTCAAATCTTCTCATTCTGCCTATTAACTAATTTCATAATTACTTAATCAATCACTTTGTATTCATTTTAATATCATTTGTTGATTCATACACAATTCTAAGGCATTTATAATCAATCTATAGTTATAAGGATAAGATCATATGTAAAATACACAATATCATCATCATATCCTTCATGTATCTATCAAATCATATATATATATATATATATATAGTCATTCCTCAACTCATTTATACTTTATAGTTGTTCTTTTGATCATCCTTACATAGGATGATTTGGATCTTTTTTCCTTGGATCATATTGATCAAGGGTCTAGTCTATTGATCTACATTTAAATCTAACATTCATACTAATTCAAAAGCATACATATTATCACAATATTATATTTCTTATTATTCTTGATCATTTAAGATCTCCTTATGGATCTTGTTTAATCATCCTTATCTTACTTATAATTTTTATTAGGATTATATAATTTGCTATCTTTTATATTATTATTATTATTATTATTCAACCATTTAATGTCTTACTAGTTGAAGAGAGTTTATTTTTTTCCTAATACTAGACAACTCCTTATTTCAGAATTGACTAAGGCTTACCAGTTCAAAGCTGCTCACAGAGTGGTTAATTCAATCCTCATGTAAGGAGGAGTTTAGACCTCACAAACGTCGCTAGAAGGTGGGAGAAGAGTGAGGCTCTATTAGAGAACCCCCTTAACCACCATGTTCATCATTTACTAGGGTGACCTTAGTTCAACCTTCATAAGGTTCCTATGAGCACTAAACCCTAAGTACTCTTGCTATTTGATTTCAATTAAATCCATGAACATTTAAAATGTCATTCATGGGGTTTATTATTCTCCTAATTTAGGCAAAGGAAATGATGTTCCTTATATTGTCCTACTAACTATAGCCTTTACTATCATTAAGTCTATGTCCATATTCATTGTAAATGTTCATCAATACCTATTTTCATTTAATTACATTTTTTTAATGTAATTTTCATAACATGAACATTTAAAGTGTAAATAAATAAATCTAACAATTAAATCTACTAAGCAAATAAAAGAACATTTATAATAGAATATAATAACTCACATGCTCATTTGAATATATCTTATTTGTCCATTTTGATTTCTATTCTTTTTACATCCCATTAAGGGTTTATATCTTGATCTTTCATTTTTATTCAGATCTATCACATTCTCTTAATATGATATCATCACTAAATCATTGATGCATCTCATCATATGATCTGATCTTTCTTAATCCAACCGATAAAGAAGATCTTAAGTCATTTTATCAAAATTAAGGGCATAGATCTCAATCGATTCCAAATTAGCCTGATCAGGCTCATCAATTCATATGATCTTAACTTTAGATCATCATTTAAACTAATTTTCATGGTCTGATCATGCTTGATTACTCAGATCAAGTAGATCCATGATCATTTTTAGGATTTCTCCTCTATTAAGGTTAAATTTCTTAATTCATCCCAGATTAGTCACATTTAACCATTGATTCTAAGTTACCTCATCACTAGATCACTGATGGATTAGAAATCCAAGGTCTTATCATGTTAGATTTGATCAAACTTGGGAATTAGTAACACTTTTTGTGATTTACAGAAATTTACAGTGAATAAATCTTAAATTTTATGTTTCCATTAAATTCTCCTCTTCACAAAAAATCCAGTGCTTCTTTTCGATCTTGATTTGGAGTTAAAATGAGCTTTGAATTAGATTTTTAAGTTTCAAATCTGTTTTGACCATCCAGATTTGATCTGGACTGTCAAAACGCAATAAAACGGGCAACATGCTTTACCGTAACCGCGAAGCAGCGTGCATCGTCGCTCTGCATGACCACGCACCCGATGCTTCACATGCGCGGATGTGCGCCCAGGTCGAGTATCGTTTAGCGCATCTCCCTAGGTGTGTCCCAACGTCTAATCGACGGAGATCTATTGAGACGATTCGATCTGGACTGTCAAATCTACGTTTCCCTCGATCTCCCAAATTTGGACAGCCCATCCTCTAAGATTTCATACCCTGGGGGTTTTTGGACCCCAGGAATCCATCCAATGGCTCAAAAACTCCCAAAAATCATGTTTTATAGGTGTTTTCCGTCTGGTTCATCGGTATTGGATTCAACGAAAAAATCTAGCCCGGTGATCTCTATGCATGGAAAGTCGTCAGAAAAGATAGAGGGGAATGAGGGGTCCCTACATGTAGTATCTAGAATCAAAGAATATGGCCAAAAAAGAGAGATCCACACTGAAAAATATAAAGTCGCTAGAGTTACTTTTTTTTGGTGATTTCACGGTGAATACATCTCGGATCATTGTGCAATTATAGAGCTTTTAAATACTAGGAAATTTTGAATAGTATGAATGATTCAGATCTGATTTCCAACGGTTTGAATTGGACATTTAATTGAAAAACAGTACCCAGAGTGAAACCCTAGGTCCGTCAAGGACAATGCGTCTGGGGGAATATTCCCCTTGGGTGTGTTCACAGAAGCGCTCTGTGGGTGTAAAGGGAAGAGAAACAAAAGAAAAGAAAAAAGAAAAAAAGAAAAAAAAGGAGAGAGAGAGAGAGAGAGAGAGAGAGAGAGAGAGAGAGAGAGAGAGAGAGAGAGCAATTTTGTGGGAATGTTGGGGGTATTTATAGGCTTAGTTTTGAATTATTTTAATTAAAATTGTAATTATTTTTATTTTAAATAAAATTTCCACTTTTCTTATTAAATTCAAAGTAGATTCCTTATCATTTTATTCCTTCATCATTGATATTCCCTAAACTGGCTATCCACCAGCTCACCTAACTTTTGTGGACCCCACACAAAAGTAAAATGACCATTTTACCTTTATGGGTAAATGTAAATTTACAAAATTAATAAAAATAGAGATTTTTCACCCGAGCTCAGATTTCAACGTGCTTACAGTCATTATGACCAGTTTCTCATGAATGATTTTAAATATCTATGTTTCAAGATTTGATTCTTTTTTTAAAAATTAATATTATATTAAATATAATATTCCACCTCGATTTTCATAAAAATTCCAATTAATTCCAAATATTTCCAAAAAAATTGGGGTTTCACAAAATGTGTGTGTTTTAAAGCATGAAAGATGACTAAAAATAATGAAAACTTTGAGCAATATAAGAATGCTAAAAGGTTGTTAAAAGAGTAGTGAGGCTAAACTCAAGCCATGTAATAATCTCTATAATATATTAGGATCAAGAAAAGGTGAGAAAGATGTGTTTAGACTCGCTAAAGTAAGAGAAAAGAAGAGTAAGGACTTAGACCACATTAAGTGTATTAAAAGTGATGACCAAAGAATACCAGTCAAAGATGATGAGATCCAACAAAGATGGGGAAGTTAACTCCAAAAATTGTTAAATGACAATTACCATGAGAATATAACGATTGAATGTATTGTAAACCCAAATAACGATCGATGTTATAGATATGACTATAGGATTAGAATACTTGAAGTGAAAGAGACATTGAAAAAGAAGTAATCAGGAAAGGTCTTAGAGCTCGATGGTATACTAATAAAGGTTTGAAAGTATATGGGAGATACTGGAGTAGTTTGGTTGACAAAGTTATTTAACAAGATTGTAAAATAGAAGAAAATGCTGGATGAATGGAGGAAAAGTTCTATTATACCAATTTATAAGACATACATAGTTACATTAATTATCAGGGGATCAAAATTATAAGCTATACCTTGAAACTTATTGAAAGAGTTATTGAGAAGAGGCTACGACATGAGATGAATGTACCGGAGAACTAATTTGGTTTTATACCTGGGAGGTCTATCATGGAAGCTATTTTCTTGCTTAGACAATTGATTGAGAAATATAGGGAGATGAGAAAGGACTTCCGCATTGTCTATATTGAGTCAGAAAAAGCTTATGATAGGGTCCCTAGAAAGTTAATATAGTGAGTATTAGGCATGAAAGGAGATTCTCGAGGGTATATAGACATTATTAAGGATATGTATGAGGGGGCGGAAACAAATGTTAGGACCACCAGCAGAGAAACTAGTGATTTTTCTATCAATATAGGATTACACTAAGGATTGGCATTGAGCACATACCTTTTCACCTCGCCTATGGAGGAGTTAACAAATCATCTACATGAGGAGATTCTATGGAACATGTTATTTGCAGATAATATAGTTTTGATTGATAAGACAAGAGAGGGCATAACTACAAAGCTAGAGTTATAAAGAGATGCATTAGGATATAAGGGATTTAAAATCAACTAAACTAAGACTAATGTTAAATGTTCAATTTTAGTCCAAATACCCCTAATTTAGGGTTCAATTAGATCATCTAACCATTCAAAATTGTAAAATTTAGCTTGATTTTGAATTTAACTCCAATTTACCATCCAAACCTTAATTTGTCAAAATCAATGGTCAAATGATCATCAGAGCTTATTAGATACTTAATGTAAGTTTAGATAACTCTAATTTGGTTTTTTGTTTTGTGGATCAACCAAAAGAGGCATGGATGGCTCAGATCAAATTTCAATGGTGCAGATTAACCAAAAGAGCATTGGATGGGCTAGATCACTTACAAAGATGGATATGATAGTTTTCTAAAAGATAATTGAGCTCAATTGGGAAACATGGACAAGATCATATAAAAAGCGAAATAACATGGAGAAGGCAAGTTGCACTTGTGGAGAAGTTTCCAAAGTAAAGGGGGGGGAACCAAATTAGAAGGAGAAAAGTTTATAAGAGAAAAGAGGCAGCCCCACAATTCTCTCTCTCACGCATAACAATCCCCGACCCTCTTCCCTCTTTTCTCTTTTTCTTCTTTCCTCTCTTATCCACCCTTCTCATCCCACTTTACTAATCTCCTTCACCCCTCTCTCCTTAAGTTGGATCACAGTGGGAGGAGGAAAATGACCCTTCACATTCCCTTCCTCTCTCCACCACTCTCTCCTATCCTTTCTTTGCTTCTACCAATCTTCTTTTTTTTCACTCCCGTACCCATCTTCCTCTCTTTCTTCCCACAGCTCCACCTCCTCTATTTGCCCAATCAACAACTCTCTCTCTCTCTCTCTCTCTCTCTCTCTCTCTCTCTCTCTCTCTCTCTCTCTCTCTCTCTCTCTCTCTCTCTCTCTCTCTCACCTACCTGATCTTCACCTCACCCCCTCTTCTTCTCCTTCATTCTTGATTCCTCCTCTCTCTTTCTATCTCTCTCACCCACTCGGGCCTGCTTCTCTCGTTCTCCCTCTTGTTTCTCTCCCAGTCAACACAGCACCGCTGACCAACACCCATCTGGCACTGCTCCCAGACAGTACCCATCACCAGAACGTACTGTCTCCCTCTCTTCTCATCGCAAGCGTGGTTTGCCCACACCCAACTGCCCAGCTGCTCTGTCCAGCCCCACCGACCATCATTGGCTGCTCCACAAGCGATGCTACCAATACGCACCCACCACTGGCATCATCGATCTCCCTCTAATTTCATTGACATTCTTCCTTCTTCCTTCTCCCAGCTCTTTGTTCTGTTCTTCCCAGTCATCGACTGGCGATCGAAGCCTAAACCAGATGCCGGTACCACATCATCATACCAGATTGCCCATAGGAGGAAACTTGTGGTTTCCTCTTTCCCTCCTCTTCCCCCCTCCTCCACCGGCTTCCTCTCCCACTCCATCGGGTTCCTATTTTCTTTTCGTTTAAAATCAGATTTTCCATTAAATTCCAATTTAAACCTTTAGACTTTAATTAAAATGCCATATGTGTCCTCTTTTTTAGTTACTTATGTGTCCCTGTCTATTCCAGTTTTATTTTTTCTATGTTTTGCTTATCCTGGAACAATCCAATCAATACCAGATCAATTAAGGCTTAAGCCAATCAATGGGTTAGCCTTAATCAACCAAAAACCCTCAATTTCTCCTTTGTTTCTTATATATTTTTCAATGAACTTTCCAATTTCATTCTTAGTACATCCCTGACTTAATTAATGTCTCTGATCTTCAATCTAAAATTTAAAAAGTGATCTAGACCGTCCAAAACCCAAAATCACAATTTAGTCCAGATCTTTAAGATTTTGAGGAACCTAACAAATCCAACCGGTAGATCTTTAATCAATGATGTTTTGAAGACATTGATGAAGCCTGATCAACTCCAAGAATACCAAATTTAAAGATATTGATAGTGATTAAGTTAGCAAAGTAGATTTTTCTTATTATTTAGTTTAATTTAGTTTATTCTAGAATTGAAAATTTTGTAACTTTCAGCAGTTGATTTGATCTGAATTCTAATTCTAATTCCAATAATTTTTGTTATTTATTTTTAATTTTTATCAATTAAATTTTATTTAAACTCCCACTTTTTAAAGCTAGTCTCCATGGGATAGACCCATACTTGCATTAGCTATACTATAGTAACTCGTGCACTTGCTGTAAAACACATCAACAGAAGGCTATAAGGCTGATCATGCTCTATGAATTAGAGTGTTGGGCAGTTAAGAAACAACATATACATAGGATGATCATTGCTGGAATGCAAATATTGAGATGGATGAGTGGCAAGACAAGAAAGGATAGAATTAAAAATAAAAACAGTAGAGGAAACTTAGGAGTAATACTGATATGTAACAAGATGACGGAGATTAGACTTAGATGGTTTGGACATGTCCAATGAAGAACAAAAATGGCAGTAGTTAGAAGGAGTGAGGTGATCTACGTTGAAGGTTTTAAAGGGCAAGAGGAAGGCCCAAAAGAACATGGATAAAAGTGGTGAGAAAAGATTTAAAAACTTTGAGAGTAAATGAAGCCAAGTATTAAGTATTCAATTTTGGTCAAAATACTCCTAATTTAGCATTCAATTAGAGCATCTACCGGTTCAAATTTGTAAAATTTAGCTTGATTTTGAATTTAGCTCTAATTGACCATCAAAACCTTAAAATTTCAAAATCAATGGTCAGATGATCATTAGAGCTCATTAGATGATTAATGTATGGTTTAGATGATTCTAATTTAGTCTTTTCTTTTGCAGATCAACTAAAAGACGCATGGACAGCTACGATTAAAAGTTAACAGTGTAGATCATTTTAAAGAGGATTGAATGGGCGAGATCACTCATAAAGATAGATGGGATGATTTCTTAGAAGACAATGAAGTTTAATTGGAAATCATGGACAAAAAAAGAAAACATGAAGAAGGCAACTTGCAATTCTAGAGGAGTTTCCAAAGTCAAAGGAGGGGACCCACATTAGCATTCTCTTTCTTTTCTTTTACTCCCTTTTTTCCTACTTCTCTCTTTCCCTCTTTCTTATTCTTCTCTTTCTCTCTTTCCTTTCCCATCCCCTTGCCTTTCTCTCTTAACCACCCATCACACACAACTCTCTCCCCCACTCTCTTTCCTCTTCCACTCTCTTTCCTTCTCTACTCTCTTTTCCTTATTCTTCTCTCTCTCTCTCTCTCTCTCTCTCTCTCTCTCTCTCATTTTTCTTCTCTTTTCTCATACAAATCTCTTCTTCTCTTCACTTTTTCATTCCATTCCAACTTCTTCCCTTAGGTGGGTTGGAGGAGCAGACCATCCCCCCTCTCCTTCTTCTTTTCTCTCCTCTATTGTCCTCTCCCCCTCCTTTCTCTTCTATTTCTATTCTCTCTTCTCTTTTATCCCTTGGCTGGGCTGTACAAGGAAAACCCACCATTCCCCTCCTCTTTCTTCCTCACTCTCACATTCTCTTCTTCTTCTTCTCCTCCTTCTCTCTTACGTCTTTCTCCCCTTCTCCTTCTCCTTCTCCTCTTTCTCCATCTCTCTTCTCCTTCTTCCACCACCCAATTCTTTACCTTTTCCCATTCTCTCCTCTCCTTCTGCTATCTCCTCTATTCTCTCGCTAGTTCTCTTCTTCCCTTCACAAAGATCGTTCTCCCCCATCCCACGCACTCTCTTCTCCCTTCTCTCTCTCTCTCTCTCTCTCTCTCTCTCTCTCTCTCTCTCTCTCTCTCTCTCTCTCTCTCTCTCTCTCTCTCTCTCTCTCTCTCTCTCTCTCTCTCTCTCTCTCTCTCTCTCTCTTGTTCTTCTGCCTAGATCACTAGCTCTGTCCCAGTTTCTCCGACTGGTCCATACATCGTAGTCAACTGGTCAGCCTGCTCTCCGTTTCCCCTCCTCTCTTCTCCTCCTTCCTTTTCTCCTCTTCTCTCTCCTCCGACTTTCCTAACTCATCCGGCGTCTTTGTGCCATCGGTCGGCCCAGGTGTCGTTGTCGGACATCTTAGAAGGAAACCCGAAATGGGTTTTTCTCCCGCACCCCTCTCTTCCTCCTCTTCTCTCTCCTCCTTCGATTTTCTTCCTCGTCGGGTTTTTCCTGGTTTTTCTTAAAAACCATATTTTTTCATTTAATTCTAGTTTTTCCCTTCCTCATTAAACTCAATTACATCTGTGTCCTCATTTTATTTCCATCTGTGTCCCTGAATATTCTGATTTTTTTCTTATCCTTATTCTACCTGTCTAGGACAGTATTATCCAAGATTGCTTATTTAGTGTCATTTTCTATTTTTTTGGAATTAGAAAGTTTGTAAATTGCAGCAGTTAAATAAATCTAAAATTTTCTTTTATTGTTAGTTTATTTTTGTTATTTTTATTTTTATTAATTGAATTTTATTTAAAACTCCTTCTTTTAAAGCAAGTCCCCGTGGGATCGACCCGTACTTGCATAAGCTACACTACAATAGCTCGTGCACTTGCGGTTAAACATCATCACTAAGACACTTAATAGAGGGGAATGGAAGAACAAGATTCGTGTGACTAACTCCTAATCGATATAAGATCTTGATGGTGAAGTTTATAAGCCCATGCTATAGTAGATGGAGCCTCTGAGCTTTGCTTGCATGG
Source organism: Warburgia ugandensis (assembly GCA_035236585.1). Taxonomy (NCBI): domain Eukaryota; kingdom Viridiplantae; phylum Streptophyta; class Magnoliopsida; order Canellales; family Canellaceae; genus Warburgia; species Warburgia ugandensis. The sequence continues at coordinate 23,569,585 of CP141130.1, read as the reverse complement.
GATTAGAGCTAATTTACTTTGATATGTCATGGGGGTCTAAGACAGGCTTAGGATGCTACCATGTTGGTTTGATGGAGGTTTGGTGCTCGTGCTCTGTGTTCAAAGGAGTTTAACCTTGAAGGTCTAACCTGATTAATTCTCAAAATGAGAAATCTGAATAAGATGCTTATGTGGGAGCATGTAAAGGTTGGTTAAATGTCATTTGATTGACTAAAAAGAAATCAAATATCCTAAGTATTATAAATGATGACCAAATTATAAACACATAATATTTGTCACTTTTATTCATTAATAGCATACTTTAATACTTGACAAAAGAAGGGACAAATTGATAATCTCTAATAGTATAGATTTTGGAATATTTTTGTAGATGGCTTAATTCTAATTAAAGTCACTTAAATAAAATATTTATTGGAAATGGAAAACCTTACGAGTTCTATTTAAATGGGACTTCGATTGGATAAGGAAACTTACGTGTTCTATTTAAACCCATCTAGGGTTTCCTCTATAGTGTGTGTGGATGAAGAATAGAAAACCATGTCTCTATCTTGTTCTCTTCCTTAAGCTTCCATTATAGTATCTCTCTCTGGTCTTGGAAGTCCCATCTTCTTCACCCCAAGATCTAATGGGTGTGTTGTACGAGCACCATAATGGTGGTGCACGTACAACACACTTCAGTGTACCAATTGTATTATGCTATTTTCTATTGTGGTTTATCCTTATGATCGATGTGATTACGCATTAAGTCTATAGATAGAGAGTTTTTTTTTTTTAGATGCATATCACTTGTCAATCACTTGGCCAGAACAATCTCTATCTCTTACTCCTACTTATCAATTTCTAGTTATTTAGATTGCTAGTTTTGGCTTGTATGTTATAGAATATCTATGCTACAATCATTTTACATCAGCTAGAACATTTAAGAATACATTCAAATAGAGGTTAAAATTTTCATTAATTTGCTTGAAGCATAAGATTTTCACTGGTTCTAAATTATTATTTTTGCTTAATTTATCCATGGTGCAATGATGTTCATGTGATATCCCAAAAATATTTGTCATTTGATGATTTAATCTGCGGATTCAGTTTCATCTTCTTTTTACTTTTGAAATTCCAGCATTTGTAAAAGCATCTTTGGACTCAAAGAGCTTTAAGTTGAAGTATATTTATGATGCTCTTCTACACTTTAAATTGGGTAAAAATGCATACTCATTTCTATATGAAGATGGCATATAAATTCTCTTTTTGTAGAAGGCATTTTGTTAGCTTTCTGTAATTTCAATTTTCGACAAGTTGAAATCTATTAAAAAGTGATATAATATGAATTTAGGTTGGTTTAATTCGAGGAGAACTGGCCTTCTTACCCATGTTGAAAAATGGCAAAATGTTTCCTCAGTTTTTATTCCATTAGGAAGAAAGGACTTCCAATAACAAGGAAACTCCCACTATGAAGGACTCTACTCACCAATTAAAAATTAGCCTACTTATCAAGACTCCCAATCAAAGATACTTCCTATTGTAAAAAGACTCCAGTTGCCACTTCATCTAATGTGACAACAGCACCCACCTCAGTCTAGAAAACATTTATTAGTTGTGTTACTATCCTTCGACTCCCCTTCAAAACAAACCTTGTCCTTAAGGTTTAAATGAGGAAAATCTTTCTGTAGATGCTCATAGTCCTCCCAAGTGGAATCTTATTTTAGTATTTTGGACCAATGAACCAAGGTTACTGTGATGAGTTTTGATCCATGGTTAATCCAACAAAATTTCAGTGAGTCTTGTGGCTGAGGTTGGAATACACCCTTGTCCACAATCGGTGACAACGAAGGGTATGTGGAGACATCTTGAACAATATGTTTTTCAATAGTGAAACATAAAAATGGGATGAATTTTAGATCCTGCAGGTAATTATAGCTTGTAAGCTACCTTTCCCACTCATTCAACTACGCGAAAAGGCCCAAAATAATATTGTGCCAATTTTTTTTTTGCCTTATTTGATAACAATACTTATGGCCTTATGGTTGCAACTTTAATACACCAAATCTCCTTCCAAGAACTCACCTTCAACCTTGTGTTTATCATGCCAGTCTTGTATTAGGCCTTGAACATATAGAAGATTTCATTTTAATTGCTGCAAAATAGCATCTCTAAGTATCCATCCACATGGGCCACATTAGAGGATCCAAGAACTTAAGAAGATAAAGTTGCTGGTAAATGACCATATAAGACTTGAAAAGGTGTCATTTTTGTTATAGTTTGAAAGGAACTATTGTACCAATACTAGTCCATGACAGCCAAGAAATACATTTGGTGGGTCAATCTATCACAAAACATTCATTTATGGATGCTAAGCAGTTTAGTTCGTAGATATGTTCCTTATAATTTAATATATTCACACACAAAAAATATTGAAAAAAATAAGATCGTCATCGTCATCGTTAAGACCTTATCCCAATTAGAGGTCGCTAGAAAAATAAGATCATGGTCATTTATAATAGAAAGTGGCATGTCGTGTAATTTAGAAACATGGTGCACAAAGACCTCTGCCATTATTGCCACCCTATATGGATGTTAGAGTACATAGAATTGTACATATTTAGAGAGACAATCAACAACAATCAAATTTACTGTTTTGGCCGCAGAGGATGTAATCCTTCAATGAAATCCACAGATACATCCCACGCATATTTAGGGATGGGCAATGGTTAGTGTAAACATGCAGGACTCGTTGTATCATATGCTTAGTCTTTTGAAAAATAACACATTTTGGTACAAAATGCTTTGTACCAGTCTTCATGCCTCACCAAAAAGGTTTTTATGAGAGGCTTTGATATTTATGGAAAGGAGGATCCGGACAACCTAGATGAAACAGAAGAGATTCGAATAAATGGAAAGAAAATAACAGATGAATTTGGCTTTAGGTTTGAATTTTTTTTAATGACTCTTCTCTTCGACCATAAACCATAAAACTCTTGTTGAAGCTTTGATTTAAGAGTTGAAACTGAAGCCAATACAAGTTATTCTTTATACCAAAAAGGCCCATCTTGGAGTATGTATTTAGGAAAAGCTTGAAATCCTCTAGATATTTCTGATGTAAGCATTGCATCTCATCATAATTTTTGTATTTCCTATTGTCATCAAATGCCAAAAAATTTGAAATGGAGATAGCCGAAAGAGATGCCATCTCTAAAAGGCTAGAAAGAGCATATATTGCAGTGTTTGCATTTCCTGCCTTGTATAAGAAGGGCCGGCCCCATTGCACAAAGCTCCCGCATATGAGGGAGGGGTCTAGAGAAGGGGCAGACCACAAGGGCTTATAGTACGTGGCCTTATCTTGCATTTTTGCAAGAGGCTGTTTTCACGCCTTGAACCCATTACCTTGAGGTCACACGACAAAAACTTTTACCATTGTGCCAAGGTTCCTCTACATTTCCTGCCTTATATATTATCTGAAAATCATAGCCTAACAACTTAGAGACTCATTTTTGTTGTTCCATCATTGCTCTAAGAAAAATTTGAGGCTTTTGTGATCAGTTCTAATTTGAAATACCAATCTAGCAACTATGATAGCCACTTTTGAACAGCCCAAATAATAGCCATCTCCTCATATGTGGAAAGAGCCATTGAGTATCTTGATAATGCTCGACTAAAGTGTGCAATTGGTCTTTCATCCTACTTCAATACTACGACAGTTCCTTGCTTTGCTGCATCACATTCTAGCACAAAAGTCAAAATCATGCAAAATGAGAATTGGATGGCATATCACCGCTTTCTTCAATGCATTAAAAAGCCTACATAGCAGTGTCCGACCATATAAAGGAATCTTTCTTTAACAAAGCTATCAATAGTGTGGCAATCTTTCCACAGCACGCAAAGTGCCGATAATATCCTGCCAAACGTTGTTGTATGTTAGTAGGGCAGACCCACTTGGCATGCATTAAATCTTCCCTGGATCAGCGGCTACCCCGTTTCCGAAATAATATGCCCCAAATAATTGACTTCCTTTGGTCCTAATACACACTTTGATTGCTTAGCATACAATTGGTGTTTTTTCATAGCTCTTAACAGAATACATAGGTGTTGCAGATGGTCAAGCACTTTAAATAAGTTGTCGTCGTCGTCATTAAGACCTCATCCCAACTAGGAATTGGCCAAGTACTATACACAAGCATGTCATGAATAAGGCATTCCAATCCTGCTTACGAAATTTTTTATTAGTTTTATTTATAACATACAAGCATTATAAACAAGTATGTCATACATAAAACTAACACAAATTTTCGTACGCAGGATTAGAATGCCTTATTCATTAGAGCTTGAAATATTGCAGGAGCATTAAGTTCGAAAAGCTGTCTTATAAACATCTTGTGCTTGGACGTGAATTTGCTAATATCCTGTCGGTAGATCGAGTTTGGAGAGAATGGGCGCACCAAGTATTCATCTAGAAGTTCATCAATGACTAGAATTGGAAAGTGATCCTTAATTATGATTTTGTTTAATGTTTGATAGTGAAGCCCCTGATAATTGTGTCCTTGTGTCTGGGCTGTGAGGGCTCTCAGTCACATAAATAGTTCAATGTGCTCATCAGTGCACTGTGAACCATATTCTTGGGAAATAGAAGCACGGGTAATGAGCAAGGACTAGAGAACATGCTGTATAATGCCCGATTCAACCATCTCTTTCACGATCTACTCTATCTCGTTCTTTTGCACGTGGGAATATCAGTAAGGACTAACATTAGCAGGCTTTGTACCACTTTGAATCACAATTTGATGATCATGTAATCGATTAGGTGGTAATCCTCTAGGTTCCTCAAATACAAGTAAAAAAGGCAGTCCTAGTGCACAAAGTTTTTGCCTATGAGGAGTTTAGAGAAGGGGCAGACCACAAGGGTCAATAGTACGCAGCCTTATCTTGCATCTTTGCAAGAGGCTGTTTCCACGCCTTGAACCTGTCGCCTCAAGGTCACATGACAACAACTTTACTATCATTCTAAGGCTCCTCTTCCCTCAAATAAAAGTACAAATTCGATTTAGTAAATCATCCAATGTCTGAAAAGAGGGTGAACTCCTGCCTTCAGTATTCATGATCATCTGAAGAATTATCCCCGAGGATTAGCACACAAAAGGCATTCCATGGATTGATGTCTCACGGGTTTTGCCTCTTGTATCCATTGACCTTCAAGATGATGGTGCATCGTTCCAATAGAAAAATCCATGGTTAGGTTTTACAAGTCACACACAACTTGGTCCAACTATTCTAACCATAAATTTCCAACACAATATTTGATCCATTTGTGGGCAAAACATAAAAATCAGTGGTGAAACAATATGTTTGAATTGTTACCTTAACACCCTCACATCAACCAGGACATTCTAAGGTGTTTTCATCAACAACCACCATAGGAAATGAATTTCAAGGAGAAAGAGACAAATTTAACCGATGAGGCATCAATTCAGAAATAAAATTATGAGTACTGCCACTGTCAATGAGTATAGAGATTTAATGGCTACCTAGCATGCCGAAAACATGCATGGTATAGAGATTTAATGGCTACCAACCTCCTGTGGGGCTATCCACATCCAGAGAATCACTTTCATCATCGGATTCCTCGTCCCTAACAAGAATAATTGTTGAGACTTGCACTTATGTTACGGTCCAAATTTCTTATCACATATCCATTCTAGAGATTAGGGGAATATAAAGTAAAACAGACCTTAGTACTACAGGGGGGTTTATATAAAGCTAACTCAGTATGTGGACAGTCAAGACATGAAGTAATCAATGAATATGATTAGTAACCATTTGCAAACAAGACAGAGAACGCCTCTTTGGCTGGGAAAGACCCTTACTTAGAGCCCAATTTCAAAAAGAAAACTACATGCAATTACATTCACAATCAACCTCTCTTCCTGATGTGAATGAACGCTTTGTCAGTTAATTTTAGTTCGAGAACTATATAAATAAAAAAAATATGAGGAGAAAACCTTTAGGCAATGCACATTGTGGCGGTGGCGCTTGTTCTGCTATGGTTGAGTGTTTGTTTATTCTATATATAGGATATAGGCAATGAAATTGTTCAATAACTATCTCAATATGAAAAAGATAACGTCATTGTATGTATGTATGTAGCCTTCTCTCGGTGTGCTTGCATATCTGTCCATGTGACTTGTTTGAAGGGAGGCATTGTGTTATTGTTTACTTTTGTATTTGGAAGGATGGTAGGAAACATCCAACTTTCTTTTTTTTAGGCATTGCAATTTCTCTTCCCGAGAAGGGGAATCTTAGCACAACGGTAAAGTTGTCACCTTGTAACCTTTGAGGTCACAGGTTCAAGGCACGAAAACAGTCTCTTGCAAAAATGCAAGGTAAGGCTGCATATTGTAGATCTTTGTAGTCAGCCCTTTCCCCGGATCCTACATACGCGGGAGCTTCATGCATCGGGGCTTCCCTAATTTCTCTTCCTGCTTCCTAGCCATTCGAATTGTGTCAGTTAATTTAATTGGATGAAACATCTGAACATTGGCATCATTCTTGTCCTTAAGCCCACCAACAAATGATCCACTTAGTGCCTTCTATATCCACCCATCAACTCAGTTTGCAAGCTCTCAAACTCGGATCAATACTCACAAACTTATCTTGTTTGGCAAGCTCAGATATGGCTTCATCTAAGTCTTCGTAATCCGTTGGGCCAAATTGAACACAAAAGGCCCTAACAAACTCCCTGCAACTTAGATTTGGTCTAGCACATTCGGATCATTGCAACCATTGATTAGCTTCCCCTTCCATGTAAAAAGAGGGAAGCAAACCCATTGGTATAATTCAATGAGAACCGACCTCCTTACTCACGTTGAGGAATGGTAAAAAATTTCCTTAGCTTTTCTTTCTTCTCGAATGCTTATATAATTACAAGGAAGAAAAGACTTCTAAATACCAAGAAAACTCTCATTATCAAGGAAATTACTCACCAATTAAAAACTACCCACTTACCAAGACTTCCAATTAAAGATAGGGCAGCCCCGGTGCACTAAGCTCCCGCCTATGCGGGGTCCGGGAAAGGGACGGACCACAAGGGCCTAAAGTACACAGCCTTACCTTGCATTTTGCAAGAGGCTGTTTCCATGCCTTGAACCCATGACCTCAAGGTCACACGACGGCAACTTTTACCATTGCGCCAAGGCTCCCCTTCACTTCCACTTAAAGATACTGCCTATAATAAAAATGATTTCCATTTGTTACTTCTTCTAGTGTGATAGGAATCTTTCTAACAAGAGTTGGCAAAACATGTGTATTAGTTGGGTTACTATCATGATAATGAATAGTTTTTACCCTCTTTTATTTGTCCTTTTTTGTTGAAATCAGTGAGGAGCTTTCAACCTACAACTAAGAACTAAAGCTTTAGCTTCTAAATTATTTTGTCTTGTGATTTGTATGTGAGTGAAAGATATCTGGTCTTAGGTTATCATAGGAAAAATAATAATATAACAAATAAGCATGCTTGAAAGTTATGTGAGTTTTTGAGTAATTATCATAGATGAGGGGACTTTTGATTCGGCACATGTGATGTGACACTTGGAAAGAGTTTACAAGAGCACTGCATATATTTTCAAGGTAGTAATTATTTGCCATGACTACTTCCATGAAATTAGAGAAATATTTTATAATTACTTTACGTTACATAAACATAAGTACCAAGAAGTAAATTGGATTTGGATAGTTTGGTTCTAATCCTTAAAAGCTGAAATAGAACCTTAGAATGGTCCCATTCCAATCTTACTGTCTTTATAGCTGATACTAATTGTGGATGACACCGAATGGGAACGTGACCATTAACAACCCTAAACATTCTCAATAATCATCCTCTGGAAATGTCATAAATTATGCAAGAAGAGACCCATGTTTGGATGATTCAATCCATTCATCTAATTGCTCTAGTTCTCAACGTCCCTTAAACTAAATATTATGATTTACTCTGGCATCCTGACAACCATGTTTATGGAGGTTGAATTTAGACCATCGTGAACACAAGTTTTCTAACAGTTCATTTCTAATAATAGAAAAGTACAATTCTTGACATGCTATAAGTGTACAATCCATACACTAACTGGTCATCTAAAGTCCGAGCAATCAAATGTGTAAGTAGACCATCAAAATGTGGGCAATTTTTCATGCAAAATGTGGCTGCACCTCTAAGGTCTTCGGCCCAGCATTTCATCTCTGCTCCAAGAGCTATTTTTTCTGTCTGGTTATCTTCTCATTGGGGACCATACATGACAGTCTATGACTTCCATGAGCGTAATCTTACTTTTCTTGATGCTTGCTCCATTCAAGAACTGTAGATGAATAATGTAGCTCAGTTCTCGTTTAGGTTCAGTACCATTCTTTGCGTCTGTCCTATGACTTGTCTGTCAAGCATCTTTTGCTTTGCCCATGGATGAGGTTTCTGTATGAGCTCTACTATTAGTTAAAACTCATAATGCTGGTAATTATTTACATAAGATTTCACTTGTTGTAGAAAACTAATGGAGCCATTTACCTCTTCAATATTTTGCCTGCAGATTTTATTCTCACAGAAGGGGAGCCTTGGCAAAACTGAAGAGTTGTCGTCGTGTGACCTTGAGGTTGCGCGGGTTCAAGGCATGGAAATGGCCTCTTGCAAAATGCAAGGTAAGGCTGCGTACTATTGACCCTTGTGGTCGGTCCCTTCCCCGGTCCCCGCATATGCCAGAGCTTTGTGCACTGGGGCTGCCCTTTTTTATTTTATTCTCACAGTTATTGATATTTGGTTTGTGTCCTTGCTAAATGCTTCAAAACTTTCATCAGTAGCATGATTATCCAGCTTCTGCTAATAATCACTTTATTCTATTTTCATATTAGAAAGCATAAGCTTAAGTGTAGGAATCACAAGAAATCTATGAATATCATACAGGGGTTTGAAAAAGGAAACAGAAAAACTTTCTTCCATGTTGATTGTACGACTAAAAGATACAAAACACACATTTGTAGCCATCTACTTGTAAAAGAACCATTTTTTGGTAGTTTGACTATGAACAAGTCGGGTAATTCCTCAATGAAACTATATGCAAGGGGTGTAACACAAGTAGCACTCTCCAAAAAGTAATCAATGTGGTCGCTCAGGTTAAAGACGCATCATTCATAGACATTGCCCGCCCAGCAAGAAAGCCACAGAAGATTCTACTTTTTAGATGGAGACAGGACATTGATGATATGATTGTGGTGAGTTCTTTCTTTCAAAGCCCCTAATTCCTTCTTTTCTTTGCTTCAATGCTGCAGTTTTGGAGAGGATTGCTTCCCAAAGATTTTCTTGTTCCAAAATCTCCAGAAAGGATACTTTTTTGCGGGTGGCATGAGATATGGAAGATATGATTATGGTGACGTTGTAACTATGAGGAATCCGTCCTGATTTTTGCACATATTAATCATGTGAAATGAAGTTTCGTGTAAAATACTAGTTGATAGTTGGCATTTCAGAAACAAGAGGTAACTTTTAAAGTGTGAGCTGAGAAAATTAGTTTCCTTGGTGGAGAAGCATTAAATGCTTTCATGTTCTACTGGAAGGTGAAATCATTGTTTTTGGAGAGCAAATGGTCCTCTTAATAAAGAAAGGCTTGTCCACCCACTCAAACTAGATTGGTATCATCAGACTGAATAGATGCCAATTTTCAGAAGATACGGTTAACTCCCAGTTATTCAAATTCAGACTAATTATACTATTTGCCAAGATCTATGATAAATTAATTGCTAGTGCCGTAAGTTTCAGCTCTAGCAGTTGCATTACTCCAAGTTGATGTTTGCATGCTCGTCAATACCAACTAGGAAACTTCTGGTTAGCAGAGATATTCTTGCAGTTCTTATATGACCACAATCATCTGAAGTCTCGGTTTGTCAGAGAGTATTTTGTCACTGATTATGAGTGACCACCCTTTTCAATATTTTTTACCTTGGCCCAACATAAGAGTTAGGAAAATCAATAAATAGAGTACAGCTGTACAGATCAATACATAATCGGTCAAATAGCAATAGGGTTGGGTTGAAAACTCTACAATCAAGCTTTTAATTCCATCAGCTACTTTATTCATCTTTCCTGTTTCATTTTCTTTTGTCAGTAGGAAGATAGTCTGATTTCTAAAATTCTTTTTATTAATGGAGATGCTGGTTTTAGGTATTGGATGCCTTTTTAGCACCTTGATCAGAGACGTGGATGTTCAATGATGTGCATGAAAATGAGAGGGAGAAAAAGCTTACCAACAAAAGGGCAGCCCTGGTGCACGAAGCTCCTGCCTATGCGGGGTCCAGGGAAGGGGCGGACCACAAGGACCTATAGTAGGCAGCCTTACCTTGCATTTTGCAAGAGGCTGATTCCACGCCTTGAACCCATGACCTCAAGGTCACATGACGACAACTTTTACCATTGCGCCAAGGCTCCCCTTCAAAAAGCTTATTGACAGTGGACTGGATATTAGCTGTTTAATAAATATATCACTGGTTAGTCATGAAGGAAATGCTGTCATACGTCGTCACTTGGAGAGCCTTCCCTTGGAGTCATTTGATTCTGTGAATCAACATTTTAAGATAGTGTTACTATGATCCCTGCTTATGCAATATCTCTTTTGGGCTTTCGTGCTCTGTCAGAGCCTCAGACTGAATAAAATGTGGTTTGGCTTGCACAAAGTAACACAAGATATCACACTTCATCTTTCAGTTCACTCATAAAGTAACTGTGTCGGTAAAGATTTTGATTCTGGCTGATGAATCCGTGGAAGACTCAGCAATTCAAGCTGATTCAAGATCTCTTGCCACATTGCTATTGATCCGAGATATCCAGATACTCCTGCTGAACCTTAACCTAAGACTTCGGTGGAACTAAGTTAAACTAATGAAGCTACTTTCCTTGGTTGTTTGATTCTTTGGCTATTCTCACCGTTATAATAGAGAAAGATGGTCAGCTCTTGTATGTAGCGCTTATTCTACGCATTACATCCATTTCTTTGTCTCTACTTCTCCATCACCTTAATTGAATAGATATTGCACTAAAGGCTCACCAGCCACTGTTCCCACTCAAGATGTAATACATGTCGTGCTTCAGCATTTGTTGCTTCCAAGAATTCAATTGTTTTGGTATTTTGTTTTTTCTTTTTTCTCCTTGGCATTGCACTTACAGATTTACTACAGAACATGTCCTTGAATTTTACAGTTGTTCTCCAGTTTTCATGATTGCATCTAGTTTCCTGCACATATCCATTAGATCATACAGATGCCTCAAAAACCCTGACAAGTATATCCATTGCTTTTCTAGAACTCAAGATCAAGTTCCATTGTTCATTGTCTGTCTATTGACCTTGAGCACTTGGAGACACTACATACACGGTCAGATGTCCTGATTGCTACATTTACAGCTTTTAATTTTGAAGTTGCACAGGAAGTGGTTCTGGGGTTTAAATCTTCTGTCTGCAACATCAGTCTTTGTAACATTAGGTGATTACTTCATGTTTACTTAAACCAAGCCAGCAAGATTTCAGAGACAAAGTACAGTTGCTCCTTGGTAAAACACTACCTCGTTTTCTTTTATGGTTATAGCATCTTTCAATGTTTCAACTTCAAATTGGTTGAGTCTATGAAAACTCTGCCAAGTTGACTCACCCAGCTTGTGACGCAAGGTTGATTCTAGAACCTGGCTTTTGGAGAGCATCCATCCAGTTCTGTCAAAAGTTTTGGCCACAAAGCCATGGTAAGCAGGAGCAGTTGGGGTGATAGAAAATGTAAAAATTAAGTAGTGTTATCCTAACGAGGAAGTTTCAACTGAAGCAGTTGGGGTGTACTGCTTAAACCATCAATTAGTGTCGTTCTTCCTGTATGTTCTGCTAAACTAATAGCAGTATGAGATGTGGTCAAATGACCACACTTTCTGGAGCCCACTTTTGCACGATCCGTTTCATTCATCTCATTGCCCCAACTATGAACGTCTATAGTAGATAAAAAGCATGTGGTTTGGATGATAATAGCATCTAAAAAGCTGGGTGTTCTCTACCAAAGTTTCTAACCCATCTGTTTCTAAGCACAGCATTTGAGATACTAGAATCATCTAAACCAGATGCTTTTTAACTGCCAGACATCTATAGCTGGAACAATGAGATGAACAAGTCAGATCTTGCAAGATGGTTCCAGAAAATGTGGTCGTTTGACCACACCTTATATTGTTGTCAGTCTAGCATTCCTCTTTTCCAATAAGTTTCTGAAAGTTTCGAAAAATGGAGGTCTAGGGTTTAGTGTTGCATTTTTCAAATTCAGGCTACAAGCTGACATCTCTATCTTGCAGGCAAAGCGTCTTCCCTATAGAGAATCCATGGACACCCATACTCACAGACGAAGTCCTTCACAGGTTTCTTGGATAGGGGAAATAAAGGAAGCAATCGGATGAATCGTTTATAATAAGTGAAATTTTGGACCCAAGGACGAATAACTTATTATCCATGTCAAAGATCAGCAGCTATGTGCTATCCAATGAGCTTGTTAGCATGGCATTAGCCATGGTTACAGAGGACACAGACAGATAAATGATGTATTGGAGGAGCTCTTTGCCAAGGAGGTATTGCATTTCCCTACTGAAATCCTTTATGAATGTGACCACAAGGGCCTATAGTATGCAGCCTTACCTTGTATTTTTACAAGAGGCTGTTTTCATGCCTTGGACCCGTGACCTCAAGATCACATGACAACAACTTTTACCCTTCAAAGTCTATCAGAAAATACAGCAGTAAAATCAAAATGAGAAGTTCAAATTTGAAACAGAACCCTAGGTTTTCAATCCAATAGAAAACAAATAGAATGAAAGAGCTAAGTACAACAAGCTTCTGTTCACAGCCAGGAAGACCCTGCATGCAAGAAACCAGAATTGCATGCAAGGTGCTGCATTCCATCACGTGTGGTTCAGATGATTAGCTGCTCTGATCTGTACGTTTTTTCCTCAAGTTTATAAATATAGACCTATAGTTGGTCGAGCTGTTTTACTGCTGTGATCAAAGAATCTGTACATAACTGAAAACAATTATGACTATGAGTTCAAATCTGTATATTGAGGGTATATCACCATCATCTTAGTTCCTGTTTATGAATTTCTAGAGAGTTGGTTTCAGCCTTTGCCATTGTTTTAATAGTGTGTTCAAAATTGAAGAGCAAAATCATTCTTGTGCTGCTCTCCTGTGATAGGTCACAGGTTCAACCCTGCTCATGGCAGGTCTCTAACATTCAGAAAATATTGTTCAGAATGGAATGTTTATTTGAAGGGGAGGCTTGGCACAGCGGTAGAGTTGTCGTCGTGTGACCTTGAGGTCACACGTTCAAGGCATGGAAACAACCTCTTGCAAAATGCAAGGTAAGACTGCGTACTATTGACCCTTGTGGTTCGCCCCTTCCTTGGACCCCTCATACATTCGAGCTTTGTGCGCAGGGCTGTCCTTTAATGGAATGTTTATTTATTTGGTGCATATCAGTTCAGATTAATCTGGAAGTCGCATCTCTGCACATTAGGTGAGGAAATAGGAAAAGGAACATACTTGGCAATTATAGTAGCAATGTTTACTCGACTTGTTGAAGAAAGGATGGTTTTGATTGTTACTGTTTTTGAGGTTCCTCCCACCATAAGCAAGAAATACTCATTCATTGCAGATTCTGATGCAGTTTTGTGAAATTAGATCACGAAGCTGCTAAAAAATGGGCTAAGTTATAACCAACGGGTTATGAAGGCCTATGTACCCATTTGGATCAGGTTGGCCTTGTATTGTGACCCATAGCCTTGCCAGGTTATATCTGAGTAACTAAAAAGAGCTGGCTGAAGACTGACTTTTTGAAACACATAATCATTTGCTGAAGGGAAGCCTTGGTGCACATTAGAGTTGTCGTCATGTGACCTTGAAATCAGAGTTCGAGGCATAGAAACAGCCTCTTGCAATTTAAGATAAGGCTGCCTACTGTTGATGCTTTGTGATCTGCCTGGGGTCTACACTTTTTACGTGATCATTTGCTACCGATATCGTAAATTCATATGTAAGGTCTCCACATGAATTTCCTAGTTTCCTTGACTAATACAGGGCCATGTACGCATGTACGCTTCAGAGTTGGAGAGAGATGTTCATTCACCCCTTTCGAATTAACAGCTGACGGAGCCACCAGAACAGCTGCTAGGTCTCATACCTACACTTTGCATTTTATACTCGCTCTGTTGACTCCTGGTGGGAGCAAAACATGACTTTCCACTCTTTGCTGTCTCTCTAGAAAACCTGTAAAGTGATCATTTTCTGTACTGTAGGCCTTTCGTTCAGCAACAATGATAACAAAGGCAACAAGCCTGGGGACGGCTAGGCAAAACAAGCTTAACAACCACGAAATTTTGGCAGTTAGCTGGTTTTATCAGCAGCAGGTACACTCATCAATATACAACTTGGCGGGTGAATACAATGAAAAATGACAAAATGGACCTCGGATAAATCTGAATTTATGATATTCATCTAACAAGAACTCTAAAAATGTTAGTGGGTTTATTAAAATTTAGACAGAGAAAATATTCTGTCCTCATAGAGCAGAAATTGTATGCTGCAACTAGTAAATATGACTTGACACTGATAACCCATTATGACATCTAGTAAGCCAAAATATGTGATTAAAGTTCAGGCTTGACTAATTGATAAACAAGAAGGGGAGCTTGGCGCAATGGTAAAAGTTGTCGTCATGTGACCTTAAGGTCACGGGTTCAAGGCATGAAATCAGCCTCTTACAAAAACGCAAGGTAAGGCTGCCTACTTTAGACCATTATGGCCCGCCCCTTCCCTGGACCCCGCATAGGCGGGAGCTTCGTGCACCAGGGCTACCCTATAAAAGCATCTTAAATTGCATCAAACATCATCATCGTCAAGATCTTATCCCGATTAGGGGTCTGCCACATGAATCTTGCTCCTCCACTCCCCTCTATTAAATATTATGTCTTCATTTAGTCTCAAAGTTTTAAAATCTTTTCTCACAAATTGCATCAAACAACTTGAAGAAAAATCTTTTGTCTACTATGCTTCAGAGAGGTCCAAATTCTCGCCAGCAGGTGGGGATTCGGTAGAAGAATCTTGGGTTTCCTCAGCGTCAGATGGTTGAGATTCATGTTTTGCAGCTGCCTGTAGAACCCGGCTTTGTACAGCAGTCGATGAAGGTGACATTGACAATCCTATCTTGTTGGGTTCTAATCTTCCAGCAGCCCATGAAAATGCTTGAGCTCCAAATCTAAAAGTAGTTAACAGTGCTCTGAACAAAATATTGACAACAGTAAAAGGCAGACCTTGATCAGCACTTCAACAAACTAAAGGTTTCTTATAGATTATCAGAGTCAAATAGCAAAGATGAGTTTTGAAATTAATGGTGAAATAATGACACCAGACTAGCATTCTCTGTGATAACAAAGCCAGGTATAATTATGTATCACAGTGGAGAATAATAGGCCGACCAAGATTAACAATCCGACCGAGCCTGATAGTGTTAATATTAGTTATGATAGGAGTCTCTACTGGAACTTCTTTGCAAGCACTATATAGGACCTAGAGGGAAAGGAACGAAAGTAATGTACTATGAGCTTTCCAGAAAGACTTTAACTGATATTTATACAAGGCAAATCCACAATAAATCAAAACTATGGTGTGCAGAGGATTAAACAAAACAAAAGTAAAGAAGACATAGGAACTAGATACTTGAACTTGCTACCTCAGATTGCTGGGTGCAGAGGGGAGTTTTTCTCTTGCTTCCTATATCTTGTGGTAGTGCAAATGCAATTCATTGAGCTTGTCTAGCATGCCAGATATACAGGGATTAATATCCTGCATCTCCATTTCCCAATGCAAGTGGCAATGTAACTCAAATTGTAAAGCCCTTGCTTTAGATGTCATAGGTAAAGGGTTGGTGCCCTGCATCTCTATCTCATGCTCACTGAAATTAAGTTTTCTTTATGTCTTTTCACTGGCCAGGGGAAAACAAGAAGAGAAAGAAACAAGGAGATAACAGTGGGAAAGTGCAAAGCAGAAGTTGCTGTATCTATTCAAAGCAAAAATGTAAGAAGTGATGATTTTCGTGCTATAAAAAACAAAATGACTACAGTGAGCCATCATTAGTAGCATGTTGCCTACAAGTGGAAAAAAAGAAAAGAAAAAACAGATCAATTCAAATCTAGGCACATTTCAGAAGTTATTAGAAGTTAATTGCAGCACCCTTTAAGAATTACGAAAGGACTACTAATATAAAACGAATTTCATGAATGCAAAGAGGAGAAAGCTGGAGCCAGAACCATCATTAATGCAACACCACTCAGCTAGAAAGAAAGAAATAGCTGGGACATATGGATTGACAGCTGACAGAGACACTCATCTTGATCTTCCACAGATACAGGGAGGCTCTGATTGTTGCTACTTCTCAGCCTTCTTCCATCTTCTCTCCTAAGGTTGTTATCCCTCTCTCCTTGTAAACTTGGAGGGCGGTGGAGTCTGCTAATAGCAACTGGAATTTTTTCTCTTTATATGTTTAGCGATCTGGATAGGGGTAGAACTAAAGATAGCATCAGAGTTGAGGAGGGTGATGGCAGCGTCTAGCAGCAGGGGGAGGGGAGAGAAGCGAGGAGCTTCCAGTCAGTTGGGTAGATGCACTCTGACTCCACAGGTAAACCATTGCCAGTTGACCACTTTTATCCTGGCTGAGCTCTAATCCTTGTTTGCATTTTGCCCCACTGAATCAATCAAAAGCACCTTCAACTCTCACGTGCGAATGAAAATTTGACTGCATCGATCATGGACTTACTTGAAGCCAAAATAGGCATTTGTTAATGCTACGTGCCTGATAGGTTTAAATTGATCTGGTGCTCTCCCACTTTTTCCCTAATTTATGACAAAATCCTCATCATTTACTGTTTTAAGTGACATCTAATCTTCTCGGAATACAGTGATGAAGCCAAAATAGGCATTTGCAAGAAAGTGGGCATCCAATCTTCTGTCATCATGGAGAAAAGATGGCAAATATCGTGCCTGAAGGAATCTGTTTTAGTTTAGTTCTTGTTTAGTTTCTCCTATTCCTATCTATATCAATATATGATGCTGTAAAGATGTATCTGATTGGAACTACGGTATTAAAGGAATTGAGAACAAACCTAGTTAGTAAAGTGCTTTGTTTCACAACCATCAGGATGTGAGTTCAGCTCACCTTGTGAAAAAGCCGGGCGGAGCAGAGGGTTGGGGAAGAGTGTAGGGAGGTCACCAAAGAGAACATTCTAAGATATCCATATTAGATGGCATATATAGTTGCATCTAAAAAGAGCAGATCTTTCTTCAGGAGTATGATACAGAGGAAATTTAAGAATGATAATATGATATGGAGAAAACCCAGTCTCATTTTGTTCCCATCAAAGTTCACCATTTAGCTTCATGTTGATGTGATTAAGAAAGATATCACTGACTATCAGACAGTAGCAGGAAGCAAATCCTAAATGGTAGCTAACCTTTCTTTAACATGTCACCATAGAGAAATGTAGAAAAAGTACCTGACATCTTGCTTCAAATCCTCAGCACTCTCATATGAAGCAACTCTCCGATAAACAGTCTAAAGAAGAGATGCAACCACAATAGTAAGTAACAACAAACTGGTACTGCTACTTATCTGAACAGCAGCTCTGAATGCTATTATGTGAAATGCAGTAATGTAGCTCTACATACATACATACATACATACATACATACATACATAGATATATATATATATATATATATATATATCTTTTAATAGGCTTACTAGTAGTACATGTGCACATCATGTACATTATATGACTATACTTCTGGACGTCCATCAATGGAAACAAGAAATAGCTAGGAAGAGCAAACTGGTTTGTAGCTTTCTATTCTGAAAAATGAGATTACCTGTCCAATGCCAAAAATACCAATTAATTGCAGTGTTTTCTCCCACTCTGCAACCAGATAAATCAATTAATTGATGGAAAGGTTCTTAGATAGTAATGCAGCACAACTTTCTACTAAATGACTTGAGGCAAATGAGATGTTTCTTGGTCCAATTGTAGAACAATCAATAGTTTGACCTATAAAATTGACAGAAACACCCATCAGCTGCTGACTGCTTGCCAATGGCAATGTCAATGACAGTTAGAGAAGCTGAAACTTCAAAGTCTCAAAAGATGAATCAACAGTGCCACTGTGTCTTCGCCCTTGCCACTGCAGTGGGGCATCTTCTAAAGAACCTTAGTTTGTAGAAAAAAACCAACACAGACTACTTTCTGCAAGCATCTATGTGAACCAGACACCTAAAGTACCATTAAGAACCAAATTACTCAGCCTTCCTGTTCGAGTAGACTCGGCACATGAATTGGGCCACAAGAACTCGCTGTTTTTCCACTAAAAAAAGACCAAAAAGGGTCACACGTCTTGGTTTCAGACATGGGAATGAGATATTCATATCGCAACCATAAAAAATCCAGTAAATCTAAATATGTATTACCAAACTCCAGTTCACATTAGTGTACTGACATTCATATGGCAACCACAAAAGACTCAGTAAGCCTAAATACATATTATCAAACTCCAGTTCACATTAATGTAGAAAAGTACTTCTAACTAGATATGATGCAGTAAAAGTAAGAACTAACCTGGAGGAAAAAAATGCATTAGATTCTGTATAAGACACTACATACTTACACCAATGTGTCTAAGACCAAAGGTAGCCACACAACAGAGGTATCCAAGCAGCATACTTTAAAAATGTAGATGGCCTTTCAGGGAAACTTAAGCTATTTGCTAGTTTTCACAAAAAAGGTATCATCCAGTGAGAAGCAACACCACTGAAAGATATCAATGCCACCAGAAACGAAGTGCCACACAACAGCAACCGTTCTTTTGGTCACATAAGAATTTTACTTCTTTCTCAAAATTTCCACACCAAAATGCATTTCAAACGTGCATACCTGATAAACATTCAGATGGGAAGGAGTGCAAAACCTTGATTTATTTGAGAATACGGCCATCCATGGTATACTGTTATATTGATCAATTATAATGGATATAGTTGCAAAATGTAGTATGAATACAGGAGGATTCTCAAAGTTATGTTATTCTATCCTAACAACAAGTATGCATCTAAAATTGCATCAGATTCATGAGTCATGCGGTATGATATTACAAAATTTCTTAAGGTACTTGTCAAATCTTAATAGAACCAGCATCCTCAGAAAAGTATTTAGTGTGTATAATGAGTGTCCAAATTGGTATAAAAATCACCCAATTAGTTGCCTATGTGTTATAACTTATAACGTTAAATTAGGGTTCTTGGCCAAAATTTATAACACGTGTGTTTCTAACCTAATAAATCAAATATTTGATAATTTGTAAATTCAGAGGCTAATCTAGGGTAAGCATGTGAATAATCATATTTTTCTAGGATTTAATTAGAGTTTTCATCTTTTGTAAGAGCCCAGATGATGATCCGATGGCCGAGATCGATCGAGATCAAAATTGAATATCAAGATTACAAGATCGAGTTAAGGCCTAAATATTATCAATCCAAAGTGAGATCAAGGATCAAGATCACCTTAAGGCAAACAAAGGATAGAATTGGAGAAGTTAAATGTGACTAAGATGGGCCCATGTACGAGCCATGCAAAGTCCACCACCTTTGCATCAGATTCACTTAAGTCACCTAAGCCATGTAAGTCATGAAGAAGGTGACAAGCTAAGGAGCTTAGCCAGCTATCAAAGCAAAGGAGTTGAGCTACCAAGTGAAGCCAAAAGTGCTTCTAATGGTTAAGGGGTTGAGCTACCAAGCCAAGCCAAAAGAGCCCCTAAAGCCAGCCATGAAGTCAAGCCAAATGAGCTCTTAAAGCAAGTTATCAAGCCACATGAGCTAAGCTATATGAAGGCCATGATTGAAGGAAAATCTAAAGCAAATATCCGTGGATTTTTAAAGGTTATTTTGAAGATATTTGAGCGAAAATCCAATTAGTTAAGATAGCATGTGGATCAATAGGAAGAACCCACTTTATTTTTCTTCTTTTTCCATGATTTTCTCACTACTTTCTCTCTCTCCACCTCACCATAAAAGAGCACTACGAATTTTGCACCTTCCTACCTAAGAGTCCCACCTTTTTAAAACTCTCCCTCCTTCTTTAACTACCGCTTCAACTAGCCCATCAATCCTAGATCTACCCAATCACCTCACTCTACCTCATTCCCTTTCTTTCTCTCTCTTTCCTATCTCTGTCCATCCCTTTCCCCCATCTCTTTCTATTTTCCTAAGTCATTCATGATTTTTACAAGGGAAGACGCCCCCTCCTAAAAAGTATGTGTCTCCACCTTGCTTTCCCTCTTAGTTGTCCTAGGTTAACCAATCATTCCATGACACCTCCCCTCTCCGCTAGGGGTTCCCTTAGATAGCAGCCAAACATATAAAAGAGGGAGAGGTTTCCACGTGAAACACTTTTGGAGAAGGGGAAAATGCCCACTCCTAAGGAAGAGGCGTCTCCACCCTTCACCCCTTCCTTCTCTTCTTCTCCCCAACGCAACCCCTCTTTCCTCCTCAAAAGACCCTCCACACCTCCCATCTTTCTTGCTTGTTTTTTCTCCTTTGTTTCAGCCATCAAGCTCTCTTCATTGTGGGTTGTTTCTTGCTTGTTTTACCTCCAACAAGTGCAAGTTAGTTCCTTATTTACATTGATTCCTTGTTGCTTTACTTTCCTTGCCTTTTCCTTTATTTTGCTTTCCTTGTTTTGCTTTGAATATTTGCCCTCAACTTCTGAGTTTTTCCTTGCTTATTCCTCAAAGAATCAAGTTAATTCTTCTCTGGTAGTGACAGCCACTAGAAGAAGTGACTTGAATCCTTGATTTTCTTCTCTGAATTCTATGTTTTCTTTCTTAGAGATAGACATAGTTTTAGGCGTTCTTTTCCTAAGGTTCTTTCATTATTCCAGCCATCTTTTCCTTTGATTCTCTCTTGAAATCCACTTGCATATCATCTGAAATTAGTTTTAGAGTTTTGGAAGATGTTTTAGAATTGAGTTGAATCAAGTTTCTTGTCTTGAAATAGCTCGCAAATTCCATAAATTGTATACATGTTTATGCATCTTTTTTTTATGTAATTGACATTCAATCAAGAAGTTCTTTGAGGATTATTATTGCTGATTGTTTCCAAAAGTTAAATACTTTAGAGCTTGAATGTTTTGCATAAAATTGTTATTTACAATGCTTTCTATGTCTAATTGATTGAATGTTCAAAGACAACATGTGCTAGAATTTTTCAATGGACTGTTCATGCTTAATTTTCAGCACTTTATACATCTTGTTTACTTGCTTTCTTAAGAACCCAATTAGATCTTTAGATTGTTTAGTTAATGCTTGAATTAGAATGCATGTTGTTAGGCTTTAAAATTCAGTAAACAATCATTTTTTAATCCATGAATCATGTGCATGGTTTTGGATGATTGCTCCCTTAGATCACTTCCCACTGCATATGCAGGAGCTTTGTACACTGGGGCTGCTGCTTCCTTAGATCACTTGTTTATTCCATGTAATTCTTAGTTTAAATCTTCACGCATTAGTTGATTTGTTTCATGCATTCCATGCTAGCTTAGGTTGCTTCCTAGTTCACATACAAATCCATGTTCAATTCATGCATTTTAGGTTACTTAATTCCATACACTTTCTATGTTTAAATCAAGCACTTCATGTTAGGGTTACTTGCTTTGACTTCTTAGATTAGGTCATATTTAAGTTTAATTGATCATTGTTTAGGTTTAGTTTGCATGTTTGGTTAGTCTCAGATTATTTCATATTTTAGTTTTTAGAAAGTTTCTAATTAATGCATTTTTGTTTCTATGATAATTTAGTTCCTTAGCCTAAGTCTAATCCAATTCTTTGGCTAGGTTAAGTAGTCTAAGTAAAGGCTCACAAAAACACCAAAACTATTCCTCATTTGCATGCATCTACTATAATAGATTCGTGCACTTGCGAGTTATTTAAAACACAACAACTATATATATAGAACGGGAGCGGATGCTATTACCAAATGAGAGCAAAGCTTTCAAATATATGCTAGGGTTTTGTTTTCTTGCACATATCAAATTTATTCTAACCCAATATGTTTCTAGACTTCTTCTCCAGTAAAAATGGAATTGTTAGAAGAGATGTACTTACCAAGTAAAGCATAGATGCCTCCAGTCAAAACCTGCCATAAGCACCAAAATGGAAGTTATGGCCCAATTGAATGCCTGAAGATGAATGAAAAGACCTATCCACATGACAAACATATTTTATTTAATATAATAAAGTTAAAAGAAATGTTGGCAGGACATAAATTTCCAAATTGAATCGAGAAACAAAAGAATAAAACTGCAACACCACCAACAAAGTGCATCCCACAGTTGATAAAAGCAGTCATGCATACATGCAAGAAGACGACATCTCCTTATGTGCTTGCGAATAACTTCTTTCAATTCTCTTAATAAAATAGTTTACGTCATTAGTCTGATCCTTCTTACTTCAAAGAAAATTATTGAAACGGAGTTCTTACTGCACCATATCCAATAAGTTTTACTGGGGTAGCTCTGATATCTTCGAGGATCGCTTCAGCTTCCTGCAAATAGCATGAAAGTAAAATGTTATTATACTATTGGGAGTGAGATCTGATTTTCAGAACAATCTTGCACTGATCAATAGCAAAAATGGCTGCTGTTGCACATCCTCCTAGCAGCAACAGGAAGGACATATCTCTTAGTATCAGAAAACTTTCAAGCATAAAACAATCAACATTGAGTTAATGCATTCCAGTGTAGTAGCACTAGAAGGTGTGTCTCCTATGGTAGCACACATGCTCAAGGCTGCTTGTAGCTGTGCGAGTTTGATGTTCACAGAAAGGGTACCAAAAGGAAAGCACTTACATCCCGTGAAGATCATTTAATACAGAGTCATCACTTAAAGGGGCAGCCCAGTGCACAAAGCTCCAGCATGTGGGGTCCAGGGAAGTGGCAGACCACAAAGGATCTATAGTATGCAGCCTTGCTTTGCATTTTGCAAGAGGCTATTTCCATGACTAGAACCACTGACCTTCAGATCACACGGCAACAACACTATCTTTGTGCCAAAGCTCCCCTTCAAAGAATCATCACTAACTGAATGAACTTTCTAAATTACTGGAATCCATGTGTCACTCCAAATTGTTGCTACTTTTGGGGAGATTGGATAGGCCTCTGAAAGTAATACAGGGTGCATGACTAAATTTTGTCAATATATCATTGATAGGATTCACAATTCAAAATGAAGAAGAAGAAGAATGATACTAAAGAAGAGACATTAATTAGGAAAGAGGTGATTGCATGTGTGTGTAACAGGGTTTGTCACGCCCAGGTCCTAGATGGTAGATTAAACCGTAAAAATCAAGGACATTAGACGTTAATGATGAAAAGGCCATTCATCAGATTGTGCTCGACGAGAGCTTTCCAACGACACTAAGAACGCGCGAAACGGAGATCGGGAGCGACGGACCCAGGAGTTTTACCACTGAGGCAGAGGGGGTCCAAATTGATAATGGCACCCCCCTCTAACGCGTGTAAGCCATAGGGTCGCATGGGAGGAACTCGACACGCGGGAGTGGAACTCACCGCGTGGAGCTCTACTCCCACGCGTCTGCAACTCGAGGAGGAGGGAGCCAAGCCGGCAACCCACTCCCCTCTCCCCTCATTTTTTCCGGTGACACTCTCTCCCCTTCCACGGGATTAGGGCATTCCTCTTCCCTCCCCGAGCCCATCTTCTGGTTCCCCAATGTTTCTCCAGTGCCAGGGAAGTCGGAGGTGACAAGGATCGGAGACGAAATCCCTCATTCTCTCTCTCTCTCTCTCTCTCTCTCTCTCTCTCTCTCTCTCTCTCTCTCTCTCTCTCTCTCTCTCTCTCTCTCTCTCTCTCTCTCTCTCTCTCTCTCTCTCTCTCTCTTGTTCGTCCCACCCCATCGCGGTTGACGCCCTTCCACAGGAATAGAGCAACCGGACGGGGATTCTCCCCTCCCAATAGCCTCGTCTCTCAGAATCCTCGAGCACTACCGTATCAATTTTGGGCCTTCCATCGAAAACCAAAAATCGATAACGGACTTGCCCTAGGTTCTAATGCCTAGACACGATACGAAGAAGAAGGAAATCCCCTCTCAAAGAGACCCCTGTCGGCAGATTCATCTCCAGGTACTACACGGCAATTTTGCCTGAATGGTGTTTGATTGTATACCCTTCAATGTTGGGTAAATACGAATGTCATGATTTGGCTGGTTACCAGCTTTGCATCTCCAAATCCTCATGTGATTTCTCATGCACAAAGCTTCACTCCCGGTGCTTGATGATCACGAGAGGTTACCGCATGACTCCCTTAACTAGTATTGTTTGGCTGAAAATCTTCACAAGCCAAGGGGCCTTCTTGCTGAGCAACCATTCAACATTACTGCTAGGAGCAACAATTTTATTTAAAGCCTCTATTAAGGAATGAACTGCAATGTCGTAAACATGATTGGTTGATGATCCTTCCTCTGCATGTATAATGGCTGATTGTTGAATCGTGAGATTAAAGATTCACCACCATTATTTTGCAGTTGAAGGGCATGTTCATCTAATGAAGTCCCAATCTTAGCATTTTGTGTCCACCATCTTAAGATATAATGAGATGGGAGGCTCAGAACATTCACAACTTCGAAAACAGTCAATATATGTTTACAAAGGATGCCTGAAGATTCAAATACTGGCGACCACAACTTGCTCTTATTTCAGAAGCATTGAACGCGACAGTAGGTTTGAGAGCAGTGTGAACGGCCCTAGCAGTAGAACTGTGAATTGTACGCGGAGAGCAGGTAAGGACCCTGAACCCTTGCATTCTTTAAATTCTTGTTGTTATGTTCTCTTGAAATTCACTTTATGCATGTGTAAAATGTATATATTGCCACCTTGGTTTAATGGGTGATAGGAATTGTAATCTCTTATTAAAAAGGCATGTTATAGTGTGACTTGCTATGCTTAACTGTTGTGATGATGCAAACTGTGATGAAATGGTCAAGCCCAAGATAGTAAGCCATGAGGGCCTCAGGCAAGCTATGATGACGCTTTCCAAGATGGTAATTCCCGAGGAAAGGGCTACCTGGTTGCTTGTAACTAAGGTGAAGCCGCCCAAGACGGTGAATCCTGAGGATTGGACTGTCTGGTATTGAGCCTCCCAAGACGGTAAACCCTGAGGGAAAGGGCTGCCTGGTTCTTTGGAATCATGGTGGAGCCGCCCAAGATGGTAAACCACGAGGGATGAGCCGTCGGGTATTGAGCCTCCCAAGATGGTAATTCACGAGGGAAAGGGCTGCCCGGTCTTTTAGGATCACGGTGGAGCCGCCCAAGATGGTAAACCACGAGGGATGAGTGGCATATTGAGTTACCCAAGATGGTAAACCCCGAGGGAAAGGGCTGCCCGGTTGATTTCGACTAAGGTGGAGCCACCCAAGATGGTAAACCCGAGGGAACCCGACTTTGGCGCTACCCAAGATGGTAAATCCGAGGGTCCGGCTGCCTTGATGATGATACACATAGTGGGCCGCCCAAGATGGTAATCCTTGAGGGAGATGACTATTGAATCCTGGTGTGATGCTAGGCACGTTTAATATTAATGAGAAAATCATTAATGAGTATGCAGCTTTGTTTGATGTAACACTTATGGTTTGCATGTAACTTTAGAATGAGGTCCATGACTTAGTCACTCATCTATTGAATGTCCCGTGGCTGGACACGAATAGGAAATCCTTATGGGATGTGCTTGTTTGCATGCGATGACTGTTGCATCATATTAGAATTTGGGGAAAAGCGTAATTCTCATTAATAAGCATAGGCCTTACTTGATAGCACATGCTAACTATATTATATATGACTAGTTAAAATGGAAAATGCATGCTCATGTTATAGTGAATGTGTCTTTAAGCGTGGCAATGAGAATATTTGGATATGCATGGGTTTGGTTCTTTTCCCTTCTTGGGCTTCTCGCACTCACCTTGTTATTTTGTGGTACCGTCAGGCGGTAGAAGAAGGAAAGGTCGTTGAGTGAGTCGAAGAAAACTTGCCTGAAGCTATTAAATTTTGAGTTGTATATAAACACATGTATATAAGTGCTAAACGAGTTATGTCTTATTTCGACACCTATTTCCTTATGCATCATGTATGTCTTGCTTGGATAGATAGTGTGGAGACTGAGTCTCCCTCCAGTAAATTATGACTGCTATGTTGTCTATCAGGTGAACCGCATAGCATGCGTTAAATGCATAATGTTCGAAAAACAGGGGAGACTCTGTCGAAATTTCGGTAGGACTCGGTTGTTATAGGAGAAAATATATATATATATATATATCTAGTAAACTGGGACTTGCCCAGGACAAGAGCACCTAGCTCTCTCAACACTTCCGCTGTGATATAATTATGAAAAAAAAAAAAAAAAAAAAGCGAGGCCACGTAGGCCTGGCTCGCCCAATCGTTAGGCTTGATTAAGCCTAATCGCGGCCCTGGGGATTGGGGTCGTGAAAGGGTTGATAGTTCAGTTTGTACATATGTAGAAGTTGAATGGGAGCCTTGACACAATATTTGAGTTCTAGCTGTGTCACCTGGAGGGTACGGGTTCAAGGCATGGAAATAGCCTCTTGTAAAAATGCAAGGTAAGGCTGCATATTATAGACCCTTTGTGCCCCCCACCCCCCCTCCTTCACAGACCCTGCCTATGTGGAAGCTTCGTACACTGGGCTGGGATGCGTGTGTGTGTGTGTGTCTATATATATATATAAGTTAAAGAGGAGATATTAATTAGGAAAGTGGAAAACTCTATGGACCCAAGTATGTGTGCACTGTGAACAGAAAACTGAAAATATTGGTTGCTGACCAGCTTATGTCTCATCTGAACTCAGGCAAACATGAACATGTTTTGGTTGTCACAAGCATGCTTTGGTCAACTGAAAAGATCATTTTCTAGAATGTTTCCAAAAGCCTACATAATTCGACACCATAACACAAAGAGGTTCAAAATTCATCTGTTTTAACAGGTGTTAGTAAAATACCCTGCTTGTAAAGTTTTTTTGTGTTCAGGCATAAATAAAGGAGAAAAGGGCTGAACAGAGTCATAGACTCATAAAAATCAACTGATTAGCTGTATTCCAAAGACCTAGTTATATATTTGATTGTAAAATGGACCATCTTTGACATTAGAACAAGAATACAGGCTCGCAGACATATTTTAATTGTCATCATTTTTTTATCCACTTACAGAATTCCAGGACGTAAGCTAAAATGTTACTTTGGATATAGGAAGAAATTCCCGTATTAAATTCCATGAAACCAATAACTAAAACTCACCCTCAACTATACACTTACCTCACTCAATATAGCCACCGCTGTATTGGGTTTATTCTCTTTAATTCGGAGGCCAGTTTTCATCCAGGACTCAAATCCCCCTCGAACCAAGTAGGGACTCTGTCATTCAAATCCATGCCAAATTGTTAATACATGATAAGACCCATTACTAAATCAGTTTCTGGGTTCTGAAGCATCATTAAGGAGCTTGATGTATTCAAATATTCTTGCCTTGACACCAAGCTTCCTCAAGGATCTTGCAATACCCTTTGATCGAGCACCATTTGAATCCATAACTATGACCTTGGACCTGTCCTATAAATGGCAAAACAAAAGATCAAGAAAATAATTCCTGAAGCTGATGGTAAGGGAGCCTTGGTTTGTAAGCCATGTCAAGATTAAAACATACTTGTACAATTTTCAAGTTGCGAATAACGACTGCAAGTGATGCATCATCAATATCCCTACCATTCTTCAAAAGTTTCCTTACAGAAGCATCTACCTGAGGATGTCAAAAAGAACATGGTGTGAACAATAAACTTCAAAGAAAAAGAAGATGAATTTGTCTATTTGTGAAGAACTCATATTACATCTGAAATTGAAAATTAGAAAAATCAGTAAAAATACCTAGAAAATTCCATAAATTTTCCAACTTCAACCAAGAGCACTGCTCAAGGTTGAGTAGGTACAAATGGGTTTTCAAATATCAAACAGCATTCTTTTCTGGATAGCATATACAGGAAAAATGATCATGATATAGGCAATCATTTCCGCTATGTTCAACAAGTTTAACAATCGTCAGAACAACTAATACTAAGAGAGTGATAATCGACAGCAGTTTCCTATTTCTAACCATGGGCCATGAAGTTCTCTTGATGGAAAAGTACAACCGTATTTATCTCCTTGGTCATAAGAATGCAAGATATTCCACAAAGAAGTTACAGATTACATAGAATTCCAATGCGTTGCTGGCTTAATCAATGGTGTTGATTAGATCTTCATTAATGATCAATCGAACACATCATAATAGCTTAGCAACGGTCGCATTAGGTGAACAACAAGCAATTCATGAACAAGCCAAAATTAGGAAAAGTTATTTAGGAGAAGAGACCCAATAGGCATACACACTTAAGTCATGCTCTTAGGAGAAATGTGAGCCAGTTGAGACCCTCGCATAGGCAGGAGCTTCATGCACTAGGGCTGCCCAAAGTTAAAGGATTAAAGGAAAAATATGAAATAGCATTTCTTGGTCAAAATATCAAAATTGTCAGAAGAGGAAAGCTTCAAAAGATCTTAAGTAGGTACCCTTGGGTCAATTTGGTAACACAAGATTGATCTCAAGCTGAGGGGCATTTAAAATTAATATACTGATGCTTTATAACATTTTCAAATAAGCAGTTGAGCATTTTGGATCAAGTTTCTGTTTTGGCTACTCTAAAAAGAAAAAATGACCAAAGAATAAAATTGATTATAAACCAATATTTAGTATTATAGAAAGCTCCGGACCCACATTCAGAGTCCTTTTATAGTTCTGAAGCTAGTTAATGATGAGGTGCGTTTTTTCTTTTGTTGCTTTTGGGCTTCCTCTTTTACTCTGATTTATTAAAAGCCAATGTTAGTTATCCTCTTTCTTTTTTGCACCCTGAAAATTCTATCAATTTGTTCCTATGATTGATCAAGTTCCCCGCAAGTTTTCCACTGGCAATTGATTCTGCAGCACATCTTCTTTTTTCTTTCTTATATATGTGGTTGATTTGAAGTGGTGAGGAAAGATTTAAAAACTTTGGGACTAAATGAAACCATGGCATTTAATAGAGTGGAATGGAGGAATAAGATTCATGTGGCCGACCCCTAATTGGGATAAGGTCTTGATGATGATGATGATATATGGTTGATTTGAAGGAGAGCCTCGGTGGAGCGGTAGAGTTGTCGTCGTGTGACCTTGAGGTCACGGGTTCAAGGCATGGATACAGCCTCTTGCAAAAAATGAAAGGTAAGGTTGTGTACTATAAACCTTTGTGGTCTATCCCTTCCCCGGACCCTACATATGCAGTAGCTTCGTGCATTGGGCTGGACTTTATATATGTATTAGATTTATTTCCATTAACATGGAATATTTTGAAGGAAAACCAATATGTCAGCATCTTGTTAATTACTTGTTCATGGACTGAGAGATGCAAAAGTGGTTAGTGCCTAGAATCACCAAGATTTTGGTTGAAAAGCAAGTTGTAACACACAACATAAAACATGAAACGAATTGGAAAATGAACCAAGTCAACTACTCTAAATACATTTACAACTGTGAACCAACCTCAGGGAGAGACACACTTGCATATCTAAACCGAGCTCCTCGGCGAAGATCAGGGACACCATCTCTCTCTCTCAGATCCTTCACAAAGATTGATTCCCATCATCAAAACTGTTGGAGTGTCTAAATGATCTACTATGAATTGGCCAAAATGCAGTTCACAGACTTGAAAGGATGAATTTGACTAAAATTTCAAAGTGCTATGCAGTTCAAAATTAATGCACAGAACAGCCTCATCCTAGATTTTTGAAGAAAAAGATAAAAGTAACTAAGATGCGACAGTTACAATTGCCAAAACTTTCAAACTTCTGTAAGCTCATAAAGAGAAACAATTCTAGAAAGAAGAGGCTCGTGAAATTTACAATCTCTTGCCTCAGGGCGGACATCGATAAGTACAGAACTTCCTTCTGAAGACAGCAGCTCCAGAGTTGATTTAGGACATAAATCTCCAGAATATCCACCGTACTTGAATAGCCAATAAGAAACCCTGCAAACATCTACTAAACACTGGATAAACCGAAAATGAAAAGGTCCACCTACTGCCTAACAAAAGAAATTTCAAGAAAAACAAAACTCACCCTAAAGTAGCAGTACTACAGAGGAAGAGGATGAAGGGGACAATTGGATCATTGGGGTCAAGACCAAGATATTTTTCCAATTCTTCAATGTGAATGTATACCTGCATCACAGCATTTGCAGGCACTGAGTCTATAGGACATGACATGAACTCCACATACCAAGGTCAGATCTAAGAGTTGATAATGAGCCTGCTAACTAACATATACCTGTTGAAGAGCAAAATGAATTGGCCTCAGGACCGTTATAGCTCTCTCTTCTGTACTATTTAGCACATCCTGTATTTCTGGTGGAAGAAATGCTTTTGCAGATCAATAAGAATAAACAATAGATGTTGATGCATTTGCTAAAGAGTCCTCCACAGACATAAGCACTCGCCTGAGCAAATCAATGGCTACAGCACCCACCTTATATGTGCTTCCTTTGAATCCACTTGTTAAGCCTGACAATTTATTCCCAGCTTGTTCTCCAGTGCTGTCGACAGACGAAAGTGCTCCACTGACAGAATTTTCAAATGTTTCTGTCACATTCTTAAGAGTGTCGGTCAGCGATGAAGCAATTGCATCATATGAATTCTTGACGGCACTGTTCACATTATCAATTGAAGTGTCCATTGACTGATTAATCCCAGCCATGAAACTGTCAATGTTTTTTTTCAGATTGGATAAAGCACCATTAGTCACCTCAAGTGTATCAGAAACTGATTTTTGCTTCTCCAAGAGTGTGATGGTGCTAGCCTTTGTGGTTGATAAGGATTCAGAAGTTCCAGGTTCAGAAGACACATTTATACTTTGACTAAGCTGGTCAGAAACGACAAAAGGTTTGTCTCCATTGGGGGAAGCAGCTGAGTGAAACTCAGTATATGAAGGTGTGGTAGGCTCTGCCATTATGGTTGCACCATTTAGGTCATTCAAAGAATCATTACCAAACTGATTGATAAGTAGCTGTTCTTGCTTCCCCAATGTACCGGAACTTTCTACACAATGAATATTGTCACCCCCATGATAAGGTCCATTTGCTGTGCTCATTGGATAACCCAATTCCTGATGCTCAATATAAATGCATTCATCTGGAAATCTATGTACAAAGTCATCCAGTTCACTTGGATAGGGAGAAACGCTACCCAACTCCATTGAACCTGATTGTTTGGATCTTTCAACAACATTTCCATACAAAAAATTTGTTGCATTTGTTCTGTACGAGGCTACCTGAGTATGAATACCTTTTTGAAGGCTAAGAAATCGCTTGTCTTCCACAATGCATCTTTCTTCAATAGACTTCCGCAACAGGGAAAAGGCTCTTTGCCCGAAATGCAAAGAAAACTGTGGTTCAGTGCCAAAGAATTGGGGATAAGTTACTTAATCACAAAAACAGATATTCACAATCCAAAAAGCTTTCTGACAGTATAAATATGTTTTTCCTATTATAATGTGTATGCTGAGATGTAAGTCAACCAAGCCGGTAGAACTAATTTAGAAACAGTGCCAGTGAGCAGGACCAAAAATTTAGAAAAAAGTTTGATAAAGGAACAAAAAAAAGTTAAAAGGAAAAAAGTAGTAATGGTATTGTATTCAATCTTTTATATACAGAGTTCAGCAGAACGATTGTACAAATGGAGACATAGTAATGGTATTGCATCAATTTTCATATAGGGAGTCTGATAGCAGAATGACCAGCACTTGGTATTCGTTTCCAACCGCAGGCCAGTGTTATCCTCGGTATTTAGAAGTTCTCCCTTAATAGATTAATCTGAGTAAAACACCATGTAATTGAGATAAATTAAGACGACATTACTCAAGATGGGATTGAATTCTATGGTGGATTCCACCAGTTCGTGGAATGCACTCTTTAATTCGCCTGTTGGTGAAATCCACCATATCAGCCTCCACATATGATGGATTACATCTGTGGTTCAAAATCCATTTTAACCTGGTGGATTTCACCTGCAGGTGAATTTCCAGGAGAGGGTTTCTTGAAGGGTGGAATCCACTCTGAAATTCAATTCTATCTTGAATAATGGTCCATAAACATCCAATCAGATTCAAGTTTTAAGAGGAAAAAGATGAACGAGCTGATTGTAGATTATTCATTAGGCTATACAGAACCAGAAAAATCAATCATTTCAGTTTAGTTAGGAATGTCGTTGCAATCCAATCCCCCTTCCTCGCTCTCACTTACGTGCATGCATTAGCATTTCACTAGTAAACATAATTTGATGCTATAGAAGGAAACCCAACAGTCAAAACTTATAGAGAAGTTGGATAATTTACAGCTAACGATGCTATTCTGTCATACTTATAATGCAGATTATGAAGTGAACTTCAAAAGTCGCAATTTAGAAAAAAAGGAAGTAAAAAAGCATAACCTCACCTGAGGATATGAAGGACCGGTGGGAGTAGCAGAGCAAACAGGCACCATTGTTCAATCAACAAAATCCATTCCAAAATCTCATCAAAGAAGATAAACACAAACGCTTGCCGAAAATCAACAAAGAACTCGTAGAAACACAGATACAGATCCCATCATCACGAACTCCTACTTATGACGAATTTGATCAGGTTCCAGCCACAACGCAAATACCCAAGAAATAACAAGTCACTCACAGCGGATCTCAAATGGGTTTTAGAATTCAGTCTCTGAAGACCGTAAGAGAGCCCTTTCCGCTTGAAATTCAGGGCTTCTTCTAATGTAGGAACTTGGGAAATCTTAGACATGGGTTCTGTCTGACGTGATAACTGGATGACATGGAATAAGAATGGCAAGGAAGAGGATAGTGTCGTGAGAATCGTGTGGTCTGTCCTCTGTCGAAGGCGTCTGCGAGATCTCTTGGTTCATTTTCGCCTCTCCGTTTCTGCCGCCAGAATTTTATTAAGGGTTTTTTTGCAAGACTGCCATTACTTTATGGTATTTTTGCAAGAAAAATCCAACATTTTTAATATTTTACAAATCTACCATTATATTTTCATATTTTCAGAAACTTTGCAAAATTACTATTCTGTTATCTTTTTCTGTTAATTTTTAATTAATTCTAATATTACCCTTATTTATCTCCAGCAGCCCTTCTTTTTTATATATTTTCCAGCAATTCTATGTCCCACTGACGACAAACATCAAGTAGTGTGCAGTCAACCTTGAGGAGGAGTGCCAGTGAAGGGGGTGAACTAGGAGAGTGAGAGAGCATGCGCAGGGAGGAGGGGGAGCTAGTTGGGTACAGGGAAGGGGGAGTGGGGTACCTGGGAGAGGGGTGGGGAGCTGGTATAGGGGTTGGGGAGAGGGGTGGGAGGTTGGGTATTGAGGAGGGGGAAGAGGGGGACCGGGAAGTTGGTATAGGTGGGGCAGGGTGGTGGGTGGATACCAAGGGGGGAAGGGAGGAGGCAACACTGGTGCAGTGGGGGCAGGGAGTGGGGGTGAGCGACTGGGGGAGCCGGGGCGGGTTAAGGAGGAAGTAGGTAGCTACTAGTCAGGTATCAGGGGGAAGGGAGGAGGGAGGAGGCTAGGAGCTGCTGGTCGGGTATCAAAGAGGGAGTGCAGGAGGCGTTTGAGTACCAGTGTAATAGGGGCTGCCGGAGCTCGAAAATATGTCAGAAAAGATAAACAGCCAAAAGATGATAAGGGTAATATTGAAATTTACTAAATTTTAACTGAAAAAAATGGATGAAAACCTAATAAAATGGCAAATTTTGCAAAGTTTCTGAAAATATAATAGCAAATTCACAAAATGTTAAAAATGTTGGATTTTCTTGCAAAAAAGCCATAAAGTAATGGCAATCTTACAAAAAAAAAAAAAAACCCTTTTATTAATTTCATTCATTCTTTTGGCCGTTATATGCAAAGTGGGCGCATGAGTACTGGCAAGAACACACCACCTCATTTACAATAAAACTATTTTTGGTGGATCTAAGCCACGTACACTCTCAAGAGAGGAGAGAAAAGGAAGGAGTAATTACTCAAATTTCAATAGATGGCGAAACTGTTTTTATTAAATCCAACCCATGATAGGAATGTATTATATATGCTAGACATCAAATTTCATGGCTAGAAGATGCTTTTAGATTATTTTTCTTTAGGTTGAAATCACAACCATCTATTTTTATTAAGCTTTTAAAAGATCTAAAACTAGTGGCTAGGATTGTTCAAATATGTTGATTTTTTATGGATTACCTATTTTTAGTATTCTGAAGGGGAGCCTTGGCGCAACAGTAGGTCGTCATGTGACCCTAAGATCACGGGTTTAAGGCGTGAAAATAGCCCCTTGCAAAATGCAAGTTAAGGCTGCCTACTATTGACTCTTGTGGTCCGTCCCTTCCATGGACCTTGCATATGTGGGAGCTTCATGCAGTGGGGCAGCCTTACCTATTTTTAGTATTTTAAACATATGAAAGGTTTAGATTTATAAACAACGGTATTACATGCATGAAAAAAGGCATGCACTCCATCCTCTCTTCTTGTGTTTGGATACCTATTGGAACTCTTTAGCCTATGCTTCTTTAGATAAAAATCAGGACTATCCATTTTAATAATTTTTTTCCACAAAGGAATGTTGGAATAGTGCATGCACCTCAACAAGAGGCATTTTTGCATGATGGGCGCCACAAATTGTTGATCAGACTCCTGCATTTGGTTTCCACTAGATCATTTGTATGTCAAGATATCACGGTTATTGAATGAATATAACATCTAAAAAGCTGTGCTTCTCACTTAGTGAGTATGGACCATTCTTTAAATAAGGTTACCCACCATTTGTGCTTTGTGATCAAAAGACATTTTGTTTAGATTTTAAGCTCGTCCAATCCTTGCTCTTTTTAGAGCAATAGTGAGCCAGAGGCACAGAAAATAGATGGATAGGAGTTAGATCAATGATTTGTAGAGCCCATCATGCAAAAATGGGGTGCACTACAGCAAGCAACTGTAATGCGCATATTATCCCAACATTCCTCTTTTTGTATTACTGACTTGATGAACAATAGATATAAAAAAAGTTTAACCATGTAGGGAAAGATGTGTGTAGTCTTTCCTCTCCTCTTGAGTGTATATTCTTATCTGGAATTTATTTTGAAATAGACTAAATTTTGGGCCCCACATAGCCTGTCCAAACAATGTCAACTACATGGTTCTATTGTGTATTGTGTGTTGAAGTTTATGATCAAAACTTACAGATGGAACCAGTTTCTAAATAATCATGAAATATTTGCACCCTATTCATATTTTTGGAGATTCATAAATAGGGATGGTAATGAAGCAGGTTAATTCTGTCCTGGCTTCAACCTACCTCCACGATACCTAGGGCGAGGCAAGAAAATAGTGACCTTTATCCTCTATGGGAAAAATTATTATGACTTGGTTGGGTTTGAAAGACAGTGCATGGCAGTGAAGAAAAAACCACAAATGTGATCCAACATTATGTAGTTATGTAAATACTAAAAACATCATACTTTTTATTTTTAGTAGATCAGACCCCTTTGGACAACTTGAATACTCTATGCTTGCTAATATCTTTTGTTCTTTTGGCCATTTAGCTTAAGTCTATTATCAAGTCATGATGAGCTAGGGCATGGGCGCACAAACACACACATGCATATATATATAAAGAGAAGCCTTAGCTCAACAATAGAATTGTTCTTATGTGACTTGGAGGTCACGAGTTCAAGGCGTAAAAACTTCTTGCAAAAATGCAAGGTAAGGCTGGGTACTATAGGTGTTTCTAGTATAGTATAGTATAATATAGTAGTGGTTAAGATCATCCAAGGGAGATTTTTAAAATGTACCAATCTTTAAATATCATTGTCAAATGCGAGCACTCTCTCTAAACTTCTTACATACACACTTAATAGTAATACTGTTGAAGTGCAAACATATGCTTATAAAGAAAATTAGAAGTACCATGATCAAGAGCAAATTTGGCAAGGGAAAAAGTTGCCTAGTCACACCTTGATCTATAATAGTTGATGGGATGGGGTGTGTCAAAATGGGTTTATTATAGTTTGCCCACCTCACATTGGGTTACAAATTTAAGTGATTTTGGGCTAGGTGGGATGGCGTATTTGAAAACCCACTCTACCCCCTTCCCATCCCTATTGATAAAGTGTGAAAACATATATGCTTCAAGCCAATTAGTGCCCTTGGCCTCTTTCTCCTTCTAAACAAAAGGTCCTTGTAGGAGTCAATACTCAAAAGTGTAGAAGAATATGTGACAATCAATGAATTTGCACGATCCCAACCACCTATTTTGCATCTTTGAAAATTTTATCCAAATCAATAATCATGACCTTTAATACAAAAAATCATAGGTTGAAAGCACCAGAAGGGCATGAAATCTTGTAGGTAGGCTATATAAATCATTCCTAACATAGTGAATGAATCTATAAAAAACTATCACTGTGAGTTAGAAAAAGTTGACATGGACTAGTGTTATCAATTCCTTACTGGCCTTGGTCAAGAATGGTAATACTAGCAACAAATACTTTCAATAGCTGCTATTTGAATTTTTTAATTATAAAGTATAAAAAAGTAAAACTTAAAAAAAATTCTAGGAAATAGGAAAATTTACTAAAATTACAAACTTCCATATCTAATGATTGAAAATTTGTGTTACTGTCAATTTTTGGTACTTAATCAATTCCTTCATGATTTGTAACTCAAAAAACAAAGATAACTTCATAACCATTTGTATATATTGTTGGTAATTAGGTTGCAGTGGGATGTCACCTCCATTGTTGAATATAACTTGAAGTTGAAAGATTTCAATTTTCAAGGTCTTGCTCAACATCTAAACTTTGAAGTAGAGTGCAAGACTAAATAGAGGTTAATAAAGGCTTTTTCTTTTTAGATGCCTAGACTTAGGAGTGAATATTAAGTAGCAAATCCAATCCAATTATCCAAGAGTTAAAACTTGAGGCAATTACTACTTTGTCATGGTTTATACACAAAAATGTGATAACTTGACTCACCTAGCTTACTGAAATTATAGAAGTCTTCTAGAGGAATATAGTTGCTTCAAGTGGGAATTGAAAATTTTATGTCAATGTGGAAATGGTGAAACCATTAACCAAAAATACGAACAGCTAAATGAGATTTGAAGCAACCAGTGCATTCTTAGCAGAAGATTGAAGTGACTTGTATATAGGAATGAAAAGTACCTAGTTTGCAAAAAAATTCAGCCTAGAGAATATCATAACAATGAGAAGATCTATCACCACAAAGTAACCAAGCCTAAACCAAAAAAAAAAAAAAAAACAAGCAAATGACACTGAATACTAAGAAGTTGAGAACTCACTATTTTACTGAATTTTCTTGAAAATATAGATGGAAGTGGAATCCTCAAAAAACCCCTCAAATTCTTCTTCTTTTTTCATCCTTGAGGGTCAACTGCTGGCTTTCTTCCATCTTCTACAAAGAAAGTGAGAAACTCTATACATTCATAGCAAAAAGAAATAAATGGCAAGAACCATCTTTGAGTAGAGAAATAACTTCAACAAAGTAAAAATAGAATGAAATGAAGAAATAACCAAGCATCTTGTACTGTTGAAGAAGAAAAACTTGAAAGAAGTCCCTTAAAGTAACCTTCAAGATCTTCTTCATTCTTTTATAGAGAGATTTGAGAAATAATAAAACCTTGTTGAAAAAGCCCAAATATGTTATGTTTTGCTATAATGTCCTCCCAATCGATTGGGAGGTGATTTTGACCATTTCATCTTGCATTATATGTCTACCTAATTGAAGTTCTAATAAACTAGAAAAATAACTTTTTATAATAGAGAAAATTGTAGCACACTTACCAGGCAAATATCAACTAGTATCATAGAATTTTGATCATAATGGTATTCAGGCTGCTAGTAAGGCATATACTAGAATACCTGCTTGTACAAAATGGTATTGACAACATTTCATGGACTTCTACCAAGACTCATAATGAAAACATATATTTTTGGTACTTAATTTTTCTTACTAACTGATGTTAGACACTAGAACTCTAGGTGAACCCAAATTTTTGAACATCCTAACCATTCAAAATCTTGCTTTTAACCTAGATCAGTCGTGATATGAAGTTCTTGTAGGTTGGATGACCCACCTCGTTCAACTTGCAACCTATGCCAACCTGTCTGGCTTGCTCGTTTGACAATTAGAATAATATTCACATCCCATTGTTTATAAAGAGAAGAAAACATCAAGTATTAAACCTTTCTCTAACAACGACCTTTGGATGGGGCATATGCGCCACATGCATCATTAATCTAACATTCAAACACTAGTATGAGATTTTATATAGACTAGATATCCTAGATCTACAGTCCAATAAGCCTTGTTTGAATTTCTCTTAGTAAAATGTAAACCCATAGCATCAAAATGCATTGCATCAACTTCGAACTTGACCAAGTTGATGCGATCTTGTACTTTTGGCATTTTGCATCTTGAACTTGCCTCATTTTATGGAGTCAAGGAAAATGACTTATACCACTAGATATTTCTCACCATTAACATTAAATTATATTTCTACATTTCTCATATTATTTGAGTACTCTATCGCATTAACCTCGGGTCCATTTGTTTTTCCAAAGTCTCCATGGTGTATGCACTTTGAGTTTTTCACCTTGTATAAACCATTTGATCTTCTACCGTGTTGGTCGATATTACTTCAACATGGCAAGATTTTGATGGTATAAATTCAATGTTCTTGAACACATACATATTTCCACATGGGCCTTTAAAGTTGAATTTCAATTGCATCCTGATGATATTGTTTGCCCAGATGGTCCTTATCTTAATTCTTTGTTTATACATAGATTATGATCTCAACACATCTTAGCTGAAAAAAGACAATTGGAAAATAGTAAAATTAGTAGAGATAGTGTTTGAGAAACTTGACTTATGACCAAAAGGCATTTAGCAGATTCAAAGTCTAATATATATAACTGTTGGAAATATTTGAAGAAACATAATGGAAATGGGGTAGCTTGATCATGTATAATATAGTTCTTCCCAAAGTGTATTTGCCCTCACCCATATAGCTTAAGGATTTAATTGGCA
Source organism: Warburgia ugandensis (assembly GCA_035236585.1). Classification (NCBI taxonomy): domain Eukaryota; kingdom Viridiplantae; phylum Streptophyta; class Magnoliopsida; order Canellales; family Canellaceae; genus Warburgia; species Warburgia ugandensis. Next base: position 23,530,244 of record CP141130.1, on the reverse strand, counting down.
AACCACTTCTAGGATACTACAAAGTATTATGGGGGTTATATAAGCAATTAACCAAGAACTCACCCAAAACTCTAGTTAGATAGGCTTCAATATGATAGAACATCACTAAAAGAAAACTCAATATTATTTGAAAAATAATTCTTTTGTGTTGTAGAAAAATGAGAGGAAATGACTATTTATTTTTTGACCAAGTGACTTTTTTTAACTTGCCAATTAATTTCTACTACCAAAATGTGTCACTTCATATGAAATATGAGACACAACCTTTAGTTTTCAAAATTCAAATTTAGAAAGGGGCAGCCCCCGTGCATGAAGCTGCAGCCTATGTAGGGTCCAGGGAAGGGGCGGACCACAAGGGCCTAAAGTACACAGCCTTACCAAAATTCAAATTTGGTAAAATATTTTTTAAAATTAAATATATTTCATTAACACTAAAATATCCAATCCCCCACTAAATATATTTTAATTTACCAATTCAAAGCAAAATTATTATGCATCCATGATAGTTATCTCTTTGATTTGAACCTTCACTTGCTGTAAGCTCCTCAATGTTCTATTGGAGTGCTTGATAGTTGTAACTTTGAACTAGGATGTGCTATATAATGAAACTAGAGATGCCACACCGCATAACAATATTGCCAAGTAAGAAGTTCATATTGTTGCTTGGTTTCATGAATGATCTCGAGAGAACCCTTACTCTCATGATAGGCTGCACCACTCTCACATAGGTGAAGACCATCCATTAATTTTATATGCACATGCCTATTACAACTAGTACTTCATTAAGGTTACTTAAACCATCCCTCATTATAGCAATGACTAGCAATATAACACTTAGTGATGCTGATCTTAACGATTTATCAATGACTTGTTTTTACTATATTAAACTTAACTGTTTAAAGTTGTCAAATAATAAGTTGGGTTCCCATCATTAGTAGTTTTGTGAACATAAGGGTTTTTGTCTCCTACTTTTAGATGTTACTTCAAATTCATTTATCGAAATAATGTTTAAGAAGTCTGTATGTAGACCTAACATATTGTAGGCCACTTGACCCTTTTTCCATTGTAGACAACTATTACACTTAGAGTAAATACTCATTTGATAGTGATTTTTCATCAAATAGTATCAACATTTAACAAGCCAAGTTCATTTTTCATAAAATAACTTAGCTCTCTCTCCCGTGGCTTTTCCATGTCGTGGTCTTCGAGTGCAAACTTTCAAACTTACTGAGTTTAAAAACCACAAGGCAAATAATGTATTGCATTCATTATCCTTCCAATAGCCCTAATTTGGTACTTTGAGCAAAAGAGGTATCGGTTGTACTCTCACTATATATATTTTTAATTTTATACTTCAATACCTAAAATGGCATCCATACTATTAACTATTATACTTAGAAGATAGAGATTATTTTGTTCCTTGTATTCCATGATTATCATCACGTATGACAAGACATGTGTTACATTATTTTCTCTCAGATAAAAAATACATAAAAATTTTTACATTTTTTCCCGATACAAGACATGATAAGAATGAAAACTTACAAACCATGATATGCCTTTACCTTGTTTCAAAGTATTCTTTATGAAATTAGAAATAAGAGTGCCTAGTAGGTTTACATGCTCAAGAGAAGATGAAGGGGTATACACCCCAATTACCACGCATGTCAAACCTATTTTTGTTAGATCTAACCTATTTATCATGCTATGAATGGATTAGATAGGTTAGACATCACATTTTATACCCACAAGATGTCTTTAGTGCATGCCTCTTTAGGTAAAAAATCACCACCATCTATTTTTGTTAATTTTTTTAAAAATCTAAAACAAGTGGCTAGGCTTGTCCAATGCATTGATTTCTCATAGGCTACCTATTTTTGATATTTTAAGCATGATGAGCAGCTTGGATTTGTATAAAATGTTGTATCATACATGGAAAAGAGGGTATGTGTGTTCATTCCACTCCTCTCACCTACCGAGACTATGGAAATAATAGAAAAAGTATAACTTACGGGTTGTCATTGTCTTGGGTTCCTTTTACCTACTTCATTGAACCACTGCCATCTATTTCATCATTCTTAAGAGACTCTGATTCATAAACTTGATATTAGCCACACTTGATTTTGAACTCCATCATGGCATTGATGCGCTTTAAGATTGTTAGAATATTTTGGAGAGATGGGGTGAAAATAGCATAGAAAAAATGGAGTATGACTTGAGCGTGTATAATATAGCTTTCCTTAAAGTATATTCGCCACCACCTAGATTGCTTATGGGATTTAATTGGCAAGTCAATTCTATGATACCACAAGCTTTGTGTTGGTTATGTAAGCTATAATTATGTAAACAATTAACTAAGAACCCACATCAAAACTTTAATTAGTCAGGTGTTAATCTGGGAATAATACTAAAGGAAAACTAAAGATTATTTGAAAATATTTATCTTTTATGTTGGTAGAAAATGAAGAAAAATGATTCATTATATAGATTTTGTAAGTAGTTATTTTCTCACCAAGTGATTCTTCACTAGTGACTCTTCAACTTAACTGTTAATTTCTATTATCTAAGTGTGCATGTTCATTTGAAATTTGAGACATAAGCTTTGCTTTCAAAATTTAAATTTGGTAAAATAAAATTTTAAATTGAATATATTTAAGTAACACCAAAAATCTCCAACAATAATGCCACATTTGCTACTTACGAATGGCCCATTGGAAGGCCTCAACTTAAGAGGACTTGGGATCATACTCACAAAATTATCTCAATAATTGAAAATTTTTGGAACAAGTCCCAACTTTTTAATGCCTCTACTTTTTCTCTAATGAATTATGAATCATAAGTTTCTACACTTTTTAAATTCAAAACAAATTTCAATAAGTTAAAATGAGTTTACCTAATAAAACTGAAATTCTCAAATAGTATTTCTAAAAGTAGTTAAAAATTTGAATGAAAAGCTTAAAATCATACATCAATAATATTTTCCCAACTTTTTGCCAAAATTTTCATGAACATTTGTCGAATTTTAGAATATTTGGCTAGTCAATTTATTCTTGAGTTCGAACTTTGTGACTATTCTTGGGAGTGTCCAATAGTTAGTTGGGGAAATAGTACATGAAATGTAATCATAAATTTTATGTGAAATGAAAACCAAGAAAAAAATGAAGAGAAATATTTGGAGAGAGAGAGAGAGAGAGAGCCAATTTAACACTTCAGGAAGGGTGAAGAATGAGACCATGACTGAAACATGCTCTTCAATGGCTACAAATTTGAGAAGGGGCTTGATGTTAGGGCTTTTTGGTAAAAAATTGAAGAATCATCTCACTTGAAATTATTTTTTGATTGGCTATACTTTTTTTTGGCATTTCTTAATATTTTTTCAACCTTTAGACTTTCCTAGCCTCTGGGTTACTATGAGGGGAGTGGAAGAAGAAAAGAGGGAAAGAAAAAAAGTGTTGTATACAAAAGTATATTTTATATACAAAAATGTTAATGTTTCTACTTGGGTATATGCAAAAGCATATCTATAACTGAAGGGGTGAGTCTTGTACGTTTCAATAGACTTTGCAATCAGTTTCTGCCTATACATTTCAATAGACTTTGCAATCAGTTTCTCCTAAGTTTTAAATTAAATGAGGTTCTCATTTATTTTTAAAAAGTACGAGGCACATTTCATATGAGTTTCACTTTAGTTAAAAAGATGGTTTGGTACTTGTATGTGGAAGGAGGTTTTGGAAAAATGAGTTTTACATGGCTTAAAGATGTATTTGCTAACATTGGTGCAATATATGTTATTTTTGAATACATAGATGCTGGAAAAAAGACTAACCATCAAATAGTAGATCTATACAAAGGTTGTTCTGTAGTTCTTGCAAGTACTTGGCAAAATTATCTATTTACTGAATTGGCTATGCACGATGAATTTATAAGAAAAAAAATCATAGGGAATAATTTGAAGTACTCCAATTTTCTAATTATACCCGTTTGATCTGTAAGAAGGGGAGCCTTGGCGCAACGGTAAAGGTTGTGGTCATGTGACCTTGAGGTCACTGGTTCAAGGTGTGAAAATACCTTCTTGCAAAATACTAGTAAAGCTGTGTACTTTAGGCCCTTGTAGTCTCCCCCTTTCCCGTACCTCGTATAGGCGGGAGCTTCGTGCATCGGGGCTGCCCTTACCCATTTGATCTGCAACCCACAACAACCCTAGTTTGCCCATTTGACACCTCTACAAGTAGCCATTTTAGTGCCGATGTTTTCACCTTGATCCGCTCGTCCTAAGCCCTTGATTTTGAAGCCTTCTTTGAGGACCCACCAGCAAAAGTAAGACGTTCCTCGTTTCTCTAAGATCAGATTTTGCAGAGTAATTTAAGACTAGATTTTGGCCGTTCTTTGTTTCTCCAGCGGTTGAGATGAAGGACATGCATGTCCCACATTAATTTGGCGCGCGTGCATTCCTTTTACTTTACACGAGCCAGCATGATATAAAATGTCTAGGGTTTATGGATGGGGCTTCTCTTCAGGCCTCACTGGAAGCCCTCATCTCCGTTGCTAGCAGTGTCCTCTCGAAGGGCCAAGTAGCCGACTAGTAGCAGATCCGTTCCCAATGGTGAGGAAAATCTTCTCTTTTGTTCATTTCTAAGCTTCTTGATTCCGTTCATTGTCCCCCACGCATGATTCGCATGGTTTGATTTCCGTTCTTGCTGGATTTCAGCTTGTTACAGTGCTTAGCTATGGTTTCTTGGCCTTTTAGACCGTTTCTTAGTTCCCGTTAGGGTTTGATGAGGTGTTTAAGCCTTTTGATTCTTTTGTTGTTTCCACGAATTTGGAAGGCTGCAATAGATTCGTTTGCTGCTGCGGGATAGTGCGTTTGATGGTTAACCGCATGTTTTTCTTTATCTATGGACTCCTAAAGCTTTTGTTGTTCTTTTTCACGCACTTTCGGTTTTAAGGCGTTTTGTTGTGCGGTTTTTTACTTGGGCTGCGGATAGTGTGCAGGGCTTTTGGATTATTTTTCTGGGGAAATGGTGTGTTGCTTTGAGACATGTCTTACTCGATTTGGGTTTTGGATCTGCTTGGTCTAATGTTGTAGGGCCTAACATGACATGCATTTCTTGTTTTATTGACAATTGAGAGATAACGCATGGATGTTTGAATGGATTCCAGGCTTAGGTGCTCTTTATTTACTAATATTTTTGGGTTAATTCCGGTTGCTACGAGGGCATGAATCTGGTATCCTGGAAATTTACTGGATTAAAAGGCGTCTTAGATCTTTCCAATTTTAGCGCACCTACAATTTTGATATCTTAATTTTGAAGAATCCGTAGTTGTACCAGCAAATTATTGAAGTTATTCGTCTCTGGTTTCTTGGATTTTAATTTTTATTGCTAGTTAAGTTTTATAATTCTGCTACCATATACAATAACCCAGTGAAATGAGCATTTGTATGGATAATTGAAGTTTATTGGAATTTCAAAGGCAGTTTGTTTTTGACAAGAGTTCTATTGGGGAAAAAACAAATTTTCTTGGATATGAAAGTCTGAAGGTCCAATTTTTCCTGTCACGGGAGTCTTTTATTCTACAAATAATTTTTATGGAAATTGCAAAGGGCAAAGGCTTTGAATTTCACTTTTCAGATATCACCTCCCTGGAAAGGTAGCATCCCTTGACTGTCTTAGTAATAGAAGAGGTTCCTTGACAATTCATTTGTAGATATATTTATCTTACTATGCCACTAGACAATTCAATATATGAATTAACTCATGAAAAGTAATTCTGTTTATTGGTATTTCTTTTAGCGATGTCTAGCTTTTGTCTCTCTGCCATCTTGGACATCTATGTTTCTCTGTTTTTTTTTTTTTTTTTTTTCTGGTCAAATGATTTGTTGCTTGTGCTATAGTTTCTCATAACCTTTCGAGTTGGTAACCATTGTCTCTCAGGTTTGGCCAATATGTTTTCCATACTGAAACACTCACAATATCAGTCATTTGGATAAGCATGTTTATCAACTGAACAACGAATTTTAGCCGATCCAGATCTTATCAGTAGCTTAATTGTGTTTGCTGCTTGTCCTTTTCTTGTTTATTCTAGCTAGGAATTTCTCATGTTTTGTTGTTTTCAATATCTCTTGTACACGCTTGACTTTTTGCATCTTCATGGCTCACATCCAGCATTTACTTGCTGACATAATTCTTTTTATAGCTTTTGTAGATTATATGCAGTGCTGGACATTCTTTCGTTTTTGTTTTTTCGTGTGGCTGTATTGGTTCATAGGCATTGTTTTTGTCGGTTTATATTTCTTTCTGCAATTGTATTGGAGCTTTGCCTAGTCTCTACACTTGTTGTCCTTCATGGACTATGTCCTTTGTATCATCATATTTTATTTACATGTTCCCAACTTGCATCTATGCTATTGGTATTGCTAGCAATATGAAAATTTTTATTACACGTTTTACAGCTTACTTTTTTTCAGCCATTTGACAATTCCTTCCTGCATTTCAGGTCTTCGTTAAGGCTCAGAAGTCTAAGGCTTACTTCAAGCGTTTTCAAGTGAAGTTCAAGAGAAGGAGAGGTATTGCACTTGTATATATTGCTAACTGTCAAAATTTCTTTGTTTGTCATTGTTTTGATACCTTTCATTGTGTTCATTATGCAGAGGGAAAGACTGATTACCGGGCCAGAATTCGGCTTATTAATCAGGACAAGAACAAGTTCAATACTCCCAAATATCGTTTTGTCGTTCGCTTTGTATCCTACAAATTTCTATCATTAACACACACACACACACACACACACACATATTTGGGTTTCCCTCTTATCATTAAATATGGTTGTCAATGATTTTGCTTAATGACGTGGTAATTAGACAAACAAGGATATTATTGCACAGGTAACATCTGCAAGTATTGCTGGTGATATGATCCTTGCAGCAGCTTATGCTCATGAACTCCCCCGATATGGCCTTGAAGTTGGTTTGACCAACTATGCTGCAGGTGCGCAGACCATTATTTTGTAATATATTGTGTGTTGTTGTCATGGTAAAATTATTTTAATCATTTTTGCGTGAATACCTAGCTTACTGCACCGGACTTCTTTTGGCTCGCCGTGTATTGAAAAAACTTGAGATGGATGATGAATATCAGGGCAATGTTGAGGTATATGCATTTTTTGCATGGGATTAATCTCTTTCTGAAATTTGTTGCAATCTCGACTGAAAAATGCATCATTGTATCTATCAGGCAACAGGTGAGGATTTCTCAGTTGAACCTACTGAGAGCAGGAGGCCATTCCGTGCTCTCCTTGATGTTGGTCTTGTCAGGACTACAACAGGCAATCGTGTCTTTGGGTGTCTTAAGGTACTATCTTATATCCCTATCTATGTAGAACTTTATTTGCCAGCTCTTTCTTCAAAGATTCCTACAATGTATGTTTGCTTTCTGTGCTTGTACTGAAAGAACTCCACTAGCCAATTGGAAGCATGCTTCTCATTGTTGGAGGTTCAATATTGATTATTTGAATCCTTGAAGATGCATGATAGTTTAGCATATTGGATTGTTTTCCACTTGCAGCAGTTGCCAACAAATTTTCCTTGTTGTTGTCATTGATGACTTGCCAAACTTTATTGGATTTTATGATTTCGTTGACTTATCTCTGATGGCCTGTTTGACCATTAGGTGCATGGACATTCTGTAAGTACGCATCGACAGTAGTAGCATTCATTGTTATGCCGTATGTCACTAGACTTTGCATCAAAAACCCTACCTTTTATTTTAAATTTGAAAATTCTGATTTTGTACAAATCGAACCTTTTCTTCATGAACACTTGACTAGATGATATTCATATTCTAACTTGTTGGCGGTGAATGATTGGTATTTTATTCAGTCTGATGTCAGCACTAGATATCAGTTGTTTTAAATCAATAACACCATGTCTGTTATTTGTGGAACTTCAGAAATCTGTCTTTATTTTGCTGATAATTAGACTGGGGGATAAATTGGAGAGATTGCTAACTTGACTGTTTAGTGGACTTAAAAAGATTGTGGTGCTATATGATAGTATGAAGCTGGGTGTTGTTCGGTTGTAGTTAATTCTTGAGTCCGGTCTTTTGAGGTTACTTGTTCATTTTGGATTATCACCTGTTTATTCTGGTTCTCTACTAGGGAGCATTAGATGGTGGACTTGACATTCCACACAGTGATAAACGTTTTGCTGGATTCAAGAAGGAGGATAAGCAACTTGATGCGGAGGTCCATCGCAAGTACATCTTTGGTGGCCATGTTGCTTCCTACATGAGGGTTGGATGACAAACCTTATTCTTTCTTCTTTTCCCTTTGACACTTTGTAACGCAAAATTTAACTGGTGACCACATACATCTGGATTTTAAGTTAGAGAATATTTTAATAAATATAGAGATTTTTACAGAATTTGATGGAGGATGAGCCAGAGAAATACCAGTCACATTTCTGCGAGTATATTAAGAGGGGAATTGAGCCTGATGGCATGGAAGAGCTATACAAGAAGGTCCATGCTGCTATTCGTGCAGATCCATCTGCAGTCAAGTCTCAGAAGCAACCTCCCAAGCAGCACAAGAGGTATATCCAGTAGATGAACTATATGTAAATACTGTTCTTGCTCCTTAATATATTTGATAATTATTGAGTGACTCAACCGAGCTGCTGTTGGCACCGTAGTTTTTCATTTACTTATTGTCTTTATCATGGAATTACATGAAAGCAAGGAAGATAAATATCAACTGTCATCTTTTAATTTATCATTTAGAAAAGAAAAGTTCATCTCTTATCATTCAGCTCAAGACCATGCTCCTCTTCTACCCCTTCTTCTGCGATCTTTCAAGTAGAGGTGGGAAGGGGGCTCCAGATTGTAGTATATGCTGGACATTGGCGACAACCTCCTGTTTACCCACGTCTGGTTTTTGCTTGTTTTTCGTTCGTCCTAAAAAAGATGACTTCAACTGAGCGAACTTTTGCTTTTAAAGGCATTACTACTGCGGAGAGGAGAGCTTGAATTCATCCCTGTTCCCTTTGTGTCTGTCTTGAGTGTGATAGATAGTAAGGGTGATAAATTCTATTGCGGTCGCCTCATCGCGCAAGACTTCCATCGAAGTGAAAAGAATCATGCAAGAGTTTTAGTTTATATTTTCTAGTCATCTAATATGTATTATTGTTATTATTTTTTTCTGGTTCTGCAAGACTTTCCGTTGAATTGGCCTCTATTACATGATTGACTTCAGTTTTCTCCTCTAGCAATTAGCAATTGATATGCCACTTAATTGGTTTTGCTGTTGCGTCTGTGGCAGGTACAATTTGAAGAAACTAACCTATGAGGAGAGGAAGGCTAAGCTGATTGAGCGCTTGAACGCTCTCAATTCAGCTGGAGGTGAAGATGATGATGATGATGACGAGTGAAAGTGCCATTGACATTGAGCCGAAGTCTTTTGGTACTTGCTTTGTACATCTATTTAGAGCTGAATTGATCTTTCCAGTTCGGTTGACAGGAAGATCTCTTTGGTACTAGATGATGAGCTGTTTTTGGGATTTTACTTCGAACTCAACGCTTTTCAATTTTGACTAGATATAAACGCCCACTATGTTGTAGCGATTTGTTAGATTTTCTTAATTTCGTCTTATTTGAAGTTATAATTGTCCCTGGACCCTGCATATGCCCGTCATGTATGGCTCATTTATCTTTCAATTGTTTGCTCCTATGTTTTGGTTGTTATCCCTTTAGGGTGGTTGGAGACCCCTTGGAACATCATAGGTGAGATTACACTCACCGCATTCTTTTCTATTCATGGCTCTATTTTAACTAAAATATCAGCAACAACATTGTCATTAGTAACTCCGGCCGAACGCCTTTCCTTCGAGATTTGCTTGTGACCTCCATGCCGTCTTACCTACCCTAAAATAACTTGAGTGTCTCCTGAAATCATGATGCATCTAATATGAAGATCATGAATAGTTCAAAAGCCCAATGAGCCTCAGTGATCCCTCCTAAAGTCGTAACTGTATTTATTTGCTCTTTTGATGGTGGTAGTTGCAACTTTTGTTGGAGACGTTGTTCGTATTGGGCAGTTGTATCTCATGGAGTCTCGACGTTATCTGTTCATAAGATCATCATCTTATTATGTGTTGGTAAACTTGTAGCTTCTCTCTCTCTAGGATCCTTACATTCTAACTCTTCGTCGATTTGCATGTTTTCAACTCAAATCTCAAATAATTGCAATTTCCTTTTGTTTTAAGGGCCATCTATTATATGGCATTTGTGTACGAAAACCGGCAGATGGGTTTATAAGCTCTAACTGTACTTGTAAGCCTCGTTGATTGATAATCCAAACTGTTTCATATTTGAGGCCACAACTCACAGCCATATATGTAACATGTCCAAAATCTTCTCGATTGGATAATGATTTAAATTCGTCTGCTTCAGATTTTGGTGTCACATAAAGAGAAACGAAGGGGAGCCTTGGAGCAATGGTAGAGTTGTTGTTGTGTGACCTTAAGGTCATGGATTTGAGACGTAGAAACAGCTTGTAAAATGTTAGGTAAGGCTGTGTACTATAAATCCTTTTGGTCTGCCCTTTTCTTGGATTACCTATATGTGGGAGCTCTGTGCACCCCTATAGAGAGAACAAATCAAAGGCTTGGAATTGTCCAAATAAGGGAGAGCTTCCTAGTACTTACATCGCCAGCAAAGATCTAATAAATTAGATCATAGTAGAAGCAGCCTCATTTGCTCTTCCACTAATTTATATGCCCAAATCAGGAGATTGGTCCATCATTTCCTCTGCCCTTGCCCTCTCTTATATTTAAAAAAAAGAAGGTATTTTTGAGGTTTTAAGCCAGAATATTATTTTGACCATGTGATTTTATAGACGGTGATGGGGGATATCCATCCTTTTCATCAACCAATGAGGATACATCAGCGACCAGCAGATGAGTTGCATACTAATCTCCAAAATGATTGACACTAATGAACCCAAAACGACAGTTTGTGGTGCAAGTCCTCGCAGAGAACACGGTTTCCTGAAAGAGCCAGCAAGACCAGAACTTTAAAGGCTTATCCAAAGCCAACCAATACAGTACAAGTCCCAATGACACCTGGCCCTAAAACACTATCCTCTCACGACTCCGAATAAAAAACATGACTAAAAAATAAATGTTGCACTTGAGCATGCAAATCTGAAACTAAAGAGCCATGGCCCATTCCTTGACACCATCCTCAGCTATTCCAGCACCAATCTCTACAAGACCCAAGAAGAGGAACCCAGTTCCAGTTTTAGGGTTTCAGAGACAGTTGGTAGGAAATCAGAGTTCAGATCAAGCTCCAGAGGACAAAACAGGTCTTTCATTGGGCAACAGAAGGTATGCAAATGTGCCATTTGTACTCACTTAAGTCGTGTATGTCTCACATGGTCAAGCAATTCTTAAAATACAATGTTTTGTTGGTAACTGTAATTTTCCCCACCCTTGTTGTAGAGCCTTTGCTTATGGATTGATGGGTGCTGGAATAGCCTTCTCTGTAAGCGGCGATGGGGCAACTGCAGCTAAGAGGGGTCCGCCACCACCTCCCGAGGAGAAGAAAGATCCTAATCTGAGTGGTGTGCAGGCGAAAGTTCTAGCAAGCAAGAGGAGGAAAGAAGCTATGAAGGAAGCTATGGAAAAACTAAGGGAGAAAGGAAAGCCTATTAATTGACCATCCGTTTCAGCACAATAAAAAAAAAATGGAAAAAAAGATTGACCATCCTTCTGCCGAGGAGGATAAGGCTTTTGGCTTTTGTTTTTATATATGATTTTGTGGAAGAGTGTTCATGTACAAATTCCGAAGCTTATTATTTGTTGTAAACCTTCTATGGAAATGTTACGGACTTCCCTGCTGAGCTCTTGCAAAAGACAAAAAAATAAAAAAAATAAAATGAAAAATGGTCCTCTACTGAGAGCTGGTGCATAATAAAAACTCCTCCATTGTGGTAGCTGGGCTAGTCTCTTTCTTTTCTACTCCACTCAAGCTAAGGAAAGAGAAGTCTAGATATCAAAATTTCCATTTATAATTGAAACAGTACATCTAATCTCGGTGATCCGGTGGAAAGAAAAAATTTGCCATCAGAATTTTACTACATGGGTGTTCGATTTCTATATGTAATGAAATTATTAAATAAAATATTCTATAAGTTCAAATTTTTTTAAAAACTAATATAAAGTAGTATTATATCCCACTATGGAGGCTCAAATGAGTATGGCGACAATCACTGTCATGAGTCAAGACCCGATAAAGTTAGATCGGTTGGACAACGCCAACTTCACTTGATGGCAAGACAAGGTGAAGTTTCTTCTCACTATTTCGAAAATATACTGCGTCCTTGAGCGAGATCTCAAGCCACTTCCCGAACACGCTGAAAAGGAGATGGATCAAAGCACAAAAGAGAGGAGAAAATATATAGAAGATGAGTTAATCTACCGTGGACACATCCTCAATGCCCTCTCTGATCATCTATATGGTCTCTAGACCAAAATAAAGTTGGGAAGATTTGGATTGCACTAGAAAACAAATATAAGTAGAAGAGGAAGATTTGGATTGTCTTCTCGGTTGCTTTATTTCAAAGCCCGTAGATGGGATGTTCATCTTTTCCCATCAGCTGGCCAGTTTTGGTAATCTTATGTATCTTTTTGTTTAGAGTGATGTTAGTGCCCATAAGCTTTAATGTCAATTGTGGTTTTAGTCCCAATTGTGGCTTGGCTTCCTAAAGTGCAACGGAATTTTGGCCCAGCTGTCTCTGGGATGCTACCAAACTAGATCCCTCTTGGTAAGGCGCTGCCTACTCACTCCGACAATGCTCTGAACACGAAAGTGTGCAGTTCAGCCCCCTTCTCCCATGCTGAGTCACAAGCAGTGCCTCGGAAAGCATGGACGAGCCACGTGCAATGAAACTTGCATGTGTGGTTCTGGCTGGGGACCATGGTATACTGTACTAGTATGTGTAAGTCACCATAATTTGAGTAGCAGAGAGTTTACACTTTGTTCCTATTAGAGTCACGAGCTTGTTGTAATCAGTCCTAAAGGGAGAACCTTACTGCTACTTGTTATATCCCTGCGTCCTTGCACGGCTCATTCTTCGAGCCCTGCTTCTCACTTGCCCCTGTTAAAGTAAGCAAGTGATTATAGAAACAACCCTACAAAGGGTTGTCATAGGTGTGCAACGTATCCCTGTTTTAGGTGGCTCTGCATAGGGAGGCACGTAGTTTGTGAGTTCTAACAAAAATGAAAAAGGTCTGTGTCCGTTTACTGGTGAAAACAATATTTGTCTCGTTGACTCTACCACTTAGACCTGTCCTTGGATCAGTCAGGCTCCTAATAGTTTGAAATCCTAGGATTTGAATGCTTTGGCTTGGGCTGGATTCTTGCCTCATTTAGCTCTTCTTTTCTTTGCATCTGTCTTTTCGTCTTACTCGGGTTGAGTCTTTTGGTTGTAAACCTAGCAATCTCAGGCCTTGGTCTTATGTGGAATATTATTAAGTTGCATGTGGAAGTCCATTGCCTGGAGAGAAGCACTGCTTCCTTAGCTCCAAAGCGAGCCAGACAACCATCCTCGCTCTCCTACTTGTTGAACCATAACTTAAATCTGCTTAGTGCAGGTTCATCAGAATCAAATTTCTTTAATCTCTACCAACAGTGCACCAAGAGGAATAATTTACGCAGCTTGGAAGAACCGTCCTCCAAAGAGCATAATGTGCCTTGTATGCTTGCATGTGGGTATTCGGCTTAGTATTAAACACATATCTTGAAGAATACCACAAAGAGAGTGGAAGTTCAAGCAATATGGTGATGCTTGTCTCTTCTTTCCTATTCAGCAATGTGAGACTGAACTTTAATGCGAAAAATTTGTATTTGGGGAAGCAAGAAGGATGGTACGTTAATAGAACTCTGCCTTCTTATAAGCCTTGTTCACTACAAGTTTCAAGGGCATTAAGCTAACTTAAATATTTACAAATGAAAAATGCTCGAAAATCCGGTATGTAGGTTTAAGATCTTTATAGAGGCCAGTAACATTGGCGTAGATTTTGTAGGCGTGATCTAAAAAATGTATTGGTTTCTCCATGTCTTTTTGTTCATTTGATTTGTTTTCCCCTCTCCCTTACTCATGTTTCCTTCTTATTTGTCTTAGTTGAGTTCTCTTGATGATTTTATTCATCCTTTCAACGCTGGGGCTGTTTTTGTAAAACCTTTCTGTAAAGGCTAGGGGTTTCAAAGCAACGATATTATCCGCTTTGGCTGCTCATACACCCTCACGGTTTTGTTCCTCCCTTACGGAAAAAGGCTTTGTTGCTAGAAGAGTTCCTCGAACTCTTATAAATTGCCCAGTTCCCTCTTCTTAAGCAATGTAGGATTAACTCTCAATACCTCATCTGTCTTGGAATTTATCCTTTAAGGCTTCACACTTTCTCGGCTTAGAATCAAGGATATGCGGTGACTTTTAAATGTTTTTGGTTATCATTTATGCTATTTCATTTCATTTTTGAACTTTCTCATCTTGAAGTGGGTTGTACCTAAGCTGACCTCACTTCAATCAAGTAAGTCTTCTTTGTTTTAATGCTATATGTTGTAAGGTTGGGTTTCTGAAGTATGGGACTCTATGCATCAGCTAATTTCGGTAGTTTTATAAAATCTCATATGGTGCTTGCACTTGAGACCATTTCCTTGAATTAGTTGAGTTTGATTTTGTTTTATGTTTGTGATCTTGCTTATTTAAGTTTCAAAAGGTTGGGTTGTTCTAAATAGAAATGGTTCAGTTGTTTCTCTCAAAACCTGGGTTTGGTGATGATGGAGATGGGTATGCCACAAGAGAGAGGGTATCTCTTTTGAGGAGACTGGAATTTTGATATAAATGACATAAACACTATCAAACTCGATCCTAACCCACTAAATCCGTGTCAAGTTCGAGTCTTGTAATTGTGTTGTGTCATATTTTGCCACCTTTAATTTTAGGATCTAGGAAGCTATACTCGGAAAAGTACAAATTAGAAATTTTGATAAACAATAATCTAAATTTTAAATCCTAGAATCATCCAATCAACACGTTTGCTTTTACCCATTAGACATCCATAGCAGGAGCAATCACATGAATGAGACCAATCATGCAAAAGTGGTCTCCTGCAAAGTGTTTTTTGGATGAAAACTCCCCATCACTTCTCTGGATTGCTAAACCAAAGCACCAATACTTTTATTGTGAATGATCACTGATTCATCTAATTGCTCTTGCTCTCGATATCTCTATCTACCGACTAAAAAAAAAGAGGTATGCTAGGCCAAAGGTCCTATAAGGTACCTTCCTACAAGCGTCTATCGTTTTTTTCATAAAGGGGCCCACCTTTGAATGATTGGAGTTGCCCATCTAATTGCTCTGGCTCTGAATATTCTATTAAAAAATACAATGCCTGCATAATATTAGCATCCTAAAAGTCATGTTGTTGGGACTTAAATTTGCACCTATGTTTATATAAAGTTTCTAGCCATTCATTACCTGTAATAAAAAGCTATTTTTTTTCTTTCCAGATTGTAGAATTATCCTATCTGCTTGTTGGTTGAAATACCAAATATCCAGGGTTGGAGCATTCAAAGGGTGAGTAGGCCCGATCATTCAAAGGCGCATAAGAAAATGAGTAGAGAGAAGTGCCCTACAGGGCCTTCAGCCAAGCACTCCTCCCAAAAAAGTACGAGTATCGGACTAGCGTCTTAAAACAACTGTATGTTGGTCGTTTGAATGTAGATCTATGTTCCATGAAAGTTACAACCATCCATGTACTAACGCTAGAATCATATGCAATCAGTATGCGCTAATCACTGCACATCCAAAGCAGGAACATTCAGATTAATGGGTTGTATCATCCAAAGGTGGGGTGCCCTCAGTCAAAACAGGGTTGCTCTGGTTTAGCATTCCACTTCTGTATGTTGAACAGACGCACCCGCCACCAGCCTTTGACCGTGACCGACCACCAAAGAGGCTCCTCATAAAACCAGTACATAAGAAGGCCTTAGCTTTAAACTTGTGGTCACTCTAGGCGAGTAAACCATCCATTGCCATTTTCAGTAGTAAACTGATTTTCCACCCTGTTTCCTTCCTCTTAACCCACTTTGGCCTTACAATTGCTAATCTTTTTATGAAGATTGGGAAGAATTATACACATGCATGCAACATAAGTGCATGGGAAGCCTAATTTAGTACAATTCTTCACTGGGCCGGGTCGCAGATGGGCTAGTCCAGTAGTATCATACATCCAACAACTCTAATCCTCTTCAATAGTCATGACTCTGATTCTCATGCCAGTGTTTTCAAAATGTTTCAGACAAGTGATGCCCAGGATCATCAGGTGGAGAAAATCAATTTTCGAGATTACCTGTTTAAGTCGTTCTTGTGCAGATGAATGCTTGGGATGAACATAAAATCTGGACCCGGAAAAGTAATGTAAAGCTTGCCAGTATTTGCTTGCCTTCTTGCAAGCAGCCACCATATAATTCTCAGAACCGATTCCTTCTGGTAACAAGCAGTCAATAGTAGCTTGATACATCGTGGTCATTACTGGATAAAGTAAATACCAAAGCAACTGTTGTAGAAATTGGACAAAGAGGCACGATATCTATAGATATAATGTACAATTTCATTGACAGAGATTACAACAAATGTGTAATCTGCTTGCCGTAGAAAGTCAGAAAGATGCACTCTCAGGTATCCATGGAAGTGCTGCAATTCCGGGTTGAAGCACTGCACATATTGGAAAAAGAACATTAATCTCGTATCTTTCTTTCCGTAAGAGCAGATGGAAGCTATTTGAAAGAGCATGCAGCCAGACAATGAATGGTAAAGCTAGTTATAGATGATGATTGTAATGGAAGAGTATACACAAGATTCTCACTTTCCATATCAATGAATGAAGGTTAGGAGTGCCTTCCAGAAACAAAAACAAAACGAGTAGAGCTTAGATATATCACTGCAGCCATGTTTAACGCAGATGATACAACAACTGCACAAGTCAATTATTATCAAAAGATATTTTTGAACACGTACTGTTTGATATTTGACTAGCTTTTCCACTGCATAAGCTTCTTCACCTGTATGACTTCCCTGAATAGTAGTTTTAGAACCATTTTGTAGAAAAGAAAAAACATTTTTGTTCATACTATTTCTAATGTCTTGGAGTTTACTCCCAGAAGCACTCAAAAGTCAAAACTAGCAAGCTCTGAACCGACATGAACACCCTAAAAAAGACGTGAAAAATAATCGTAGAAATGAGACTTACTAAATGGCATGTATTCTGGCATGCTGATGTATCTTGGACAGGAGCTTCTTGAACCAAGCACATCATCTTGGATATTAGAGCCAATTATGCAATTTCTAGGCTGAAGAAACAGAGAAAATTCTTTCAAGCTTGAGTTTTGATATTTAATAAACAAAGTCTAGGTAAATAACTCAACACAAGGATTTGCTTTAGTAACAAGAGATTTGGTAGGAACATCTAGTCTGCATCAGATTCCAGCCTAACCTTGAAATCTTTGTAGAAGCATAGACGGAGTTCTTCCACTGCACCATGTGAGCAAACCAATAATGGTGATGCCCCCACAGCTTTCTCTATAGTAGAAACAATACCCTCCAATGGATATTTTTCTGAGTTTGTAGGTCGGTATCCAGCATCAACCAGGATTTTCTGGTAACAAAACCAAGCTTCATCAGATTATATTTCAAGAGGCTCTACGACTGATGCAGTGCAGTTACTATGCCAATACTATATTAACAAAAAGATAATCATAACAATAATACATAAATTTGTGACAGGACGGTTAATATGTAAGAACAACCGTGTGGAATATGGTCGTCAGAATCTCACTGTAATTCCTTTCATCTAATAATATCTGAGAAGGATGTGATTTGTAAAGCAATTTGACAACATTACAGCCTTATGATTTTCCATCCAATTTAAACTTAACTGGAATTACATAAAGCTAGCAGAGAAGCCATTTCTCAAATGATTAGGAATCAAGATAATTAATTCAAGGGGAAGGAAGTACAGAAGTAGAAATGAGTGCCAAGTGACTGCGTATCAAGTTCTAGCTGCTGAAATCACAGAGTCAAAATATAGAAATAGCATGTGCCAAGTGACCACTTATTGACACTTCGCTGAAATCACAGGATATGCCATACAAATTAAGGAAATCATAATGTGAATCGTCAATTACGTAGTGCATATACTACAATCTAATATTCAGATGGTTTGAAATGATACCAAGCCTGCAGAAATACTAACCGTGACATCATATTTAAAATAGAGGTCAAGAACTGTTGAAAAGTAGCTGTACTCATCCTTGATTACTGGATAGGAACACGTCCCGTGCTTTTCTGCAAACAAGAGTGGCACAACTCACGTTCCTTCCTTACACAGAAAAGTAGAAGAAAAGTATAACACCAATGAAAAGAATGCAACAATTTCCAATATAAAAGTTAAGTCTGTAGAAATGAAACCCAGAAACAGTGTGATCCATATATTTAACTTTTAACTTGTTCATTAAATAAACAGAATAAGTATTGGTTTTGATTAAAGATAACAGGTAGGCATAACAAGACACGAATTTTCTATAACAAGATACGCTTGCCTCCAAGAACAGCTATACTGAGTCAATCTAAAATCTGCTGCAAAACATACTTCAAAGAAGGTTGGAACTATAAAAGCTAGGAGTTAATTACTGGATGTTATCCTGGTGTATTGACTGTTGAACCTAGCAATTTGTTTCTTCGCTAAAATCTGGTTCACTGAAAAGTGGAAATGGGAAGAAAATATGAAAAATCACATGGAAGCAAGGAAGGATTGATCTCTTAAATTTTTGGTAGATAATCAGGCTAGTTCAGAGATTTGGTAGAATTAAGGATAGAAGAAAATGAATGATGAAGTGCTTTTTGAGTTATACTTAGAAAAGAAGTTTGATATCAGCATTTAAATGACTAAAACACTCCTTTTCCCCAGTCCAAAAGAAGAAAAGCTAAACTTTGAGCTGAATAATTTTTTTTACAGATCTGGTTTCCTTCTTCATAGTCTACCACGGTGTGCACAAAGATATACAGAGTCAATAATTGACTACTACAGCAGTTGCAAATCCAGCGATTGTGAAGTTTTTCTAGGTCCAGGCCTCAGATCACAAACAGATTGACTGAAGTTGGAGAAATTCATACTCTTTTTCTTTTCAAGAACTGAAATTCATAGTCTTCACCATTCCAAAATGAAAAAAAATTCAGTCTTCAATATACATTGAGTCTGTACCTTTTCACATTAGTTATGGATGAGGGTTAACAAAACAATTGCACACAAAGATTACATAGTGCATGTTATTTGCAAATGACACAGTTTTGATTGATAAGGCAAGGGAGAGTATAAACATAAAGCTCGAGTTGTGGAGAGATGTATTAGAGTCTAAAGGATTTAAAATTAGCTGAACTAAGACAAAGTATATGAAATGTAGTTTTAGAAAGGAGAGGAGTGGGAGTGAAGCAGCAGCAAAGATTGATAACAAAGAAGTCCCCAAAAAGACTACTTTTAATACTTCAGATCGATAATTCTTGAGAATAGAGATATTGAGAGAGATGTTACCCAGAGAATCCAAGTGGGTTGGAACAAATGGAAATATGCCTATGAAGTTTTATATGATTGGCGATGCCACTCAAACTGAAAGGAAAATTCTATAGGATACTTGTAAGGGCAGCTATGCTCTATGGTTCAGAGGGTTGCGCAGTTAAGAAACAATATGTACATATGACAAGCGTAGCCAAATGAGGATCTTAAGATGGATGAGTGGCATGGCAGGAAAGATAGAATTAGAAATAAAAACATTAGAGGAAACTCAGGAATAGCGCCAATAAGTAACAAGATAAGGGAAGTGTTACATCACCAATATATCAGACCTATTCTAGAAGAAGGAAGCAATTACGGCTGGTGGAGGGTTGTTACACAGGTCTGTTGGGAGATGATTGCAGAGAATCAAGTCTGTTGGGAAGAGGATTGAAGAGAATCATTTGGTTACAAACAGGTGGTTACACGGTTGAGGAAGTTGGGGGGAATGGATGTTAAAGGGAGGGAATTGGCAGGGGAAGAGTGGGGAAGAAATGGAGTGGGGAGTACTAGGAGGGACCTCGGTTCCTAGTTTTCTTGATCAATTCTTTTTGTTCTAAGTTTCCTGGTGATGGGAGTTGTTCATTGACTCATTGTATTTCGAATCCTTCCCATAATAAACTCAGCTATAGTTTTCCTCATTATTGGGTTTACCTTAGAAGTTCAAACCAGTAGACCTATCAGGAAGCTAGATTTAGATGGTTTGGACATGTCCAACAAAGAATGAAAATGACAATGGTTGGAAGGAGTGAGTTGATCAAGGTTGAAGGCTCTAAAAGGGCAAGGAAAAGGTCGAAAAGGATGTTGATAGAAGTGGTAGAAAAGATTTAAAAATTTTTGGACTAAATGAAGCCATGACTCGTGAAAGACGGGAATGGAGGAACAAGATGTGTGTAACCAACCCCTAATAGGGATAAGGCTTTGATGATGATGAGTCTTCAATATTACATATTTTACACATTAATTTGATAGACAGAGGATATAGCTCTAAGAGATCTTCAGCAGTACTAGAAGCATAAAGTGATTTACATGAGGGATTAAAAATGTAAGACATATTGTTTCAAATATGGAAGAAAAGTGAAAACAAATCCTTAGTTTGCCTCTCCATATGTAAGGAACTCAAGGTGGAAGAAAGATACCCCACTGCCCATGTATATCCAGCAAAACATGCACAATGACAACACAAGAAGGCAATACGTCAGGCCATATGGAAATATCTCATTATCAAATTGGAACAAGAAATCTCTAGAAGTCATAACCACCTCATGCGCCCAGAACAGTCCTTTCCCACCATGGCAGACTGATGCCTGTGAACAGCTTAAGGATGGCCAGTACATTTCAAGTGTTTTAATTAATGAAGCAATCTACAAGAAAAATAGGAGATGTATTAAGAAAGTCAGACATTGATGGTCTCAAAGTAAAAGGAAGACATTAATTGCATTAATAATAAATGTGGTGCAGAAAACATTCTTCCTGTGAATGTTCTACCTTCTTTATATCAAAATATGATCGGCTGCAGCATGCTGGCCAACTTCCATCATTATAATCGGGCCAAAGACCGTCTGTTGCAAACAAGTTGTGACATGAATTCAAACGATACGAAACTTAAACAAACTAAGTTATTCACGAATGGAAACCAGATGAAACTCATTAAGTCTGAGATATACACTAAGTAATTTCTACATTTATGGAGCAGATTCATTTGAAGTAACATTTAACCTACCAGCTAATATGATAAGTAAGGTGCAGACCTTTTTAACAATTGTGATGGAAAGAGCATTGGCTGGAGGGAACTAAATCAACACAAAAAGTTAGGCTATGCAGAAAGGAATACTTACGGATGGTAAACTCGGTTGGGTTAAAAGAGCTGCAAAAATATATGAAAACAGAAACACGTCAAGTTTGCCCTCCGAGATTAATGAAGTGGAATGAACACAAAACTTCATTTTTAGACAGCTTGTGCCATCTGCAGACAACACCTTTGCTAAATCAACTTTGTGTCATCATCATTAACTGTTAGCAATTTCATGCAACTCAATGAAAGCTGGCCGTACCAAGATCAAGAAATCATACAGAAAGTGTCCAAATTACAAAAAACATCTAATCAATAAAATGTTCTTAGAAGTTTTTGATATTTAAGCAATAGCAAAAAAAAAAAAAAACAAAGACTCCAGGATCTACGAAATATGGAAGATGGAGACAGAGACGAACCACATAACAACAAGTAATTGAATTGGACTCTATGTCACACAGCAAAGTACAAAATCAAATTCAGCTGAACTAGACGATAAAAAATCCATGACTCTATGCCATTATAGTGAACAAACAGTGGCTCTAACAAGTCAGACCATTAGGAAGCTTAACTGGTTTGATTACATGATGAAACACACGGTAGAGACAGGTCAATGAATCAACTGAAAATAGAAGGAAGCGGACCAGAATTAAAGGTTCAGCCCAACTGAATAAAATCAAACGAACGAAGCAAAAACAACCACAAAAATCAATCACCCCATCAAGAAATTATGCCAAAAATAGATAAAACAGTGTGGACGAACCGAAACAAAATCAAAATAAACCCCGTAAAGAAAGAAAATTCCCGACAAGTAGAAAATTAAACGGTGATAATAAGAAAGGAAACAGAACCCAAATTCATGAGAAAGACGTAAGGAAAATGCAGAATACCTTCGGCAACAGCCATTAGAAGAGCAGCAATGGCGGGTTCTCTGACAGAAAGTTCCTGGCCATTGGAGTGCTAAAATGAAGTAATCAAATTCTCTCTGTTCTTCCACCATGGTCTGAACTAAAGAAAAGGAAAGAAGAGAAAGGAGCGACAGAGAAAACAACCATGGAAAAGCCATTGCAATCTGATCTCGTCTTCTCCCCAGCGAGCAACAGGAGAAAGGAATACAGACGGCATATTCGAGAAGAGACGTGCAATGTCGAGTCGTACAAGCGACAAAGTACATGTGGGTCCGGCCGGTTGGTGCTCTTTAACCGTTTATAGCCGCACATCATGTATAGATTACACATCCTACCGTTCCAGAACTTCTCCCACGAACAATCTTACCCTCTTCTTCTCCTGTTTGATGCTTCTTAGCCACCATCCACTCTCGATATTGCATAAAAGTTTCATTGATGAAGATGTTTGGTCTTGGAGATGAGCTCTTCGGATCATAGTTATTAGCAAAAAATAGCACTGGCCAAAAGGATCGGCAGATCAAATCCGATATAATCCTTACTGATCAAAACAGTTCAATCTATTTCCAATCACAATGCAGATAACAGATTTCGGGATAATCCATTTGCCACAGCTGTGTTGTAAATTAACTATTGCAAGATTAAATTTAAAGGGCAGCCCGGTACACGAAGCTCTAGCTCTAAGCATATGCGGGCTCCGAAAAGAAGAAATGGACCACAACGGTCTATAGTAAATAATCTTATCCTATTTTTTTAGAAGAGGCTATTTTCTTGCCGGCGTATAGCATGATTGAATTATGAGAGCAAAATTACAACATGCTCAAAAAAGTATAGAAAGAATTAACCACAACCAAAGGGAGAAATACAGCGTACTGGTAATTTTTCAATAGATAGGACACTAAACAATGCTAGGCTACAAAATCAAACCAAAGCTGAAGGGAGGAATACAGGGTCGAGGTGATTATAGAGAATCAAGCCGCCTAAGTTTCATTGGATTTGCAACATACAGGGTAGCTCAGTGCCTGTGGACTTTAAATTGAAATAGCCTAAAAACTAAGGGCAGTCAGGTGCAAAAAGTTCCTGCTTATGTGGGGTTTGGGAAATAGCCACACCACAAAGAACTACATTAAACAGTTTTATCTTGCATTTTTGTAAGAGGCTGTTTTCACGCCTCGAACCTGCAATCTTTAGGTCACACGATGACAACTTTACTGTTGCATCAATGCTCCCCTTCATTTGTTGGGAAACACTCAAATAATGTGTGTCCTACCACTCTTTGAGATGAGAGGCAGTTTTTTCCTGTGAAAGGAAAAGTGAATTTTAATATAAACTAAAAAGGGGCAGCCCTAGTGCACGAAGCTCTCCCTATGCGGGGTCTAGGGAAGGGGCGGACTACAAGGGTCTATAGTAGGCAGTCTTACCTTGCATTTTGCAAGAGGCTGATTCCACGCCTTGAACCCGTGACCTCAAGGTTACATGACGACAACTTTTACCATTGCGCCAAGGCTCCCCTTCAATTTTAATATAAACTAAACTAAAAATATATTTATATCCCATATAAAAAGGCCAACTCGGTATACGCTATAGTATGTAAACTTATCTTGCATTTTGCAAGATATTGTTTTCATGCTTCAAACTCATGACCTTCGTATCATACAATAACAATTCAACTGTTGTGAGAAGGCTATTTATATCCCATATGAAATGAAAAAATTATAAGAAACTAAGATATCATTTGGGAGCATTGCTAGATGGCAATTCAGTAGGATTTTGTTGGATTATGGAAACCCTTAATTTTTTAAAATTGCAAAGTAGTAAATTTGGGCGCTTCGTTGACCAAAGGATAAGTTTCAAAAACTGCATACTATCCCTAAATCGTGATTTTGGAAAAAATACCTCTGACCTATTTTTTTTTTTCTAAAATCACGATTTCTAGAACTCACAAGTGCAAAGCAAAAGTCTCTCTCTCTCTCTCTCTCTCTCTCTCTCTCTCTCTCTCTCTCTCTCTCTCTCTCTCTCTCTCTCTCAGTTACGAGATCATTGGCATATATTTATTTGATTTTAAGGGTTTTGTTGCCTTTCAAATTAGTTACCTACTATTCATCTTTTGGTTTAGCTCGACCATGGTCAAATTATGTTCTCCATAAGATGATACAAATAGTCTTAGCCAAATGGTTTTATGATGCATGAGATTTGGGGCTTGGTCTACATAGATAAATGGTTCAATATATTTAGCTATGCCTTTAATCCTTGTATTGACTCCTAATTGGATTTCCTACTTTAGATTTGAGCCAACAAACTAAAAATTAAACCCCTTCTTCAATTATTTGATCTTATTTCAATTCAGTTAAATACTGTTTATGTGTATTTGTATATGCATGTACCAAGTTTGGTTACTCAGGAAAGTTTTATCTTGTCAATGTGGGCTATGCAAACACTTTTAAGGGATGCTTATTTAACAGCATATCTTGGGCGTTTCTAGGATATTACAGCATATATGAAATGTGTAGCTTATTTAACAACGATATCTTGGGCATATATGAGATATTAGGTTTATTTAATGGTGATATCTTTGGCATATTTGAGATATTAGGTTTATTTAACATTTTCATCAATTGATATGTTTGTTGATATATGAGATATGCCAACTCTCCTTGTAGTGTAAAATATGATTGTTTTTAGAGAGAGAAAAATAAAAATCAAATTGTATTTTTTGTGAGAGAAGAAATGGGCTCCCCTTTCTTGTCTCCTTTGATTAGTCGCCATTTTCGAGCCCAATAGGGTTTTTGTTGGACCGAAGCTTGCTCACCCTAGCATCTGAGCATTCTATGGAGCTTCTCTTCCCAGTTCTCATACTCAGGTATGTGTTCGAGAGAAGGTTGTGCACTCAGGCAACTAAGCATTCTATGGCTGAAGGCCTATTCCCATTTCTCATTGGTGAATGCAAGGTTTTTGTTTGAGAGAAGGTCACGCACTCTTGCATCTGGGCATTGCTGAAGGTCTCTTACTATTTCTCACTGGTAAACTCATCATGCTTGGATACTCTGTCTACTCAGATACCATAGTTTTTCTTCCCATTTCTCACTAGTGAATGCATGTTTCATTTGAGTATTTGTTCGAGAAATGGGGAAGTAGGGTTTTGAGTTCTTTTGTTTGGGTATTTTGTATGTGTTGTCTGTACATTTGCTTTTAATGTATTTGGTTATGGTTTTTGATCTATTTCTTAACATGATTTATGTAGATTTAGTTGACAATAGAGCATTGATTAGGGTTGTTTCAATTGAGTTTCTTTTATGTTTTCACTAGTGGTGGTGACTTCTTCATTTGAAAGGTTCATTTTCGACAATGAACATGTTTCCATCCTTTTTGGCTTTGTAAACTGAGCATTTCCCACAATAGTACTTCAAAAGCTTGATCTGATTTATTTGTGACAGAAATAGTCACTATTCAAGGAAAGTTTTTAGCTCCCACTAAAATATTTACAGCAAACCAACATTAAAGTGTTTATCAACAATTTCATTGAACATTTTAGCAAAATTTGGTATTATATAAGAAACTAAACACACTAATTAGCATTAACAATCCAAGTGCAGAGTTTGATTTACTGTCTAATTTATCAAAAATGGGTGGATTACATCTGTCCTCAGATCTTAGTTAGACCCAAAAGATCAATATGGTCTTTCTCATTGTTCTATGACCATCAATCCTTATTTAACCATGTTACTAAAATTTGCAGGTAAGCAGAACACCACAATGGAAAAGTGATCGCCCTTTACTTATTGTAACACCCACTATTTTTAAATTCTGAAAATGCATAATTGTGTAGAATTTTAAAAATTTGTAAAAATTAAGAAAATTGGGAATTTAAAAGTTTGGAGATGAAATCATGAACTAAAACCCCAATAATTGAAACGTACACGAGAAATGGAATTTAATGCCACTAAGAATGCTAAAATCATAGGCTGGATGAAAAATGACTAATTATTTTAAATTTCCTATTAATAAAATACATGGAAGGGGTAGAATTGTAATTTTATAGGTGGGGCCCATGAAATCAGCATTGAAACTGATGATTTTATGGGCATTTAATGAGCATGGTGATGATTACCAGCATTTATGGATGGTAATCATTTCTACACTTAATAAAATTATATTTTATATATAAAAAAAAAATTTAAAAATCAGTATTAATGGGTTGGGGGAGGGTTTCTTTAAATCCACCTCTCCCCATTAATAGTCCACATAGTGTTTTTCCCCTACATTAACTACCTCTCTTCGTTTCTTGTACCATCGACGACAACGACTTCGATGCTGGCAACTACGACGCAGCACCCCCCTCTCGTGTGGGATTGAATTCCCCCTCCTCGGCCAGCCTGACCCAAGATAGGCCCTGCTCTTTCTCCCCTTTCCCCTTTCTATATTCTTTTTCATTGAGTTTTTGCCTATTAATGGTGAAAAATGGCATGGATTGCCATTTTCCAGTGATGGTGTATGCCTTACTATTTTTGTGAAAATAAACTGATGAAATGGTATCCGATTGATGATTTGAACCATTCATCTTGTGCATGATGACCTATGAACAAACCCATAAAATCTCATGGGAATCCAATGGTAAGGATGCCAAAAAAATTGAAAAACAGTAAATAGGGGAATTTTTTTTTTGTTTGTAAATGTGATAAAATTGAGTAAAAACCTCAGATTTAAGCAAAATTAGTTGATGGAAATGTTATAAAGTGAATGTACATAAAATTAGGTCAAAATGGCATAAAATTTGCAATGTTTGGATACTGTGGGAGTCGTCGGTGGCAACCGGAGTCCGGTCGTCATCTTCAACGACGACCCAATCGGGACACCCTGGGACACAATCAGAGAGGTGCGGGATGCGTGTGTCATCTCTGGGTGAGATGGAACATGCGTGCACATTTTTGTATGCCCGTCATGTGGCACACATCCCTATGATTTATTTTAAAAAAGGTAATTTTTGGACTGTTCATTCACTAAAAACTCGATTTTGGGAGCTATAGAGGTCGAAATTATGATCCAAGACATTCGTTGAGTTTGTCTCAATGATGCAGACCTAGATTCAACATAAAAACTCTAATTTGACCACTTCTAGATTGATTAAATGACAAAATACTATTCAATAACATAAATCAAGCTAATCAATGGATGATTAGGCCTTAGAAGTTAATTATATGAATCAAATATGTCATGATCTAGTGGATTAGAAAAACAAATATCAAGTGATTGTTAAAAAAGGTGATCTTGACCATTGATCTGATCATGTGCCTTAGGATTGGCTGATCATAGAGTGATCTAATCGTCAGATTGACATGTAATAATGGATATACATGTAAATCACTAAAAAAACATAGAAATTTGATGGATCATGATAAAAATGATTGAAAATGATGATAAGATGTTGCTTATAAGTGATATAGAGCGATCCATCAGTTGGATAGTCTCCAAACTTCATAAGATGAAAGTGACTAACCCGTTATTGATCAAGGGACATTAATTGAATTAATTATAACATAGATTGATAATAAAAAATAATGGATGATTGTCTAGATATTAGAAAAGCCAACATCTAGTTTAGGATTACCCTAATTGAGGGTTAATTAGATGATTTGGACGGTTAATCTAGAATTAACTACCAGATCAGGAAAATCATTACTTTGATTAGCTTATTTTTGAGTTTTAAGAATACCAAGTGATCGGTTAACTTAATGTGACTTATGATATAATAGGTATGTCAGAGCATGTGATTTGATATTACTTATGCGCCTGATTGGAGTATCGCATTTTTGAGGTAGGTGATTATATTTGGGATTTTTTCATGATTTCATATATCATGACGTATTATCTAAGAACTTTGAGGTATGTGTTTTACTCCCTATCGTGTTTTATTAAAATTCATTCATTATTGCATGTTTGATATCATGACATTTTAATTTATGTGAGTATCCGTGTTTTGATATATGATGGATGATATGCTATCATACCTTTTGACTCGAGATTATTGAGATTATTTCACATGAAAGTTTACATGGTTTATATCATGTTTTGATGTTTTATGATGGGTGTTATTGCCCGGTGGGTACTATGCCAAGAAGGTTGTAGGGTTGGCCAATTGCCCTTTGACTTTATGATATTTATGATTAAACACCAGCCCCAAAAAGGGGCCTATACTTAGGTATTGGTATCATGAGTAATCCTCACTATGGGTCCGTCCCTGTAACGATCCTAATTTTTAAATTCTATTTTAAAAGATTATAAATTAATTTTGATGAACATAAATGAGAGAATCTTCTTATTTAGGTTTCGCTGAATTTACCATTTTAAAGACATCAAATTTGACTCCAATATCTTCATATTTGGATTGTACTCGGAAAAACAATTCGAACGACACTAATTTTGCTGAAATCAGAGTTCAGATGAATAAGTTGTAATTTTTCTCACGAAGGGCATTTTTATAATTTTACAAGTGGGCCATGGCTGCAGAAATTGGCGTTAGATAGTCACGATACGTTGGAAAACCGCTCGCGAATGATGAGCATTAGTTTTGACGGAAATAACGATGTATGGAACCAACAAAACATCATAATTAGGTATTTATAATAAAATATAAAGAAAATAATTAAAACACTTAAAGAGGGGCCAAAATTGATACTGGCACCCCCCTTTAACAAGAAAAAAAAAAGGGAAAAAAGACAGACTGTTAGGTCTATCTGTAACCCAAACTAGGCAAGAATGAAGAAGGGAAGAAGGGGAAGAAAACTCCAAATGCCAGAAACCCAGATTGCATCAGAGAGAGAGAGAGAGAGAGAGAGAGAGAGAGAGAGAGAGAGCTTAGGAGCCAGGCGAGAAAGGGTAAGGTTTTTTGGGCTTGTCGGATTCACAAATGCCGTCGGAGAAGACGATGGCTAAGATCGATGATCCGAGCCGATCATCCTGCTCTACGTGACGAGGTAAATCGAAGCCCTAAGTTTATGGGGTGATTCGAGCTATTCTTATCAACCAAGCCAAAGAAAGACCAATGTGCAGCGGAAGGGGAGATCATCATTGGAAAACGACGCTCAATCCACCTTCTCTAACAATTAATAAGAAGCATGGAACGATTCAGAGGTAGGATTTGTAAAACCCACTTGTTGAATTGATTTCTTTTGTAGATTTAAGGAGATCCAAGCTAGATCCAGGGATGTAGTATGAATTATATGTAGATTCTAAGATTTTACTTGAAAAATATTATCAAACCTTAAATTAGCTTGATAAGGACCGAAGAACAACATTGTTAGGGGCATTAATCAACCTGTTTGAGGTTTTGATCCTTCAATCGGAACTCAAACATGGATGATCCAAACCTTGAATCAATCTGCAACGGGAATCCAACCCCCTCAACTTTGATCCATAGAGAATGTAGCCATTTATCTCGTTCATGATTAGTGGACAGAGATTGACAGTAAGCTGGATTACTCATTTGAGACCAAATAGGGATGATTCGACTCATGAATCGATCCACAGACATGATTCAGTTGTTGATCTTGTCCATGATTGGTGGATAGAGATTGACAATGACTTAAATTGCCTATATGAAACTAGATAACGTAGATCCGAGAGTTAGTCTGTTACATATTTCAAATGTTGAACCATAAACTTACAAAATTTATAAATTTGGATGATCCAAGATTGGTTAGAGCTTATATCATGCATGTACAACCCTGAAAAGCCAAATCTGATGCATTCAAACTGTCAGATCATCTCTAAAAGGCTGATCCAACCATTTAAATTGATGAAACACTCACCCTAGACCTCAGATTTCAAGTGGAGAGGGTGAATAGCATATCAAAGAATGAACTGATACTGTTCCCTGTGTTTGATTAATGATTAACCACATAAAATTGGATTAGTATATGAAAATAGAAGAAATTCTTAGATCTAGTTTGTAATAGAAAATTTAACAGACCAGATCAGGTTGATGATGAATTGATTAGGTGATAAAACTTGGACATGAACAAAAGCGTAGGTTGAATGTTGTAAGTGCTAGTCTGCATAGGCAACGACTTATAACTATGAGGATCATTAGAATGAAATTGAATATGACAATAAGTCATTGGTAAATGATTCAAACTTTTAGCCTAGGATCAACGACGGATCTAAAACTTAAGAGTTTCATGATCTTGAGTTGATTCGGATGATTAAACCTTGAAATGAATGAAATCTTAGGTTATATGCATATATTTGAATTGTATGAAAATGAGAGATAATCTTAAAAACATCAAAATTAGGTACCAAGTAGAGAGGTGTAGTCAAATTGGCCTTTGAGGACTATGAAAGCTTGGGGGAAAAGGAGAATATTCACAAGAGGTAGGTGGTTTTAACATCTATTTTCCCTTGAGATCTTAAATAATCAAATCTTAGTTTATCATGTTTTCTATTTCGGATTACTTGACTATCATGAAACTTACACTTCATCACTTTACTTTGTCTTAAGCTTGTAAAGAATGTAATATTTCCAAATGAGGTGTGTGAACTATATATATGTATCTTCATAGCCATGATGTATGCTTTTATATGAAAGACGAAAATGATGTTGTTCATTACATGTAGTAGAGTGTTTTTGAAAGAAATGCTAATATTTGAAATGCACCAATCCCATGTTTTGAGATTGAGTTAAAGAAGTGCATGATTTTGCATGAGATATATATTATATGATTTAAGATCATTTGGGATTGAGATAGATTTTTGTTCAGGGTAATGAGCCTGGTGGCCACTATGTTAAGAGGTTATACGGGGTGGTCTCCCGGCCTCTAACTACCAAAAGTGGTAGGTATCCATGCCCAAAGTGGCATCGTTTTTCTCGACTATTATGGTAGGAACAACCATTTGAGGTGGTTACAACACCCTTTTTAGACATATCCATAGTCGCCGTGGAGGCTGCAGTAGTTATTCTCTAAATATCAGAGAGATATGATTCAGTGATCTGGTCGTGAGCATAGTGTGTGATAGGATTTTTGTTTTGAGACCCATGTAAATAGGCATGATGATGGTCTTTAGATGAGTACTCATGACCAAT
Source organism: Warburgia ugandensis (assembly GCA_035236585.1). NCBI lineage: Eukaryota > Viridiplantae > Streptophyta > Magnoliopsida > Canellales > Canellaceae > Warburgia > Warburgia ugandensis. The sequence goes on along the minus strand of CP141130.1, from coordinate 23,498,811 downwards.
TAGATGATGTGTTCATCGGGGTGCATATGACATCTGATGATGTTGTCGGTTTGGGATTGCCGACATTTGTGGTTTAACCGATCACTACTTTAATACTTTGAGGACCTTATGCTATTTGATTTATCAAGTTAGATAGTGGATCTTTCACATAGTTGTCAAGTTATGCTTACTTGTGATTTTGTTATATGTTATATATTGCAATTTACTTGAGATTACTATGATGATTCAATTATTTGAAAAAGATGTATTTAAAGTTATGCACATTTTTTATGCATACTATTTGAAACATTTTAACATGACACTGTAGAACTCATGTTTCTTGTCCTTCATTTGATTACCATATTCTTTAGAAACTACATGAAAAATGATTTGAAATGCTATTTAGAATTGAATTAAAAACTTGGTAAAATAGATGTAAAATTTCCTACACAAGCATAAGCTTGCTGAGACATTGTAAATTGTTTACAATGTCTCAGGTCTAAAGAAATAAGATAGAGGAGCAGCAGACCGTGTTAGAGATTCAAAGAGGGCTGAGTAGTTATATCAAACAGGTTTGCAACATGATTAATGATATAGTGAACTGACGTAATACTTTCCTTTAATATGACTTTATTCTATGAATATGTGGGCATGTAACTTGAGGTGTGGTTGTATGGCTATAACTGGATTGATTCTGGTCATGAATTTTGATTTTCAAAATAGAAAGTCTTATATAAAAATGTGATGTGATGGAGACGGAGTCTCCCTTGTTCTTTTATTTATAAAATTGTGTTTATGAGGTACTTCGTAATGACATGCATTAAATGTCTAATATCCAAAAAATAGAAGAAACTCTACTGAATTTTTGGTAGAAATGTAGCGTTCATTTTGCTGATAATCCTTTTTGAGAAAAGAAAAATGACACTCGGGATTTAAAAAAGAGAGAAGGTCTTTTCATGAAAAATGTTTTCCGTTGTTTGTTTTCTAAATACTTTTACAAACTAAGGGCTCGACATTTCAAAAAGAATTATAAAAATGTATTATAAAAACCAAGGTCGTTATAGTCCCCCCATGTTAGACAAAGGAAGTCTCCCGTTTAAGTGCCAACGGGGAGCGGCGGTGGTTGAGACATTGGAGTAGTTGCCACTGCAACATAGTAGCCCATACTCTTATTCTACATATTCATGCAGTGCATATGTATATATATACCCACGGTGTGATGCTGTATTAAGGGTGATGCCTATATGGGCAGCTAGATGTAGGTGGGCCTATGGGCTGTGCGAGCTACCTGGTGTGTTAGCTACAGGTGAGGGACCTTAGATTTTGGGATGAGTACTCATTACTAGTGATTGAGTATAGTAGGGCACTCCTAGGGCTTATTGTGTGCAGTGCCCTGTTCATCATGACATGCATCATATTATTTTGTGGACATGGGTCTTTATCTGTTTTGACAGATGCTTATTCATGTATTGATCATGCTCCACATGCCATGATATTTTGCTTTGATATTGCTTTGCTCAGGAGAAAAGCATGTTTTGATCCTGATTGTTTCGTTCAGATTTATGAGATTCATGCATTATTCATTATGGATGCTTGATGATTTAATGTGCATTGTAAATGATTTACTCTATGATACTTGACATGATATAGGTATTGTTTGCAAAGTGTTTATTGCATGTTTTAATTATTTGTAATCACCTAGACAAGCAATAGCTTATTGAGGCATTGCTTTATTTTGTAATACCTGAGATTTGGAGCGCGATAGCGCTAATGTAAAATAGGTGGAGTGGCGCTGATTGAGTGAGGACTCGAGGACCATTTGCTATTTTGTACTTTAGAGACTGACTTAGTATATGTCTCTCCAACTAGCGATTAGACTCTTTTGGGCTGTACATGGATGTTGTTATTTTGAATAGTTTGGACTTACACTTTTGTATGGTATACATTTACTTACACATGCGTGTATGATGTGGTGATCATGGATGGAACCCTGGGGATTTAGGACATGTTATCATTATTATCTTTTTCACGACTGGAGTTTGATTTATCGTGGTTTTAGATTGAGCATGCTTATCGTGTCGATGATTTGATTTTGTTTATTGCCGTGGTTCTAGATCTTGGATGACCCTCGAGGTTTTCTTTTGGACATTTCTCTTAAACGCTTGTGTTATTTATGTTAATTACAAGTTTTCTATTTCAGGGAGCTCGCCTATTTTATAAAACATATTATTATTATTATTATTATTATTATTATATGTATTAGAAAAAGGTTTAGAAAACTTGAGGAGTCACACTTATATTTATAGTCTCTTTTCTGAATGCTTATATACACTGAAAGTGTAGATCTTGGGTTAACAAGACTAGCAACTATGCAGTTAATCTAGCCATTGGATTAAGTAATGGCCAACGGATGCCACTCAATAGGGCAAACAAGCCATTTTATCACATGATAGTGAACCCAAATATAAGATTATATGTGGTAAAGATTTTGGCAGACCGCTGGCTTTCTGTACTCATCATATGATGAACTTAAATGTCATAGACATCTAACACATGCACTTCCATTAGTATCCTGTTACTTTTTGATTCAATATTCTTTGTAAACTGTAGGTAATTGCTGCGGTGGAAGCTATATACAACCTTGTTGATCCAAGTACAAACTTAATATTTGGAGTGGTGATAGATTAGTCACCTAGTGGTGAAGTAAGTTTAGGAGAAGTAAGCTGTCTTGCCTTACAATTGGATTGCTGATTGCCTATGTTAGTATGTGCTTGGTGCATCCCTGAGCAAAAGAGGGGATCGTAGAGAAAGATTAGTGGCTTAGAGTGCTTTGTAGTTCCTCTAATTTGCATTTTATTTGTTAAATATATCAGAATCTTACATGCTTGGGTAACATACCATTAGCCTTTGTTTGGAATACCATTAGCCTTGGGTAACATACCATAACTATTATTGATTGCATCTATGAGTTACTAGAGTCCTTGCTCTAACCTCTATAGAAGTTCCAACCATTACTACCTTTACCTTTTGAGTCTTTATGAGTTTAATCAACTTATTGACTCCATTTTTATAAGATACACACAATCACAGTTGTTATGTAATTGCTTAGATTTCTGTAGGATATACATTGTCTTTATTTACCATTTAAACCACTATGAGTGGCACTTAGATAATTGTTCTACTGTCTACATTTCTGTAATATGTGCACAATTGTTATTTCACTATACATATTTTTTGAAAGATGTATACTTCCATTATCTACTGTCCACTTTTCACAAGAATGTGCACAATGAATTATTTACTGTCTAATCTCTGAAAGAGGATTTCAATTACTGCACAATGAATTATATGTTGAATTTCAAAAGAATGCATACTACATCTTAGCATGTATTGTACAAGCTATACATTGGATATGTCTTCTAAAGTTTTGCAAGAAAAATGCATTTTATTTACTAATTGACTTGTTAAAATGATTATCACAAGATGGATGGAATTTCCTTTTGGCCCCTACTAAAGACTATTGCTTATGCTACTTATATACAAGTGGAATTGCCTTTGTTTCCTAGTTTAAATGCTGCTAATTAGGTAATTACAAATTTGTCTATGTGGTCCTAATAGTATTGCCACAAAGGCAATGCAAACTATAGATTCATGTTGACATTGTATATTACCAAAGCATGACATTCTATTTGTGGCATAGTTTTGTTTCTCCATGTGTGAGGGTAGATGGGTTACGAATTAAATTGATCGAGTGAGAGACATGACTTTTTGAATTTCTATTAACTTTGTACTTTTACCCCTGCTTCTATTTTGAGCTAACATTGTGGGAGCTATAGTTTATCCTCGATCCAGAAAACAAAACCCCATACATTGACACTTCCAAAACTGACCAACTATACAAAATTAGTACAATTATAATCATTGCAAGCTATTTTGCTTTCAACTACACTATTATGATGCATTCTCCAATTTGAATGATCTATTTGAAACCTTTTCAAATGCCGCACAAAAGAAAGGATAAAGTCCCTGTGACACCTAATTCGATTGATGTCAAAGATTTGAACAGTGTGTTTGAAGACATAGTTGATAGAGACAAGGGGCCTTATAATAAATGGACTAAGGAATAAGAGGACTTTATCCTTAAAACACTTTATGATGAAATAATAAAAGGTAGAATCATCACAATTGAGAGTATGCCAATGGGTGCAGTGATTAAGGAATTGCTGTTTCGCTTTAAATGCAATTTGGAGTTGATTTGATGATGAAGTAGTTGAATACAAAAATAAGGCTTTTCAAAAGCAATTACATTACACTTACAAAGTTGAGGAATGGAGACTCAGGATTAGGGTGAGATGCGGAGAGAAATTACTTCCTTACAACTTTGGAGATCATGAGTACCTACTTGCAGGTAATGCACTACTCCAATTCTACAATAATATACATCACCTTTACAAATGTTTATGTTTGTATAGTTGAATCCAAAGTTTCGTTACTTATTTGGTAGGAACTTATGAAACTATGAACACCTAGAGACGGTGTTTGGGGGGAGAAGTGCCATAGGGGAATTCTGCTCTGGGATTAATATTTTTATAGAAGATGACACACTCCGTGAATCAAGCATGGTTGCAATCAATATACACAATTGGTTGAGAAAGTATATAGATTGGATATGTCAAATGTGGCTGCTGATGCATTTGACTCACAGGTCCCATATTATGGGGAGGAAGTACAAGGGGACAATGATGGATTATACCCACAAGATCCATCTGGACACCTTCCACAACCCCGTCTTCACTAAGCTACCTCCACAACATCATTCTGATTCCTCTCCTCTAGGATTGTTAACATGCGATGAGTGAGGGGAAAAGGGAAGCAAGCTAGTTAAACAGCGTCCTCAACATCTAATGACCCCCCTCCATTCATTGATACTTCCATTATATTAAGGTTAGAAAGACTCATGGGTCTAGACAATACCTTGTGGATGACTGCATTGGATACTTTGGAGGGCCTGACTGAGATAGAGAGAGTTTAGGCATACATTATTTTACAACAAATGAACCTAGGCTTCATGGAGGGTTTTGCTTGTTGGTCACCGAAGAGAGAACTATTATATGTGAGGATGCACTTACAGGAGATTGCACTTTCTAAAGAACCTATGTAGTTTGATTTGAACAACATTTTTGGTTGATGTTGTTTGAAACTTTTTGGTGTGTATTTATATTGGACCTCTATAGGCACTATTTAATCCGGTTGTCATATATTATTCCATATGTTAAGACTGTGGATATTTATTCACACTTTTATTTTGCTGTCATTATAAGATTTCAACATTTAATGATAAATGGGTGATGCATTGATATGTTAATCCCAAAATTTTGTTAAAATAAAAGAAAATTATTGGTACAACAAAGTGTTGCATTTACCCATCACTACTTTCATTTGCAATAATATAGGGCAATGGGAGATGAGGGACAACAAAGCACTGCATTTAATGATGAAGTGCTTTGTGAAGTACATCATGTGGTAAGCACAACAACATCACACATACTTACACAAATTATGCAACTTGAGAAGGATGCCACGCTACATGAGCAAATGCCCCAGCCTATGTGTGCAAAAAAAAAATACTCGAGGTTACGAGGAATTTTAGTTAATTTATGAAGAAATTGGGATGAGATTCCAAAAATTATATAGAATGCATTAGTTCTAGTTTGATAAGTTGGTTAGTATTTTTCAAACCATCGGTCTCTTATTTGGAACCCATTGGGTGATAGTGGAGGAGATGGTGGCAACCTTCTTAATGATTTTCGGTTAGGACTCAAGGTACGAATCAGCAGTGAAGGATCTTTTCAGATCCACTTATACCATTTGCACCAACTTTCATAGGGTCCTTCATGCGATGTTGAGGTTGTACAACCACCTTATTGCTCCTCATGCAACATAGGACCACCCAAATATTACAAACAACTATCAGAGAGATACACATTTCACGATAACTCTATTTGTCTTTTCTAATCTTCAATACGATAGTTTGGGATGTTGCAGACTTAACATTCAATTTGTCATTTTGTTTACAAGGTTGCATTGGAGCTGCACATGAGACATTGATCCCAACTAGGGCTTTTGGTGTGGGTCCTCGCAATTTGACAAAGTGTAATATTAGGAAAGGGTTCATTGCACAAAATGTTCTTACGTGCTGCAATTTTAACGTGCAAATCACATATGTGCTTGCTGGCTTTGAGGGGTCTGCACATGACCCTACCATGCTGAAAGAAGCTCTTACAAGAAAAGGCACAGCTGACAATTCCTAATGGTAAATCCATTATAGTTAATATGTTTACATTTGTAGGTTCTACCTTGATGGCTTGTTCGTTAATCACTGATGCTGTGGAATAGGGAAATACTACCTGGTTGATAGGGGTTATGCAAATGGGTAATAATTGCTTGCCCCTTATTAAAAGACCAAGTATCACTTAAAGGAATTTGGCTAGGGAATGCAGCAACCACAAAATGCCAGGGCGTTATTCAACCTTTGACATGCATCCTTGAGGAACATAATACAACAAACATTCGATGTTCTAAAGGCTAGATTTTCCATTCTCAAGTTTATGCGTCCCTTTCCTCTTAGGAAAGAGATTAATCTTGTGAAGGCATTATGTGCGTTGGACAATTTTATATGCCAAGAATGTGTAGAGGACACGTGGCCAACAGAGGAGATGGGAGACAATCTTGAGTCTCAAAGCTACGATAACAATGACAACGTACTCTTGAGTAGTGATTTAGACAACAAAGTTGTCATGGTTGTAGACTTGGAGAGGGTGAACGCTAGTATGTAATTGCTGCATCGAGATGAGGTGGAGATGTAGGGTTTGCAAACAACCATGATGAGTGTAGATAATTCACAGAGCAAGCAATTATGCCCTACCCAGAAGTCCAGTCGTCGAGATGTTGTTGCTTGGTGTGCTTCCATTGCCTAGAAATTATGGTTCGATTATGTTCATAGAAACAACTAGTATATATGCGATCATGACAAAGAACATGTCATTGTATTAAAAATCTTTTTGGGTTTGCTTAATTGGTTTATTATGAAAAGTTAAATGATGACTGCTTATATTAATTGTATGCATTACTTACGTAGCAAAATATATGCACATGATATCTTCTTATAGGAAAAGAGCAAAACCCTACCCCTTATGTGCATGTGGTCTAGGGCCTATATTGCTACTCTAGGTGTGTTCGAAGCCCAATTGTGGCAAGTGGTACTTTCATTGTCCTACCAACGAACAACATACAGGATGGTTCATCTGGCTTGATGAGTACATGCCAGTTGAGCTACCACCCTTACCACAAATTAGGACAATAATGCACTAGAGAGAACAGTTGGATGGTAGGAGGTTTGATCAAAATGTGGTGTCGAAGTTTGCTGATTCATTACAAGATAGAGGGAGTGACCATGTCTCCCTCGTATTTTAATGCCCCATTGTCATCATTCAATGCAGTAGCATATGTCCTTTGCGGACTTCTACTTCTACTTATAATTATTATTTTTATGATTGTGTCTATGTTTATGTAAAACTTATCTTAAAAACTACATTTACTTTGTTAACACTTTCCAATGAAACTAGTTTTTATTTGATGAAACTATATACTTCACTTTGAAGGTTCCATACTTTAAGGGTCATTGTTACCTGATTGGCTGATGCATTCATTTTTATTAAAAAATAATAAAATATTTCTCTTTACATTGGGTGGAAATGGTTTTGTTGGTTTTGCAATATACATAGTTGCTGTCTCAAAGGGGATCAAGGTTGTTAGCTTAAGCAGGTTTGGACCCAACTTTGGTAGAGATCATTTTGCTTGTAAGCTGCTTCAGTGTACTTTATACTTTTAATTTTAGTAGATAGTGCTTGTTATATTAGAGCTTGATTTGTTTACAAGTTAGGACATAGATTCATGGGTGAATCAAGTGACTTGGGTTTTAGGTTTGTATCTTCACGTTTTATTCAACCAAGCTACCTTTTTTCTTTTCAACAATTTGTGAATTTGGACTATTCCAGATGTTGTTTGAAATTCCAAATTTAGGTTCTTTGGGACAAAAAATGCGTTTATTTTGTAGAAAATTTTCGAAGTAGATAAATTAAGCTGAACCTTCATAAAACTGAAAACAGGCATAGAGGTAATTGAGCTTGGGAAACCAAACTGAGCTAGTTAAGTTCCAGATTTATAAGGAAGTGTTTTGACATTTATTATGTAGTTTTATTTATCAATTGTCTAAAATTCTTGAATTTCAGGAATGTCCTATTGGTCAACTTTAGTGCAGACCATTTGAAGGTTGGTGACTTTGGACTAAGCAAGCTCATCAAGACCCACAATTCTCATGATGTTTACAAAATGACAGGAGAGACTGGAAGCTGTGAGTATTTCTATTATTTTGTTTATGGCTCTAGAAGTCTTCAGGCATAGGAATATGACAAGAGAGTTGATGTTTTTTCTTTTGTTATGATCTTGTATGAGGTAATTTTGTTTCCTATGAGTTTCTATGGAGAATGACAGTTGAATGTCCTTTTGGCCTTATTACTTACCATATAGTTTTCTATAGACGCTCAAAGGAGATCCACTACTAGCAAGCTATGAACCTTATGAAGCTAGCAGGTACATTGCAGACACATACCCATCTTGAAAGCAAAAGGATACCTTTTTGAACTCAGAGAGTAAGTCTAACACATTGAAATCATACAACATCTAGACTCTTTAAGTCCAAAAACATCTAGCATTCTAGGAAACTGAAATAAAATGTTCTTAACTCTCTTAAGCATTTTGAATAAATGATAGTTGACATTTCTTCTATCTAAAGTTTGCAAGTTAGTTTGTTTCATCAGCAAAGCGCTATTGAGAGTTCCTCATTGCTGTCCCTAGTTGTTTGATGTTGCACCTTTATATATGTTTTATTGGCTCACCCTTCCAATTCCCTTTTGTTGATAGCACACATTGCAAGAGTAGGATTGTAACTTGTAATAGCATGAGTGTCTTCTGACTCCTATTGAATGTCTTAGGCTAATGGAGCATTGCTAGGCTGCTGATATGAACCAACGGCCTTCTTTCTTGGAGATTCTGAAGAAGCTTGAAATGATCAAGGAGAACCTACCTCAAGAGCATCACTGAAATATCTTTTCACAATAGCTGAGTACCAATATGTTTCTACCCGTAGATGCTGGTTTTCTTTGTTGCCTCAAAGTTGTTGGATCATGTTGACAACTTGTCAAGAGAACTAATTATTAAGTTGAGAAGATTGCACATGATATGGGAAGATGGGGAATGGTAGGGTTTGGTAACCTGGTTTACAATAACCACCAGAAATGGTGATACATTTTGTTATCAAGGATCAAAAGGTTTTGATAGTGACCTTACACTTAAAATGTTTCAAGCATTGCCAAGCCAGGTTTCCAATCTGGATAAAACAACTAATTCCTGCCAAAGTGTTAAATGTCCTATGGACAAGAATTTCTTTCTTTTTCTTTATATCTAAACTCCTATGTGGGGATAGCTCAAATCCATTTGGCATTTGTTTCTTTCTCACCTGTTTTAGTTTTTATGACTCACTTTCTTAAAACATTGATTCTTACTACGCAATTGGCCAACTGAGTGTCTTTTGTAAATGGAGTTATTGTTTTCTGATGGCAGACTTGATCATGTTTGGTTGATATCGTGCTATTTCCCTGTATCATGTAAGTGTTGCTCCAGCCACTACGATTCATTGATAGTTCCATGCACAAATAGGCAAAAGGAATGGAAACCAAGCTGTAGAGTAAAGAAAAATAAATTGCCTCACATTATACAAAGAGAAGGAAGTTCAAGATTAATTTTTTGATAAAGGAATTACGATTCATGGAAATAACATGTAAATGCAAGAAGCGGTATGTGAATAAGTGCACAACCAAATTTATTATGGATGGTGGGTTCTTTTTTAGATGTAAGCCATTCATCATGTTTTGAGTGACTTGGATAGTAGTGTTGCGACCAATTACATGGCTTAGATAGGATAGGGACCAATTCCATGCCCTGTTGATGCTTTTAACCTAAGTTTCTTTTAGCTAAAAATCGACAACATTGATTTTTATTGGGTTATTGGTTGATGCATTAATTTTTATTAAAAAATATTAAAATATTTCTCATGACGTATTTTAGATATCACTAAAAATATCACCAGAGATATTATAGAACAAATGTCACATATCTCAGATATCATAGAACATATGACACATATCTCAGATATAATAGAAAATATCATCAGAGATATCGTAGGAGATGTGCCAACAGAAATGCCAAACATATCTTGTTAAATAAAACCCCCTTAGTTTTATTGCCTCGTATTGTGACATTAGCTAAAAAAGATTTTACTGATGAACAATGAAAGATGGTAATAAATTGTGCAATGATAATGCTAAGATCATGTAAGAGGATCATTGTGCCCAACAATAATTATAATTGTTTTTGAATCATAGTTTAGTTTATAAAATTTTGTAATTCATTGTCACTCTTTTGACAATATTAGTGATGCAACTAATCTATAATGGCACTTTTCACCCATTAATATTGTTAATTTTGTGGGCCACTAATGCCAATCGTAATTAAATTATTTTTAGAGCTTTCATTATGCAATAATGCTTAAATTTAAAAGAAGATTTATTTTTCAAGTGCTTGTTGCACATCAATTAGCCACTCACTTAGATTCGATAATTGTACTCTAGATGATTCAATAGGCCCAAAATTATAACTTTTTAAAACTAGGATTTTTAGTTTGCCAAGCAACCAGTCAAAACTTAATTGTCTAAACTTGCAATTTTTGTAGATACTACTAAATAGTTCAATATCACAATTTTCAAAATTTGTAATTTTTATAGATATTACAAGTAAACTTATTGTAGTCTTCAAAAATTTCAATTTTCTAAAATTTTATTGCCAAACCAACTCTAACAAAAACACACACACACACACACACACACACACACACACACACACACACACACACACACACACACACACACACACACACACATGTATGTATGTATGTATTTTGAACTTTAGGGACTAAAGTGTTACAAAATGTATATTTCATAAACAATATAAACATAAACAATGCACCTTTTCTAAAAAAAAACATAAATAATATAGTTATTTTGGAAAGAAAACCCTTGTTATGAAGGACCCTCCAAAGAAAATTCCAATCAAGGAATCATACACCTAAAAGATTTGAGTTTTAGATTTTTATTTCTAGCCTTTCTTTTAGAAAATGTGACTACAGATTCATAAAAAATCAGGAAGTTTTCTTAACTAACTTTGTCATTCTAAAAGCATTTTGCTCCTTGCTCACCAATTTAGGCAAGACTTTCTTAATTTTGTTTATGATGGATTTAGAGAGGATTTTATAAAGAGAGTTGCGGATGCTTATGGGTTGGAAACAATCCACTATTTTAGCAAAAAGAACTCTTTAGGAATAAGGCAAGTATAAGACCTATTTTAGTTATTTTGGAAACATTCATCTGTTGAAGGTGTCTTTAACAAAATGAAAAATATCATCTACAGCTCTTAACCATGATTTTTGAAAGAAAGATAAGGGGATACCGTTTCCCTCTAGCCTTGAAAGGCTTAAAAGAGAAGGTTGCCTCTCTAAATTTCTCTAGGGTGACTGGAGCAATGATAGCAAAGGCTTCCTATTCATTGATTCTAACTTTCAATAAATCAACAAAATGGAAATGCTGAAGAGGGTGGTCTTTTAAAAAAAAAACTTTTAAAAATAATCAATAAATGTTTTCATAATCTTGCTTTAACTAGAAACCCTTTGACCATTGCAGTTAACAATAGAAGAATATAATTCCTTCTCTTCTTTGTTGTTGCCTTAAGATGAAAAAAACTAGAGTTTTTATCTTTGAGATTTATTTTTACATCTGAGATTTAGCCAGTAATTTCTAGCTTTTCTACTTAGCAGTGATTTCTTAGAGTTTAAGAGCTGTTTGAAGTTCACAAAAGGTTTTAATTTCCTCATCTTGATCAATAGGCCACATGCTTTGAAAAAGGTTCAACTTAGCATGAAGCATCTTGACATTTGTTCAAGACTACCAAAAACCTCTCTATTCCATTGCTTCAGGTCATACTCAAGAGCTTGCAGTTTTCTACACAAGACATCTAGTTGTTCCAATGTGAGGTGGGCTCCAACATGTGTCAAGAACTCTATCAAACATAGGGTTTTCATGCCAAGCAATGTTGCATCTGAATGGGTGAGTCTATACAAATGAAAATTTATCCGCACACAATAGAATCAGGCAATGATGAGAAGAGATTTTAAGGAGATGCAAAACTTTAGACTCATTGAATAGATCCAACCAATGTGGGTTAAAGAGAGCTCTATCTAACATTTCATAACATTATCATGCCATGCTGGCAATTAGCCAACTAGAGTGTCCGCCATCATTTAGGCCAAGACCATTAATAAGAATACCAAATTTCTGGGTTGAGACTCACTTGAAGATTCTTAGTAATAAAGAATGGCATTGAAATCACTTTTTTTTTGTGGATATTCCTCAATGTCTCAGCTATTTACAAAACAAATAATTGGAATAAGCACAAAAATTGAAGCTTCTATAAATACAGATACACCCAATACATCGAAACTCATTGCCCATGGTTCTATAATAGTTGGTATTGAAGAATCAATACATGAAATTTTAATGAATTTAAATGAAATTGTAAGTGGTAGAGTGCATCCCTAATAATTGCCCATGACTAACTATTATTAAGCTATAAGGCATAACTGATAAAATCAAAGCTCTATTTGTCAAAGACGTTTGTGTATCTCATTTAGATAATGCTTTAGAATGTGTGATAAGAAATTTTAGCTTTTTGATTAGACCATTGTATGATTCATCAGACTTCGTGTGCTTATACCCCACAATATTCCAAATGGAAAAACTATAAAATTTGTTAGATGTTGTTGTCTACCTATGAATATGACCAAAATGTATTGGGGAGTTGTTGTTTTAACTACATGTCACCTTGTCACTTGTATGTCTTCTTTTGTTTTAGAAAATAAGAGTCCATTTGATGAATTATTTCCTACATCTCCTCTTCATAGACTTCCTCTACATACTTTTGGGTGTGTTTGCTTTGTTTATTAGTTTAGATCATCGTGACAAGTTCTCCAAGATCTCTTAGATGTGTTTTCCTTGGATATCTCACACTCAAAAAGGTTATAAATGTTATGATGCTTTATATCACAAACATTTTGTTAGTTTTGATAGAAATTTTTTTCTTTTTGTTTTTTGAAACTACATATTATTCTTACACTAGACAAGCATGGGACGTATGAGTGATTTGACTCCATCTCCACTAGGTACATCCGATGTACTCTTCTAATGCTAGTTGACGATGCACCTTTCTTGTAAGTGTATACTTGTCACTTCAAACAAATACTACAACCTCCTAATCAAAGTCTTCCACCATCCACTCCATCTGGCAATCCTCATCCTTCAACATTTGTCATGCCTGTGGGTTTAGATGTTCCCACTACAATGCGAAAAAAGGACTCAATTGTGTAATTAACATCCTATTGCTCAATATGTATCTTTTTATTTCTTATCTCCTTGCTATCGCAAATTTGCTCTATCTTTTTCTTCTATTTCTATTCCTAAACATTATCAAGAGCTCTACTTCATCTAAGATGGTGCAAGGCCATTGAGAAGGAGTTAACTGTGCTTGGGATCTTATTATATTGTTGCTAGGAAAAAAGGTACTTGCTGTGAGCAAGTAGAAACTAATTCACAAGGAAGGAACTTCTTATCTTTCCCTAGGTTAGAATTTATGATTTTTTTGGAGTGGTGATTGTGGATGGTTTATGAAATTCATATGTTTCTTTTAACTTGGATTAATCTTCTAATTGGAAAAACTAAAGTTAGTTTTATCTTTTTTGATGATTTTATTCAAGTGTCTAACCTAGATTCATGGTGAATCCAAGTATATTATGATGGGAGTTGTCACTTCAGGTAAAAATGGCCTTAGGTCTCTAATGACCCAAATTAGTCTGCTAATCCAAGTCTAAGTTCATTATCTCCAAGAGCTAAAGCGATAAGGAGTGTGAGCAAACCAAACCCTCTTGTTCTTATGGGTTTAAAAGCCTATTTTGTTTGAGTTTGCCTTCATTAATTTAAGCTCTTAGAATTATCATTCAAAAGATAAATAAGAAACTATGAAAGTAAGTCATTCATCAATAAAAGAAAATCATATACACTCACATTAATCAATTAAGTAATTGATTATAAAGGGAAACACACCATGCATACTCATAATTCTAATGTAAGAAAACAAACTAAATGAATGATTTCATATGCTAGAGATACACAAACACACCATGCATGCTATTGTAGGAAACATGCAATGCATACTAGAAGCATGCAATGTATAGTAATACAAAAATGCTAGAGGTATGCCAAGGAACTAGTGCAGGAAATTAGAAACATAAATAAGATCTAGATACATGAATACTAAGATAGGCAATAAAACATGAGTCCTAAGATAGAAAGTAGAAACTTATGATTTACAAACCAAGGATATAGAAATTCCCAATTCATTTCAACATAGGATGGAAATGACAAAGACATGTTGAAATTAGAAACATGCAATGTAAGAATTGGAGACATACAATGGAATTAGAAATATACATGAAATTGGCAACATACATGAGACTCAAAACATTCATATAATTAGAAACATACAAGGTACTAGAATTGTGTGACTAGAAAGCATATATAAAAAAAGGCTAAAAAATTAGACAGAGGACATGGATTTTTGAAATATGAGAATTGACAACACAGTTTTGGATATTGGAAAGAAAAGCTACATTTTAGAAAATATGGCATGATGGAAACTACCTTTAGGTGCCAGAAACTTTAGAAACAATACTAAAATATGAATAAAGCATAATGTAGACATGATTTAAAAGTTATGAATGCTAGAAATTGTAATGATGGCTACAACTAGAGATTGAACATGATAAATGCTTGTAACTTGAAACATGCTCAAAATCATAATTTTTTATTTATTCTAAGTGAAATTATAGAGTATAATGCTTAAGAAGAGAGAGATAAGAGCTTCATTTAGTTCTTAAAATAATTCATTTCTCATCAAAGACGATGGAAATAAGTTATTTTTCCCTTGAACTTTTAAAGAGAGATAATAGAAAATTTATGAAAATTGAATTGTCTTCTTCAATGGGGGGAGCCATCACATACACGATGCTAAACTCTCTACTTAGAAGTTCTTCACTTTTCGAGTGTCTTTTCAAAGAAAAGATCACAAGAATTAATCTTGCTTTTGCACTAAACACTTTGAAAATGGTTATATTCAAGTAAAATGGGAAAGTTATAAGAAACTTTAGAGGATCTCTCAAACAATTTTAAGATCCTCATCCTTGAGCTTCAACTTTCATTACCCACTATGCAAACATCCTAGAAGTCAAATGTCTCTGATAAGGATACTAGAATTTTCATCGCTCGATTTTCATTTTCAAGAAAGTGGGAAGAAAGGACAACAAGATTACAAAACTAAAAGAACTAGCTTAAAGAAAATTAGATTAAGAAAAAAAAAACTATTCCTTAAAGGGTTGAGAATTTTCCTTTCTTCTGAATAAAGGATTAGAGATATCACTAATCCTTCTTCTTCAAAAGAAAGAGGGAACTCTAGTTTCCAATTTAGAGAATGTAATAAAAAATTATTAGGAATCTCTCTAAAATTTTTACTAGAGAAGAATTCTAATTAGAAATCTCAATTTGCTCTCTAGTTGCAAGAAAGATAATAGAAAAAGAGTGTAAAAAGAATTTCCTCTGCTAGAGTTGAGAATTGAATTCCTTAGACTAAAAATTGTATTAGCCTTGATAGAATTCAATTCTTATGCCCAATATAGTGTAAAGATTAGGATTCTTCTCTTGAGATAATTTAGAAATTCTACTAAAGTTTCTTTGAAGATGAAGATTCTA
Organism: Warburgia ugandensis; assembly: GCA_035236585.1. Classification (NCBI taxonomy): domain Eukaryota; kingdom Viridiplantae; phylum Streptophyta; class Magnoliopsida; order Canellales; family Canellaceae; genus Warburgia; species Warburgia ugandensis. The sequence continues at coordinate 23,482,807 of CP141130.1, read as the reverse complement.
ATTTCTAGACTATATGCAAGAGAGAGAGAGAGAGAGAGGGCACAAGGATGTAATAATGAGTAGTAATATATCTAGGAACTATATTTTTAACTAATTCAAGCCAATTCCATGATCCAAATGATATAACAAACCTCGCATTTATAGAAGTTGAGGGTGATCCAAGTGGTAATTCCATGCACAATCAAAGATAAGTTCAAAATCTTAATTTTTAGCTCTTTGTTACATAGAGTTCATGATTGTGTAGTCCTAAGTGCTAGAACTTCATGATCATCAAGTCTAGTTTGTAATTACCATGCAATAGTCATCAACTTCATATAGCCTCACGGTCATGCAACACAAGTTGTTATTTTTCCAGAAACATCCATGAGTTAGAGATTAAGGTACCAAATTTGGTAAAGAATAAAGGTCAAATCACTTTCTTGTTGTACTTCATGATTGTCAAATCATAATTCACAATCCTATAGTTTGGTGGCCTTATATTTGCAGTTGCAAAAGACCATCAAAGTGAGTATTTCTAATGCAAGAACTTGCTCTTGTGTTACTATGCAAAACCTTATATGAGGAGCTTGTGGATACTCTATAAGTGCCTTTAGGATTGTAATTCTGTCTTAGCATCTTTATGGGCTTCTTTATCTAGCTCCTTTACTTTTCTTTTTCCCTCCTGTTGAGTTGTAACACCTCAAGTTCCAACAGTCACAATATTGTCCACTTTGGGTCTCCCATACACCCCTCACGGTTTTGTTCTTCCCTAGTTTCCTAAGAAAAACGCGTTGTGTCCATTAGAGTTCCCGAACTCTTATAAACAGCCCAGTTTCCTCTCCCCAGGCAATATGGGACTAACTCTCTGTCCCTCACCTCAGCTTAGAAGCCAGCTAGCCTTCTCTTGGCCCGCCCTCATTGGCCCAGGGCTTCACATCTTCCCCCCTTAGGGAACATGCGTCCCCGTGTGATAGCCACGACCAAGTGCCCGCATGCGGCTAGCCACCACACCATGAGGGGAACTGGCTCTGATACCATTTGGAACACCCCAGGTTCTAACAGTCACAATATTGTCTGCTTTGGGGTGCCCATACACCCCTCACAGTTTCGTTCTTCCCTAGTTTCCTAGGGAAAACACGTTGTGTCCGTTAGAGTTTCCCGAAACTCTTATAAACAGCTTAGTTTCCTCTCCCCAGGCAATGTGAGACTAACTCTCTGTCCCTCACCTCAGCTTAGAAGCCTGCCAGCCTTCTCTTGGGCCGCCCTCATCGGCCCAGGGCTTCACATGAGTTGTGTGCTGTCCAAATGTAAATATCTAGCCATTTAGTGAATGGTTGATCATTAGTAACCTTTGTCTTTCAAGGTGAACTATTTGGCTTGGGAACCTTAGGCTATCTCATGATGTTAAAATGTGTCATGTTATGTAGTTTGGCCTCTTCCACATTTAGCAAAATTGTCTGTATTTTGCAAAAAAATATATCTTATATTGTCATGAATCTTCTATCAGTAAAAGCTCATTGAAATTGAAAAAAAAAACCCATATATATATATATATTGTAGTAGTCTAGATTTCACATGCATTAAGCTGCCTCTAACCATTTTTTTTTCAAGGGACTCCTTATTAACTATGAAGGTTACATGTTGATGTCCTCTTCATAGTTAATGAGAAAAGCTCTCCAATTTGATGGGTATTTATGCTTGTTTTAGCAGCAAGTTACTTATGGGTTAATTTCATAAGAGAGCCCTTGATTGTAGAAGAGGCCTAATTTCATTCATTTGCTTGATTTTAAATAATTTTCCCTAGTGGTTCAATTATGTGTTGGATGAGATGTTACTTATAGATTATTTTTGTAAATTAGGTCTCCTTTGTTTGTGTATGGAACTTGTCAATAAGAAGATTGATTCTTTAGTTAGGAAAAAATCATGAGAAGACTTCTTTATTGTTCTCGTTTCAAGTTCTTTCTTATGTGGACCTTGTTGTATCTCTTTCATTTTTAAGCATTTATTCAAGTTTGATGTGATAAATTATGTTGTCTTGGCAAGTGGATATGAAGGATGAAGGTGTGGAGGAGGGTATGGTTTGGTGTCAACACACAAATACCCTCTTACAAATCCATTTGAAGTGGCATTGTAGGAGACCTATTCTTGTCATCTGAGGACCATTCGTCTTGTAACTTTCTCCATAAAAAAAGAAAAGTTAGTTCTGCTTCCTTCTCCATTGCAATTGGAAGACATGAATAACATGATCTGACCTATCCAAGTTGCACTTTGGTAGTACCACTCGTTACAATTGGGTCTAGCTGTGATTCATAATGCATTTAGAAGTGGGAAGGAGATTATCAAAGTCTTGTCTAGTCCTAAGGTTGAAATGATTAGAATTAGGCATGATAGTTTTTTCAACTTGTATAAATTTATCCTTGAAACTAAAGTTTTTGCATACAAATGAGTCATCACTACACTTAGAAATTTTTTTTGTTACCCAAATAGCTTTTGTGGATTATCCCAAACCCACAAGTGAGTCAAATCCATGACTTATCTTAGGAATGTGTCTTTTGCATTGCTGCAATAGAAGACAAGGACTCAGCACTTTGAAATTCTATCCTATGTCTAGTCTTCTTCTCAAACTGATTCAAAACATGATATCTAGTCTTCCTTATCAAACTAATTCCAGCAATGATAACTTGTTATTAGGCTAAGATAACTTCTTAAAGAAGAAAATTCCTTGCTTAATCAGCCTTATAAGAGATTCATCTAGGAGCTTCTATAAATTGTTAAAAGACACCCATCAACCATCTGAATTGAACTTCATCAAAGGCCTCAGTAGGCTAGTAGTGGTAAAAGGTGCCTTCCCCGATAGTATGCAGTGAGTTCAAGATAAGTTGCCTCCACCCAACAGGAGATGTGAAAGTGCATTGTAAAAGTAAATGCAAAACATGCCTGTGAAGATTCACGTAGTGTGTATTTAACGGGTTGATGCTCCTCTAGCTGATGTAATAAAAAGGAATTATTCCTCCAATGGGTTGGTGCCTGAAGTTTGTGGGCTGTGGATTTATCCTAGAAGCTCTTTAGCCCATAGTTTGAAATACTTGAGAACTCGACTTGAAAGTGAGGCAAGTCTACTTAACTCAAAGTGACTCATAGATGACTTAGAAATATTAGAGTGAGATTTTTAATAATATTTTATTTATTTTGATTTGAGAAGGGGAGTCTTGGTGCAACAGTAGAGTTGTGGTCATGTGACCTTGAGGTTACAGCTTTGAAGTGTGGAAATATGGTCCACCCCTTCCTCAAACCCTACATACATGGGAGCTTCGTGCATTGGGCTACCCTTTATTTTATTTATTTTGATTGGTATATAAAAATTTCACCTTACATAAAGGGCAGCCCTGGTGCACGAAGCTCTTGCCTATGCGGGGTCCGAGGAAGGGGAGGACCACAATGGCCTATAGTAGGCAGCCTTACCTTTCATTTTACAAGAGGCTGATTCCATGCCTTAAACCTGTGACCTCAAGGTCACATGACAACAACTTTTACCATTGCGCCAAGGCTCACCTTCAAAAATTTTACCTTACATGCACAATCCAAACCTAATCTAGCTGGTTAGGATGTTGTAGTCTTGTCCTACAGGTATTGGGTTCGAAGTCTTAGCCTAAATAAGGCTTTTGAATATGCTGCGAGTATGACTCATGAGTGGCTTGATTTACTATGCTTCAAGCCAGCTATAGGGTCATCAGTTAAAAACTTTGCTCTGACATCAATGTGACAGCAAGGAATGGATGGATGTGCTTACCAACTTTAGATATATGACTCGTTTAACCTGCGTAAGAACAGACTGATGAAACTATTAAATAATTGGACTCATGGTAGTTAATGCACAACCAAAAGATGAAACAGCCTTAGCACAATTCAAGTTCTTTGGTTCTTTAAGATAATGAATATTCCAATTTCTTTTACAATATTACTGATAGATACATATTGTTGGAGGTTTGAGGAAGTATGTCGTGTACGTTCAGCATATTTCACATGGAACCATCTTTCCAGTATTGGATGCCATCAGCGGCTAAATTGTCAGAGATCCAGATGCATCATTTCTTTTTTTCCCTATAGCTTTGCTTGGCTTCTGATAGTGCCATGGTGTTTAATGATCATATCTTTCTTTTCTTACAACTCGTTTAGTAAATACCATGAAGGTTCAACCTTTCAGAGAATTTTCCTCGCTGGCGGATCGATAATGGAGAATGGAAGTGGGAGGAATTCTGAAGGAAGAACCCTGTACATATATTATCCTTTAAGTTTACAATGGAACGAGGCTCAAGTCTCCCATCTGTGTATGACAATGTTGAGCTAGCCATGCACATTGGATCAAATTCTTTGCATTTCACATCCTTTGCTTCAGGAAACAGGATCAAATTGTTTTGGTAAACACTACTAGTATGGAGGTGGGAAACGTATGCATGAGAAATCATCTTGATAACATAATTTATCACTCATATAAGATAGACATAAGACTCATTACTGTTCCTTTATTTGCATTATCAACAACAGCTAAATACTTCACCACTACATAACCATTTTTAGCAAGCCCAAGCTCAGAGAGCCCATATCAAAGACGCTGCATATCTTGGTAAAGACTGGTAGTAAACGGCCAACAGAAGCTCTACATATTCTAGAGCTCTAAAACCAGGTCTGCAATACCAATAGAGAAACATGTCACACATAGGAACAACCCAATATGCATATGCAATCAACAACCCATTATCTAGACATAAGAGAGGAAAACTACCGTACTCCGTTGTAGGTACTATATCCAGTACAAAACCCAATTTTGGCCGTTGATATGCTAACCTGATTCTTAGTAGAAGATACCTGTAGAAAAGGAAAGTGCAAAAGATGCCAACTGCTGGAGCAGGATTTTCACCTTAAACTTAGGCTGCAATATTTGCTATTTTCTTTCGTATGCTTATCTCCCTTAAAGAAGCAGGTTAATCATGGCCATTCTTGCAAATTAAAAGCAGATATTGGTGTTGTAATGGAGTATATTACCTACATGGGTACTGTAGCATTTCTTTATGAGTTATCCTGGTAATGCTTATTCCAAGAAAAAGGGAAAAAATGGTTATACTTACAATCTGCATCAGTCTTGATCCAATGCTCTCTATTCCCATTTGAATCACCGCTACTAAGTTCGAAAGAGGACATGTTTGAGCGGCTCCTGTATCGTTGGATGCGTTCTTTCTCATTGGCTCTTTGCGGTACTGCTAGAGTGGTTTCATGGTCATGAAGATACTGTTCGCCGTGATCCTCGCTTCCATTATAAGGAATGTTGTTTTTCATCTCATACTTGTCAAACTTCTTATTCTTTTTCCTGCCTGTCGGGCTTTCTGGATGAACTTTCCTGTGAAAAATTTGAAGGATCTATTCTCCAAATAATGCGACTCATTAGTGGCATACTTGACCCGGACAATCAGACCAGGATCAATTAGAATTGCTTCAGCAATTATAATGTATAATAAGAGCCACTTATGCTAAATATCTGGTGCTTACGACATGATCAGATAGTGTGCAACAAGAGAACTGTGATCGTAGGCGCATAAAGTGAACCTTGTAGTCCTTTTGTACTAAGACCCGAATATCAAGCAAACAATCCCATTTCTGGACAAGTATATGAAGTATATGTGTGCTCACGAGGAGATTTATATAGTACTACATGTGAGCCAAATGTTTTGGTGGTGAAAAAATGCAGGACTCATCAGTACTAGTTGAAGTATTTTAAATTCTCATATTTGTCTTATGAGAAATTCAAAACAAAATAGAAAGGAATAAGGATCCCTCCAATTCTTGATCATTGAGATTCATGGGTGATTTGGATTACTATTTAGGGAGATATTACCTCTCTTTTTTTTTCCGTTCAAATAAATTAAAATGATTGAAGTTTTTCTATTTGGAATGGTTTTAGGTGCCCTTGGAAAGCGTAAACAATTAGGTAGAGCAACAGGTGCTGTAGCCAAACTGATTGCAAAAGAAGGTAAATTGGCCACATTATGTGCATGGAAAAAAGAGAGCCATAGCAAATCAGAATTCAAAGAAAAAATATGATCCATAATATCTATATCAGCTTTTTTTGTATGAATGTGAATTGCATACCTAATAGAATCAAATTCTAATAACTAATAGATAATAGGCAAGGAAGAAAATACACGTCAAAGGATAAATGAAAAGAAGAAACGATTTTAGGAGGGATTACTCGTCTTCCTAATCTTCTACACAAGAAAAGGGACGGAAGATTGGACCTATGCAAATATGATTTGTAGCATCTTACATCTTGATTGCTCGTAAAGGCCGTTAGGGCTCCAAAAAAGTAACTCCACCTCACTTATTGTATCTGCTGCTGTATTATAACTCCCCTTTTCTCTGAAATTGCGGTGCTTCGTTTCTCTAAGTGTAACTTGAGTGTCTTAGTAACTTCAGAGAATAGGTTTAAGGCCATTAGGCTAAGCACATTGGGTAGGCTGAGTGAGGCACCATTAGAGAGTTGTGGAACTACTGCATGGTTAGGAAGCTAAGGATAAATAAGTCTGTGACATACCACTATAAGTCCTTTGGGAAGGCTTAGATTAACACAAGCCTCGCTAGAGTTTTCACCGGCTTCCAGTTGCAAGCCAGTCGCCACAGATTTACATTTCATCCTCCCTTATTTTCTCCAGTCAGTATGATTTTGGAACAATAAAAAGAATCTTATGATTACCAATTGCAATGGGTCCGCCTAAGGATGATTAATGAGTACTAAGATTAAGGAGTTCGTATAGGTTGGGTGCGCATATTTTCACTTGAATACTGTAGCAGCTAGAGTAGAAGTGGATCCATATTTCCCATGGTCCAAACTGTCCAACTGATAGGTCGTTCTCCGCATGAGTCTTGGACCAAATTCGGAAGCACCTAATTACTCTCTAATTTTAGGCCTTTGAAGTAAAGGTTAGAAAAGCAAAACGCTTAGTATCTATTCAACAGTATGCTCTTCACAAATCAAAGGCTTACAATCATTTCATGGCAGAGAACTTTTATTTTGATTTAAACCGTCCTCTAACGGGACCCATATTTGATAATCACGCTAACACGATAATATTATTTCCAGTGAAGGGTATTTTATTTTCTCAAATTTGAAACCATTGGTTATGTATAGTTTTTGGCCATTCATATTCAAGGACCAAAAACCCATTTAAATTGGATATTATGAATTTATTGGCATGATATTTAAGTCACGGGAGACCTGACATATGTGCCATAATAAGGATGGTTCAAAGAGTTTTACGTGGAACCCACTATGTAGAAGTCAACTTACTTCAGTTTAATACAAACAGTTCACCTGCAGTGGCATTTCATAAGAAATTATCCAACCGTTACTTTGCTAGACCCATTATAGTATACCCATATAGGGTTTGCCTGTTGTGTTGTGAGTGTGGATTTTGATTGGCATGATCATATTTTACCTGTCCCAAATTATGTTGCACTATGAATTGGGGCTCTATAGGGGGGAGTTCCTAGCACAGCCGGGTCGAGCTGTACATCCATCTCATTGAGGGTGGAGCCTCCAAAAAGAAAAAAAGGTTAGACAATTTTTTATTTTGTAATATGCGAGGCAATTGTGTCTTTTGTGAGTGTGTGTGCATGATCCTAGGATTCTGTAGTGTGGAGAAATCTTTTGTATCTTTTGACAGCTATTTTCTGGCCATGAAGACAGTGAAATAGTGTGGGCCCTTAGATGTACTTAAATTCAAAGAGAACTATATAAATCTGTGTGATTTTTGTTTTTTCAATTTTTGCATCTTCATGCATGTTGGAGTTTCTTTTAATAGTATTGGCCAATACAGTAATAAATGCCCACTTTATATAATTGATCACACTCATGGCTGTTCTGGACCTTTAGTTTGATGACTCTTACCATTTTGGCTCTCTCATAACTCAAAAGCGCCCACTAATCAGAAAGGTTCACAATCCAATCAAATGTGTTCCAGAGCTATAAGGACTGTTTGATTGAGAGGAAATAAGCAGAATATGATTTTCATAGAAAAAAGAATTCTCCATTGTCCTAAGGCTTGAAATTCAATTAGGCTGAAGAACCATCTTTCATGGCCTAAATAGGGTCTTTGGCAAATTCAATTTCCCATGGAAAAAAATCAATTTCCGTGCATTTTCTGCCATGCCAAAGAGCCACTAAATGGTTCCCATTTAATGGCTAAAAATTATATCCGTTTGGAAGTAGGATTTACCGGTTAGCATGGCTTGTGTTATTGGAAATCCAACAAGGAAATAGATGGACAGTTCATGAGCTTGCTATTGTACATGGGTTTCTTGTGACTTCCTATATTGCAGTGCATCGATCTTATGGTTATTAGGCTTGTCCAATTTATGTCTGAGTGTGGGGCAGCAGATGAATGATGAATCAAACGATATAGGACAAAGTAACAGTGGATTATTCACCTTATGGAGTTTGTTTTCAGCCGAAACCGAATCTGGACTTGGTGCGGCAGAAGCAGCAGCGGAAGAGTTTCTACCAGATGAGGAGCTGGCCGTTCGTCGCTTGAGCATCTTCTTCATCAAATGCACACCGGATTTCTCCTTTTCCTCTCTCTCGCACTTCCACTTGTCGGTTGTCACCGCCTTCTCCTCCGCCCGAGTCTTCAGAAACAACTCTCCTAGTGAAGTTCTCTGCTCCTTCTTTCCCCTCCCTGTCTCCGTCTCTCCTAGCTCAATCGGTGATCCAAACAGATACCCCTGCAATGGGCAAACCACCGTTCCGTTCCCCTCCGAGGATGTTTCTGTTGATTGCCTCCCACCGTTAGCAACAACACTAACGTGGCTGTTCCTAGCCGACACATCGGAAAATTCGTCCCTGGTTTCCATTCCGAGCACCTTTTCGAGTTCGTCATTGATGAGGCGAAGGTCATTGGCTGTTACTTCAGTTTGTTTCTCCGTTATGGTCTCAACAGGGTCGGAGCCAAGTGTGCCAATAGCAAGAAGGCCGTGCAAAATCTCATCGTCTTCAAGAGTCTGATCTTCTTCCTCATCCTCTTCTTCGAGACCAGCAAAGGATTTGCGGAAGGTGCGGTCTTTCTGGTTGGATCCAAGTGAAGGCCGGGAATAGAGGTTGGACTTGGGGACACCGAGGTGCTGTTCGTCTAGAGATGGACGTCCTGAGAGGCAGTTGCAGGCATTCCCTGAAACACCAAAACCAGATAATTAGCCTCTAAAGCAAGGCTATCAGACATGATAGCTTGACTTTCTGTATGCTATCTGTCGTGTGTAAATCGGTGCACACATTTGCACGCAACAAAAGTCCATCAAGATCCCAGCAGCTTTGTGAATTCAAACCGCTCAGCACCACAACTTGTGTCTTGGATTATCCTTCCATCTCGAAGCTTAAGCTGATAGGTCTGATAGAAAGTGGGCAACAATAAAATCTCTAACGCATCCCTCGCGGGCAAGGCCTTTTTCCTGGAGGGAGGGCCTCTTTGCATGTGAATTTGATAAATAGGCGGTCTCAAGACTGAAACTAATAACCTATCAGTAAATCTGCCTAAAAACTCAAGCTAATAAGAAAATGGGCTAATAATAGTTATATCTCTAAGATTGTGAATCCAAATATCTTTTCATTGGATAATTCTAACCATTAATTATTAGTAAGTTAAGCAATGGACAGTTAGAAAAGTTCTAGACAATATTGATTGAAGTGAAAGTCCAAACAGATCCATAGGTATGAATGAATTAATGAACTATTTATCTAATAGGTAAGGATGAAACACACATCCAACTCAGCTTAATAGGACCTTTTAAACATATAGTTCGTTGATTTACTAATTGAAATGGGATCCAAACTAAGTCTAAGTTTGAAGCAACACCTAGCTAAGCCCTATTTTTGGATGATCTGACCTATCCATCTTGTCTTTTATGTGTTTCTAGTGTTTTAGATCATCGCCATTAGATTTTTCAAAGGGAAAACTAGTAGTTAGAAGCATCTAATGTCATGATTTTTGAAGAAAACCTAAACAAGACACATTGAACAAGATAATCGTTCAAATTGGCTAAAGGTAGGGCTTAGTTAGGTGGATTCTGAAGTCAGTCTTAAAACTTAGCATAGATAGCATTTTTCTTTAAATAAATAAAGACACTATCTAGATTGAGCTGAATCATTCGTCTTCTTCAACCTCCCTAGAGATACTAGTTGCAAAAATGCATGCCCATTGGTTGCTTCTAGCTACTAGTTTCTCTAGTTTTCTTTGTTGAGAAGTCCAATGATCAAGATTAACCTTTCAATTGAAAAAAAGAAAAAGAAGAAGAAGAAGAAGCTAAATGCATCTAATGGACATTAATTTTGCATATGGCCTAAATAGGATATTCAATAGAAGATGAGTAAATCAAATCATCCAAAGATGAGGCTTAGCAAGTTAGGTTTCAGAGTGAGTTATGAAACTAAAACTAAGTCCTATTAACGTTTCTCTTCAATAATAGGTAAATTAATATTGAGAATGTCTAAGTTTGGTGTACTATATATACTTGCTATAGGATCGAAGGACGGCTTTGATTGTTCAACTAGTGATTTTAATGTTTTTCAAACCATAAGTAAACCAGTACGAAGTAAAAGAAAGAAAACTTAAAAATAGGTAGCTACTAAAATTAAGGCATAAAAATAGAAACATATAAGAAGAAAGAAAAACTCTACTTTCTCCTTAAGGAGCAAGATTTCTTAGTATATGCGAAGGTGATTTTTTCATGATGCTATGCCTTTAGACCCTTCATCCAAGAGTTGATTGTTTAGTGTATTTGTAAGAAAAGGTAGACCATCAAATTTTTCTCTGGACTATCCTTGCATATGAGATATCCAATATGCAGCCGACAAAATTCTAATGGGTCCTGATCTGCAACTTTAATGGTATGGATCCACCCATAGATCTTCATGTGGTCCCGTAAAATGTGGTATTCTTTAGTTTAAACAAGGCCGTGCTTAATATGCAGTACTCAGAAGAGAAATGACCGTTCCTAGATTCTTGCAGTCTGTAGTTTCACGATCAATCAATCGGGGTGGATTGCTAAACAATAAACGCTATAGTTGAAGAATCTAGGTGGCATCTCTGATCTGATAGGTATTGTGGTACGCCAAGCCTTCTTTCAAGTTTGGTGCGCTTGACTTTAGATGCCCTTATATACGACGCAACTGGCCTCATCACGGTTGCATCACGTGTACTCAAAAGCAAATTGCTGGTTCACTTATTTGAATTTTTTCCATATCCATGCCGTTCATTTGTTTTCCCTTTTATCACATGTACTAACCGAATCTTATATGTACTGCATATCTCTAGGTCCTTTAGAAAATGGCCTTTCAAAGAGAAAAAAATATGACAGGACAACCAGAAAACCCAAAACACAGCAGATCCTCTATTGTTTTCACTTCAAAAGGTTAAAAAATGAAGGTTTATAGATACATAATACATGTAAGATTTGGTACGTAGAATGTCTGAGATGAGGTGAATCAAATAGACAACACGGATCATGAAAAAAATTGAAAAAGTGGGTCAGCAGTCCACTTTTAAGTAATGGTATGATGCAACCACGATGAAACTGGTTACATCATAAGAGAGAGAGAGAACTAAACAAAGGCATCAGTCCATGATCTATATATTTTTGCTTCAAAAGGTCCACAAATTAAAAACCTAGTGACACCCAATAAAAGAGAGAGGTCCTGAATTACCCAGCAACAATAGGATAACGCACGATCAACCATAGTTGGAGCCGATCATGCAAAACTGAACGACACCAATGTTGGGTGACTATCCTATCATTCCTCGTAGAAATGTTATTATGGCCCATCTGTAGCAAAATCTAGTAGATCAATGGTTTTGATCATTAATCAGGTGGCTGGACATATATCTCCAGCTGCTGTTATTTTTGTGTATCGTTCCCTTTCTCTACTTTGCATCCAGCTTTCCAGTAAAAGAAAAACTTCAATAGTAATCGGGAAGACCTAAAAGATTTCAACAGTAGTATTCAATTATTAAAAAGGGGCGATCATGATAAAGGTGGACGATTTTTAAGTAATAAACATATATGTAAAGCATGCATATGCAAATGAGATCTGCACCCTCTTTACATTTTTTTGATAGAAATGTACTCCTCGAACGAGCAATATTATTGGTAAAATATGCAATCTTTCATCTGCTTTTAGACACCCCTGGCCAATTGCCATGCAAATGATCTTGCTAAGAAAGTAATACTTAGGGGAAGAGCAACTTGAGCCCGTGACCCTTCACGGGAAAGCCTTCTTGTGCCACTGCAGGGGAAGGCCCGGGCTCGAGGTTTGTTGTCATCTGTTCTTCAACTTAATGAATTTCTGTTACCATTTTTGGAAAAAAAGTGCCCTCTTCTGTGCACTTCTATAATTAGCTTTTAAAGACTAATATAATTGGCTTCCAAGTGGCTAACAAAGAGAACAACACGAGTATCTAGGTATGGAACTGGTAGATATCATATATACAGGTGGATAAAGTTCCACCCTTTAAACAAAAGCTAGCTTGATGGCACCCTATTTGCAGGCTCACTTAGTTATCTTAGGTTATTAACAGACATTAGAAGGGGAGTTTTGGAGCAACAGTAGAGTTATCGTTGTGTAATCTTAAGGTCACAGGTTCAAAGTGTGGAAACAGCCTTTTGCAAAATGCAAGATAAAACTATGTACTATTGACTCTTGTTGTCTGCCCCTTCCTAGACCCCGTAAGCAGGAGCTTTATGAATGGGGGTTGCCCTTTTTAGGTTATTAACAGACATTAGCAAACGCTTAAAGAGTAAGTGTTGTAGAGAGCACGGATACCGATTCCAAAGTCCTTGAATGGCTCGCCGGTATTATTCTGTCGGAATTTCCGGTGCATCCAGCCGAGCAGCTGTGACAAAAGCCATGAAAACCATAAATTAGGACATCTGGGTTCTGTTATGATTTAGAAACTTCATAAAAGATTGGCTCACCTTCATGTTGCTTCTTCGGGCTTGATATCTGACTGCTAGAAGTTCAAGGAAAGATTGAAAGGGAGAAGGAGAGACGGATGGAGGGGACTGGATTTTGTGAAGGAAAGGGTGCAGAAATGAGATTTCTGATAAGTAGAAGAGTCGAGATGTTTTAAAGAATCAAACTGTTTGGAGGATTTTACAGTCAGATGAGGTGGTTAGATAGAAGACACAGAGAAACTACAAGCTTTGAACTGGAGATACTTTGTCAAGGTCAAATCATGGGTGCACAAATGGGCATGTGATTGTGGGGTTGTAATATGATGCCTGTATATGCATATGTTCATGCGACGTGTGCGTTGAAACACCATTCTTTGCGACTGCTCGATCCGATAATAAGATTGAGATGTCCTTGAGACCTGCATACAAAGCCATATGGGTGGGTCTGTTTGTGCAATTCATGCGGTTAGTCGCAAATCTTCACGTAGGAGCAAACACGAGCCACCAGACTTGCATTTTATGGGAGATTGATGAACATGTGATTTTGGGTTGTTGATATATTAACTCTTCGTACAATGCCCCAGAGGTGTATTACCTTATTGCAACGACAGGTTCCCAAGGAAAAATATACTTGATGATACATCGGGATGCCTTTAGGATGGTTGTCTCATCAGAGACATTTAAGAGTTGATGGAAGATTTGTTTTTCCTTCTTGTTGGAACACTGATGCTATTCCCATAGAATAAAAAATAGGCAGTTTCCATATCCGTGCTTTTCAAAAATGTTTTTTACTGATTTGATTCCATTGTCTGGTCTTTTCCAGAATTTATCTGAAGACGTTTTTTTTTTCTTTTCATTTTTTACCACTTCTGCTGCAGTAATTACCAGTTCTCCAACCTTAATTATATATACATACTTGTAGCCGGTTAAGCCCAAACAGAAAATTAGCATGGAAAAGGAAAATGAATATATAACCTCACCTAGTCAAAAGCAGTGTTTAAAAACTCGGAAACCTATTGATCCTAGTTTTCCATTGAGTCAATGATCCTACTAGTGATCTAGTACAAAAATAATTCAATAATTATATATAAATAGTAAAATCTTTAAAACAGACAAAAAAGTATAAAAATTGTTAAACTAATAACAATGGTAAACCTACAAAACATAGATTTGGATTTCTCACTTCAAATAAGAATACATATTTGTATAATGGATAAATAAAAGCAATGAAACAAAATTAAACTAACACCAACAAATATAACAAACACAAACTAAATTTTTTTGAAATTATAAATTACCATTAGTTTCCATCTTTGGGAACTATGAGAGGAAGAAAGATGTTTTCGGCAGTAATATGTTGGTGAGGAAGAACCGAAAAAGAAACAATGGGGATATTTTTGGGTTTTTTGCAAAAATGTCATTGCATTTTGGCATTTTTGCAAAAAGGTCCAACATTTTTTTGGTTTTGTAAATTTGCCATTATGTTTTCATGAGCTTTACAAAATTATTTTTTTGTTAGTTTCCCATCCTCCTTCCTATTAATTTAAAAATATCACTCTTCTATATTCAATCCAAGTTCCATACTTTAGAATAGTAACACGTGATTAAGTTGACGATCGACTTTGCCCACTAAGTGCAATGACTTTGCAATGAAAATTTGCAGTGAAACTTGGTATGTAACACAATTAAATAAAAACTAATCTAATGGCATAGTTAGATTTTTTTCAATGAAAATCAAACAATAGTGATATTGTCAATCGTAAACAAACTATAATTACCAACCTACGCAACAATAACAGTTAAACTTCTTCAATGAAATTCAACAATTTAACTTCAATTTCTCACTAAAAACTGACATAAAACTCTTCCTACTATAGATTAAAAGATAATCAATGCTTTGGATCAATGAAAGTACAATAAATTAAAGAAACTTTTAAGTTTAAAATAGAAGCAAAATACTGCTACCATTCATGCAAACAACAATGAGTAGCAGAATTTAGCCTCTTTGTTCAATGCCTTCTGAAATGAAAATTGGAAATCCAAGACTTGGGTCTTTTTCTTCTTAATATCTTCTATCTATAACGATCAATCTTGGAAATTTTTGTTTATTAACAAAGCGAAAATCATACGCAAAGTCTTCTTGTTCAGCATCGTCTATGGAGAGAAGAAGAAAATTTTAAAACTTATCAAGTCACTGAGAAATTAGGCGATCTTTTCAAAAACTCACCCAAGTTTTCCAATCTAACTCACCCAATCCACCAAGTCAAAATTATGATGACATCATTGAGTTTTTTAGGCAATCTAACAAGGTTTCCTACCAATCTGATCCAAATTGGCCGATCCCTAAGTCGGATCACCTGGTTCTTAAACTGTGAGTCAAAGTTAAATTAATTTCTTCTTTTGAATAATATATAACATTACCATTTCTTTATTATCTCTTGCAATCATTCACCATCCCACGTTCTAAAACCACTTGTTCTGTTTTTTTCTTTTGGCTTTCTAAAACCTCTTCACCTTCACATTCGGAAGGCTCTGGGTGTGATAACTGGCACTGCTAGTGACAAAGAACATTCACTTCCCACTTGCACCGGAAGTACACTTATTGTGGCCAATCACCAATAGTTATCATGTCTGTTGTCCAATCGGATTGACTCAGATTAAGTGGGTTTCTTATCAAGTCAAAACTGGATCTCGGTTCTCTCGAAGCAAGGTGACCCACAAGCAACTTTACACTCAGAAAGGGTAATGAAAGGAGAAAGGGTTCAAAGCTTGGAGACAAAGTGTAGTGCAACCATTCTGGTGTCTGTTTTGTCCAGCCATTAATAATTGAAGATGGCAAGAATAGAAATGATAAAAGCTTCTAAAACTATCGATAGCTCGGTCTTTGAGATAACGTTTCTGTTTAGGTAGCGTGTAAACATTCTGAAAATCACGTTCGAAGATTCAATTTACACACAGCGCAATTCATCTGATCTTCTACAGAATCTGAAAATGGTCATGTGAAAAAGTTTTCACTAAAAAAAACATCCCTTTAATATCTATCAATTTTGTTGCAGACTAACAAGGAAAATAACCTGGGAACGTGGAAAGTAAGGACTTCTGATAATACAATTTTGACAGGACTCAAATATAGATGGTTTGATCCATTCATCATGTTCAGCTCGTCTTAAATTGGTTAGATGCCAAAATCCATGACTGCTGGATGATTTTAACTATTCTGATTTGTCTTTATTAATCATGACCATTAAAATTTCAGCTGAAAAAAGTAATGATTACAAGCATCCGATGAGTACGAATTTCTTCTGTTTAGCCTAAATAGGCTGATCGTCCAAATATGGAGTCTCTTTTATTCGTTCTTTTTTGCAACTCCTTAGCAGCACTCGTCTAACAAATCGGATTCCATTTTGGTCCCTCGGACGTGATTTTTGCATGACGCGCAGAAATGGGAACGTAAAGATCAGAAAACCTCAACTTAATTTTTTAAACTGAATTGCTACTTGAATATCCTGAAGAATGCAACAATTCCTACCACATTTACTTTTTTACTTTCACCTCTCTTACAATTTCGACATTATAAGGAAAAAGTTTGTAGAGGCTGCCAAAATAGTAACTACACATGTCCTATAGCTGCTACATGGTTAAGTCTATGGGGGTAATGCTTTTGTAGCCATTAGAGGTGCTTGTTTGCCAAAGAAAAATGTCACGATACAAAACATCCAATGCCATATGTTGGCCTCTTTTTGCACGAAGTGGCTCCCTTTTTTGAGTCCAAACCATTCATATGATTGCCCTAGCTTTAAAAATCTCATAGAATCATGATGATTAGACAAGTTCTAAAATTATTCAATTATCATGATTTTTGACTATGAGATCATACGAATGACTTGGAATCAACCAAAGGTAAACCTATTCATGCAAAATTAGGGCACCGCATGTGACTGTTTTTACTGTAGCATTCCTTTTTTCTAAGCAAAGCTACTTGAAATAATTCTTTTACATGAGTGGCAAAAGTACAATCATGGAGATTCACACATATGGATAACAATTCTTTACATGAGTGAATAAGGAATTAAGACAACTGCAAGTCAACATGTCCATAGATAAATTGATACCCAAGGGTGCATAAGGATATGCCATCAATTTATGAAAATGTGGACCATTCATTTGGTGTGCTGCAGAACTCTTTGTTAGATCCACCACCAACAGCAAGACAAATTAGCAAAATAATTGTCTAAAGCTTTCATAATATGAAAGGATATCATGCTCTAAATATGAATGTCCATATATCGTTATTGAAACATAATCCATATAAAAGGGCAGCCCCGGGGCACGAAGCTCCCGCCTATGCGGGGTCTGGGAAAGGGGTGGACCACAAGGGCTTATAGTAGGCGGCCTTACCTTGCATTTTGCAAGAGGCTGATTCCATGCCTTGAACCCATGACCTCAAGGTCACATGACGACAACTTTTACCGTTGAGCCAAGGCTCCCCTTTGAACATAATCCATATACAAGTTTATATAATTATATAAATTCATATATACCAGCAGCAGAACAACCCAAAAATGAGGCCCTTCAAATGGGTGGGGGGTCCCAGGTCAAATGCAATGCTAATTTGGAGCTGATTCTAGAGCTAGTCATAAATTTTATAATTTGTTTTTTTATTCTACTAATTTCAATCCTATAAGCCATGATAGCTGTTGCAAAGGAACAATAACTTATACTCCCAAATTGCTTACTACTTAGTCTATTTTGAACTTATTTGGTGCTTAAAGTAAGCATATTATAACGAAGATTATGACCACTGGATTGTATCTAGAAATATATTCACTATAATAAAAAAAGATGGATTTACAAATAGTCTGTGGCCAATAGAAGATCCATTAGATAGTTTCACAGATCTCCAAATGATATACAAGAACTTGGAAGAATGATAGTAACAAAGTTATCCCTTTTTTTTTTAATGGTGAACACAAACAACCATGTATAGTGTTGAACCTTGGTCACCCAAGTGAGAGACTCCTTGTGCCATTGCTCTTAGAAGGCTTTGGTGTGAGATAACTGAGTTACTTTGTTAATTCAAAATAATATTGACTTCTAAAAGCAAGTGGATGCAAATGAGATAGATGAATATGGATAAAGTCATCCCAAAATAATAAATGGCCATTTATTGAATCAAAATAGTGTAAACTCGAAAAAAGTAAATAAAAGTAGCTCAAGGCGGAACTTGGAAATGGATGTAGACTCTGAATTCCTATAGATACAGTAAAAGATGATAATGCTTCTTTATTGATATGGATTCATATAAAACATCGAAATATGCTCATCATCCACAGATGTAATACAAGATGGCATTGTTTCTTTAGTACTTGTAAACAAAATGATGCTAGATTTTCTTCAAACTAGCGCAAACATACTATAGCTAGAAATAATTATGAGATAGGACTGTTTCTAAGTTCTTATACCTACATATGGAACTATTACCAAGTAAATCAAGTAGCAAGAAGATTGTTGAATGAAGAGATAAGAAGTCACTGGGTTCTACTCAAGGAGAAGCTATTGCCAATGAAAATTGCTGGAGAAGTAAAAGTAGAAATTCTAACCATAGGAGATCTAAAGAAAGGTATAAGTCTAAAAATGAAATGAAATTAATTTCTTCTACTATAGCAATCAGGGCCACATGAGAAAACAAGTGCAAAAAAATGAAAAGGGAGAATTTTTTTAAAAAATGGTGATGAAAAAGGAAGAAAAAAACCACCACCATTGTTCACATGGACAAGTTATCATATATTTAAGGTGTGAAGAATCATGTTTTAGTCTCAATTGTTAAAAGATAGATTGGGTGAATGATGGAGGTGCTTTATACTGCTTTGTTGTAGATTTCTTAATATCTTGTAAGTTAGATTTCTTTGGTATTTTGAAGTTGGGAAATAGTGGCACTTCAAAATTGTGGGGATTTTTTATGTATGTATCGTGAACAATTTTGATTGCAAGTTAATTCTTGAGGATGTGAGGCATTTGTCAGATCTTTGTATGAATTTGATCTCTACAAGGATTGAGATGAAGGGGGGCTTCATGAGTCAATTTGGTAATGGAAGATGGAAACGTATCAAATGGGGCTCTTATGGTTGCAACAGGTATTGGGTGCTTGTTAAGTGTTTAATTTTGGTCAAAATTCTCCTAATTTAGCGTTCAATTAGATCCTCTAACCATTTAATTTTATAAAACTTAGCTTGATTTTGAATATAAATCTAATTGACCATCCAAACCTTAATTTGTCAAAATCAACGGTCAAATGATCATTAGAGCTCATTAGATGACTAATGTACGGTTCAGATGATTCTAATTTAGTCTTTTCTTTTGCAGATCAACCAAAGGACGCACGGATGGATACGAGTAAAAGATAACGGTGCAGATCATCTTAAAGGGTAATGGATGGACCAGATCACCCATGGAGATGGATGGAATATAAATCATAGACAAAATGGAAAGAACATGTAAAGGGCAACTCTTTCCCCCACTTCTCTTTCCTTTTCTTCCTCTTTCCCTCCTCATTCTCTTTTTCTTTCCTTCATTCTCTCTTTCCTTTCCTTTCCTTTCCCACTCCTTTTCTTTTTCCTTCCTTTTCTTTTCTGTCTTTTTCCTTCCTTTTTCTCTTTTCTTTCTTTCTTTCCTTTTCCTTCTCCTCTTTCTTTTTCCTTCTTTCCTTTTTCTTTTTCCCTTCCTCATTCTAACGTACCCAACTCTCTCTTCTTATAGTCTTTCTCTCTTCTCATCTTCCTCTTCCTCTACTCTCTTTCCCACGATTTCCTTCTCCTCTCCCCCACCTACCTCTTCTCCTCTCTATCCCCCCTTCTCCCACTCCTCTCTACTCCCTTCTCTCACTCCTCAGCCCCAGACCTCTTCTCCTCTCTCTTTCTCAACCGCACCAGCCCTCTTTGTCTCTCGATCTCTCTTTATCTCTCACGGCAAACCCGCTCTCTGTTTTCTACAGGAACTCGAGTTCCATCCGCGTTTCTTACTTCATCACCATCGTATAGCCAATTTCCATTTTCACTGCATCACTGCCTCCACTTTTCCTTTTCTTCCTTTTCTCTCTCTCTCGTTCTTTCATCACGTTCCCTCTCTCGAATTTCCCTTTCTCTCCCTCTTTTACCCACCACGCTAGTCGACGCCTAGCTGATCCTCATCGCCCGGCCAGTCAACTACGCACAGAGGGTCCTGCTCCCGCCTCATCAGGTTTCATTCCCGTGCGCCAGCACAAAGACCGCCCGCGATCTCTTCCACTACCCCCATCTCACGCACCTATCTCTACCACTCTACTCTTTGTTCTTCGTCGTCTGCCCCTCAGCCAGTCGACGACCCACCAAACCCCACGATCCGGTGTCGTCTTCACCACTAACCCAGGCAAGGAGACTAGAAACCCAAGTCGGGTTTCCCTCTTTTTCTTCTTTCTTTCTTTCTTCCTTCCTCCTCTTCTTCCTTCTCTTCCTATTTCTCCTCCTCCTTCCCCATCTCCCTTCTTCGTTGGGTTTCCTGGTTTTTTCTTAAAAACCAGATTTCCCATTTAATTCCTATTTTGCCCTCTCTCTTTAACAGAAATTACAAATTTGTTCTTTCCTATTAATTCCATCTGTGTCCTGCTTTATTCCGGTTTTGTTTTATCTGCATATTGCTTATCCAGGAACTGTCCAATCTGAGACAGATCAATCAAGGCCTAAACTCTTAACGGTTTAGCCTTAATCAAAACAAAATCCTCGATTTCTCCTTTGTTTCTTAACGGAATTCAAATTAATTTTATAGGTTCATTCTTAGGACATCCCTAGACATAACCAACGCTTCTGATCTTAGATCTGAAATCCATAAATCAATCTGAGCCGTCCAAATCTTGAAATCACAATTTAGCCTAGATCTTGACCATTTTGAAGAATCTGTCAAATCCAACTGGTGGATCACTAATCAAGAATAGGTTGAAGATATCTGTAAAGGAGGATCAGCTTTTAGAAGACTAGAAGTGAAGATTTTGATGAAAATTGATCTAGGGAAGTAGTTTTTTCTCATTATTTGATTTTGTTTGTTTTCTTTAAGAACTGGAAATTCTTTTGTTTGTTTTCTTTAAGAACTGGAAATTCTGTATTTTTGAGAATTTTATTAAATCTGAACATTGATTCTCATTTTAATAATTCCAGTAATTGTGAGTGATTTATTTTTAATTTTAAATAATTAGATTTTATTGAAAACTCCATTTTAAATCAAGTCCTCGTGGGATCGACCTGTACTTGCATAAGCTACTCTACAATAGCCCGTGCACTTGCGGTAAAACAATCAACAAGTTTTTGGCGCCGTTACCGGGGACTTGCAAAAGAGTTTTCATAAAATTTAATTAAAAATCCAAAAAAAATCAAAAAATCAGAAAATTAAAAAATTAAAAAATTAAAAAAAATCCAAAAAAATCCAAAAAAATACATAAAATTAGGAATTGCAATTTTTAGCATTTTAGGAAATTTTAGGTGCATTTTTAAATTATTTTTAGGGCATAATCACCTTGTTTCCTGAATTTGGTATTAATTTCTAATTTTATTTTTCAGGAAATAGGAAAGTGGAGGAATTTGGCAAGTGGATCTTCACCAAAATGGAAACTTCCCTGCTTTCCTAGAATAGGACTTTCTTTTTTCTTTTGAGTGAATCTTGTAGTGATGATCCTTGTAAATTGCAATTTCCATTTTAAATTTCAAAGGGTTGTATAATATAGGGCAAGTGTGGGATAAGGTGGCCCACACTTGATCTTCATCAGAAACCCCACTGTGAGTTTCCTCACTCATTTATTTCCTAGATTAGGGTTTGCATTTAGAATAATTTGCATTGTTTGGTAGTGTAACTTATATAGAAGCATTTTTTTTATAATTGTTGCATTTTAGGATTTTGCATTAGTTTACTGCTTTTAATTGCATTCTTAGGGCATGTTTAATGTTTTAAGGTGATTTATATGCTGATCGAATTGCTATGGTGTATGAAAATTAATTAGTAAGGGCACCCTACCCCCATAAGATCAAGGGTGGATTTCATTACCACCTCTTGGCCCACTTAGGATAATCACCTCAAGCACGCAAACCTTCCTTTCACGTTAATTTAAAATCAATCAGAAGAGACCTATAGGGCCATCACATGCATGTAGGACCCTCTTAATAGGACGCGATTTACTGTCAGTCCAGTGGCTTTTGATCACTGTGGTTATTGGGGGTTATCTAATAGAGCCTCGCTCTTCCCCCACCTTCTATTGACGTTTGTTGAGGTCTAAACGCCTCCTTACATGAGGGTTGCATTAACCACCTTGGTTAGAACCTAATTGGTAAGCAGTAATCAACTCCCAAAGAGAGGAGGAGCGCTAGTCTAGGCTAATAAAAGCATCGTCCCCATAGAAAATCAAGAAAATCAAATATATTGCTGCTTATTAGCCTTAGGATTATTTGAGTGTGCCCTTTTGTTTGCGCATCATTCTAGAAGTTAGGTTGCATCATTTAGGTTAGTTTTCTCAAAGAAAAAAAACGAAAAACAAAAAACGAAAAGAAGCTTCCCTTGTATTCACTTTTGGAGACGCGACAAAACCGGAAGGTTAGTCAAGTACGACCAAAAAGACATACTGCAAGATCAGGCCACATCTATGGCTGATCAACGCTCAAGGGGTAATTCACCCCATGGAAGTCAAGGGGCTCCACTCATCATGAATGAGGACCCACCACCCTTGATGGAAGATGAATATCAACCTCCACCAAGGAGGAATAATCATCAATCAAATAGAGATTGGAGAAGACACAATAGAGAATAGGACCAACAGAGTGAACATGGGGATGATAATATTGAGGGTCATCAAAACTTTCATGGTAGAACTTTAAAAGACTACCTTCAGCCTACACGCACCAGCACACCATCCTGTGTAATTCTTCCTCAAAATGCTGGTGCATTAGAATTAAAAACGGGAGTAATCCAATTACTTCCCAAATTCCATGGTCTAGATAGTGAGAGTCCTTATTTGCACCTTAAAGAATTTGATGAGGTATGTAGTACCCAGAGAACTCAAAATGTAGGTCTAGATACTGTCAGGCTTAAACTTTTTCCTTTCTCTTTAAAGGAAAAAGCAAAAATGTGGTTTAATGCACTGCCATCAGGTTCCATAAGAACCTGGAATGAAATGACTAGGGAATTCTTAAAGAAGTTTTTCCCTACCCATAAAACCAATACGCTTTGTCGCAAGATAATGAACTTTACCCAGAAGGATAAAGAATCATTCTATCAATGTTGGGAAAGGTTCAAAGAACTACAACTCACTTGCCCACATCATGGCTATGAACCATGGCGCATCATCAGCTTCTTTTATGAAGGACTAAATTCTGACATGCGCCAGTTTGTAGAGATGATGTGCAATGGAAACTTTCTCAACAAACAACCAGATGAGGCGGAGGAGTATTTGGAATGGCTAGCTGAAAGTGCACGGACACTGGCTGACTCGGAAAAGAATAGAACATACAGATAGACCTAAGCCCAATAACACCCATGCTAGGGGAGGCATGTATGCTATGTCTGAAAAAGATGATATCAATGCCAAAGTAGCATCCCTAGCGAGAAAAGTAGAAACCATAGAAATGGGAAAGAAACATTCACATAAAGAAGAACAAGTGTGTAGTATTTGTGAAAGTCCGTCACATCTTACTCAGGAATGTCCTACAATCCACCTTTTCAAGATGTACTTCATGATCAAGCTAATGCACTTAATACATATAAAAGACCTTTCTCCCCATATTCAGACACTTATAACCCCAACTGGAGAAACCATCCAAACTTTAGTTGGAAAAATGGACCCTCTTGCTAATGTTCCACAATCAGGACAATATCAACCTCATCAACAAAACCAAGGACTTCTTACCTTACCTTATCAAACTCATCAACCTCCTTCTGGACCTTACTTGCCCCCACCTAAAAGGCATGTTGAGGATAATCAAAACATTCAAAACCAGGAAAGGAAAATTTCTCAATTAGAAAGTCAAATAAAACAAACCAACCAGTCCATGAATGAATTAAAAAACATGATGAGTCAAATGATGCAAAGTATGGAAAAAGGAAAGTTCCCAGCTCAACCTCAGGCAAACCCTAAGGGAGTGCATGCGGTAAGCACTAATGCATCTGATGAAACATCTAGCTCTACCATGGAACAAACTAAGGCTGTTACTATTCTTAGGAGTGGTAAAAGAATTGAGAAAGATGAGCCTCAAAAGATTGAAAAGGTAGAAAAATCCACGAAAGTTAAAGAAAACTCTAAACAAAAGGACCCTATTTCACCTGTTGATCCATGTCCTATACCTGCTCCATTTCCTCAAAGGTTGCGTCAAGCCCCAAAGTTTGCATCTAATGATGAGATTTTAGAGATTTTCAAGCAAGTCAAGATCAACATACCGATCTTAGATGCTATAAAACAAATCCCATCATATGCCAAATTCTTAAAAGACTTATGCACCATAAAGAGAAAATTGAATGTCTAGAAGAAGGCATTTTTGACTGAACAGGTTAGTTCTATTCTTCAACACCATACACCACCAAAGTACAAAGATCCTGGTTGCCCCACTCTTACTTGCATTATTGGCAGCTACAAGATTAACCAAGCTCTTCTTGATTTAAGATCTAGTGTAAATCTATTACCATACTCGGTATACGAGCAGTTAGGTCTGGGTGAACTAAAACCTACATCTACTACGCTCCAGCTAGCTGACCGTTCTATAAAAATACCGAGAGGGGTAATAGAGGATGTGTTAGTCCAGGTAGAACAATTTTGTTTCCTTGTCGATTTTCTAGTTCTAGATACACAACCGGTGGTGAATGAGAAGAATGAAATACCAGTCATCTTGGGACGACCATTTTTGGCTACGTCCAATGCCTTAATCAATTCTAGAAATGGTGTCATGAAACTGTCCTTTGGCAATATGACATTAGAGCTAAACATCTTTAACATTTGTAAGCAACCTGGTGAAACTACTGATGATTTGCATAGTGTTAACATGATCAATTCAGTTGTGCAAGATCAGTTTCAGTCATCTTCCTTGTCGGACCCACTAGAGGCCTGTTTGGCCCATTTTAATGAGTTTAATGAGGATGCATTAATAGAGGAAGTTAATGCCCTCCTTGATTCTGTTCCTATCATGGAAACATAAAAATGGAAACCTCCTTTCGAGGACCTTCCAATGAGGGAGTCCACTCCCCTTCCATCATTCATAGAACCTCCTAAGCTTGAATTGAAATCTCTACCATCAGATTTAAAATATGCCTTTTTAGGAGACAAAGAGACTTTTCCTGTAATAATTTCCTCTCAATTAGAAACATCTTAGGAGGAAAAGTTAATAGACACTTTAAAAGAACACAAAGGTGCTATAGAATGGACCATAGCTGATATAAAGGGCATTAACCCTTTAATCTGCACCCATAGGATCTATCTAGAGGATGAAGTTAAGCCATGTCGTCAAATGCAAAGAAGGTTAAATCCTAATATGAAAGATGTGGTTAGAGCAGAAGTCCTAAAGTTGCTTGATGTGGGAATCATCTATCCCATAAGTGATAGCAAATGGGCAAGTCCTACTCAGGTGGTTTCAAAGAAGTCTAGAGTAACAGTAATAACTAACGCCAACAATGAATTGATCCCTACCAGGGTTACTATTGGTTGGCGTATGTGTATCGACTATCGAAAGTTGAATGCTGTTACAAGGAAGGACCATTTTCCTTTGCCCTTCATTGATCAAATGTTAGAAAGGGTTGCAGGACATCAGTACTATTGTTTCTTAGATGGTTATTGAGGGTATAACCAAATAGAAATTGCACCCGAGGATAAGGAAAAGACCACATTTACATGTCCTTTTGGCACTTTTGCTTACAAAAGAATGCCATTTGGATTATGTAATGCTCCCGCCACATTTCAACGTTGCATGTTAAGCATTTTCAGTGACATGGTGGAGAGAATTTTAGAGGTTTTCATGGACGACTTTTCTGTTTTCGGTAATTCATTTGAAACATGTCTTGAAAATCTAAGAAAAGTCTTAACTCGTTGTAAAGAGAAGAACCTAGTGCTTAATTGGGAAAAATGTCATTTCATGGTTCCTAAGGGAATTGTCTTAGGTCACATTGTGTCATCTAAAGGTATAGAGGTAGATAGAGCTAAAGTTGATCTAATTTCCAATCTACCCATTCCAAAATCTATTAGGGACATTCGCTCTTTTCTAGGTCATGCAGGATTCTATAGGAGGTTCATTAAAGATTTTAGTGCAATATCTAGACCATTATGTTACCTCCTCACAAAGGATACTCCTTTTGAGTGGATTGAGGATTGTCAAGAAGCTTTTATAAAGTTGAAAGACAAGTTGACCACCGCACCTATCATGCAGCCACCTGATTGGAGTCTACCCTTTGAAATCATGTGTGATGCCAGTGACTATGTTGTAGGAGCTGTACTAGGATAGAGAAAAGAAAAGAAGCCATACGTCATCTATTATGCCAGTAGGACCTTAAATAGCACCAAAATGAACTATTCTACTACGGAGAAAGAACTCTTAGCAGTTGTCTTCGCATTGGATAAATTCAGGTCTTACTTGGTTGGATCTAAAATAGTCATATTCACTGACCATTCGGACCTCAAGTATCTTCTTTCTAAGAAAGATGCTAAGCCTAGACTAATTAGATGGATTCTCCTACTCCAAGAGTTTGACATTGAAATAAAAGATAAAAAGGGAATAGAGAATGTGGTAGCTGACCATTTGTCTCGCTTAGTCCTACGAGCCTTTAGATGAGTTGCCAATTAAAGACACTTTTCCCGATGAGCAACTTTTTCATGTTTCCCATCCTCCACTGGTTTGCTGATATTGCAAATTATTTAGTCACGGGGAAAATTCCTGAACATTGGACTAAACAAGAAAAGAAAAAATTCTTTTCCAATGTTAACCACTATTTATGGGATGATCCATACCTGTTTAAATACTGCTCAGATCAAATCATTAGGAGATGTGTCCCTGACTTAGAACAACATAGTGTTATCTCCTTTTGTCATTCAGAAGCATGTGGTGGACATTTTTCTGCCCAGAAAACAGCGGCAAAGATTTTGCAGTGCGGGTTTTATTGGCCGTCGTTGTTCAAAGACACACATGTGTTCTGTAAATTATGTGAGCAATGTCAAAAGTTAGGAGGACTAACCCGTAGGAATATGATGCCTCTAAACCCTATTCTTATCATAGAAATTTTTTATTGTTGGGGTATCGATTTCATGGGTCCATTCCCACCTTCTTTTGGCTACATTTATATCTTATTAGCCGTAGACTATGTTTCAAAATGGATTGAGGCTATCTCGTGTAGGAATAATGATCACAAAATAGTTCTTAAATTTTTAAAAGAAAACATTTTTTCTAGATTTGGGACCCCTCGAGCCATTATAAGTGATAACGGTACACATTTTTGCAACAAACCATTTGAAGCACTAATGAAAAAATATAATATTACACATAAAGTTGCAACACCGTATCACCCACAAACAAGTGGACAAGTAGAAGTATCTAATCGGGCCATCAAACAAATCCTTCAAAAGACTGTTAATCCAGATCGTAAAGATTGGTCTCTTCGACTGACCAATGCGCTTTGGGCTTACAGGACTGCACATCGCACCCCGATTGGTATGTCTCCCTATCGTATTGTACACGGTAAGGCTTGTCATTTGCCTGAGGAATTGGAACATAGAGCCTATTGGGCAATAAAGACATTCAATTTCAATATGAATAAAGCAGGCTCACATCGCAAACTCCAACTTAATAAGTTGGAAGAGATCAGGCAAGAAGCATATGAGAGTAATAGGATATATAAAGAAAAGATGAAAGTTTTTCATGATAAGAACATAATGAGAAAATCCTTTACTCCAAGCCAAAAGGTTCTACTTTACAATTCTAAGCTTCACTTATTTCCAGGTAAGCTTAGATCTCGATGGACTGGTCCATATATAGTAAAAGAAGTTTTTTCATATGGGACTGTCGAGATTGAGAATACTAGGACTGGTCATTCTTTTAAAGTGAATGGTCAACGTTTAAAGCCTTTCCTAGATTATGAGAATCCAGAAGTTGAGTCCACAACTCTGGAGGATCCTGTTTATCAGGATTGAGTGGATTTGATTCCTCTGTACCATATTTTGTATTTTTGTTGTTTTCTACATCACTCATATTCATTTTAGGTCCTACTTTTTAAACATTGAGGACAATGTTTCTCTCAGGTTGGGGGGTGTAGAATTCTAGCAAATTCTAGTTTTTATTAGATTTTTAGGTGTTTTCCTTAGTTTTTCAAAAAAAAAAAAAAAATTTGAAAATTTGAAAATTTGAAAAATTTTAGGTCATTTCCTACACTATGATGAGAATTGGATTTTCTGAAGTATAATCTAGATTACTTTAGCTTATTAATGGAATTGAATATGATTAATTCATCTTTTTACTCATTTTCTAAAGTATTCTATGAAAGCAAAGTCTCAGATCACATCTGTACATGCAGTTGCATATAGATAGTCTAGATTGATAAGTGGCTATAACTTAGAAATTCTGAAGAAATTCAGTGGAGATCTATAACCTAAGTGAGTTTTAGAGCCATTCATTTTTTTTAGAGGTTATAAATATTCCTAATTTTCTTCAGCGTGCTTAAAGAAAATTGATCCCATACTCTTAATTTTGGCTAATTACCTGGATAATTAGAATATTATCTTTAAAATTCTAGAAGTTCATTGAATTTGATGGATTATAGGAAACCTAGAAAATGATTTAGGCCATCCTTGTTGTTAACCTAGAGACATAAAGCCTACCCATAAAGTATTGTTACCACTAGTTAGCCAACTTGAGCCTTTAATATAAGCCTTTTCTTTTGTCACCCAAATTATCCTTTACCCATATTAACCCAGTATAAATTATCCATTACCCATTTTCTTTGAAAAAAAAAAAGTTAGAAAAGAATGAAGAAATATCTTTTAGTTGTAATGAAAAGTGGATATCAAGAAAAGAAATATTCTTCAAAGTGAGTCAAAAGTACTGAAAAAGAAAGAAAAGATTCTGGAAAAAAAAGAAAGTGTAATATCCTTAAAATTTTAAGATAAAATAGGAAATTATTAAATAAATTAAAATAAAAATTTATGGATGAAATTTTTTCCTGAAAACATAATAATTAGAAAGTGCTCATCGATACAAATCCAACGCCACCAAGAACGCGAAAAACGGAGCTCAAACGAGGGAGTTATGAGCCGTCAAAGTTGTAAGGGCAAATTGGTCTTTTGACAGAAACATGTTACACAGGGGTCCAAATTGATAACGGCACCCCTGTCTACACATGTCTCTACCAGTCCGGCGAAATCGCCGGAGAGACGTGGGAAGAGACGTGTGGGGAAGAGTTTCTCTTCCCCAAGACTCTAAAACCCTATATCTATGCTCCTCTAGGAGCCAAAACGCTCCACTTTGAGCGTTTTCCATGAATGCTATGCAAAACCCTAGACACCGCAAAAATCTGAAGTTTCCGGCGAGTGGAGCCCCGGCAACACGAGCAAACCCGACCAGGCACAAGGTAAGCCTCAAATCCATGTTTTTCTGTATTTATTAATTAGAAAATTAATTAGAAAACCATTTAAAAATTAGGAAAAAAATCGGATTTTTGGGGGCTTTGTGCACTTCTTGTTGGAGCGTGATTTCATAGACCAAACATTGTCCGTTTGGAAATCTCACCGTCCAACTAGTGCACAAGAGACCCAAGAGCAAACCATTTAAATTTGGGAGTGATCCAACGGTGGCTTTCTCCAGAAAATCCAAAAACCAGTACCTAGGGATGTTTTTAGGAACTTGGGAAAAATCATTTAAAAACCATGGTTTTTGGAAAAATTAGTGCAAAAGGAGGGCATAAATGGATTCTAGAGAGAATTCTAAAGAAAATGGCACAAAAATCACGCAAAACGGAGCTCTGTAGCTCCGCCGGAGGCCACCAGAATCCGGTCGTCTTCTCCGGCGTCGTCAACGGCGTCGGCGCCTGGCGCTGACGCCAGGACGCACTTGGTGACGCCCGAGGGACGATGCGTGTGGGACGGCCTCGTGCGCCCGTGTACGTCGGTGTAAACCGGCGGAAAAGGGTGCCGCCGGTTTAAACCACCTTATGGTGGTCTGGCAGGCCCCATTTTAGCGTAGTTTTCACTAAAACTTGATTTTTGGGAGCTAGAGAGGTCCAAATCACGATCCGGAAGAGGCGTTGTGACCGTATTGACGACGCAGACCTAGTTTTAACTTAAAAATTAGAAATGACCACTTTTTATTTAGAAAAATTTTAAAATAGTGATGTGACATGTACAGGTGCACTTGAATATACCAATTAAAGGGAGTTATTAGCAAGCTAGTGATCTCACACTGAGGTAGGTGACGACAACTAATGTTTTGCCTTGATTTTAAACCATGTTTAAACAATAGCATCATGTGTGATTGTGTTTTAAATTGCGATTTTTATTTACCATGGATTTCATGCGACATTGCGTACAGGATGGTTATTCCAAATTGAATTCTTTTACTGAATAAACTTATTTAAACTGCTTTTACAAGCATGATGTTAATTAGTTATGCTTAGTTAGAGATTTATTTCTTATTATATATATAGAAAATGCATGGATTTACATGGAAATGAGTATAGAGGCTTAGTAGCTAGTCCTTTTATAGGCTAACCCCAGGATGAGGGGCATGTCTTGGGGATTTCAAGCTATAAGTGCTCTTGAGTTTTAGCATATACATATGATTTCCGTGTTTTATATTTGATGACGGGTGCTCTCGCCCGGTGGGCGTCATGCTAGGAGGGATAGGGCCGGCCACCCACCTTCCGAGATTATGATGTGATGAGTTTGTGATATGATAGACACCTGCCCATAGATGGCATTCGGTAGGGGTTTGGTAACATGGATAGTCCACACTACCGGTCTGAGCCTTTCCATGGGGACAGACGCTAAGTCTCCCGTTATGGTGTCGACGGAGAGCGGCGGTGGTTGATACCCATGGAGGGTTGCCACCGGCAAAGATGATGGCCCATATTCTTATTATGTGTGCATGTATGATTTGCATGGTTATGGATGATATGCCTGGGTGTGACGACACTCAGAGGTTGACTATGTGTACTCCTGATCAGGGATGTTAGTGCGATGTGGTGGGACCCATTACCTTAGGGTGCCCTTATTATGGATGTATGCTCCATTTTATTGATTCATGTCATGTTTTAACTCCGTGAATTTCATGTTTTAGCATATGGAATAAATTGGCATTTATTGAACATGGCATTATGATATCACTATCTTCATAAATGTTAGATTTTTCATCAGTATTGTTCATTATTTCTTTCCTTTATTACATTAATTGTCTATGTACCTACACAAGCGATAGCTTGCTGAGGCATTGCTTTGTTTTGCAATGCCTTAGATCTCGAGCGCCATAACAGAAAGGCAAGGTCATGTTGAGAAGCCGTGAGAGCTGCTGAAGACCATTTTCCTATAGTTTTAGACAGTAATGTGAGTCATTAAAGTGGATTATCATTTGAATTTCATTATGGACTGCATACTTTATATTTGGATGTGATTTAGATCTTTGGACATATATTTGACATTTATATGGGATGTTATGATGGATAGACCCTGGGCCATATTATTATTGTCTTTTGAACGGTTATTTGATTTAAAATAAAGGCGCCTATTTATTTGACGTTGATTTATACGCGGATCATTTATTGGTGTTTAAATTTCATGTACGCCATTTTGAGAAAGGAAAATTAACACCCGGAGTTTTAAGATAGGTTTAGTAAAATGTTAAATAAATCTTTTCTCATGGGATCCCAAATGCTCTTATTTAAAATGCCATTATAAAAAAAAAAAATTGTCTTAAAAATCCGGGGTGTTACAGAAAGAAAGAAAGAAAGAATTATCAACTTTAGTAGAAGACCTCTACTTATTTTTTGAAGAAACTTTGAATATCCTTATACCCTTTCTTTGGTACCTTGTCCTAAGCTTACGTTTCGTCCCAGTTAAAGACCTATTGATTCTAGGAGAAATATAGTCTTGATGAGGAAATAAATGGATAGAATATAGAAGATTGGTATTTCTAAATATTCAAAGGTAATAGCATCTATTCTAAAGGGATCAAAACAATGAAATTCCTTAGTAACTCCCATTTTTCATGAGTACATGTGAGAAAATTTTGCTTTTATTGACTCAACTCACATAATTAAAAGAGAGATATGATTTGACCCCTTTATCTGAGAGATTTTGTTTTCGAGTGTATGTCATTAGTGAGGCTTGAGGTCAAAACATATTTCGGATGAAGTTCAAAAGTTAGAAGTTTATTTAGAGATCAAGATGATTCCATATGTAAACTGTACATGCACACACTCACTCTGAGATTTGAGCTTAATTGGAATTATATTGGCATATGGGTAGGGTTTTGAATTTTTCAGTCATTTTTATTAGTATGCTAAAGTTGATGTGATTTATTGAAGATAATTCTCTGAGAAAAAAGAGGAGTTGACTTAATAAATAAAATTTGAAATCTTGAAATTTGATTTTTCGTATGTTTTGCTCGGGACTAGCAAAATGCTGGTTGGGGGTGTGTTAAGTGTTTAATTTTGGTCAAAATTCCCCTAATTTAGCATTCAATTAGATCATCTAACCGTTTAATTTTATAAAACTTAGCTTGATTTTGAATATAAATCCAATTGACCATCCAAACCTTAATTTGTCAAAATCAACGGTCAAATGATCATTAGAGCTCATTAGATGACTAATGTACGGTTCAGATGATTCTAATTTAGTCTTTTCTTTTGCAGATCAACCAAAGGACGCACGGATGGATACGAGTAAAAGATAACGGTGCAGATCATCTTAAAGGGTAATGGATGGACCAGATCACCCATGGAGATGGATGGAATAGAAATCATGGACAAAATGGAAAGAACATGTAAAGGGCAACTCTTTCCCCCACTTCTCTTTCCTTTTCTTCCTCTTTCCCTCCTTATTCTCTTTTTCTTTCCTTTCCCACTCCTTTTCTTTTTCCTTCCTTTTCTTTTCTTTTCTTTCTTTTTCCTTCCTTTTTCTCTTTTCTTTCTTTCCTTTTCCTTCTCCTCTTTCTTTTTCCTTCTTTCCTTTTTCTTTTTCCCTTCCTCATTCTAACGTACCCAACTCTCTCTTCTTATAGTCTTTCTCTCTTCTCATCTTCCTCTTCCTCTACTCTCTTTCCCACCATTTCCTTCTCCTCTCCCCCACCTACCTCTTCTCCTCTCTATGCCCCCTTCTCCCACTCCTCTCTACTCCCTTCTCTCACTCCCCAGCCCCAGACCTCTTCTCCTCTCTCTTTCTCAACCGCACCAGCCCTCTTTGTCTCTCGATCTCTCTTTATCTCTCACGGCAAACCCGCTCTCTGTTTTCTACAGGAACCTGAGTTCCATCCGCGTTTCTTACTTCATCACCATCGTATAGCCAATTTCCATTTTCACTGCATCACTGCCTCCACTTTTCCTTTTCTTCCTTTTCTCTCTCTCGTTCTTTCATCACGTTCCCTCTCTCGAATTTCCCTTTCTCTCCCTCTTTTACCCACCACGCTAGTCGACGCCTAGCTGATCCTCATCGCCCGGCCAGTCAACTACGCACAGAGGGTCCTGCTCCCGCCTCATCAGGTTTCATTCCCGTACTGCCCAGCACAGCACCGCCTGATCTCTTCCACTACCCCCATCTCACGCACCTATCTCTACCACTCTACTCTTTGTTCTTCGTCGTCTGCCCCTCAGCCAGTCGACGACCCACCAAACCCCACGATCCGGTGTCGTCTTCACCACTAACCCAGGCAAGGAGACTAGAAACCCAAGTCGGGTTTCCCTCTTTTTCTTCTTTCTTCCTTCTCTTCCCGTTTCTCCTCCTCCTTCCCCATCTCCCTTCTTCGTTGGGTTTCCTGGTTTTTTCTTAAAAACCAGATTTCCCATTTAATTCCTATTTTGCCCTCTCTCTTTAACAGAAATTACAAATTTGTTCTTTCCTGTTAATTCCATCTGTGTCCTGCTTTATTCCGGTTTTGTTTTATCTGCATATTGCTTATCCAGGAACTGTCCAATCTGAGACAGATCAATCAAGGCCTAAACTCTTAACGGTTTAGCCTTAATCAAAACAAAATCCTCGATTTCTCCTTTGTTTCTTAACGGAATTCAAATTAATTTTATAGGTTCATTCTTAGGACATCCCTAGACATAACCAACGCTTCTGATCTTAGATCTGAAATCCATAAATCAATCTGAGCCGTCCAAATCTTGAAATCACAATTTAGCCTAGATCTTGACCATTTTGAAGAATCTGTCAAATCCAACCGGTGGATCACTAATCAAGAACGGGTTGAAGATATCTATAAAGGATGATCAGCTTTTAGAAGACCAGAAGTGAAGATTTTGATGAAAATTGATCTAGGGAAGTAGTTTTTTCTCATTATTTGATTTTGTTTGTTTTCTTTAAGAACTGGAAATTCTGTATTTTGTTTGTTTTCTTTAAGAACTGGAAATTCTGTATTTTTGAGAATTTTATTAAATCTGAACATTGATTCTCATTTTAATAATTCCAGTAATTGTGAGTGATTTATTTTTAATTTTAAATAATTAGATTTTATTGAAAACTCCATTTTAAATCAAGTCCTCGTGGGATCGACCTGTACTTGCATAAGCTACTCTACAATAGCCCGTGCACTTGCGGTAAAACAATCAACAAGTTTTTGGCGCCGTTGCCGGGGACTTGCAAAAGAGTTTTCATAAAATTTAATTAAAAATCCAAAAATCAGAAAATTAAAAAATTAAAAAAAAATCAGAAAAATCCAAAAAAATACATAAAATTAGGAATTGCAATTTTTAGCATTTTAGGTGCATTTTTAAATTATTTTTAGGGCATAATCACCTTGTTTCCTGAATTTGGTATTAATTTCTAATTTTATTTTTCAGGAAATAGGAAAGTGGAGGAATTTGGCAAGTGGATCTTCACCAAAATGGAAACTTCCCTGCTTTCCTAGAATAGGACTTTCTTTTTTCTTTTGAGTGAATCTTGTAGTGATGATCCTTGTAAATTGCAATTTCCATTTTAAATTTCAAAGGGTTGTATAATATAGGGCAAGTGTGGGATAAGGTGGCCCACACTTGATCTTCATCAGAAACCCCACTGTGAGTTTCCTCACTCATTTATTTCCTAGATTAGGGTTTGCATTTAGAATAATTTGCATTGTTTGGTAGTGTAACTTATATAGAAGCATTTTTTTTATAATTGTTGCATTTTAGGATTTTGCATTAGTTTACTGCTTTTAATTGCATTCTTAGGGCATGTTTAATGTTTTAAGGTGATTTATATGCTGATCGAATTGCTATGGTGTATGAAAATTAATTAGTAAGGGCACCCTACCCCCATAAGATCAAGGGTGGATTTCATTACCACCTCTTGGCCCACTTAGGATAATCACCTCAAGCACGCAAACCTTCCTTTCACGTTAATTTAAAATCAATCAGAAGAGACCTATAGGGCCATCACATGCATGTAGGACCCTCTTAATAGGACGCGATTTACTGTCAGTCCAGTGGCTTTTGATCCTTTGTGGTTATTGGGGGTTATCTAATAGAGCCTCGCTCTTCCCCCACCTTCTATTGACGTTTGTTGAGGTCTAAACGCCTCCTTACATGAGGGTTGCATTAACCACCTTGGTTAGAACCTAATTGGTAAGCAGTAATCAACTCCCAAAGAGAGGAGGAGCGCTAGTCTAGGCTAATAAAAGCATCGTCCCCACAGAAAATCAAGAAAATCAAATATATTGCTGCTTATTAGCCTTAGGATTATTTGAGTGTGCCCTTTTGTTTGCGCATCATTCTAGAAGTTAGGTTGCATCATTTAGGTTAGTTTTCTCAAAGAAAAAAAACGAAAAACAAAAAACGAAAAGAAGCTTCCCTTGTATTCACTTTTGGAGACGCGACAAAACCGGAAGGTTAGTCAAGTACGACCAAAAAGACATACTGCAAGATCAGGCCACATCTATGGCTGATCAACGCTCAAGGGGTAATTCACCCCATGGAAGTCAAGGGGCTCCACTCATCATGAATGAGGACCCACCACCCTTGATGGAAGATGAATATCAACCTCCACCAAGGAGGAATAATCATCAATCAAATAGAGATTGGAGAAGACACAATAGAGAATAGGACCAACAGAGTGAACATGGGGATGATAATATTGAGGGTCATCAAAACTTTCATGGTAGAACTTTAAAAGACTACCTTCAGCCTACACGCACCAAAGACACCATCCTGTGTAATTCTTCCTCAAAATGCTGGTGCGTTAGAATTAAAAACGGGAGTAATCCAATTACTTCCCAAATTCTATGGTCTAGATAGTGAGAGTCCTTATTTGCACCTTAAAGAATTTGATGAGGTATGTAGTACCCAGAGAACTCAAAATGTAGGTCTAGATACTGTCAGGCTTAAACTTTTTCCTTTCTCTTTAAAGGAAAAAGCAAAAATGTGGTTTAATGCCTTTGCCATCAGGTTCCATAAGAACCTGGAATGAAATGACTAGGGAATTCTTAAAGAAGTTTTTCCCTACCCATAAAACCAATACGCTTTGCCGCAAGATAATGAACTTTACCCAGAAGGATAAAGAATCATTCTATCAATGTTGGGAAAGGTTCAAAGAACTACAACTCACTTGCCCACATCATGGCTATGAACCATGGCGCATCATCAGCTTCTTTTATGAAGGACTAAATTCTGACATGCGCCAGTTTGTAGAGATGATGTGCAATGGAAACTTTCTCAACAAACAACCAGATGAGGCGGAGGAGTATTTGGAATGGCTAGCTGAAAGTGCACAGACCTGGGCTGACTCAGAAAGAATAGAACATACAGATAGACCTAAGCCCAATAACACCCATGCTAGGGGAGGCATGTATGCTATGTCTGAAAAAGATGATATCAATGCCAAAGTAGCATCCCTAGCGAGAAAAGTAGAAACCATAGAAATGGGAAAGAAACATTCACATAAAGAAGAACAAGTGTGTAGTATTTGTGAAAGTACGTCACATCTTACTCAGGAATGTCCTACAATCCCTGCTTTTCAAGATGTACTTCATGATCAAGCTAATGCACTTAATACATATAAAAGACCTTTCTCCCCATATTCAGACACTTATAACCCCAACTGGAGAAACCATCCAAACTTTAGTTGGAAAAATGGACCTACTGCTAATGTTCCACAATCAGGACAATATCAACCTCATCAACAAAACCAAGGACTTCTTACCTTACCTTATCAAACTCATCAACCTCCTTCTGGACCTTACTTGCCCCCACCTAAAAGGCATGTTGAGGATAATCAAAACATTCAAAACCAGGAAAGGAAAATTTCTCAATTAGAAAGTCAAATAAAACAAACCAACCAGTCCATGAATGAATTAAAAAACATGATGAGTCAAATGATGCAAAGTATGGAAAAAGGAAAGATCCCTGCTCAACCTCGTGCAAACCCTAAGGGAGTGCATGCGGTAAGCACTAATGCATCTGATGAAACATCTAGCTCTACCATGGAACAAACTAAGGCTGTTACTATTCTTAGGAGTGGTAAAAGAATTGAGAAAGATGAGCCTCAAAAGATTGAAAAGGTAGAAAAATCCACGAAAGTTAAAGAAAACTCTAAACAAAAGGACCCTATTTCACCTGTTGATCCATGTCCTATACCTGCTCCATTTCCTCAAAGGTTGCGTCAAGCCCCAAAGTCTGCATCTAATGATGAGATTTTAGAGATTTTCAAGCAAGTCAAGATCAACATACCGATCTTAGATGCTATAAAACAAATCCCATCATATGCCAAATTCTTAAAAGACTTATGCACCATAAAGAGAAAATTGAATGTCTAGAAGAAGGCATTTTTGACTGAACAGGTTAGTTCTATTCTTCAACACCATACACCACCAAAGTACAAAGATCCTGGTTGCCCCACTCTTACTTGCATTATTGGCAGCTACAAGATTAACCAAGCTCTTCTTGATTTAAGATCTAGTGTAAATCTATTACCATACTCGGTATACGAGCAGTTAGGTCTGGGTGAACTAAAACCTACATCTACTACGCTCCACTAGTGACCGTTCTATAAAAATACCGAGAGGGGTAATAGAGGATGTGTTAGTCCAGGTAGAACAATTTTGTTTCCTTGTCGATTTTCTAGTTCTAGATACACAACCGGTGGTGAATGAGAAGAATGAAATACCAGTCATCTTGGGACGACCATTTTTGGCTACGTCCAATGCCTTAATCAATTCTAGAAATGGTGTCATGAAAGCGTCCTTTGGCAATATGACATTAGAGCTAAACATCTTTAACATTTGTAAGCAACCTGGTGAAACTACTGATGATTTGCATAGTGTTAACATGATCAATTCAGTTGTGCAAGATCAATTTCAGTCAGCTTCCTTGTCGGACCCACTAGAGGCCTGTTTGGCCCATTTTAATGAGTTTAATGAGGATGCATTAATAGAGGAAGTTAATGCCCTCCTTGATTCTGTTCCTATCATGGAAACATAAAAATGGAAACCTCCTTTCGAGGACCTTCCAATGAGGGAGTCCACTCCCTTCCATCATTCATAGAACCTCCTAAGCTTGAATTGAAATCTCTACCATCAGATTTAAAATATGCCTTTTTAGGAGACAAAGAGACTTTTCCTGTAATAATTTCCTCTCAATTAGAAACATCTTAGGAGGAAAAGTTAATAGACACTTTAAAAGAACACAAAGGTGCTATAGAATGGACCATAGCTGATATAAAGGGCATTAACCCTTTAATCTGCACCCATAGGATCTATCTAGAGGATGAAGTTAAGCCATGTCGTCAAATGCAAAGAAGGTTAAATCCTAATATGAAAGATGTGGTTAGAGCAGAAGTCCTAAAGTTGCTTGATGTGGGAATCATCTATCCCATAAGTGATAGCAAATGGGCAAGTCCTACTCAGGTGGTTTCAAAGAAGTCTAGAGTAACAGTAATAACTAACGCCAACAATGAATTGATCCCTACCAGGGTTACTACTGGTTGGCGTATGTGTATCGACTATCGAAAGTTGAATGCTGTTACAAGGAAGGACCATTTTCCTTTGCCCTTCATTGATCAAATGTTAGAAAGGGTTGCAGGACATCAGTACTATTGTTTCTTAGATGGTTATTGAGGGTATAACCAAATAGAAATTGCACCCGAGGATAAGGAAAAGACCACATTTACATGTCCTTTTGGCACTTTTGCTTACAAAAGAATGCCATTTGGATTATGTAATGCTCCCGCCACATTTCAACGTTGCATGTTAAGCATTTTCAGTGACATGGTGGAGAGAATTTTAGAGGTTTTCATGGACGACTTTTCTGTTTTCGGTAATTCATTTGAAACATGTCTTGAAAATCTAAGAAAAGTCTTAACTCGTTGTAAAGAGAAGAACCTAGTGCTTAATTGGGAAAAATGTCATTTCATGGTTCCTAAGGGAATTGTCTTAGGTCACATTGTGTCATCTAAAGGTATAGAGGTAGATAGAGCTACAGTTGATCTAATTTCCAATCTACCCATTCCAAAATCTATTAGGGACATTCGCTCTTTTCTAGGTCATGCAGGATTCTATAGGAGGTTCATTAAAGATTTTAGTGCAATATCTAGACCATTATGTTACCTCCTCACAAAGGATACTCCTTTTGAGTGGATTGAGGATTGTCAAGAAGCTTTTATAAAGTTGAAAGACAAGTTGACCACCGCACCTATCATGCAGCCACCTGATTGGAGTCTACCCTTTGAAATCATGTGTGATGCCAGTGACTATGCTGTAGGAGCTGTACTAGGACAGAGAAAAGAAAAGAAGCCATACGTCATCTATTATGCCAGTAGGACCTTAAATAGCACCAAAATGAACTATTCTACTACGGAGAAAGAACTCTTAGCAGTTGTCTTCGCATTGGATAAATTCAGGTCTTACTTGGTTGGATCTAAAATAGTCATATTCACTGACCATTCGGACCTCAAGTATCTTCTTTCTAAGAAAGATGCTAAGCCTAGACTAATTAGATGGATTCTCCTACTCCAAGAGTTTGACATTGAAATAAAAGATAAAAAGGGAATAGAGAATGTGGTAGCTGACCATTTGTCTCGCTTAGTCCTAACAGAGCCTTTAGATGAGTTGCCAATTAAAGACACTTTTCCTGATGAGCAACTTTTTCATGTTTCCCATCCTCCCTGGTTTGCTGATATTGCAAATTATTTAGTCACGGGGAAAATTCCTGAACATTGGACTAAACAAGAAAAGAAAAAATTCTTTTCCAATGTTAACCACTATTTCTGGGATGATCCATACCTGTTTAAATACTGCTCAGATCAAATCATTAGGAGATGTGTCCCTGACTTAGAACAACATAGTGTTATCTCCTTTTGTCATTCAGAAGCATGTGGTGGACATTTTTCTGCCCAGAAAACAGCGGCAAAGATTTTGCAGTGCGGGTTTTATTGGCCGTCGTTGTTCAAAGACACACATGTGTTCTGTAAATTATGTGAGCAATGTCAAAAGTTAGGAGGACTAACCCGTAGGAATATGATGCCTCTAAACCCTATTCTTATCATAGAAATTTTTTATTGTTGGGGTATCGATTTCATGGGTCTATTCCCACCTTCTTTTGGCTACATTTATATCTTATTAGCCGTAGACTATGTTTCAAAATGGATTGAGGCTATCTCGTGTAGGAATAATGATCACAAAATAGTTCTTAAATTTTTAAAAGAAAACATTTTTTCTAGATTTGGGACCCCTCGAGCCATTATAAGTGATAACGGTACACATTTTTGCAACAAACCATTTGAAGCACTAATGAAAAAATATAATATTACACATAAAGTTGCAACACCGTATCACCCACAAACAAGTGGACAAGTAGAAGTATCTAATCGGGCCATCAAACAAATCCTTCAAAAGACTGTTAATCCAGATCGTAAAGATTGGTCTCTTCGACTGACCAATGCGCTTTGGGCTTACAGATCGCACATCGCACCCGATTGGTATGTCTCCCTATCGTATTGTACACGGTAAGGCTTGTCATTTGCACGAGGAATTGGAACATAGAGCCTATTGGGCAATAAAGACATTCAATTTCAATATGAATAAAGCAGGCTCACATCGCAAACTCCAACTTAATAAGTTGGAAGAGATCAGGCAAGAAGCATATGAGAGTAATAGGATATATAAAGAAAAGATGAAAGTTTTTCATGATAAGAACATAATGAGAAAATCCTTTACTCCAAGCCAAAAGGTTCTACTTTACAATTCTAAGCTTCACTTATTTCCAGGTAAGCTTAGATCTCGATGGACCGGTCCATATATAGTAAAAGAAGTTTTTTCATATGGGACTGTCGAGATTGAGAATACTAGGACTGGTCATTCTTTTAAAGTGAATGGTCAACGTTTAAAGCCTTTCCTAGATTATGAGAATCCAGAAGTTGAGTCCACAACTCTGGAGGATCCTGTTTATCAGGATTGAGTGGATTTGATTCCTCTGTACCATATTTTGTATTTTTGTTGTTTTCTACATCACTCATATTCATTTTAGGTCCTACTTTTTAAACATTGAGGACAATGTTTCTCTCAGGTTGGGGGGTGTAGAATTCTAGCAAATTCTAGTTTTTATTAGATTTTTAGGTGTTTTCCTTAGTTTTTTTTTTAAAAAAAAAAATTTTGAAAATTTGAAAATTTGAAAAATTTTAGGTCATTTCCTACACTATGATGAGAATTGGATTTTCTGAAGTATAATCTAGATTACTTTAGCTTATTAATGGAATTGAATATGATTAATTCATCTTTTTACTCATTTTCTAAAGTATTCTATGAAAGCAAAGTCTCAGATCACATCTGTACATGCAGTTGCATATAGATAGTCTAGATTGATAAGTGGCTATAACTTAGAAATTCTGAAGAAATTCAGTGGAGATCTATAACCTAAGTGAGTTTTAGAGCCATTCATTTTTTTTAGAGGTTATAAATATTCCTAATTTTCTTCAGCGTGCTTAAAGAAAATTGATCCCATACTCTTAATTTTGGCTAATTACCTGGATAATTAGAATATTATCTTTAAAATTCTAGAAGTTCATTGAATTTGATGGATTATAGGAAACCTAGAAAATGATTTAGGCCATCCTTGTTGTTAACCTAGAGACATAAAGCCTACCCATAAAGTATTGTTACCACTAGTTAGCCAACTTGAGCCTTTAATATAAGCCTTTTCTTTTGTCACCCAAATTATCCTTTACCCATATTAACCCAGTATAAATTATCCATTACCCATTTTCTTTGAAAAAAAAAAAGTTAGAAAAGAATGAAGAAATATCTTTTAGTTGTAATGAAAAGTGGATATCAAGAAAAGAAATATTCTTCAAAGTGAGTCAAAAGTACTGAAAAAGAAAGAAAAGATTCTGAAAAAAGAAAGAAAGTGTAATATCCTTAAAATTTTAAGATAAAATAGGAAATTATTAAATAAATTAAAATAAAAATTTATGGATGAAATTTTTTCCTGAAAACATAATAATTAGAAAGTGCTCATCGATACAAATCCAACGCCACCAAGAACGCGAAAAACGGAGCTCAAACGAGGGAGTTATGAGCCGTCAAAGTTGTAAGGGCAAATTGGTCTTTTGACAGAAACATGTTACACAGGGGTCCAAATTGATAACGGCACCCCTGTCTACACATGTCTCTACCAGTCCGGCGAAATCGCCGGAGAGACGTGGGAAGAGACGTGTGGGGAAGAGTTTCTCTTCCCCAAGACTCTAAAACCCTATATCTATGCTCCTCTAGGAGCCAAAACGCTCCACTTTGAGCGTTTTCCATGAATGCTATGCAAAACCCTAGACCTGCAAAAATCTGAAGTTTCCGGCGAGTGGAGCCCCGGCAACACGAGCAAACCCGACCAGGCACAAGGTAAGCCTCAAATCCATGTTTTTCTGTATTTATTAATTAGAAAATTAATTAGAAAACCATTTAAAAATTAGGAAAAAAATCGGATTTTTTGGGGGCTTTGTGCACGCTACTGTTGGAGCGTGATTTCATAGACCAAACATTGTCCGTTTGGAAATCTCACCGTCCAACTAGTGCACAAGAGACCCAAGAGCAAACCCTTTAAATTTGGGAGTGATCCAACGGTGGATTTCTCCAGAAAATCCAAAAACCAGTACCTAGGGATGTTTTTAGGAACTTGGGAAAAATCATTTAAAAACCATGGTTTTTGGAAAAATTAGTGCAAAAGGAGGGCATAAATGGATTCTAGAGAGAATTCTAAAGAAAATGGCACAAAAATCACGCAAAACGGAGCTCTGTAGGCTCGCCGAGGCCACCTAATGGGTCGTCTTCTCCGGCGTCGTCAACGGCGTCGGCGCCTGGCGCTGACGCCAGGACGCACTTGGTGACGCCCGAGGGACGATGCGTGCGGGACGGCCTCGTGCGCCCGTGTACGTCGGTGTAAACCGGCGGAAAAGGGTGCCGCCGGTTTAAACCACCTTATGGTGGTCTGGCAGGCCCCATTTTAGCGTAGTTTTCACTAAAACTTGATTTTTGGGAGCTAGAGAGGTCCAAATCACGATCCGGAAGAGGCGTTGTGACCGTATTGACGACGCAGACCTAGTTTTAACTTAAAAATTAGAAATGACCACTTTTTATTTAGAAAAATTTTAAAATAGTGATGTGACATGTACAGGTGCACTTGAATATACCAATTAAAGGGAGTTATTAGCAAGCTAGTGATCTCACACTGAGGTAGGTGACGACAACTAATGTTTTGCCTTGATTTTAAACCATGTTTAAACAATAGCATCATGTGTGATTGTGTTTTAAATTGCGATTTTTATTTACCATGGATTTCATGCGACATTGCGTATAGGATGGTTATTCCAAATTGAATTCTTTTACTGAATAAAC
This sequence comes from Warburgia ugandensis, assembly GCA_035236585.1. Lineage (NCBI taxonomy): Eukaryota > Viridiplantae > Streptophyta > Magnoliopsida > Canellales > Canellaceae > Warburgia > Warburgia ugandensis. The sequence goes on along the minus strand of CP141130.1, from coordinate 23,438,804 downwards.
TTATTTAAACTGCTTTTACAAGCATGATGTTAATTAGTTATGCTTAGTTAGAGATTTATTTCTTATTATATATATAGAAAATGCATGGATTTACATGGAAATGAGTATAGAGGCTTAGTAGCTAGTCCTTTTATAGGCTAACCCCAGGATGAGGGGCATGTCTTGGGGATTTCAAGCTATAAGTGCTCTTGAGTTTTAGCATATACATATGATTTCCGTGTTTTATATTTGATGACGGGTGCTCTCGCAGGTGGGCGTCATGCTAGGAGGGATAGTGCCGGCCACCCACCTTCCGAGATTATGATGTGATGAGTTTGTGATATGATAGACACCTGCCCATAGATGGCATTCGGTAGGGGTTTGGTAACATGGATAGTCCACACTACGGCTCGAGCCTTTCCATGGGGGAGACGCTAAGTCTCCCGTTATGGTGTCGACGGAGAGCGGCGGTGGTTGATACCCATGGAGGGTTGCCACCTGTGACATGATGGCCCATATTCTTATTATGTGTGCATGTATGATTTGCATGGTTATGGATGATATGCCTGGGTGTGACGACACTCAGAGGTTGACTATGTGTACTCCTGATCAGGGATGTTAGTGCGATGTGGTGGGACCCATTACCTTAGGGTGCCCTTATTCTGGATGTATGCTCCATTTTATTGATTCATGTCATGTTTTAACTCCGTGAATTTCATGTTTTAGCATATGGAATAAATTGGCATTTATTGAACATGGCATTATGATATCACTATCTTCATAAATGTTAGATTTTTCATCAGTATTGTTCATTATTTCTTTCCTTTATTACATTAATTGTCTATGTACCTACACAAGCGATAGCTTGCTGAGGCATTGCTTTGTTTTGCAATGCCTTAGATCTCGAGCGCCATAACAGGAAAGGCAAGGCTGTTGAGAAGCCGTGAGAGCTGCTGAAGACCATTTTCCTATAGTTTTAGACAGTAATGTGAGTCATTAAAGTGGATTATCATTTGAATTTCATTATGGACTGCATACTTTATATTTGGATGTGATTTAGATCTTTGGACATATATTTGACATTTATATGGGATGTTATGATGGATAGACCCTGGGCCATATTATTATTGTCTTTTGAACGGTTATTTGATTTAAAATAAAGGCGCCTATTTATTTGACGTTGATTTATACGCGGATCATTTATTGGTGTTTAAATTTCATGTACGCCATTTTGAGAAAGGAAAATTAACACCCGGAGTTTTAAGATAGGTTTAGTAAAATGTTAAATAAATCTTTTCTCATGGGATCCCAAATGCTCTTATTTAAAATGCCATTATAAAAAAAAAATTGTCTTAAAAATCCGGGGTGTTACAGAAAGAAAGAAAGAAAGAATTATCAACTTTAGTAGAAGACCTCTACTTATTTTTTGAAGAAACTTTGAATATCCTTATACCCTTTCTTTGGTACCTTGTCCTAAGCTTACGTTTCGTCCCAGTTAAAGACCTATTGATTCTAGGAGAAATATAGTCTTGATGAGGAAATAAATGGATAGAATATAGAAGATTGGTATTTCTAAATATTCAAAGGTAATAGCATCTATTCTAAAGGGATCAAAACAATGAAATTCCTTAGTAACTCCCATTTTTCATGAGTACATGTGAGAAAATTTTGCTTTTATTGACTCAACTCACATAATTAAAAGAGAGATATGATTTGACCCCTTTATCTGAGAGATTTTGTTTTCGAGTGTATGTCATTAGTGAGGCTTGAGGTCAAAACATATTTTGGATGAAGTTCAAAAGTTAGAAGTTTATTTAGAGATCAAGATGATTCCATATGTAAACTGTACATGCACACACTCACTCTGAGATTTGAGCTTAATTGGAATTATATTGGCATATGGGTAGGGTTTTGAATTTTTCAGTCATTTTTATTAGTATGCTAAAGTTGATGTGATTTATTGAAGATAATTCTCTGAGAAAAAAGAGGAGTTGACTTAAAAAAATAAAATTTGAAATCTTGAAATTTGATTTTTCGTATGTTTTGCTCGGGACTAGCAAAATGCTGGTTGGGGGTGTGTTAAGTGTTTAATTTTGGTCAAAATTCCCCTAATTTAGCATTCAATTAGATCATCTAACCGTTTAATTTTATAAAACTTAGCTTGATTTTGAATATAAATCCAATTGACCATCCAAACCTTAATTTGTCAAAATCAACGGTCAAATGATCATTAGAGCTCATTAGATGACTAATGTACGGTTCAGATGATTCTAATTTAGTCTTTTCTTTTGCAGATCAACCAAAGGACGCACGGATGGATACGAGTAAAAGATAACGGTGCAGATCATCTTAAAGGGTAATGGATGGACCAGATCACCCATGGAGATGGATGGAATAGAAATCATGGACAAAATGGAAAGAACATGTAAAGGGCAACTCTTTCCCCCACTTCTCTTTCCTTTTCTTCCTCTTTCCCTCCTTATTCTCTTTTTCTTTCCTTTCCCACTCCTTTTCTTTTTCCTTCCTTTTCTTTTCTTTTCTTTTCTTTTCTTTCTTTTTCCTTCCTTTTTCTCTTTTCTTTCTTTCCTTTTCCTTCTCCTCTTTCTTTTTCCTTCTTTCCTTTTTCTTTTTCCCTTCCTCATTCTATCGTACCCAACTCTCTCTTCTTATAGTCTTTCTCTCTTCTCATCTTCCTCTTCCTCTACTCTCTTTCCCACGGTTTCCTTCTCCTCTCCCCCACCTACCTCTTCTCCTCTCTATCCCCCCTTCTCCCACTCCTCTCTACTCCCTTCTCTCACTCCCCAGCCCCAGACCTCTTCTCCTCTCTCTTTCTCAACCGCACCAGCCCTCTTTGTCTCTCGATCTATCTTTATCTCTCACGGCAAACCCGCTCTCTGTTTTCTACAGGAACCCGAGTTCCATCCGCGTTTCTTACTTCATCACCATCGTATAGCCAATTTCCATTTTCACTGCATCACTGCCTCCACTTTTCCTTTTCTTCCTTTTCTCTCTCTCGTTCTTTCATCACGTTCCCTCTCTTGAATTTCCCTTTCTCTCCCTCTTTTACCCACCACGCTAGTCGACGCCTAGCTGATCCTCATCGCCCTACTACCAACTACGCATAGAGGGTCCTACTCCCGCCTCATCAGGCTTCATTCCCGTACTGCCCAGCACAGCACCGCCTAATCTCTTCCACTACCCCCATCTCACGCACCTATCTCTACCACTCTACTCTTTGTTCTTCGTCACCGCCCTCGCCCGCCGACGACCCACCAAACCCCACGATCCGGTGTCGTCTTCACCACTAACCCAGGCAAGGAGACTAGAAACCCAAGTCGGGTTTCCCTCTTTTTCTTCTTTCTTTCTTTCTTTCTTCCTTCCTCCTCTTCTTCCTTCTCTTCCTGTTTCTCCTCCTTCTTCCCCATCTCCCTTCTTCGTTGGGTTTCCTGGTTTTTTCTTAAAAACCAGATTTCCCATTTAATTCCTATTTTGCCCTCTCTCTTTAACAGAAATTACAAATTTGTTCTTTCCTATTAATTCCATCTGTGTCCTGCTTTATTCCGGTTTTGTTTTATCTGCATATTGCTTATCCAGGAACTGTCCAATCTGAGACAGATCAATCAAGGCCTAAACTCTTAACGGTTTAGCCTTAATCAAAACAAAATCCTCGATTTCTCCTTTGTTTCTTAACGGAATTCAAATTAATTTTATAGGTTCATTCTTAGGACATCCCTAGACATAACCAACGCTTCTGATCTTAGATCTGAAATCCATAAATCAATCTGAGCCGTCCAAATCTTGAAATCACAATTTAGCCTAGATCTTGACCATTTTGAAGAATCTGTCAAATCCAACCGGTGGATCACTAATCAAGAACGGGTTGAAGATATCTATAAAGGATGATCAGCTTTTAGAAGACCAGAAGTGAAGATTTTGATGAAAATTGATCTAGGGAAGTAGTTTTTTCTCATTATTTGATTTTGTTTGTTTTCTTTAAGAACTGGAAATTCTGTATTTTTGACAAGTTTATTAAATTTGAACATTGATTCTCATTTTAATAATTCCAGTAATTGTGAGTGATTTATTTTTAATTTTAAATAATTAGATTTTATTGAAAACTCCATTTTAAATCAAGTCCTCATGGGATCGACTCGTACTTGCATAAGCTACCCTACAATAGCCCGTGCACTTGCGGTAAAACAATCAACAGTGCTACACATTGTATAAGTCACATACAGATTTATTGCAAGGTTGAAATGAATATAATAGAAAGATAGTCTAGCGATTTATGCACGCACAGCTAGGTTGCATGAGCAAGAAGAGCCTTGAAATCATCACAAAGAAATATCTCTTACTTGGAATGAAAGGTACACCTTTACACACACGTGCTAATTGTTTGGTTAGAAAACTATATAGAATTACATTACACAAAAAATCTTAAAGTAAAAAAAACAAAAATGCTAAAACTTGTTTATTGTAATGCTTTTGAGCCTATGAAAGTTAAAAACTCCCAGTGGTGCTTCTTACTTTCATAGATGATGCTTCTAGAAAAGTGAAGACAGGTACTTTAATCTAATGATTAGGCTCTTAATGTTTTTAAAGCTTTTCATGCTATGGTAGATGAAAAAATATGGAAAACTTTAAAGTATATCTAGCCAAATAATGGTAGAATGTACATAGTGCCATTTGATGTGTATTGTAGGTCTTATAGTTTTTAGCATGAGAAGACAATTATTAGAACACCATAGATTAATAGTGTAGTCAAAAGGATGAACGACATTGCGGGAAAAAAGTCAAGTGCATGTTATCACATGAAAAATGTCAAAAGCCTATGGGATGAAGCTATTAACATGGCATGCTACTTGATCATTCTATCTCCATCAACTCTTTTGATTAAAGATGCATTAGAAAGGGTGTGATTAGGTATAAGTATCTGGTTGCAAAGCATTTGTGCATGTATTGAAAGATGATAGGCCAAAGCTTAATGATAGAACTAAGCATTTGTTGTGATTTTCAAGTTAAACTCACAAGCACAAGAATCAATTGTAATAATCCATGTGAGAAGGTCGATCCCATGAGGAATCATACGGATGTGTGATTAGTGGGTCTTTCCTTAAATTAATTAATCCTAACCAAAGGCTGTGAGATTTTAGCCTAAACTAAAGAGTGGATTAACCATGGAAACATGACATAAATGAAAACTATGGAATATAGAAACATGCTAAGAGTAAACAAACATAAATTTAGAAACTTACCTAAACTAAGACTTACCCCAAATAAAATTAGAAACCTTTCTAAAACTGAACTTAGAACTCCTTAAAACTATTCTAACATGCAATAAAATTAATAATTATCAACTAACCTTAATATACCCTAAACTAAATGTGTAACTAAAGTGTAGATGCATGATGATGTGCACGATCTAACCATGGAAAATAAAGTAAACTAGCTTGTATGAATTGAAGATGAAACGATTTCTAAACTAAGATGCAACATAGGCTAACATGAAATACATAAATGACTGAACAAAACAAGCTAAAATTTTGAGGAGAAACACTTCAAAACCATGTGCATGAACCATGGGTTTGTGTGCATGGATTTTGAGTGTAGATAATGAGATATTCAAAAGCTATGAATTCTTAATTTAAACATATAGAATATATACTTAATAAGAACATCCAAACAGCCATGAATAATAAAATTTAAAAGCCATAAAAAGCCATAAACATGGAGCAATTAACATTGAACATAGGATTTCATTGATTAAAGCAAAGTAACTGCCAGTGTGATGTGCACTCTCCATGAAGTGTGCACACCATTACATGCTCAATTGCGATAAAAATAAAGAACTTCAACATTCCAACATTTGATCATAAGTTTGCATGTGATGTCCAATAGAGATTCAAGGAAAGTGAAGGGTGGAAAGAAAGGAAAAGAGAGCAAGATATGCAAATAACTTGAGGAAAAATATGGGCAAGGACTTGATCTAAGAACTACACTCTCTTGGCTGTCACTACAAGAGAGTTGTAGTCTTATATTAAGGGTCTAGGAAAAGGCAAGGAAACTAAGGAGCAAAACAAGATTAAGTAAGCATGAAATCAAGGAACAAGTAAAGCATAAACTTAAGCAAACCACCAAGGAATTGAAGGAAACACTAACCTAAAACTTAGAGGACATCAAATGAAGATCAAACCAAAAGGAGAAGAGGCATGGAAGGGCTGAAAGAGATGGATGCACAAGGGAGAAAACGTTGTGGTACCTAGAAGGGAAGAAGGGTCGAGAATGCCTCCTTCCTTTGAAGGGGCATTCTCCACTTCTCCAAGAGTCTATCCTTGATCTCCTCTTTGGGGTGTTTATTTATTTGGTTTATAGAGTTTCTTGAGGTGACTTAAAGAGAATGTGTAGTGGAGATGAAGTGGAAAGATGATTGGATGGCTAGGATAGGAGTCCACTTAAGGTTTTTATCAAAGAGGAAACAAAGGAACTAATGTTGGCATACATGAAAGTGGGAGATGCCACTTTTTTAGGAGGAGGCATCTTCCCCTTTCAAAAATTGTGGGAGCTCCTTGGATTATGGCAAGTTGTTTGGTTTGATAATGTAAGAGAGAGAGAGAGAGAGAGAGAGAGAGAGAGAGAGAGAGAGAGAGAGAGAGAGAGAGAGAGAGAGAGAGAGAGAGAGAGAGAGAGAGAGAGAGAGAGAGAGAGAGAGAGAGAGAGAGTGATTGGGTAGGTAGTGTCTTAGGAATTGGGGATTAGTTGGATGGTTGGAATAGGAGTTTAAGAAGGTGAGAAAGTCTGATAAAGATAAGACTCTTGAATGGAAAGTCAAATTCGTAGTGCATCTTAATGGTGGGGTGAAACATGAGAAAAAGTAGGAAAAACATTAAAAAATATGGAGAGGTCTCTTCCTATTAGTCCACATGCTCCTTTATCCTAGTGAATTTTCCTTAATTCTCTTTAAAATATTTTCATAAATCTAAAGGATAATTCTTGGGATTCTCCTCCAATCATGACCTTTCATGTAGCTTAACTAATGTGGCTTTAATGACTCACTTTGAGAGATCCATTGGCTTGGCTTCATGGCTGGCTTAGATGGCTTTCTTAGCTTAACTTCATAGCTCAAATCATTGGTTTTGGTGGTTGACTTGGCTCCTTAGCTTGTCTCCTTGTTCATGGCTTGAAAATGGTTAAGTAGCTTAAGTAAAACCCATGCAAAGGTGGTGGACTTTGCGTGGCTTATGCATAGGCTGCCTTTGGATCCTCTAATTGTATTCATTGCTTATCCTAAATATGATATTGACCTTGATCATGTTTGATTGATAACTTTCAATATTTGACTCAATCTTTTGATCTTGGTCTTCTATTTTTATCTTGATCGATCTCGGCCGTCGGATCACCATCTCGATTCCTACAAAATTTTAAAAATTCTAATTAAATCCTAGAAAAATATGATTAGTCATTTACTTACCTTGAATTAGCCTCTAGACCTACAAAATATCAAAATTTTAAGTCATTGGGTCAAAAATGCATGTGTGTTATGAATTTTGGTTAAAAACCTTAATTTACCCATATAAGTTGGAACACATGGGTAGCTAATTAAGTGGTTTTTATGCAAAATTAGACCCTTATGAGAAGCGGTTTTTGTTAGGATATGTAGATGAAAAGTTCTGTTAAGGCTAGAAGATTTAGTTGTAAGAAGATAATTATAAGCCAAGATGTGGTACTTCTTGAAAATTATAGAATTGGAGAATTTGAGCATCTAAATAACCTCATTGACATTGATCAAGTTTCTCCACCTATGGTTCATAATGATTATGAGGTAGATGTGAAGGAAAATATTATGATGAGGCTCCTGTAAAGATTATAGAATGTTGAGTATGGTGAAGATATGATGGCTTTTGGCAATAAGAATGGCCTTTAGAATAAGAGTTAAAAGATCAAATAGTGAACAAAAAGCATCTACTAGATAGTCACTGAAGGATTGTGTCATGCTTATAGATGGTGACCATAACATTATCAAGAAGGTCTAGCTCACATGGACAAAGAGAAGCAGGTGAAAACTATACAAGAAGAACATGCACCTAGGATAACAACCATCTTTTTTTACTCAATAAAGAGACCAAGGCATGAAATAATTAAGAGTAAGTAGGTATTCATGTCTATAATAAAAACAAAGACTAATACTTAGGTATAAGGAAACATTGATTGTGAAGGTTTTTAGCAAAGAAAATGCATTAACTATAATGAGATTTTCTCACGAGTTGTAAAGATGCAGCTATCAAAGTGTTGTCAGGTTTGGCAACAAACATGAACCTAGATATTAAGAAGCTAGCTATTAGGACAACCTCTCTCCATAGTGATTTGTAGAAAGAGATCCATATGGAGCATCCAGAAGGTTTTGTTCTCCAAGGCAAGAAAGACATGGTTTGTAAGGTGGGAAAGAGCTATAAGATTAGAACAAGTTCCAAGACAATTCCATAATAAGTTTGAGTCATTTATGGTAGATCATCGATATAGGAAAGTAGCTTTAGATCATTGTATATTCACTAAGAAATTATGAAAGTAATTTATGATTCTCTTACTTTATGTTGATGATATGTTTGTAGTTAGCTCGGATAGAAATTGACAAGTTGAAGAAAGAGCTAAGCAAGTCCTTTACCATGAATGACTTAAGACCAACATAACAAATGTTAAACTTGAGAATCTCTTAGGATAGAAAGGTTGGAAAGCTCTGGTTATCACTTGAAAAGTACATTGAAAAAGTACTTAAAGGTTTAACATAAACAAAGCAAAGCCCTTTAGTACTCCATTTATAAGAAAGTTGTTGGGAGTTTGATGTAAGACATGTTATGCACGAGGCTAGGCATTGCACATGCAATTTGCATAGTTAACATTTATTGATAATTCTAGCAATGAGTGGTAGGCAACAATGAATTAGATCATGAGATATGTTAGAGGCACTTCAAGTATGCTTATGCTTTAAAGGTGGTAATCTTGCACTAGAGGGCTCCACAATGTAGACATAGATGAAGATATTGACATTAGGAAGTCCTCTTTATGATACTCGTTCACTTTCAAAAGGTGACCAGTATCATAAAATCTAAGTTGTAAAAGTGATGGCCTTGTTTGCTATAGAGACTTAACATCTTGTTATCACTGAAGCTAGTAAGGATTTGTTGTAGATGAAGATATTCTTATAAGAACTTGGTTTGAAATGAAATAGGTGCATTATACATTGCGGATATTAAAGCATTATGTACCTGACCAAGAATTTGGGTTTTCAGTCCAACCACATTAGTGTCATATATCATTAAATAAGCAATGCACTTGAAGAGAAGAAGTTTCATCTTAAGGAGATCCATATTGACAAGAATGGATCATACATGATGACAAAGTCCCTACCTACGGACAAGCATGAGTTTCATGGATCCAAGATAGGTATGGATATGCTGGTTCCCTCCTCACAAGTTGGAGGATGTTAAGTATTTAATTTTGGCTAAAAAACCCCTAATTTAACATTTAATTAGATCATCTAATGGATCAATTTGGCAATTTTATATTAATTTTAGCTTTAATTGATCATCCAACCATTGATTTGCAAACATTATCAATCAAATGATCATCAAATCTAAACATATGTGTAAAGTACAAGTTTAGATTATTCTAATTTAGTCTTTTGTTTTACAGATCAACCAAAATAAACTTGGATGGCTAAGATTGAACTGATCAGTATCAGATCATCAAAAGGCTACATGGACCCCATGATATAAGATAGAGATGCCTAAAGGAATAAGAAAGAAAATCTTGTAGATTGTCTTGGATATGTGCTTTCTAAGAAGAAGAAGAAGAGGAATCAAATTAAGGAGGAAGGTGAAGAAAAGCTCAAAGGAAAGGGTACTTAAAAGGGAAAAGATCAAACAAAATTAGAAGGAGACATCAAACTTATAAGAGAAAGAAGGCAAGAGAGACTAGGGGGCTCTTTACTGTGGTAGTAATAGGGTCGTCACCCATCTCCTCTTCAAACTCTTTTCACCATAGAAGGACCGAAGCAAAGGAAGGACTGCCGCAAGGGAAAACCTAAGAGTTCTCAACCGTACCTTCCTCTCTACCTCTCTCTCCTACTATTCTCTTCTTCTTCTTCTTCTTCTTCCTACACCCACCTCTTCCTCTATGCTTCTCTTTATCTCCCTCCCTTTCTCGGTTATCCTCACCGTAGGAGAGATCAAACTCATCTCCATCTTCCCTAATTTTCTCTCAAACACTGTTCTTTCCCTCATTCTCAATATCCTCTTCGTTCACTGCCAGTTTGTCTTCTCATTCCTTGCTCTCAATCTCTCATCGTCCTAAGTTTTTTCCTTCGTTCCAGCCAACTCTTAGTCTTTTTGCCCATTTCCATTGGATTATCATTCTCTGTTCATTGTTTCTATTCCTTCACTCTATGCCTCCTTTGTCTTTCTCAGTTTTCTCTTCACTGTTGTGATCATTCAAATTCTCTAGATATTTTCACTAATTTTTCTGCTTTTTACTTCCTTGCATTGTTACAGAGAAAACCCAACTCTATTTTCTCCCAAATTCCTACTCTTTCCCCTAGTTTTCTCATCCCTTGAGTAATCTTTCTCATGCATCAGGTTTCTCCTGTGTTTCTATTAAAAAACCAAAATAAAAAATAAAAAAAAATCCATTTTTGTCCTTTAAGTTCCTATTTTAATTGCATCTCTGTTCCCATTTTAATTCCAATGGTGTCCCCTATTATGTTCTTTTCCCTATTTTGGCTTATTCTTATCCAGGATTGTCCTATCTCAGGTTTATTTTGTTCCCAATTATTCTAGGCATTATATAATCTAGCCTTGTTTCATTTAAGCTTAACCAAATCAATGGTTTAGCTTTAACAGACAAGATCACTTTATTTCTGGACCTTTTTCTCATTAGATTTCAAATCAATTCTTAGATCTTGTTCTTAGGACAATTCCTAGCTTAATGGGAAATCCAAAATTCAATATAAGTTGTCCAAAACCTAAAATTTTTCCTTAGTTCATATCATCAAAATTTGGAGAAATATGAACAATCCACCCATTGAATCCTTAATTAGAGCTATGAGTGAAATATTGACGAAGGCCGATCAACATTGATGGCATCATATTTGAAGAAATTTGTCATAATCAAGCTAGGAATATAGATTTTATTTGTTATTTAGTTTAATTATATATTTTTTGAACTTGGATTAGCGTAATTTTTTATTAATTAAATAGATTTAGTTTTTTTAATTCTAATTTTTGGTCAATTAAATTTTATTTAAACTCTAAAATTTTAAGTTGAGTCCCCATGGGATTGATCGGTACTTGCATAAGCTGTACTACAAAAGCCCGTGCACTTGTAGAAAGAAATCAACAGAGGAGGAAATTGTTCAGATTTCCTCTTCATAAGGAGTGTTATTTGGGCAAATGGGCACATATTGCTTCCTCTTCTTTTGACTTGTAAAAGAAGAGAGACAAATAGAAGGTCAAAGAGAGCCATACATATATAGTTGTTTCTCCTCTTGGAGATTCCTGTTTTAGCTAGATAAATTAGAGAGAAAATGATGAGAAAGAAGAAGAAGAAGAAGACAATCCTCTTTAAAGCCTTCTACTATGCAATTTCTTAGCATACTTGGTAACCACATATTTATTAGAGAGAATAGAATTTTGTATTCTCATTCTTACTTAGTAAAGATTTAGCTGGATGGCTCCTATGGTTGTTCCTTTCACAAGGGGTTTTTCACATTAAAAATCTAGAGTTCTAACCTTGACTGCTTACTTTAATTTGTTCTTCTACATATTATATTTCATATTTTTAATATGAATGTTCCAATGGTTTGCACATAGAGGTTCTCAATAGGCAAAGACAAAGTCACTGTGTGTTATGGTCATGGACTCACATAAATTTTTAGAACATAGTGAAGTGCTAGTGAGATGGTTTGAAGCTAAAAGGTAAGTATGGGCTAATGATCTAGATATACTTAGTCTTGTTGGCATCATTTTGGATAGGCTATAAATCTTTATTCATTGATGTTCCTATCCATAACTCTCTTGGGCATTAGATGGATAACTCAAAGAGATTGATAATAACTATAAAAAAAATTCATATGTATTTGATGATGTTGTAGATTAGCAAGATGGTTTGATCCCAAAAAAAAAAGAGGAATGGTTTAGATTCACCTATATTTGAATAAATGGTTTGGTCAAGGTACAATAAAAGCGTAATAAATTAATGATTGATAATTTGATAATCACACTAAGATAATACAATATCTCCAATCCAACTTGGACCGACCTGGTAAATTAATAATCTTAGATCTTCTAATATAATGCATTTAAAAAAAATTCTTAAGGGCCCGTGGATTACATAAATTAATATTCTCCATTTGAGGATCTCTTGTCATGAAAATTGAATTCAAATTAGGAAAAATATTCTTGAGAGAGAGTTGAACGAAAATTAGAAGCAAACAAGAATAAATAAACATTGAGATAAACAAGAAAGAAAGGCATAAATAGATTTGAAAATTTCTAGATAAAAAGAAAAATATTGAGAAAAAATAATTTAAACAAGGTGCTCATATATATTAACTTGTAAATATTCTTTGATAAAATAGAAGCCCTATAAGAGAGAGAGAGAGAGAGAGAGAGAGAGAGAGAGAGAGAGAGAGAGAGAGAGAGAGAGAGAGAGAGAGAGAGAGAGAGAGAGAGAGAGAGAGAGAGAGAGAGAGAGAGAGAGAGAGAGTTTGGGGTACCAATCATACTATCTCTCTCATGTCCCAAGGGCCTATTCTCCTTATTTTTTGAGTGATTCATTATGTGCATCATATTTGCGGCCCTTAAGATGAGCTAGGACCAAAAATCTTATCTTTTAGGAAAAGGCTCTTGCTTGGACCGTTTACAATTGATAAATAGACAATGTTTTTAAATAGAAGAGAGAGAGAGAGAGGCTGGAATGTGAATGGAAAGACGATAGGAAAAAGCTAGAAAGTTAGGGTTGCCTGGCTCTTTCCCAATGGCCTTATTGTGTGCTTTACTCATGCTACATCCATGTGATTAGAAAGTGTTTATCCGGTAGCTGAGCATTTAGTCCTAGTCATAATTTAGCTCACCTTTGATCAGGTTATGTTAACTGCTAGCATTGACAAAATGGAATAAAACTGAAGAAAATTCATCCATCCATTTTAATTTGCAAATTAGATTGAAAAATGTGATCCATTTTAAAAAATGGAAAGAAATAATCTCAATCTTTAAACTAGGGACTTGCACATATTTGTCTGTGGATATGCGTTTAAAAGGGAAAAATAAAAAATAAAAAATTGAGAGAAACTTTACCTTCTTATCAGTCTCAAATTCTTCCTTTTCATTCTCTCCTATCTAAACCTTTTTTTGAAGAATAAAATTGCTTTATTGAGGGTAGAATAGCTAGTGGTTGTAGATTCATAGATACAAAGAGATCAAGAAAATCTGATTGAAGGAGTACATGAACATACAGCAGCATTATCTAAGACAAGTAAAGCAAAAAGTGTACGTGGAACATACACACGCTATCTCTCTATATTTAAACTTCTTTTTTCCATGTTCTTTCAAAGAAACTCAATGTTCCTTCGTCATATAAGAAATCTATAAGTAAATTGCCAGTAGATATTCTAAGTCTGGTGGGGAGTGCAATGGGATGGATGGGCTATTATATGTTAGATTCTCCATTATTACTCGATATCTCCAAGCCTTTTGCTATTGAGAGTTTGTTGATGAATGTAAACCTTTTTATTACATGGTGCATCCAACATATTTTCACCGTCTATTTTATAATTTATAGCATATGTTGGAATTATCTAGCCAATGAGATTGTTGGCTCATAGCTCATCTAGGACGCAACAAGAATGCGAAGGCTTCAGACTTTCCTAAAGTTGGTCCCAGTTAGAATTATAGCTTGTCCAATACTGGGTTGGGCATATGCGCCTATTAAGAAGGGCGTGGAGATGCATATATTTTTGGAGTGAAAACAATGCGTCCAGCATATCTATGATCATGATACAGTAAATGTTGGACTATTGGACCTCATTTTCAAGATGAATATATCTTATAAAATCGGATCATCTGTAAATCCATAATCTGCACTTGGACTGGATATGGATTGGGATTTTTGGAGCTTTTTAAAGAACAGATAATGCGTCCAATCCATTTAGTTCCAGATATATAATAAGTAGAATTTGATCCGCTTATCCATTTTGCCAATGCTACTAACTGCTCTATCGCGTTCTTATTTAAGATCTCCTCAAAGAAGCTAGATCATCTCATCTATTTTCATGGGCATGTACTGAGTTCATAGAGCATTGCACTAGATGGCTGCCTCATGATAGCTTACAAGAGCAATGGACCCAATCGCATGTAAAGCCGCCATCATAGAGACTACAGGTGTAACAGACACATCAATCTTTCCATTTGGCAATTGCAGAAAATGGTTGTAAATATCTAGTAGCTACCCCAAACTAGATTCCAGAAAGTATATGAATTTTTCCTTTGAACAGAAGATTTTGGAATGCTATTTAACACTTCTCTCTTCGTGGGGAATGTTGGACAGGCACACCTATGAGCAGCCTGGAACGCTGGTCTTCCTAGGAGAGAGGCTCCTTCTTATGCCACTACCCAGGAAGGGCTTTGCTCAACAGAAGATTTATTTGAAAAGTTGCCCTCCTCTTCTTTCTGTTATCTAGTTTTGATGTTTGTAAAGAGATGATTGGCTGCAAACAATCTGCACCAAGGTGGATGCTCGGCTGGCTAGCAATCAAGTGAATCCCACATGACTCTTTCAAAATCCTTGTTCTCACGGAATGAAAGGGGAAATTTTCAGTTTTAGCTGCAGGCTGCAGGATGCAGGATTTAGGCTGCAAGCAAATGATTAAAATCTTAAGGGAAATAACTCTTGGGGCCAGTTGCGTCCACACTGGGGCGAAACCTCGTCGATAATCCATGCAGACGTGCTTTCTGAGATACACACAGAGAAGGGTCATTCTTATCTGCATTATCTAATACTAATAGAAAGAAAACTTCCCTTGAGAGGGAGACCGACGGATTTACCGTAAAAGCAGAACCTTTGTTGAAAACTAAGGGCAGCTCCGTGCAAAGATCTCACTTATCCAGGTCCAGGAAAAGGGTGAACCACAAAAGGCCCATAATATGCAGTTTTATCCTGTATTTTCACAAGAGGCTGTTTCTAGGCCATGCAGTTTTATCCTGCATTTTCACAAGAGGCTGTTTCTAGGCCTCTAACCTATAACCTTTAAGTCAAACCACAACTCTACCATTGCATCAAGGCTCCCTTAAAAACCCAACATGCCGGTAGAAAATAAGAAGACAGTGGTGAAATTGTAAGTATCAAAGAAAGGAAACTTATTTACATTAGTATAGATTATTGGAGGAAGATATTCTAGAAGCTGAGAAGATGATCCCAACTCTCTCTCTCTCCCGGGTGTTCTTTTAATGGTTTCAATACCAGCAGACTATTAACAGTACCTTTTTTGGAGAATGTTAATAAATTCCAAAATCCATATTGATGTACCCTTTCTGCATACATATACATACTATTGGCCTTTTTGTGTCTGTGTCTATCTATCCATGTGTGTGCGCTTTGATGAAGGTGCAAAGTTTTAATGCATTTCTTTGAGCTGTGTCCTTTCTCACGAACCATTTAGGGCTACTATAGCAAGGAAAAGCAATTTGCGTTTTGTACTATTCATGGATAGTAGAAAGCAAAATATTAATGGCTATGATTGAATACTTTTAACAATTGAGATGCGTTTTCCATCATGTTACCGTTTAGAGCTATCGATTATCACTATTATCAGTCCATTGTTTGTCATCCATTTGATTGGGGTTGTTGGCATGGCAAGAGTAATTTATTATTTGTATTACTGATGGTATTATACAATTGAATGATTTCTGATTTATAGTAATCATGGATACTAAGTTTTTGTGCATGGATTGAGTTATCTGGGAATGAGCAATTGTTCAATGCCTTGACAATGAAAAAAAAGAGAGAGAGAGAGAGAGAGAGAGAGAGAGAGAGAGACTTAGACTTTGACATTCATGTTGACAATAGAGGGTGATATGGGGCTGTTATGCATGGGAATAAAAATGATGAATTGAGTTACAAGTAGAGAGGGATCTTTCCACTGATGACAAAAGATGACTAAATTCTCTCTCTCTCTCTCTCTCTCTCTCTCTCTCTCTCTCACACACACACACACACACACACACACACACAAAGAAAACTCCCCTCATAAGATGAAAGACGGATTTACCAAGATCGAGTGAAAAAAAAGAAAAGGATTTACCGAAACGAATAAATATTAACAATTAAAAGGTTACGTTAAGGAAAGTAAAATATTAGAAAATAACTTTTAAAGGCGGTAAGTGCCCACCAGTAAATGAGAAATATGGCCGTAAATTTTTTTCCATCAAACTTGTTTTCTCCAAGTCACGCGCACATGCTGATTGGTAGTATTATATGTGAAGGAACAGGCTTTAGAGGACGAAAAATAAATTTAGCAAAACTGCGTGGGAAAATGAAAAGCCGTGGCAAATTCGTAAATATGAAGTACAAATGGATATGTGGAAGAAAAAAAATCTCGGTGGCATAGTGACTAAAAAATTACTCTGGCCCACCAAACAGATCAGTGAGAAATCAAGGTTCATGGAGAGCCAGCACCAAAGAATAACAGATATGCTCAAACAACGTCTTCGTCATTTCTTCCTATGATTTTGGGTTCCAGTATGCAATCTTCTGTCACAGCCCAACTGAGCCACAGGCTTGACCCCAATAACAAATACCAAGAAACTTCTAAAACGGCAGCAGACCTATGAGCCCACTACAAACTCTTAAATGTGAAATCTGCAAGGCTTAAATAAAATAAACTAGGACTGCAAAAAGCTTGCGTATTTCGCACCGAGGAAGAGCCTCTGGACACAGAGCAGGCCATTCTTGGTCACTTCAGAATTCTCGTGATTCATGAGCTTCATGACTCGTTCCTTCGCCTTTAGGTCAGTCACGATACCCCTCCCAGCAGGATGGTACTGAATAAACTGCGACAGGTCGTAACAGGCAACAGCCAATGCCCTTGCGTCACTAGACGTATCCAGGATTGTGATGAGCACACGTAAAATCTGCAGAAGTTCAAGGAATTATCTTTTGCTAATCCATAGACAGTAGTGCTGAATGTACATGTGCCTCAAACCTAACCTATAACTTGAATGTTTTGGATGAAAGCCAGAACACTGTTGCAACCGGATCTCTTATCCAGTTAATAACATTTTCCAATAAGAAAGTGCATGAGAAGTCCTACCTGGAAATCATTCTCTTCAAAATTGGAAATATTGTCGCGCCAGAATACTGGATCCTTGTGCATGGGCGACCAGTCCAAGTGACCCAGTAGAACTTCCTGCTTGTACTTATCAAAGGAACTCAATTTCTTAATGTTATCTTTAAGCCCTTCCTCCAGCTGATTTAGTGCAGCTAAAAGATCCTACAGTAAATACAAGAAACAGAAAATATTTCCAAGCAGAGGCAAGGTAAGTATAGCAGAACAAATTAATAGCAGCCAATCATGTTACAGTAATAAAATTAGGCAATTCTAACTGTCGCTTAAGGTTCTCTTTTTCCAGAAAGGGTTAATATAAAAATGGGAAAAAAGAGGATTATCTCAGGTCTCGGAGGTTTGGGGTTTTCAAGGTTCCCAAAGTCAGTAGACAATTCCATCCCGGGAAGGAGTTCAGAAATTTCTTCTCTGTTAAGAAAAGCAGAACAGAAAATGTATGTGAAAGTAAAAGCCATTTTACCTTATAGTTGTATGTGACGGTCAGCATTTCCAGTTCCAGATAATCTGGAGTATATCTGGTCTTTCCCAACTAAGTTAATACTTTCTACTTGTTTATATTTTCTTTCACCATATACCCCTAGAAATTGTCAGATGCTCTCAAGGGTCCATATAGTTGAAAAAGTATCTCATCTCCACTCCAATGCTAGCTTTAACCAATCTCGTCAATGATCCGTAAGCTAAAGATATGCCAACCTTATTAGGCTACATTTCATCTTTTATTTCTGAAGAAACTGCAGTTTCGGGAGTTTTATTTACTTTATGGAAGCAAAAAGACAAAAATCCTTCAATTAGCTGAATTTTCTCTACCAGAACAAGAGCAACTCCGCTTGCAGGTGATGCTGTATAATATACTTGAATTCTTTTTCTGGAAGATTTGGTTGTAACTAGAACCCAAAAGCAGTTGGAGATAACAAAATTTAGAAACACCGACTAATTCTGAAGTAGCTCTTTCATCCCCACCTTTTTAAATATTTCATTCATGCTTCATGTTTTACTCTCTTTGCTGTTGGTCTTAAAGTTTTAAAATCAGAATTGGCTGATCAATATCATAAATATCACTAGAGAGAATACTTCTAGCGAAGATTTTATATAGCATGCAAAAAAGTAGTAATTTGTTCAGATGAAGCCACTCCAGGTTCTGCTATTTCTAGGTTAAAAGATAACGTTCCACCAGATACGTTGAAGATCTATACATAAGTCAAACTCTTACTTCACATTTTTATTTTTATTTTAAACATTGAAATTACTTCATAGTGATAATAATAACATGCAAAGAATGTTGAAACACAATCTAGTCACCTCATCACTCCATGCTTGAGCTTTCAGACTCTGGACAACTTGTGGCAATCCAAGATCAACCATCTGTGGCCCAAAAGTCCCTTTTGAGAGCAAGTTCTTAAGGGTTAATACAGCAACCCTTACAACCTAATAGAAGTCAGAATGTCAACATATTAGCCATAAATTATGACCGAAACAAGATTCCAATAAATGGAGATAAGTCATGATAATCATCAGTACCTTCTCTTTGGTTGAACTCTTGACGACCTCAATTAATCGGGGGAGTGCCCTTGTTGTAGCCAGGTATTCTACTGCTGGATCATAATAAGACAAGAGCCAAATGCAGAGGCATGTTTCATATAGAAGCTGTAGCACAGACAATCAATTGTTAGCGTCAGGACTAATAAACACATATAATTATCATCATCGAGACCTTATCCCAATTAGGGGTCAGCTACATGAATCTTGTTCCTCCATTCCCCTCTATTAAGTGTCATGGCTTCATTAATCTCCAATGCTTTTTAATAAGATGAGAAAAGTTTTTTGGATGAGAACTCAAAACAACCAAAATGCACAGGATCACATGCTATTTAATTTCTTCTCCAACATTAATTTTTCACGTGTCACTTTGTGGGTCTCAAAACATCAAAAAAAAGAAGAAGACAATACAACGTCCCATAACCATCGAAGCAAGAAAACTGTTAACCTTGAAACAGTTGGATAAAAGAAAATATTTCCATAGTTGTTGCCACAAAAAACAGGAAAAAGCCATCAGTTGGGTCCCAAAGATGGGCAGCTAACACATCTTTAAATGGGACATCAGAAAGAACTCAAGATCATAAAAGATACAACCCAAAAAGGATTTTAACTCTGTTACTCAGTGATTCTCACTTCATACAAAAGCATAGTGAAGAAACATGTACGCAAGTTCTGTATATTGAGGCTGAATGAACAGTTCAGCATGCAATTGTAGTTATTATAATGTCAGGACATCAAATCAACTAAGGCCAGACAACTGCTTTTTAATATATAAAAATTTATTTGCCAAAGATCATGGAGAAGAAAATAATGAAAAAACTGACATACTTTCACATCACTAAAGATTGGAGCTAAGTATCAGAAACAATGCTGATAAAGCCAAGGCATCATCATCTAAGACCTTATCCTGATTAGGGGTCGGTTACATGAATCTTGTTCCTCCATTCCCCTCTATTAAGTGTGAATGCTTCATTTATTTCCAAACTTTTTAAATCTTTTCTCACCATTTCTATCTACATTCTTTTGGGCTTCCCCTTGCCCTTTAAGAACCTCCAACTTGGATCGCCTCACCCCTAACTGATGTCATTTTTTTATCTCTGCTAGACATGGCCAAACCATCCAAGTCTAATCTCCCTCATTTTGTTACCTATTGGTGCTACTTCTAAGTTTTCTCTAATGTTTTCATTTTTTATTGTATTATTTCTTGTCTTTCACTCATCCATCTCAACATCAGATTTTTGGCAACACTTATTCTTTCTTGTCTTTCACTCATCCATCTCAACATCAGAATTTTGGCTACACTCATATTCTTTCTTGTCTTTCACTCATCCATCTCAACCTCAGAATTTTGGCAACACTCATATTCTTTCTTATCTTTCACTTATCCATCTCAACATCAGAATTTTGGCAACACTCGTATTCTTTCTTGTCTTTTGCTCATCCATCTCAACATCAAAATTTTGGCAACACTCATCGTATGTGCATGCTATTCCTTAACTACCCAGCACTTTGATCCATAGAGCATGGCCTGCCTTATAACCATCCTATAGAATTTTCCTTTCAATTTGAGTGGAACCTGTCGATCACATAAAACTCTAGAGGCACATCTCCATTTATTTCAACCCACTTGGATTCTTTAGGTAACACCCCTCTCAATCTTTTTGCTCTCATGAATTATTGATCCCAAGTAACAAAGTGCTCTTTCAGAGGAACTTCTTGGTCATCAGTTTTACTAGTGCTCCACTCTTGCTCCTTGCTAAAATTGCATTTAATATAGTTTGTCTTAGTTCGGCTAATTTTAAATCATTTAGATTCTATTGCATTTCTACATAACCCTAGTTTTGTATTTATGCGCTCCATTCTCTTATTAATCGAAACTATATCATCTACAAATAACATGCACGATGGAATCTCTTCGTGCAGATATTCTGTTAACTCATCCATAACCAACGTGAAAAGGTACAGGCTCAACTGCCGATCATTGGTGCAATCCTATAGTGATAGGAAAATCACCAGTCTCTTTGTTAGTGGTCTTAACGTTTATTACCGCTCCCTGATACATATCCTTAATAATGTCATAGCCTCTCCTCAATTACTCTTTCAAAAAGTTTCATTGTATGGCTCATAAGTTTGATCCCCCAATAATTAGTACAATTCTCTATCTCCTTTATTCTAATAAATTGGTATAAAAGAGCTCTTCCTTCATTCATCCGGCACTTTCTTTGATTTTACTATCTTGTTAAACAATTTTGTCAACCAAACTACTCCAGCATCTCCCATATACTTCCAAACCTCTATTGGTATACTATTGAGCCCCAGAGCCTTTCCTAATTTTATCTTTTTCAAGGCCTCTTTCACTTTAGGCATTCTAATCCTACGGTTGTATCTATAATGTCCAACGTTATTTGGGTTTATAGTATTTTCAATCTCTATATTCTCAGGGTAGTTATCATTTAGCAATTTTTAAAAGTAACTTTCCCACCTTTATTTGATCTCTCGTCATCTTTGACTACTACACTTAACGTGGTCTAAGTTCTTACTCTTCTATTCTATTATTTTTATAAGTTTAAACACATCTTTCTCACCTTCTCTTAATCCTAATATACTATAAAGATTATCATATGCCTTGAGTTTAGTCTCACTTACTACTCTCTTAGCAACCTTTTTAGAATTCTTATATTGCTCAAAGTTTTCGTTATTTTTAGTCTTCTGCCATGCTTAAAAACACACTCGTTTCTCTTTAATAACTTCTTGCATATTTTCACTCCACCATCAAGTTTCCTTTACTGGTTGCCTCTTACCTTTAGACACTCCTAAGATATCTTTTGTCATTTTTTTAATAGACTCAGCCATATAAATCCACATGGTGTTCACTTCCACTTCATTGTTCCAGTTTCTTTCTACCGTCAACTTTTTTGTAAATAATTCTATTTTCTTTTATGTTAAGTTCCACCACTTAGTTTTTGAATTTTTATTAAGTTCATTTCCTTTCTTCCATATTCTACTGTAGATAACCATAACCATTAACCTATGTTGTGAGGTTAAATACTCAGCAAGTATCAACTTACAATCCTTACACATTGATCTTTCAATACTTCTAAGTAAAAAAGGTTTATTTGGCCTTTCCACTTTCAAAGATTAGTAAGTGTCCATCCCTCTTCTTAAAGTATGTGTTTGCTATAATTAGGGTATATCATAAAGCGAAATCAAGGATAGCTTTTAACATCTCATTTCTTTCTCCAATATCACACCCTCTGTGCACCCTACTATATCCTTCCTTTATTAAGTTCATTTCCTTTCTTCCATATTCTAATGTAAATAACCATAACCATTAATCTATGTTGTGAGATTAAATACTCAGCAAGTATCAACTTACAATCCTTACACATTGATCTTTTGATATTTCTAGGTAGAAAAGGTTTATTTGGCCTTTCCACTTTCAAAGATTAGTAAGTGTCCATCCCTCTTCTTATAGTATGTGTTTGCTATAACTAGGGTATATCATAAAGCAAAATCGAGGATAGCTTCTAACATCTCATTTCTTTCTCCAATATCACACCCTCTGTGCACCCTACTATATCCTTCTTTTTCCTTTTCTACATAAGCATTAAAGTCTGATTCCATATATATCCCCTCTATGTTGGGAATTTCCTACATGACTCTCTCAATATCTTCCTAGAACTGTCTCTTGATTCTAACTTCTAACCTACTTGTGGTGCGTATTCACTTATAAGATTTATGATCCTCTCCTAGAACAAGTTTTATTAGTATAATTCTATTACTAGTTCTTTTAAAGTCTACAACTTTATCCTCTAATTCGTTATCTACCATTATCCCTACTTCATTTTGATTAATGTCCTTTACTATTTATCAAAGCTTATACCCATCAATTTCTCTAGTTTTAGCCCCTTTCCACTTGATTTTTTGGATGCACATTGATAAAGCGAAGGCATACATAAAAAAATAAACTGTCTTTAAAATTAAAAGACCAATATAAACAATCCATAAACCAAAAACAAAGTTGAACTTGTCTTTCAAATTTTTCTCTAGCTGCAGACAAATGAACCATAGTTATTGCGTATAAGTTGATACAAAGCAAGCTACTAGTGCAATGACCAATACATACGATAAAATCAGAAGGGAAATAGAATTATATCACCTGAATAGATTGTTGAGTTGATGCTGGAGAGATCAAAGGAATGAGCAACTTCACACCCTCTGCTTGAACAAAAGAAGATCTTACTAGTGGTTCCTTCAATAAAGTTGCCAGGCAACTGACTGCTGTTGGGACACTACGGGTGGGGTGCGAAGGCTTCTTGAGCTACATTTCAGCACCACAGTTCAGGATCCATATTATAGAATCTTTTAACAGAGAAGTCAAACTCAAGTCCAAGGACTAAACCTAAATATGAAAATTTTGTAGATAATATAACATGAACACCAACTTTCAAGAAAAAATTATAACATTAATGCTTATTTGGAAACTCATACAAAAAACTCCAAGCAACTCCACCTATGTGGTTTTATGATCTCTTGGCCAATCCCAAGCCTGGATCATAAAATCTTTTAGCAAATCCTATGTTATGAATATAAAGACAAAAGACATTCCCTCAGGCTAGGATGTTCCCCATAAGCGACATGCTACATCAAAGCCTGCATGTAGTAAGAAATGGAAAGGGCTGCCAAGGTGTTCACCTATAAGTGATGCGCTTCATCAAATCCCAGGTGGGAAATGGCAAAGGGTTGAAGGAGCATTCCCTCAATAGCGGCACATTGCATAACAACCGAGGTGAGTAGGAAGTATGCTGGGGTTCCCAGCAACTTCTAGATGTGCACAGGTAAAGAGATTAACTCATTTGAATAAGATACGTATCATCACATAGAATATAGGCATATTGACATGAAAGAGTATAGAGTTAGTAAATACGATGAAATGTAGGAGAGTTAACGTAGCTTGTGTCCAAGAAATCAGGTGGAAAGGTGCTAAAACTAGAGAAATCAATGGGTATATGCTTTGATACATAAGAAAGGATAGTAATGGAAATGGCATAAGGATAGTGGTGGATAAAGAATTAAAGAATAAAGTTGCAGACGTTAGAAAAAGCAGTAATAGAATTGTACTAATAAAACTTGTTCTAAGAGGAAAGATTATCAATGTTATAAGTATATGCACACCACAGATAAAGTTAGAAGATAGTATTAAGAGACAATTTTGGGAAGACATGAAAGGAGTAATGCAAGAAATTCCTAACATAAAGGGAATATTTATAGGAGCAGACTTAAATGGACATGTAAGAAAAGAAAAAGAAGAATATGATAGGGTACATGGAGGATATGATGTTGGAAAAAGAAATGAGATGAGAATAGCCATCCTCGATTTTGCTTTGGCATATAACCTAGCTTTAGCAGACACATACTTTAAGAAGAAGAATACTAACCTTTAAAAGAGAATCATATAAAAGCCAAATAGATTTTTTTTTTCTACTTAGGAATATTGAAAGATCAATGTGTAAGGATTGTAAGGTAACACCCAAAGATAGTTTAACCACATAAATAAGTTAATGGTTATGAATATTTACATTAAGAGATGGAAGAAAGGGAATGAACTTAATAGGTATCCAAATAAGTGGTGGACTTAAAAGTAGAGTAGATAACATCATTCAAAAACAAGTTGATGATAGAATGAAAATGGAACAATGAAACAGAAGTAACCATCATGTAGACTAATATGGCCGAGTCCATTAAGAAAGTGATGAAAGATGTTCTAGGAGTATCTAAAGGTAGAAGGCAACCAGTAAAGTAAACTTAGTGGTGGAGTAAAAAGTGCAAAAAGTTATTAAAGAGAAACAACATATTTTAAAGCATGGCAGAGGACTAGAAATGACAAGAACTTTGAGCAATATAAGAATGCTAAAGAGGTTACTAAGAGAGTAGTAAGTGATGCTAAACTCAAGGCATATGATGATTATCTTTATAACAAACTAGGATCAAGAGAAGGTAAGATAGATGTGTTCAAACTAGCAAAAATAAGAGAACAGAAGAGTAAGGACTTAGACCATGCTAAATACATTAAAAGTAATGACCAAAGTGTACTAGTCAAATATGACAAAATCAATGAAAAATGGGAAAGTTACTTTCAAAAATTACTAAATGATAATGAATCTGAGAATATAGAGATTGAAAGAACTAGAAACTCAAATAACATTGGACTATAGAGATACGACCATAAGATTAGGATATCTGAAATGAAAGAGGCCTTGAAAAAGATGAAACCAGGAAAAGGACCTAGGCGTGATGGTATAGCAATAGAGGTTTGAAAATATATGGGAGAATGAAAAAAAAGCTCTATTGTACCAATAAAAGGGCAGCCCTAGTGCACAAAGCTCCCGCCTATGTAGGGTCTGGGGAATGGGAGGACCACAAGGGCCTAAAGTACACAGCTTTACCTTGCATTTGCAAGAGGTTGTTTTCACGCCTTGAACCTGTGACCTCAAGGTCACACGACGACAACTTTTACCGTTGCGCCAAGGCTCCCCTTCTATAAGAATAAATAAAACATACATAGTTGCAATAATTATCGTGGGATGAAAATTATGAGACATACCATGAAGCTTTGAGAAAGAGTGATTTTGGAAAGCCAGTTTAGTTTCATGCTTGGAAGGTTTACCATGGAAGCTATTTTCCTACTTAGACAATTGATATAAAAATATAGAGAGAGGAGGAAGGACTTCTACATGGTGATTACTAACTTAGCAAAAGCCAATGATAGGGTCCCTAGAGAGTTAACATGGTAGATGCTGGGCAAGAAAAGGGGTTTAGTGAGAGTATATAGACATAATTTAGGATATGTGTGAAGGAACAGTGACAAATGTTAAGACTACTGGGGGAGAGACTAATGATTTTCCTATTACTATAGGATTGCACAAGGATCGGCATCGAGCCTGTACCTTTTCACGTTGGTTATGGATGTGTTAACAAAGCAACTAGAAGAGAAGATTTCATGTGCATGTTGTTTGCAGATGACAGTTTTGATTGATAAGACAAGGGAGGGTGCAAAAATAAAGCTAGAATTGTTGAGAGATGCTCTCAAGTCTAAAGGATTTAAAATTAGCCAAAGTAAGATAGAGTATATGGAATGCAATTTGAGCAAGGAGAGGAGAGGGAGTGATGCACCAATAAAGATTGATAACTCAGAAGTCCCCCAAAAAGAACATTTTGATACTTGTAATTGATAATTCATGAGAGCAGAGAGATTGAGAGGGATGTTACCCACAGAATCCAAGTGGGTTGGAACAAATGGAGACATGCCTTTGGAGTTTTTTGTGATCAATAGGTGCCACTCAAACTGAAAGGAAAATTCTATAGTATAACTGTAAGGCTGGCTATGCTCTATGAATCAAAGAGTTGAGTAGTTAATGAACAATATGCACATAGGATAAGCAGAGCTAAAATGAGGATGTTGAGATGGATGTGTAGCAAGACAAGAAATGATAGAATTAAAAATGAAAAAATTAGAGAAAACTTAGGAGTAGCACCAATAGGTTACAAGATGAGGAAGGATAGACTTAGAAGCTTTGAGCATGTCCAACGAAGACCTAAAACGGCTCCGGTTAGTAGGAGTGAGTCGATCCAAGTTGAAGGCTCTAAAAGGGCAAAGCAAAGGTCCAAAAGCATGTGAGCAGAAATAGTGAGAAAATATTTAAAAAACATTTTGATTAAATAAAGCCATGACACGATAGAGTGAGGAACAAGATTCACGTAGCCGACCCCTAATCAGGATAAGGCTTTGATGATGATGAAGATAGAGAAAAGTCCAAGCATATCAATGCCTATTGCATAAAGTAAATATGAGAGAAACAGCAATTTTGCTTCTCCACTGTTGAGATTCCAAGTAAAAAGAGCAGGTAGGTTTGATAAAAAAATCTTTGTGGAGCATCTGACGGCAAGTATGGGCAAATAGAAACCAGAAACTTTAGCAGCTATATGGATGCGCTGCAGACTAAAGAACCTGGATATCGAATCAGAGGAAATTGCTTGCTGTGGAGCATCTGCCAGCAAGCATAGGCAAATAGAAACCAGAAACTTTAGCAGCTATATGGATGTGCTGCAGACTAAAGAACCTGGATATTGAATCAGAGGAGAATCCTTGCTATGGAAGCATGAAAAGTTTAACTTGGTTCAGGAAAGACATGCTATGGGAAATCATTAGGGCAAGAGCATCAAATCATTTCATTTTTCATTTTTGGTTAATTCTTTAGGTTAGCCTGTCATTTTTACTCAAGTTGTGGATTACTTTTGGCCCATCCTCGGTGAAAATTTTTGCTAGATTTGAAAGCATGTACATCACATGTCAAAGAGCAGAGAAGTGTGTGCATCCTCTCTTCCATTAAAAGAAATTGCAGTAGCTATGCGTTACTTTCAGTGGCTCTTTGAGATGCTCAGGGGATCACTGTGGAAAAGGACAAGCAGTTGTATGATATCTTGCTGGATGGACATATTAGAACCAAAGGGTGCCTATTATGGAAGATCACTCAACTTGCTGCATTTTGGAAGATTGAGACCAAGAGAAAGATATTGAACTTTCACATGTAATGTTATTCTGAGAGGGAGGACTGCAAGGAGTTAAAGACCTGACGATCTAGTGGGCGTCAATAAGGACTTCAGGAGACAGAGGATAAAGACCTGATGAGCTAGTAGGCCTCAATGAGGACCTCAACAGAATAAAGATCTGACGATCTAGTGGACATCAACAAGGACTTCAGGAGGATTAGACCAGTTTGAAGGGAATAATAATCAACAAGGTCTGAGAGTATTGGAGAATCCTCATAGGATTTATGGAAACCCTTGCCACACCAGTAGAACAAAAGCTTCAAACAAAGTCTAGGCATATACTTGTTGAGAGCGAAAGAATCTTCATTTCCAGGTGTGGAGGGCGAAGGAATCTTCATTTCTAGGTTAGAGAGGAAGTGGTGTATGGAAGGGGACTCACCCATGGAACTAAACCAGGGAGATTGAACTGGAGGTTAGCAGTATCAAGGTTAGTGTATCAAGATTGATAAACAGCTCCATTAACATTCCACAACAAAAAAAAAAGTACTTTGGCATTTTTGTATGAGAAACTTAGGGCTTTCTTTTGGACATCTAAGAAATTCATATTGTTGTGCACCCTCACTCCACCTGTTCAATGGTTATGACTTCAACCCAATGAAACAGAGGCTAAGATCATCCAATAGGCATAACTGTTGGTTTAGGTAATATAAGGGAGGATGAACAAGATGAATGGCTTAGATCTTCCAAAAAACACACTTATCCCATGAAAAGAGAGGCATCTCCATGGGGACTCTTTTTAGACGTCTCTAATTATCATGTTTTCTTTTTGCATTTATACATTCCTTTTTATCAAAAAATCTGTATGAGGCCACATGCTACCAAGCTCTACAACTACAACAGTGGCATGCAATCCCAGCAGAAGCACTAACCTGAGCACAGAGCCACTCAACCAATCCTTTCAGTACATCATCAATGGTAGTGAAAATTTTCTTCGAATTTGAAGCCTCCCCATTTGCAGTAATGCCTTCCAGAGTTTTTGGTCTAACACTGTAATTACAGATAGTAGGATATTTTGTTAACCTTCTGAGAATCTTGAAGTCCAGTATGTAGTGACATTTAGAAATTTGAAAGTACCTTAAAAGTGAAAATAAAAAATAAAAAATTTATAGAATTTTAAGCACCTTACGATTAAGGACAATATTTTGCAGCTTTTCTCTTGTATGAACCAGTTACCTTTCCATAGCAATCTGAAAAATAATGAACAAATAAGTATCAATAAGGATTCAGGAACATGATTCATTATGTTCATCAATAAGGATGTCACCTCCAATAGGATTTTCAGATAGCAGATCCAATGAAAAATACAATTATAAAGCATGTAATCTTGTGCATGCACTGTTCACATATTCACAAGGTAGATGTATTCAAATACTTCACTTTGGATTTGGTATACAATTCATAAACGTATAGAGAACTTTCAGCATTGCTTATTAAAAGTGCAATTTAGGATAAATTAAAAGATATATAAAGAAACATAAATAAACACAAAGCTAGAGTTATGGAGAGATGCATTAGAATCTAAAGGATTTAAAATTAGCCGAACTAAGACAAAGTATATGGAATGCAATTTTAGCAAGGAGAGGAGCGGGAGTAGAGTACTGATAAAGATTAATAACCAAGAAATCCCCCTAAAAGAACACCTCCAATACCTAGGATTGATAATTCATGAGAGTGGAGAGATTGAGAGGGAGGTTACCTAGTAAATCCAAGTGGGTTGGAACAAATGGAGATGCTCCTCTGAAGTTTTGTCTAATAGGAGGATGCCACTCAAGCTAAAAGGAAAATTCTATAAGATGGCTATAAGGCTGGCCATGTTGTATGGATCACAGTGTTGGGCAGTTAAGGGATAATATGTACATAGGATGAGCATCACCGAAATGCGGATGTTGAGATGGATAAGTGGCAAGACAAGAAAGGATAGAATTAGAAATGAAAACATTAGAAGAAACTTAGAAGTAACACCAATAGGTAACAAGATGAGGGAGATGAGGGAGATTAGACTTAGGTGGTTTGGACATGTCCAACGGAAACCAAAAAAGGGCAATGGTTAGAAGGAGTTAGGCAATCTGAGTCGAAGGCAACAAAAGGGCAAAGGAAGGCCCAAAAGAACATGGATAGAAGTGGTGAGAAAAGATTTAAAAACTTTGGGACTAAATGAAGCCATGACACTTAATAGAGGGAAATGGAGGAGCAAGATTCATATGACCAACCCCTAATCAAGATAAGGTCTTGATGATGATGATGATGATGATGATGATGATGTAAAGAAACATAAAAAATGATGAAAGAAGATTCCATCTGGAAGAGAGAAAAAGTTATATATTTAACAATGGATACTTTGTTTGAAGGTTAGAAAGATACACATCCACAAGCAGCCTCAGCCTCATGACCTACCTGGGAGAAGCTCCTCCTGCCACTAGGCTAGAACGCCAGAGCCAGGCAATGAATATTAGAAAGATATGTCAAGTAATTATATATGGACTTCCTGGAACATTTGATAGTTTTTTTTTAATAACATGAAACATTTAATAGCTGTTCATGCTAACATTTAACTCTATATTGACTCTGAAATTACATCATAAAACAAAAGCATACAGAACTCACAGTTATTGACATGAAGAAGAAAAAATACTTAACTTAAGAAAGGTCCATAAGTGTCTTCATTTGCAAGAGATTTGTCGTGAAATAATCTAGCTCGTTTTGGATTTCCTGCCAAGAGAAATGGAAAAGGATGTTAAATAGAACAAATTATGCATTTAAGGATTGACAGCTGACCATTTACCTGTGAGCATTTCATCAATAAGAGCAAGCACATATTCCACAGTTTCTTCCTTTAATATGTCACGCAGAATGCTCACAAAGACCCGAACATAAGCTGGGCCATCCTGTCAACAAAGCTGTGATTGTTATCGCACAAAAAAATACAAGCCATATGAAGTTTTACAATGCCCACGAGCATTTCATTGTTCCCCCCCGAATCTTAAAAATACTTCTGTATGAACCACAAATTAGATGCAACTTGCAACCATGACACTTTTGAAGTGAAAAAGCTATGACTGCAAGATATGCATGTAGATCTATAAGATGAGATAAAAGCGCAATGCCAGATACAAACATATGAAAATAAAGAACATCACTGCCATGTCAGCAGAAAAGGCAACATCATAACATCCAAATATCACAATTGCATCAACAAATGGACTTTGATATATTTGGTAAGTGCAATGTGTTTTCCTAAGAAACACGGTTGCAAAATTCATATAGGGAGAAATCCAACATGCTGATGGGAGGTGGAGGTTAGAGCATCTGTCCATCTTTCTTCCTCTTTGGTTTTATTTATGACATGCGAATAATTTTGTACATTGAAGTCATATAAGTAAAGGTTTACATGAAGTGATGTTTACCCTACCTAAACATCACAATTTTTTCCCTCTTATAATTCCTTTTTTCTTCTTTTATTTTCTTTTCTCCCAGGTTTCTTGACTTAGTTATTGATACTTCACGGCATGTTATCAAAGGAAAGATCCTAGAGAACCTTATTTTAGGTTCTATGTTTATGGAGTGCACTCCTGAAAACCCTTGCTGTTTTCTTGGATCTGCCTTGTGTTCTTCGTTTCCTGTGTATGGCATACATTTTATTGCTGCTCAACAAATTGAACATCATGGAAAGTTTAGGCGCAGAATTCCTTTCACAATGGTGAGTTGGAAGAAGCATCAGGTCGAACCAACCTCCAGATGTTGATTCAGGAATATACAGATTTTACAAACTGAACAGAGGTATTTATGGTTTAAGCAGACATTATGTACATCGTTTAAGAAGTTCAGTATTGAGATCACCACATATTGTTATCACGTCCACTATCTTGTTTTATCTCGAGGAAAATTCAGGTAAGATGGTCTAGATAAAATATGTTGATGACATTATTATCATTTGGGATAATATATAAGGATGAAGTGAAACAAGTATCTCCCTGGTACCTTCTACAGCATTTTCAGTAATACTTGGGTAAGCTGCAGTATTCTGTTGGAATAGAGGTCAATACGATTTAGTATTAGCCTACCAATGTGAAAGAGCATGACAGTTTGTGGTCAGTGTTAGACAAGGTCTTCTAGTCTTTTTAAAGAAGATTTGATAACAATTAAGCATAGAAAGTAGCAAAATCAAGTACAAAGGTAGAGTAAATGGGGTCATTCACACTACTCTTTTTCTTTTCTTTTCTTTTTCCATTTTTGATATTACAGGGTATTCCCACCCATTTGCTGCACTACCCCTGTGGACGTTGCTGGTGGGACTATCCCTGTGGACGCAGCACAATCACCCAAAAAACCAGGCACATCATGGTAAATTAATATTTCTGAAAGTATCAATACTCGAAATGGGAATCTCAGTTGAATACTTGGGATGGCTAAAAAGCAAATATATGTTTAATCAAGCAGCTAATGTCTATAGCTAACAACTCCATCTCATGCAGAAGCAATAATACTGAGGTAAATTATCACTTTGTATAAAAAGGGATTCGGGTAAATAAGCATGTGCCGTTATGTAAGACAAAAGATGAGCTGAGGACATTTTGACTCAAGCTCTCTGGTTGCAAACAGTTTCAGAGATCTTTTCAAGCTGCAGAGGAGAGACTTGAGTTCTCCAGCTTAAGTTGGATCTACAGAACTGAGAAAGACAAGTCTAAGGAGCGTTTGCAGGCCCTATGGCCCCTATCAACCTATCTTTTTTTCTCCGTAGTTAGTAGGGGAATGCTAAACTGATGCACAATGGGTGTGGTTTGGCAAACACAATTTTTGGAACCCAACTTTGAAGGTTCCGACTTGTTCATCTCATTGCTGCAGTTTTAGATGTGTTAGAGAGACAAAAAATCATGTGGTATGGATGATTCTAGCATCTCAAAATGCATTTGAAAAGAATGCTTAGAAATGGACAGTTTCAAAACTTTATAAACAACACAAGGTTATGTAGAAGCTAGAATCATTCAAAACTATAAGAAATCTAACAGTCAGATCAATTAGATGAAAAAGTCGCACCATCCAAAGGTGGGTCCCAAAAAATTGGTCACTAGACCACACCCCAAAAAGCAGTCATCTTAGCATTCCTCATTACAGTATTCTTGTACTTTTGGGATATTGAATTTTGTATAACTGCAAAGCTTATGGATATATGTGCTTTAGTTTCACCTAGGTGATGCAGTACAGTTTGAGCTCAGTTCATGTGAACTATAGCCGTGTGAAAAGTGTCACAACTTTGTTCCTCTTTTTCTATTCTTTTCTTCTCTACTTTCTCTTTCTTATCTGCTGCTACTTCAAGAGCATGCAATTCAGGAAATACTC
Source organism: Warburgia ugandensis (assembly GCA_035236585.1). NCBI lineage: Eukaryota > Viridiplantae > Streptophyta > Magnoliopsida > Canellales > Canellaceae > Warburgia > Warburgia ugandensis. Next base: position 23,405,953 of record CP141130.1, on the reverse strand, counting down.
AAGAGCGTGTAAGCTCGAAGAGAAGTAAAAATTATCAGAAAATGTGAAAATCGAAAGCATCCTTCAAATACAAATTCATACAGTCATTACTTAACAGGAGATTTATGGCACGTCAACTTGCAGCTCAAGGAAACCATGAATGTGGGAACATTACGTGAAGAAGAAAGAAACAGAAAACGCATGGGTAGCATTTTAAAGCAGACATCCAAATCCCAGATATGGATAAAAGAAGTTCAGATGAATACACAGGATGCTATAGAACACTGCTGAGGTGAACAATGACATAATTCTTACATCATCAAGCAATTGCGCTCGGTAGCTCTCTGATCTGTTATCATATCGCCTTAGCAACTGAAGGCATGTCCCTGTGATCAGCTTGGTTGTCATATAAGTCTCCCAAGGGATGTCCCTCTTCAGAACCTTGGAGAATAGAACAAAAAGTTAATCGGACAAGTAGTAATTTTAGCTGAGCAGTCTTTCTTTAATAACATTATTCTGGTCAAATAGAACCACTGGGACGTGCAAGAATAGCTCAATTCCCAAAAGCTCCACACAGGGATAAGTACCACAATCAGGATCAAAATTGATAAGGACACCAAAGAAGTTATTAGGTTCAATAATTACATAAAGGTGATTGATGCCTAAGGAAGAAAAGGGAAAAAAAAAAAATAGGGAGAGGTGAGGAGGACAAGCTTGTATCAGAATCCGAAAAGTGCATGACCTGAGTAAATATGATGGTTGCAACTATCCATGACACAACCAAGTAAGACTTCATCAGGAACAGAAAAGAGAAACAGTAAATTAAACAATTTTGTTGTGAGTTCATGGCTCCAAGTGAGGGGCATCACAGCTAAAGCAGTTAACAAAATGAATAGGCAGCCAAGAATCAGCATTCAAAAGAGCATATGCTCTCAGGTTTCTCTAGTGTCCTCAACAAACAGCATAATGACATCTCTGCAATACTAAAAATGAGAAAGCCCTGACCTCAAACATCTAGTGTTCTTGTATATTTCAAGAGGGGAAGTTTATATTCATGAAACAACAAACTGTCCCGATCAAGTTAAATCCTACTGAAGTTTTCATCATTTCTAACTTAATTCGTAAGCCATGCATTTTCCTTTTCCTTCTTTTTGGCAGTGAGAATGTAACTATTCACTTCCATTCCCTGCACTTGTAACAAAAGGAATGCCTAAGAACTCTCTAAAAGAAAAACAACAGGACTGCCTCGGACATGCTATTTTGAAATAGACATATCTTTATGTCAGTTTGCAGTTTTTATTTTATTTTTTATTTCTTGAGTATGAATTATTTGGTACTCTCTAAATGCATTCCTCATGTTCTCAAAATTAGAACAAGTAAAAAGATACAACGACCAAGTAGGTTGGTGAAACAAAGCCTGAATCAGGCTTACTGAATATTTACCAAAAAGGAAAAAGGTTCAGGGTTAGCCAACTTAATCTAAAGAAATATAACTTGAGAACAAAGCAACAACACTAGACACAGGCTCAAACCTGAAAACGTCAAGGTAATTATCAGAAAGAGAAAAAGGAGCAACGTGTAAGTCATCTACGTTTCAGGCATATCTTACGAGGATCATGATTCATGATGTAGAAATTGAATTAATGCATGAATATGTTCATTAGTCCCATACTGAATCCGGATCAAACTTCCCACTATGTAACAATTACTATGTAATCCCAAAAACAGAATGAAAAAAATAAAGGAGAGTGTAGAAGAAAAATGACAGACAGAAAAGAAGTCAAAAGAAAATCAGAAATTCTAAGGAAACCAGCAAACCCTGTAAAGTCCCTCAACATGCAATTTCAAAATCAAATCCAAATTTCCACGCTGAAGTTATTCTAATTAAAACCTAGGCAATTCAAGAGCTGAGTAGAAGAAAACAGGAGAATGATAGGCCAAACGTTCCTACTAAAAAAAGTTAGAAAACCACCGAACCCTAACAACCAACATCCACATTTGCAGCAAAAAAAAAAAACCGAGAAAAGTAAGAAGCAAAGAACTTGCACTCAATTCAATTAAAGATACCTGTTCGGTAGTTAACTCGGCATGATCCATGGAAATTGAAGCTCCTTACAACTGCAATTCAGATTATCTTCAAAACGATATGAAATTCAACCAGTTACAGATCTACAAACACATGAAATTCAGAGAAAGAAAATGGCATTTAAATGGAAGATATTGGAGAAAATGGATCAAATCTCTAGAGGTTTGGAAATTTGAATTAGATCTCCGAAATCCAGACAAGGAAATACCTGATTGCCTTTCTGGTTGGTTTACCAGAGAGATAAAAATCCTCTTCCCCGCTCTCTCTGTCGAGAACTGCTCTCAAAGTGTACGGACGATTTTTTACTAATTTTCCATCAACTGTTGGTGTTGTCAGATACGCTTCGTATGAGACGGCAATTAGACGCTCAGTGATTTGGCCACGATGGGTGGGACCCAACTGTTAATAAATCATTTTATCAGATTATTATATAATTAAAGGACGATAAGAATGTGCTTGATTTGTTACAAGATGCCACTGGTTGATTTGTACATCTTGCTCAAGCAAGCAAGTGCCTTTCATGTAGACATTTTTCGGAAGAATTTATAACCCTCTATCCAGACCCCTGTTGGATAACCTCATGTTCATTGGTTGCTTTTGGCTGCTAGTTGTTGCTTTTCCCAATTGAAAAATACAATGATTATGATTAAAATACTTTTAAACTAGGAAAAACTAGTGGCCAGAAGCATTCAATGAGCCTGAATTATAGAGGTAAATGGGTTAGATTATCCAAAAGTAAAGTATAGACAGACGAAATAAGGACATAGGAAAGCTTGAAGGGGAAAACTGTGGTGCATCCACAGATCCTCCTTTTCCTGCATCTATAACATCTAGTATCCCTATGCAAGCTAGATGACAAAGACCTCATATTTGGTTTTGGTAGGAGTAGGGTTAAGTGAGCAGAAGACCAAAGGGAAGTACATTGGCTTGCAGCTTACCATCCATAGAGGTTTTAGGACTAGCACCTTAAGATCCTCAAGTTTCATATGTTGGCCAGAGTTCATGACTTAATCCAATCCAAGTAGAGTCCAGTACCAAGTTGGGCACTTTCCTAATTAAAGAAGTACACGTTTTGGCCCAGAATGAAAAAAATTCATATACAGATCTATACTGATAAACTTGCACACCATCAAAAGCTGAACAAGATGGCTTTGGTCTCATGTTAGACGGATATCTCATTAGCAAGATAAAACTAGTGTCGAATAGGATGGTCTTTTCATTATCTATCTGTTTAACACATTGAATTGTGCTAAAGTGGCACAGGCTAAAAAACTATACTTTTTCCTCGAGTAAGCAAGCGCACTTCCCAAAAGCAATTTTCATCTAAATATGCAGCCCAATATGGCACGTCCAAGGAATAATATAGAGTAAGTGAAGCTGGGTTACTAGGTGGAACCCTGCAAATTGACCATCCCGGGGCATACAGGAGGAATGGTCCAACAATTTCAGCATCAGAGGGTGGAAACATCCTTTGATTCTCTAAACCGAACCAGCCCTACCACTCTATATTCTTTTCCTTCTGCCCAACTCCCCAAAAATAACGACTTGTATGTGTTAAGCATATAGCTAGTGTTCGTTCTGAGCTAAGATCAAACTCTTCTTTTAACTATGATTGGACCCTGCAGTGGTAGAACCTGGTGAACCAGACGTACTTCCTCTCTTCTCTCTCCAGGAGCATGGAAGGATGGCAGCTACTTGGGTTTGGTGTGTTACAAGTTTACAACACTGATCAAGACTTCTAAAGAAATCCTTTTTGCTCTCTCACCACTGCCCAGTGGTGTGTAAGCTGATAAAAAAATGGGCAGCCTAGGTGAACGAAGTTCTGCATATATAGGGTCCGAAGAAGGGGTGAACCACAAGAGTCAATAATATGTAACCTTACTTTGTATTTTGCAAGAGGCTGTTTTCACACCGTGAACCTGTGACCTCAAAGTTATACGACAACAACACCATAGAGACAAGGCTCCCCTTCATGTAAACTCATAACCACATGAGAAACTTGGCACAACTCCCATCTATGTACTTCATCGGAAGAACCCACCACAATAACATTGTAATGATGGAGCCTCCGATGGAAAGGACCTGATATCACCTCGGAGAAAACTACAAGTTTAATGGGGCAGCTGAAAGCCTAAGCAGGCCAGACTATTGATGATCCAAATCATTCATCTTCTTTGCTGAGCTCAGATCAATGTCATGCAACAGGAATTTGAATCTCCCCATTTACGAATCTACTTTGCTATGCTTGAGGATTTTGAATCCCCTCTTTCACCTTAGAGTAACAAAGGCCACGTTCATCATAATTAATGAGATTCTTGGGCAGGGTCTAGATGAGATGGAGTACAAGTTCTAAGGTTTTGGGTTACCAAAATCTATTTTCAACTAGCATATGCAACCAACTGAAAGGACGTCCTTTTTATAAAATTTAAGTGTGTTCTCAGAGGCGCTCTACGCAGGCCTCGCCTGTACATGATTCGATCCATTTATCTGATTGCCCCTCCTTCAATATATTGTAAGCACAAGAATCATGATGATTGGGCTATGCGAGCATCTTAAAAACTCTGCTATCAGGATTAGCATTTAGTCCACGGTTTACACAAGATGCTATCAGGATTAACATTTAGACCACGGTTTACACAAGAAGGGGAGTCTTGGTGCAATGGTAGAGTTGTCGTCGTGTGACCTTGAGGTCATGGGTTCAAGGTATGAAAACAACCTCTTGCAAAATGCAAGGTAAGGCTGCATACTATTGACTCTTGTAGTCCGCCCCTTCCCCATACCTCATATACGAGAGAGCTTCGTGCATTGGGGCTGTCCCTTTTTTACACAAAAGTTTCTCACTTATGCATTTTCTATAAAAAGGGTAACCCGGTGCACTAAGCTCCCGCGTATGTGGGGTTCAGGGTAGGGCAGACCACAAGGGTCTATAATACACAGCCCTCTCTTGCTTTTTTGTAAGATATTATCTCCATGCCTCAAACTCGTGACTTCAAGGTCACTCAATGACAACTCTACCATCACATCAAGGCTCCCCTTCTCACCCATCCATTTCATGTGATGGCACAATTTTAAAGATGCTAGAATCATTCAATATGCATGCTTACTGAACTACTATAGACATTAATTAAAGCTGAGCAATCAGATGACCGGTGAGCCTTCCTGTGCAGTGGTAAATGAAAAAGCGCTTCTGTGGGTGATCAATATTTGAAGCTGGTCATGGGTGGGTATGTTCCACATTAAATATTGAGCTGATAAAACACACGCACAAAGCTGAAAATTCTGAGGCCAATGTGGAGCGAGTTGAGAGTGTTTTATCTGTTCTTCAGAGTAGCTTACATACACCTTTGGACTCAAGCTGAGATGAGTTGGGTTTGGATGTCGTAACTCAAGTTTAGGGGAGAATTTAATCGGGTTCTTCAAAGGAGCTTCAGAATCACCAGAATTTTAGACAAGCACCCATGTCATAGATTGGCAGAAAGAAGCGTATGCACTTTGGGAGTTGATCAAGGAAATTGGTGAGAGGAGAGAGGTTTGATTGCTACTGATATTCTCAATCAGTTAACCTCTCGGTTCTGGAAGTTGGGAAAAGGCAAGGGTGGTTTGGAAACATTCAATATGTTTGACGAGTTTGAATGCAAACATGATGGGGATGCTTACTCTCTAACTGTTGAAGCACTTTGCACACAGTCGATGTTGGGCGATGCTTGGTCTGTTTGTGAGAATATGCTTAATTCAGCAAGTTTGCCTGACGGTGAGAAGCTTGGTAAAATTATTGCTGGCTTATGCAAAGGATGCACATTTGGATTATCTATGGCAAAGGAGAACAATTAAGTACCCACAAAAATCTTCAGTGAATATTCTGATTAGTAAGTTATGCACAGATGATAAAACTGTTCACTTAGCTACACTGATGTTAGGAGACTTCTCAGAAGAGTCGCGCAAATATGCGATTAAATCCTTCTCTTCTGTCATTCATGGTCTTTGCAGGACACAAAAGGTAGTAGAGACAAAGAAATTGCTATTTAAAATGGAGTCAGGCCCACTTCGTGGAAATGCTGTGTTCAACTCAATCATCAATGGCCTTTGTAATGCTGGAGTTCTGCAAGAGGCAATAGAATTGATGAAAGTAATGAAAAGTAGAGTACTGAGACCTGACGTGCATACTTACACTGTAAGCATTGATGGTTTTGCAAAGGGCAGTCGGATTATGCATGTAGAATATTATCTGAAGCCAAGAAAACACATTCTGAGCTGACTCCTGTCACGTACCATACAATCATACGTGGGTACTGCATGTCGGAGGATTTGACAAGGCTTTGGAATTCTTGAGAGAAATGAATGAATGTGGTGTTCAGCCAACTGCAGATGAATGCAATAAAATGATGCAATCTCTCTCTCTCTCTCTCTCTCTCTCTCTCTCTCTCTCTGGCGTACAGCAGAGAAACTATCAGAGGAAATGGAATCGAATGGATTGTATCTGAATGCAGTCACTCGTGGTCGTATAACAGCCATCAAGAATTTGGAAGAGGAGGCTTTGCAGTCAGAAGCTAGTGTTGCAACATCGAGCATTCATGGCTTGTTTATCATAGTGACTAGTTGTTGATGTTTAATCTCTCTAGAATGACCATTTGAGATCAATGAGATGAGCAGTTTCACGGGTAATATCAGTAATGCGTTTCTTTTTTCTTCTGAAACCTTTGAGCTTTTGGGGAGCACTTTTGATTTGTGCTCTCCTATAGTCGCATCAATATTCTTCTTAAAATAACAGGCTTCAAAACTATAGGTGCTTGGGTCTTGAAATCGCTTTTACCCTGCTTAGTTGGCCTAAGTTGTTTTTTGCCACTTCAGCCTAGTTTAAAAGATCCATTTTATGCATGTGCAACGGAGATTATGTCGCATCAATCAGTTGTATTTTATGGGTTGGATTTTACTGACAAAATCTTCCAATTGCTACCTAATCTGTTATCCTTGTATTCTGGTCAAGCACTTCAAAACTTAAATCAAATTAGACCCTTTCTGATTGACATTATCCAGTGAGCTAACAATGACTATATAATGTCAGATATTACCTACCTAAGTTTTCAAGGCCAATCTAGGCCAAGCATTTGATGAGCTAAAAGTTTACTTTTAATCCCTTGTGCCATCCCCAGAAATCTTTGATATAACTCAGTATTTTAGCATCATTTTGTAATATTGTCTCTTGTATATTTCTTGTTTAATCTATGCATTTGTGCTGTTGATATGAGGCCAAAACTTTCTCAGACTGCTTTCCTTTTTTTGATTAAAGCAAGTGCTACGATTCTTTACTCCAAATAAAATAAAAAAAATCAAACACAAGTCATGGATTGTAACATTTTCTATCAAATAAAGCACCTCTAGCATGATTTAAGAGGGTAAGTTTCATAAAGGACAGGCTTCATCTTTCCACTCTTTGGAAATCTATTGCATAGAGGCTCTTGTTGCAAGAAAATTTGCTGCTTCATTCGAGTCCCTGATATTAGACTTTCAATGATCTGAAATTTTGAAAACAGTATTGCTGAGCAGTAAATGGAAGGTTAAAACAACAAAACATGTTCCTTTTACTTTCAACTCTCTATTTGCAGTTCCTATCAGATGGTTAGACTGTGTAGTTGACATCCTGCAATGTACCAGTTGCTTTTGATTGAGATTGAAATTATTAGATTTTCGAGAGACTTGGAATTGAACAACCACATTGAGGATCATCATCATCATCATGTGAAATCAAGACCATTGATCTTGTATTCTATCTGGAGGCCAAGGAACCTCGATGGATCAAGGAGCTAGGATCATCTGATCAAAGCTGATCAACCAGTATAGGCTTTACTATGCTTGCAAATTGAATCTATAGATCTGTTCAACTCCATGTGGAGCCCAAAAGAATCAGATTTACTGCAATGCTAATTATTCAATAACTTGTAGCTTTACAATGTATCAATTCTTTTTTTCTTTTTTCCTTCTAATATTGCAATCAAAGAATTACAAAGTAAACCACTCACCCAAGTCCTAAAATAAGTCCTCGCCCTGGTCAAAGGGAAAATGGCAACTTGAATCTGTGGCCAACATATTCCTTGGTAAGTGCTGAGTTCTTTGCGACCAACTGCATTAGACATTGTTGGCGACTGCATTAGAAAGTTCCTGTTGAAAAGCCACAAATGAGAAACCTCCAATTGTGGGATGCGACCGGCTCTTGGTGGGAGGATCATCTGTTGCATGGTCTAACACAAATAATTAGAACATTTCTGCACCATTAGAAATTTCAAATGATTAGTCCGGCCTCTTTGTAGTAAAATGGTCCAAGTGTTCAAATAGGTAAAGCCCCACTTGTTCAATGATCCTAACCATTGTTTTGCAGGCCTTCCTATCAAGATGATCATATACCTTCAAGACGAAGTCTTTGTCAATTAATGTAATTAATTGTGTACCTGTTTCCTAATGGTCCATTTTAAACTCAGACAATTAGGTGCTTGCAAGTGTACCACGGACTCAAATGTGGTGCATGGACAATCCTGTATGGCTCTGGAGATAAAACAGCAGAGATTGTTAAATGCATTGGTTCTACTTGACTTCTGCCGCCCTTATTCTTTAGAAAGGGATCATACCACAACTCTTTACCAGTTAGATCAAACATAGAACATGGCTGCTCTATACCTATTGTAGGAAAAGAGTAATGTTTTTGAGCTCTGCGTCTCCCCGAAGCATTCCGCTGTATTATTTGGACAAGAACAACTGAACTGAAATTGCAAGAAGAAAGGCCTTGCCCTAACAAGTGGGCAGAGAGCACTTAATAATAGTTTACATGACATAATTCATCCTTCCCCCAAAGTGATTGATAAAATAATTATACATCTCATGGTGAGATAATTCAACAAGCAAATAAACAGCAGTATGTAGAAATACGTTTACTCAACTTTGCCAGATTCTACTCTATCCTTATGGGAAGAACTTAAACATCATATGAAAATGGCATGCTGAGCCTCAATGAACAGAAAAGACACCTGTCTTCCCTTTGAGCAGAAAGGACTCCCATTCAAGTTTTCTACCAAAGATCACAAAGTTACATGAGGAAAGATCAGCTTTTTACATTACCAAAGAATCTAGAAAGTGGCACAGGGCCACCAGTCTCTTCAATATCACTGCTGGAATGCTTGCTTCTTGATTTCTGTCTTTTTCCTTTTCTTGTTTTCTTTGCACTTGATTTAGATCCCTTTGTTTCTCTCTCATCATCATCACTGCTAGAATAGTCAGAAGATGAAGTGGACGAACTCAAATCTGAAGACCTCCTTCTCGAATGCTGCCAAGTAAAATTAGTCAGACCCTCCACATATTGAGGGTGAATAAATTCAAATATTATAGGCTAACATATGACATGAAGCTTTCTTCTTCCTTAGAAATCACACTTTTACTGCTACATGGAGAATGCCTAGAAAAGGACAACACAAATATGAAGCAGCTCAGGATATCACCTCACAAGCTTCATGAATGATAAGCTCACCAGCGCCCATTGTGGATCAGTTGGATGACAGCTCATATAGTGTATGATATAAAATGTATTATTATCAGCTAGCATACTACCTTTAGGGATTCCCACCAATAATCCATTAACTGTTATATCTAGCCTAAAGGGACCAGCTGCCCAGTTAGGAATTTTTTACACATCCAATGCATTGATATTGATCAAAGCACAATTGGGGTTCACCTGTGACCAGATTGGAAGAGCATACGTGTGGCAAGGAAAGTCACTCTCCCAAGTCAGTTACTGCCAGGATACAACCTCATCACATTATGTCTTGTTCCTCAAATCCAAAACCCGTGCCTGAAATATAGTTCATCTAGAACTTTCCCTTCGGCCAACAGAGGCCTTGGTCTTAGATTCTTAAGTCAATATCAATGGCTCTCCTCTGAGAATGTGGTGATGTGAACGTCACAGATGGCCATATTTTTGCCGCCTATTACATATGCATTGCACAGAACACTTCTCCTTTCTTATGGAATTTAACGCCTCAACATAGACTTACAAGTTTGCAAATAAATTTTGGAGGCGTTCCAGTGCTATTGGGAAGCGGGATATGGCAACTATTATATGAGCCAACAACACATGGAAATTAGAGGATTGGGAATGGGGCCTGGTCCTGGTCTTTCACTCAGGCACAGCCAGCTGTAATAACAGCTTGCTGCCCATGCTTCAAGGCTGAAATATCTGGAGACAGATTTGTTACTGCAGGGTCAAATAGCAAGTTGTTATGTATTTAGTTTACTCATTATTCTGTTGAAAACTTGGAATAGACACCATTTTATTTATCTATCTTCAGCAGCTCTCCTCAACTGGACCAGGACATAAATGAAGATAATACTTGAATGAATTTGTTTTAGGATGTCAAGAAGCCCAACTTGAACCAGTGGTGCCATACCCATCACCCTTCGTTGTTACCAAGAAAAAAGGACATCCACTCAAACAACACCTTAGTCCAAGGGGATGTCACACTTTTCAGAATTTATATTTCTTCTGAAGTCAAACCTCCAAGAAAGAAATGTGTCATCTAGTGAGCATCCTTAGAAGCAAGTCTGAGTTTGTCATGAGTCTCAACAGCTGCACTTTGGACAGCTTGGGGTCTCCGTGGACCAATGGACAAGCACATGGCCAGAGATAACCAGCTTATCTGAATCAAATCCAAGTTTGAGGACTTCCATGTCAAATCAGCTTATAAGCGTCAAGCCTACAATGTGTCAACATCGATTTATGATAGTTAGAGGTATAAGGGTATTTTTATACAATATTTCTATGATTAATTGGTACTAAATTCAGCAAGATCCAAAACTACCAATATCCATATGCTAATACCAATTACAGGAAGAACTTCTCAAGGAAAAAATAAAAGGTATTCTAACCTGTGAATTCTCCAAAACAATTATTTGCATCTTTAAGAATTAATCTTGGACTAAAACCAGTACTTAAGAAAATTCCAGGAGCCTCTTATCCCAGGTCTCACAGGCACACATTCTATGCAATCTTGTCAAACCATTTTGTGATAGACAATGAGATTGCCAGAGACCTATACTCCATACCCTTTAAGACCTTGAAAAGCACTATTCACATATGCTAAATCTTGTCTTTTAATTGCCATTGGCTTTTCTCACTTTGTCTTTTTAGCAGCAGTTGGGACAATCACTTCCCCATCTCCTTCATTATGCTTCTCGCTTCATCCTCTATCAATGAGAAAAAGACAGACATTTGTTTTCCTTCCCTGAAACCTTCTCATCTTATCCTTCCCTAAGCTCTTCCCTCATCACTATACAATAGTTGGCACCAAGAAGTGAAAACATATTCATTCCCTATCAATGAGGCAAAAACAAAGCAAGATTCAGTTTCCTCCCATGAAGCCTTCCCATCATCTCCTTCCCAAACTTTTCCCCCCAAGAATTGAAAGCATATCAAGTTTGCCACTCGGATTAATTCTGCAAAACTGATATTTTTAATATTTACCCAAGAAAACAAGGTCTTATATTTTCAATAGCTGGCACTGAATGCTCCAGACACACACCTCATAAGATCCTAAGGTATGCAGTATGAGCCTTGAAGGTTTTTTGTTCAGGTTCTTCCTTTTTCACTGGAAAGATGGAAAAATGCACTAACACAGGGACACACAGCAGCCAAAGTATCACTATGAACACCGGTTTATCATGGTTATCCATCATAAAATTGGACTTCAGTAACAAAGGAAAAGGAAGAGTCATTAACCAGCAAAGGTGCTCTCATCTCTGCGACAGTAGAAGCTAGCTCCAAGGATCTGAAGCCTTGAACTTGGCCCACGTAACGCATTTGACAATTAGCACCATCTATATGCTCCAGAAACACTTTAAAGTCTTAGTCCATAAGAAGTAAAAAATTGTAGTCTCATTAGAATCCTTCTTCCAGATTAACCCCGAGAAGCATAAGCCAGCTCCCTTAGAAAGATTCTGAAACACCAATACCCGCGGAACCCAGTTGCAGAAGAATGATCATCAAAACTTGCTCGAATCCCACCAATAATATGAACCACTCCAATATCTTAAGCCTTTGAATCAGCCCAAGCAATGGCATTTAATGAATCACATATCTCAATCAACACCATATGCTTTGAAAACACTTTAAAGTTTCAACTCATAAGAAATAAAAATAACAAAGTTCAGCCTCCTTAGATTCTATCTGCCAGATTGACCCCAACAAAGCATAAGCCAAATGAATCACATATCTCAATCAACACCATAAAGGGGCAGCCCTGGTGCACAAAGCTCCCACCTATGCGGGGTCCAGGGAAGGGGCAGACCACAAGGGCCTATAGTAGGCAGCCTTACCTTGCATTTTTTGCAAGAGGCTGTTTCCACGCCTTGAACCCGTGACCTCAAGGTCACATGATGACAACTTTTACCGTTGCACCAAGGCTCCCCTTCTCTCAATCAACACCATATGCTCTGAAAACGCTTTAAAGTTTCAACTCATAAGAAATAAAAATAACAAATTTCAGCCTCCTTAGATTCTATCTGCCAGATTGACACCAACAAAGCATAAGCCAGCTTCCTCAAAACTATTCTGGTAGCACCGCCAATGACAGCATAAATGGGCTGTGGGAGGAAAAACCATCAAAATCTGAGATTAAACAAGGAGAAACCCATAAAATTCTTAGCCACTCTATTCGAATGATGCTATCCAAATAATCCATATAGATACTGAGCATAGTACTTGAGAAATTCCTCATACTCAAACCCAAGAAAATAATGTGCTTCTGAACTCCAAAGCAGTGCCACATCATAAACTTCCTCCTACCTCCTCTCCTGAACCCTTTGGGTCAGATGAGTGATAACATTACTTCTAGTAACAAGGCATTTTTGGAGGGGACACTCTGTACAATTACATAGAAAAGATATGACATTGAGTATAACATCTTACTAACTTGTTTTAATGCGTCAAATTCAATAGGAGATACCTCAATTTGTCTCCAAAAGAGAGATGTTATAATAAGTTGGCTGTCCTTGTAGGTTATGGACTGTAATTGCGGAAACTAACTAGCAAATTTCTGCAAAATTGCAGTTAACAACAAAGAAAATATCTGAAATCCATTATAATCTTCATGTAAATCTATTGTGCAGGTGATTGTAGAGTTCACAATAATGAGAGATTGATAAATTCAAATTGTCCAGGTATCCAAAAAAAATCATCATCAAGACCTTATCCTGATTAGGGGTCGGTCATATCCAAAAATATACAATCTTTAAAATAAGACAGCCATCATAAGTTGCTCAAGGTCATAACAACGAACATTTAAAGGGCAGCCCCGGTGCATGAAGCTCCCGCCTATGCGGGGTCCGGGGAAGTAGGCAGCCTTACCTTGCATTTTTGCAAGAGGCTGATTCCACGCCTTGAACCTGTGACCTCAAGGTCACATGACGACAACTTTTACCGTTGCGCCAAGGCTCCCCTTTATCACAACGAACATTTAAAAAAAAAAAATTGGTGGAAATAAGTTATAATTTGGCAAGAAAAATATGGTAAGCCAAAGATCACTTAAGATGTGGAGCATCAAATTCCAGAAAGAAGAGCACAATCAATTAAACATGAAAAACTGCAACGTTTGGAACAGAACAAACCTTTCTCTTTTTGTTACTCCTCTTTGAATCCTTTTCCTTCCACCCTGCATTGCCATGTCCAAACAAGAAGTAAACAAAAGTAAAGCAATTGGTACTGTGGACACCAGAAAGGGAAATTTTTTATATCTTAATGCTTTTACCCTTCTTGCCATTTGACTTTTTGCTTGAACGATTTCTCCTGATAGCAAGTTTACTGGCTCTTTCAGCATCCAACTGAGCCCTATACTCTCGCATCATTCTATCTTTGTCTGCCTCCAACTCTCCCTTTTTAACTTCATCTTCCTGCAATCAAGTATAACACAGAAAAACAAAAAATAAATAAATAAAAATAGCATATACAATGATGTAAGAATGTATATTCCTCATAATATGACTTATGAAATAATTTTGTGATACAGATTTACAATGGATAACAAGAATTTTGCATCTGTCAAGCAATAAAGTTGCTTCTATAAACCACTTTTAGACCCCATTTATTTTTATAAGTAAAACAGTTGGAAGCAACGTTGATAAAAGACAGATAGCAAGTTTATCCAAAACTGCACAGATAGTACACATGAAATACTGATCAATACAAGTCGATATCAGGCTACCAAAGTGCACATTGGACATCAGGGACATCCATCAGACAGGAGATTACTAACCATGGTAGAAATGCATTAATACAATGATAATATTAGAATAAATTAATTGTGGATGAAGCTTAAGAATGGAAAATCATGTTCCTTGAACAAATGCAGAAACCAGTTTACAAGACAGATGGTATGCTCCTTAAGTTGATCGGGTGCATGAACAATCTCAACATCGCTTGGGAATCATAGGTTTGGTTAATAGCTGTTAATAGATATCACATCAAACCCTGCACTTCTTTATGCAGTACAGTTTTATGCCCTACGTCCCTCACCACCACCACCATGCCTCTTCTCTTTCCCCCATCTTCTCTCTCTTAATGGTAGGATCAAAGAGAAAAAGTTGTGGAAGACACCTTTCTTAAAAGATAAGTTTTAAGCCACTAATGTCCTTCAAATTCTGCAGATAGCCCACAACACTGTGTAATCCCAATTTTCCGTTTAGCAGCACAGTGGCTAGCCCTAATCGAATTTCACAACCAAGTATAAATTATGGTACATGTATGATCTGGAATTTAACAGCACGTACAAAAGAAACTTTGTACACTTCCCTTTTTACATTACAAAGATGACAAGGTTAAGCAATGAAATATAATATCGCTTTTAAATAATAAGTTGACGTTGAAAAACAACAAAAAAAGAGAAAACAAATAGGGATAAAATTTGATGCTAAATATTTCAGAATTCTAGCACAATTTTTGAAGCATATTACCTTCTGTTTCTTTTTGAACTCTTCCCATGTTACTGTGTGAGAAGTTTTTAAGCTGGACAAACGGGCTGCATGCCATTCTGGTGAATGAAAAGAACCATCCATCTGTGATTTGCCTTGTCAGAAAATTACATGAAAGAAATCTATCTAATATACAACAATCTACTTGATCCCAATGAACTTACGCAATCAAACTTGCAATCAGTTAGCCAAGTACAAATGAGAATGAAAACACACATTTCAATAAATCTATATTCCTTGCAGTGGTGAGACAGACACAGACAGAGATATTATATTAAGCTCCAACAGAATAAACCCAATCCTTCCCACAATCACGCAAAACATGATACAATAATATAAACAGGAAGCAGGACTAAGTATACAAATAAGCACAACTAAAAGTGATGAAGAGAGGTTGTTAGCTCCAAGCTTAGCTATTTTTAGGCCAAAGATTTTTCTTAACTGAAAGGAATAAGCTGGCATGCAAGAAAAAGGCACCACGAAATACAAAAAAGAGAGAATCAAAAGGAATCAACTGCTACAGCCAAAACAGTAAGCCTTAAATACTTTTCAATCTTAACGTTTTGCCTACAATCATCTCCCAAAAAGAAAAGATTCATCTTCAGTTCTACATCTTTATACCAGCTATTAGTCACATACACTCCCTTTAAAATAATTTACAATTACCTAAACTGTACACAGTTCTTTTCACTGAATTTGAATTGTTGGATTAAAGTACAATTTGAGTCATTATTCATTTCTTATAGTAGCTCAAAGCTTCAACTCCAAGCACAAAACCCAAAACATAATAAGAATAATTATAACAACACCAATGTACCAATTTTAAACATAAAACTGATACATAATATAATAAATGTAAATAAGACTCATAAACGCTATCAAGCAAAGAAGTGCACTAAAGGCAAACGGGACAAGCTAAACCAGGCCACAAATTCATGTAGTATTATGGTTCTTCTTCATAATTTCAAACAAAATCAAAACCTGAAAACAGAAAAGGAGATGTGGTATGAAAGGGTACAGACCATTCCGTCTTCAATCTCCTCTGGCACACCAGAGCTGGAGCCCAACCTCGCCCACTGCATAGCTTTGTACGCCTGATTTTTCCCCATCTTGAATTAAACCCAGGTGACAAAATTGAGAGAAAACCCAAAAACAATCGAAGAAATATGAATTTGAATTTTTTTCCTTCGTTTATTCAATGGATTGCAGAAGACCCATCGGAGAATCAGCGGTATAACGTCCTCCGGACATGAAATACGAGGGGGACTTGATGATTGGGAAAAAACTCGGTTTTTGTTTAGGCTTCAAGAGAAGGTGACTCTACGAGGATGGAGGATTGTGTTGGGAATTGGCTTTTGCTCCGCCTTCTGCCCTGAAGATATCGTGGCCGTTAATTATGGGCCTTAATTCTACAATTTCTACTTAACTTGATGATTGGGAAAAAACTCGGTTTTTGTTTAGGCTTCAAGAGAAGGTGACTTTACGAGGATGGAGGATTGTGTTGGGCAATTGGCTTTTGCTCCGCCATTCTGCCCTGAAGATATCGTGGCCGTTAATTATGGGCCTTAATTCTACAATTTCTACTTATCATGATGAAGATGAAGCGTAATAGACAGCAAATGTCTTGGGCAATTGGACGCAGACAACTGTGCGTCGGCCCAAATACACTTAAAGAGTGTCTGTGAAACAGTGTAAGAGTGATTTGCTTTCTAATTCTTCGATTGAAAAGAATAAAAAAAATAAAAACAAAAAAAATATATAGAAGTGAATGATGCGAACCACCTGCTGACCAATGAGTATTTTTTCATGACCCACTTCACCCTGGTTAGGACATCCAGTACAAGATTCAGCGATCACCGGAGTTTGTCCCCATGATGGGTGATCGACAAGCTGTGCTTTTACGGGTGCTATGCATAGGTTTCTACGTGGGTTCTAAACTATAATCCAGCTCTGGTTCCTATATGAAATTGCCTTGTCCACCTCCACTAACTATAGTCACAAAGTTCGGGTTTGAAAAACAAGTCAAGGAAGGGAAAAAGTTGCAAATTTTGGAAAAAATTCAAAATATATGAAAAAAGATGACAAAAAGTGGAGAAATTTTGAAAAAGGTAAGCGAAGAAAAAAAACAAAAATAAGAAAATAATTGGGCAAAAGTTAAAAATTTAAGAGTTATAGATTCTTTTTAAAAAATTATTAGTATACTACCTACTCAACAACGTTTAGGTCCTTAGTAGCAAGAGTATTGGCATGAGCCTATACCTTTTTCCTCATAATAATTTTTTTTGTAGATCTAATCCATTCATCATGTTTGGCATGCAAAAAATACGTAACCCACGAAAAATCAATGTGTTTGGGTGATCTAAATTACTGTTTTCAAGCTTGAAAAAATAAATAAAAATAGACAATTGTGATTTTTTACTCAAGCTAAAAGCATCAAATGGACATGAAATTTGATCTTTGCTTGTCTAACCATTTTGATCATGATGAATGATGTAGACCTAAAAGAAAAATCTTCACAATGCATGAAAAAGAGATGTTTTGAGCATTGGACTCACAAACATCTTGTTTGTTGGATGATCTTAACCCTTCTCTCTACTTGAAATTTTCTATCTTCTGAACTTCTTTCTTTTCTTTTCTTTTTTCCTGTCAAGATGTGGCACAAAGGATAAGTCATTTGAGTACCAAAAGTCAAAGCTTCACATGTGCCTTTGTGATGTCTAATCCATCCATAGTTTTTACGAGTGTAATAATATAATTTTACACAAAAATTTCGTGAGCCAAAAATGAGGTGGCACATTCCAATATAGATTTGAGGAGCAAACAATTTTCCAAAAATGCAAAGCTATGATTTTGGGAATGACTAATTTTGATTCATACTTTTTTATTTTGACCAAGATGAAATCTAAATCCTGAATCAACATAAACAACAAAGACCGAGTCAAATGGCATAGAATGGGTGAGCTGTGTACCTTTTGAACAAAAAGTAGCTCTGAAATTAATCTTGATGGAGCCTTAAAAGGAAATCCAAGAGTATTAGGAAGGGAAGGACGAATAAGAGATGATAAAGAAAGTTTTATGGTAGATAAAAAGGGAGAAAAAAAACTTTAAAAACTCAAAAGAAAAAGAAGGGTGAAGATAAATGGCAAAAGTGCCATGTAGCAAAATAATAGTGTTGGGTAAAAAACCGTATTGCTCTATTATACAGTAGGTTTTAGCTATTAATTTAAATATTTCTATTTTCAAATAGTTATATCAACCTTGATGGCACTAGAGGGACAAGAGAGGGATGTGCAACAACAAACTTTTTAGAAATAGGGATTCTTTAGATTGAAGAGAAAATACCAGAGTTTAATTGGGTGTTTAAAAAGATCACAACTAAACAAATCATTAGGGAACTAAACTGTTAGTAAACATTGCAGTTAAAGATGTGATTACATTCATTTGAAATAATACATGTCATGGTTTTCATTGGAAATTTTTTTGTGGAAGATTATGTTCTAATTAGAATGGTATAGATAACAAAATAGAGTTAGTCTCATTTGAAAGTTTGGTATGTTCTTAATTAGGAGGGTTTATGTGATGTAAGAGATGATAGTATCTTCAAGGAAAAGTATGGTTTTACCCCTCAATTACTAGCATTTTTAGAATAGCCCCTCTAACAAAACAATGGTGCAGTTAATGGGCCCCAACTACCAAGGGGGTTTCAATCTCATCTCTCTATCTCATTTTCCATCAAATGTAGTTATAGAACTAAGAAATAGTTCCATGTGGGAACTACATTATTATCATGTTAGCTTAAATGATAAAATTATCCCATACAATTATATTAATTTTTCAAATATCATTCTTATTTTCTTCTTTGATAGTAAAATGTTAAAATGGTGTCAAAGAGAGTATGAAAACGGTCATGAAGAAGTCCATCAATTGAATGGTGAACCTGTCAATACGATCAATGAAGAACATGATAAACCAATAGCCCATGTAGTACAACAAGAATTTCTTTGTCTTATGATAGAAATCAAAGCTCTCATTATTATAATCTCGAAGCATTTGGAATATTGGAGTATTTGGAGAAACAGGTTTTTGTACTGTTACTGAAATCTATACTGGGTTTTCTAGATTTTTTAAGTTAAAGATATTAAAAAAGGGTTCTAGAGAAATGGATTTTGGCTTTGGGATTATCTATAGCATAAATATAATTAGATATAAGTATTCACTTATGACATGGATGAATTACTTAACCGGAGATTGCTCAAATGATATTAAGCAGTTGCAGCTCTCCAATGTGTAGAATTAGAATAATTGAGCCACCAGCAGTTGAAAATCTAAAAAAATTCATTAGTCATATGTAGCAAATCTAAAGGGGCATCTATCTTAAAGTTAATAAAGGCTATAGTTGAAACTTTAGACATAGTAGTTTCACCATTTATATAATCATCTGACACTTGCTTCATCATAAACAAGAGATTAATATCCAGAAAATCCTTTTTGATTAGCTAGTTGAAATTATTGCTATCTTCTATATGCTTCCACTTTATCCCTGCAATTGAAGTGTGAAATACCATAATGATTCAAGTACATATTCAAATAGGCAACCATATTCAAAATGCTTTAAGAGCTCATCTCATGCTTTGAGCCACACTCTAGTTTAAACAATGTTAAGGACTAGTTTGAATCTCGTATCTTTATCACATATGTTGAGATTTAAACACGAGACAGTAGAGGCAACATGGAGAACTAAGGCCTATATTGTGTGGGATAATGGTAGAGGTTTCCTAATATAAGTTTCTCCTTGTATACTTATCGATTCCCCACCCTGTCTTATACAAACCAACCCAGAGACACATAGAGAGACCTTTTTTATTTCTTATTCTCTAACCTCTCCATCATTTCAACTCCCACTAGTTCTTCTTCTTCTTTACTAGCCAATCAATCTCCATAATCGATGATGACCCATCAAGCCACCTCGCTAGAGGACTCGCCATTCCCACATATTTCAATGACATGTACAATTTGTTAGATTGCTTTGTTTTATGAAATTAGAGAGGTATTGTATACTCTTTCCTATCTTCAATACTATATACTAAAAGAAGAATATGGGTACCAAAAAAGACAATAGATTAAACAAAGTGAGATATTATTCAGTAATATGCCAGGAAAACTTGGTGGCTAATATTGTAAGTTCAAACAATTTGAGAGGTATTGTAGGAAATGAGAGTCTCTTCCCCTATTTTGAAGGGACATCTAAGAGAGGGTGGATGTTCACACTATTTCTCTTCTATGTTTTAAGGGACAATTACCTTTTTTTTTACTAAGGAGTTCTCTCTCTCTCTCCAAAATTATATGCTACAATCAATTTGCTATACTTGTGTGCAACATGAAATCTCTTCTCTTGGACATCTGCATTTTAGCTAAAAAGGGCTCACCTTAGAGGTGTCCATTGGATGAGATCTTTGGTTTCCCTCCATCTTGACGAAAGGCAAATCCAATGATGAATGGCTTGAATCATCTAACGTGCATAAAAAGTAGGCACAGAATGCTACTCTCTCTCTCTCTCTCTCTCTCTCTCTCTCTCTCTCTCTCTCTCTCTCTCGTGTACCATCTTATTGGTAACTATAAAAAAAGAATGTATTTCGTTTTCACTATTATCAATATATAATTATTTTTTGATGAAAAAAACAAAAGACAAACAATTATCCCAAGCTTAGTGAGGTTCCTAATATCCTATTTCATAATGCTTGTGGAGTTTTAGGAGTATCATCATTTTCTAAAAGCCTCATAGTTTGGTTGGTTAATGAATTTGATCACTTTTTTTTAACAAGGTACCAACTTCCAAATATTATATTGCCCGAGTGGGGAGATAGTTGTTGAGTTTTTCGCAAGTGCACGGACTATTGTAGTATAGCTGGTGTAAGTACAGGTCAATCCCACGGGGACTCGACTTGAAAATTTGGAGTTTACATAGAATTTAAATTACAGAATTAGTAGAAATAAAACTCAAATTTATTAACTAAACAATGAGTACACAGTTCTAAATTTAAAGAAATTAAATACAATAACAATTTGAATGCAACTTCCCTACCTTGATCGTTGTGTCATGCAGTGAAAAGGAATTAAAAATACATAGTTTAAGAGTTAATAAAAAATAAAAAAAAGAAGAAGATAAACCTTGAATAAAGTAAAACACAGATAAGAATAAGACAGAACAGGAATAAGACAAATAAGGACTATGATGGAATTAAAACAAGGCAACTAAGGATTGAAATGGAATTTGATTGAAAATTGCTATAGTTAGAATAGTTAGAATACTTGAATAGTAACTGAGAGCACTGTTTATGAACAGTATTGATGAATGGAGACGAAGAACAGAGCTACAACATCACTTCAAACTGCAAATTTGAGAGGGAACCCAAAATGGGTTTTGAGTGAAACAATGATACCCTGCAACTGGAATGAAAATCAAGTGAATCAAATTAAGAAATCACTGCACAAATGGAGCAAAAGTCAGAGAAAGGAAGCATGGTAGACAAAGATGGAAACTCATTGGAATAGGAGTTAAAATGAGATGGGAAACTGGGAAACGAAGTGAGCAATGTAGAGCATGAAGATGGTGCTGAGCTCATAGAACCAAAAATGGCTAGAAACTAAGACTGACAAGAACAAATTGAACAGGACTGGTAGAACCAGAGGTGGAGAAAACACAAGAGAGAAATAGAGGAGTCAGCTAGAGAACAAAGGGAGAAAAGCAAAGAGAGAGAGAGAGAGAGAGAGAGAGAGAGAGAGAGAGAGAGAGAGAGAGATGGTGAGACAGAGAGGAGGAGATGAGGGGAAGCAGAGAGAACAAGAGGGAGAGGTAGGAAAGAGAAGTCAAAGGAAAGGGCAATTCTAGTTTCTACGGTGATTAGGGGAGATGATGAGGAGAGATTGGGGGAAGATGGAGAAGGAATAGGATCGGTGTGGGTCGGGCAGAGAAAAAAGTAGGGAGAGAGAAAAAGAGAGAAAATAGTGGTGCGTCGGGCAGAGGAAGAGACTAGTGAGGTGTGATGCAAGCTTTGGGCACGATGCTACTAGCTCTAGAGGTGCCTACTAGTGGTGCAATGAGGACTTGGGGTATCAATGAGCTTAAAATGAGAGTGAGAGGGGAAGATAAGGAAGAAGGAGGTATGGTAAGAGGGTGGCACGGTAATGGATGCGATAGATCAGTGCGGTTCTGCAATGGTAAAGAAGAGATGAGTGATTTCTGTTCTCACAGTGATCGAGGGAGGTGTGGAGGAGAGAGCAGGTGAATGAGAAGGATAACAGGGAGAGGAGAAGTGAGATGGGGGTGCCGATGTGAGGCAGGGAAAAACCCAAGAGAGAGAGAGAGAGAGAGAGAGAGAGAGAGAGAGAGAGAGAGAGAGAGAGAGAGAGAGAGAGAGAGAGAGAGAGAGAGAGAGAGAGAGAGAGAGATAGAAGCAGAGAGAGAATGATAACAGAGAGGTGAATGAGAAAGAGAATGACAAGGAAATATAGAAACAGAGAGAAGGAAAAAAGGTAGTTGGGAGAGGATTTGAGAGAAAAGATCAGGAAAGAAGGGCTGGTGCTGTGGGGGAAGCGAGAAAGAAACAAAGAGAGAGAGGTGGGTGAACAGGAGAAGCAGAGAGGAATAATCCTTCTACCTCTCTCTATGACGAGGAAACAAAGATGAAGAAGCCCCCCTTCTGAAGTGGTCTCATGTAGAAGAAGCGCAGCTCTCTTTCACGCATGGGCAGCCCATCCTTTTTCATCATTTTCTTTTTGTCTTCCCAATGCTAGTGTCTGTCGTGCTTCCTCATGCTATGAGCCTTGTGCTGTCAAAGTGTGGGCAACATGCTTCCTATGCTTAAACTATGTAACCTATCCATGTAAAGTGGGGCCCATCAGATCTATCCAAAATATAGTACCTATCAAGTCGATTCGAGCCATCCAAGGTTATTTTGGTTAATCTACAAAACAAAAGACTAAGTTAGAATCATCTATCCATTCATTATCCATCTGATTAGTCTAATGATCATCTGACCGTTAAATCTTTAGATAAATGATTGGATGATTAATTAAGCTAAAATCAATCTAAAATTGTCATATTGATCAATTAGATGACCTAATCAAATGCTAATATAGGGTTATTTTAGCCAAATTTTAACACTTAACATACCCCTCAACCAGCATTTTGTTACTCCCTGAAAAAATGTGCAAAAAACCATTTTATTGAAAGTGATCCAAATTGCAGTTTTGGTAGATACTCAGGATTGCATTTAGCACATGCAATAAGCCCTTAAACCCCTAGGTTATCCCTAGTAGCGAGTTAGGCCTCTTGAGGGTTTGCTGTGAATTCTAACACCCCGAGTTTTTAAACCTTTTTTCAATGCATAAATAATAATAATAATATGTTATATAAAATTGGTGGGATCCCTGAAATAGAAAACTCGCAATTAACATAATAGCACAAGCGTCTAAGAGAAATGTAAAAAAAAGAAAGAAGAAAACCCTGAGGGTCATCCAAGATCCAAAACCACAACAATAAACAATCAAATCGTCGATAAGCTGAGCATGCTCAATCTAAAACCACGACAAATTAACGCTAGTAGTGAAAAAGATAGTAATAATAGCATGTTCAAATATCCCCAGGGTCCCATCCATGATCACCACATCATCCACAAATATGCAAGTAAATGTACATTATACAAAAATATAGGTAATCCAAAATAACAACATCCATGTATATCCCAAAGGAGTCTAAACATAAGTCTAAGAGACATACACTAAATTAGTCTATAAAATACAAAATGCAAATGGTCCTCGAGGTCCTCTCTCAATCAATGTTGCTCCACTTTCTTTTCCTTAGTGTTATCATGCTCCAAATTTGAGGCATTGCAAAACAAAGCAATGCCTCAGCAAACTATTACTTGTGTAGATGATCACATTCAATAAGATATACAATGAAATCATGTGGCGGAAATATCAATGTCATAGTGAATCTCATAAGATAAAACATGTACAAGGCACATCAAATCATCAGATGTCCATAATGAATAACACGTGAAAATCATAAGTTTGAATAAATTGATATCAAATCTAATCATCATAGCATGCAAGGCATAAGCAACACATGGATATGCATCCATCAAAAGTAATAAGAATCTGTGTCCATATCATAATATAAATGCATGTCATGATAAACAAGGAGCCGTGCACAATCAAGCCTTGAGACTGTCTTAACTACACTCACATCAATGACAATGAGTACTCATCCCAAACCTAGGCCTATAGCTCGCACACCAGTTAGATCCTATACTAACCAACCACTTTACACCCTCTTCAACTAGCCATAGGTAGTCTGAGTCACAGAATGTGTTGGCAAATCTAGTCATTTAAATACCAGCGCAATTAGTCAGATAGGGGCCACTGGAGTGGCAATGGATCGCCTCCTTCCAAGAGGGTCCGACAAGCATATGGTCTCATAGGTCTCTTCTTATTGATTTTAATTTAATTTGGAAGGTTGGGTTATATGATTGTGGTGATTATCCTAGGTGGGCCAAGAGGTGGTGATGAAATTCACCCTTGATCTTGTGGGGTCAGGTGCCTTACTAATCAATTTTCACACTCTATGGTAGTTCGATCAATTTATAAATCACCTTAAAGTAATAAACATACCCTATAATATATTTAAAAATAATAAACTAATGCAAACCCTAAAAACTGCAACAAATATAAAGTATGTTGTCTATATGCAATTATACTACCAACTAATGCAATTTTATTCTAATAATGCAAAACCAAATCTAGATATAGCTAGTGCAAGTACGGGTTGATCCCATAGGGACTCAACTTGAAAAGTTAGAGTTTACATAGAATTTAAATTATAGAATTAAGAGAAATAAAATGCAAATTTATTAACTAACCCATGAGTACATAGTTCTAAATTTAAAGAAATTAAATACAATAACAATCTGAATACAACTTCCCTGTCTTAATTGTTGTGTCATGCAATGAACAAGTATTAAAAATACATAGTTTAAGAGTTAATTGAAAATAAGATAAACCTTGAATAAAGTAAAACGTAGATAAGAATAAGATAGAATAGGAATGAGACAAATAAGGACTCATATGGAATTTAAACAAGACAACTAAGGACAGAAATAGAATTTGATTGAAAATTGCTATAGTTTGAATAGTTAGAATAATTGAATACTAACCGAGAGCACTATTCATGAATAGTAACCAAAGCACTGTTTATGAATAGTACCGACGAATGGAGACAAAGAACAGAGTTGCGACATCGCTTCGAACTACAAATTTGAGATGGAACTCGAAATGGGTTCTGAGTGAAACAATGATACCCAGCAACTGGAATGAAAATCAAGTGAATCAAATTAAGAAACCACTACAAAATAGAGAAAAATCCATAGAAAGAAAGCATGGTGCTAACAAAAATGGAAATCTAGTGGAATAGGAGCTAAAATGAGATGGGAAACTGAGAAACAAAGTGAGCAATGTAGGGCATCAAGATGGTGCTAAACTCACAGAACCAAAAATGGCTGGAAACTGAGACTAATAGGAACAAATTGAATAGGACTAGTAGAACCATAGGTGGAGAAAACATAAGAGAGAAATAGAGGAGCGAGCAGAAGAACAAAGGGAGAAAAGCAAAGAGAGAGATGGTGAGATAGAGAGAAGGAGATGAGGGGAAGCAGAAAGAACAAGAAGGAAAGCTGGAAAAGAGAAGTAAGAGGAAAGGGTGATTCTAATTTCTGTGGAGATTAGGGGAGATCAAGAGGAGTGATTGGGTGAAGAGGAAGAAGGAATAGGATTGGTGCATGTTGGGCAGAGAAGAAAGAAGGGAGAGAAAAAGAGAGAAAACAATGGTGCATCGAGCAGAGGAAGAGACAGCTAGTGAGGTGCAATGCAAGCTTCGGGCGAGATGCTACTAGCTACAGAGGTGCTTGCTAGTGGTGCAGTGAGGACTTGGGGTGCCAGTTAGCTCAAAATGAGAGTGAGAGGGGAAGATAAGGAAGAAGGAGATCTGGTAAGAGGGTAGCGCGGTCATGGATGCAACATATCAATGCGGTTTTGCAATGGTAAAGAAGAGATGAGTGATTCCTGTTCTTGCAATGATTGGGGGAGGTGTGGAGGAGAAAGCAGGTGAATGAGAAGGATAACAGGGAGAGGGGAAGTGAGATGGGGTGCCAGTGTAAGAGAGTGAGAGAGAGAGGGTGTGGGAGAGAGAGAGAGAGAGAGAGAGAGAGAGAGAGAGAGAGAGAGAGAGAGAGAGAGAGAGAGAGAGAAGTGGGTGAACAAGAGAGGTGGAGAGGAACAGTCCTTCTACCTCTCTTTGTGAAGAGGAAACAAAGATGAAGTAGCCCCCCCTTCTGAAGTGCTTTCATGTATAAGAAGGGTAGCCCTGTTTCACGCATGGGCAGCCCATCCATTTTTATCATTTTCTTTTTGTCTTTCCAATGCTAGTGGCTGCCATGCTTCCTCGTGCTATGAGCCTTATGCTGTCCACGTGTGGGCAGCATGCTTCCAATGCTTAAACTATGCAACCTATCCATGTAAAGTGGGGCCCGTCAAATCTTCCCAAAATTTGGTACCTATCAGGTCGATCTGAGCCATCCAAGGTATTTTGTTTGATCTGCAAAACAAAAGACTAAGCTAGAATCATTTATCCATTCGTTATTCATCTGATTAGCTCTAATGATCATCTGACTGTTAAATCTTTATATCAACAATTGAATGATTAGTTGAGCTAAAATCAATCTATAATTATCAAATTGATTAGTTAGATGACTTAATCAAAAGCTAATCTAGGGTTATTTTAGCCAAATTTCAACACTTAACACACCTCCAACCAACATTTTGCTACTCCCTAGCAAAACATGCAAAAAACCATTTTATTGAAAGTGACCCAAATTATCATTTTTGTAGGTACTCATGATTACATTTAGCACATGCAATAAGCCCTCAAACTCCTAGGTTATCCCTAGTAGACAATTTAGACCTCGTGAGGGTTTGCAATGAATATACCCATAAAATTCCAAAATATCATTTTCAAGTCAATTTCCACTTCTTCCTCAGATAAATCTATCAACTTTAGCATATGAATGTAAATTTCATAACTCTACCCATATGATAAGCACATCCTAATTTAGCTTAGATATAAGAGAATGTGTACAGTTTACATATAGAATAATCTTTATTTCCAAATGGAGTACAACTTTGGAACTCCATTTGAAATACGTTTTGACAACATATACTCAAAAATAAGATCTGTCAAATAAAGGTTCAAATCATATCTCTCTTAAATATTAAATATGTGAGTAAAGTCAATAAAAACAAATTTATCTCACATATACTCATAAGGGAATAGGAGTTACTAAAGAATATAGTTTGTGATCCCTTTAGAAAGAATAAGATGTTAATACCTTTGAACTTTTAGAAATATTACTCTCTAAATCCTATATTTTTATATCCCCATCAAGACTATTGTTGATTGTTTTACCGCAAGTGCACGGGCTATTGTAGGGTAGCTTATGCAAGTACGGGTCGATCCCACGAGGACTTGATTTAAAATGGCGTTTTCAATAAAATCTAATTATTTAAAATAAAAAATAAATCACTTAAAATTACTGGAATTATTAAAATGAGAATCAATGTTCAGATCTAATAAACTTCTCAAAAATACAGAATTTTCAGTTCTTAAAGAAAACAAACAAAATCAAATAATGAGAAAAAAAACTACTTCCCTAGATCAATTTTCATCAAAATCTTCACTTCTGGTATTCTAAAAGCTAATCCTCCTTTACAGATATCTTCAACCCGTTCTTGATTAGTGATCCACCAGTCGGATTTGACAGATTCTTCAAAATGGTCAAGATGTGGGCTAAATTGTGATTTCAAGATTTGGACGGCTCAGATTGATTTCTGAATTTCAGATCTAAGATCAAAAGAGTTGGTTATGTCTAGGGATGTCCTAAGAATGAACCTGTAAAATTAATTTGAAATCAGAGAAGAAACGAAGGAGAAATCGAGGATTTTGTTTTGATTAAGGCAAAACCGTTGATGGGTTAGGCCTTAATTGAGCTGATTCAGATTGGACAGTTCCTGGATAAGAAAAACGTAGATAAAACAAAACCGG
This sequence comes from Warburgia ugandensis, assembly GCA_035236585.1. NCBI lineage: Eukaryota > Viridiplantae > Streptophyta > Magnoliopsida > Canellales > Canellaceae > Warburgia > Warburgia ugandensis. The sequence goes on along the minus strand of CP141130.1, from coordinate 23,377,733 downwards.
AATAAAACGGGACACAGATGGAATTAAAATGGGGACACAGATGGAATTAATAGGGGACACAGATGGAATTAATAGGGGACCCAACTGGAATTTAACAAGGGACACAGATGGTATTTCTAAAATCTTCCAGGGGTAGAAACATACTTTTACTGGGTTTCTGGTTTTTAACGAAAAAACCAGGAAAACATTGAAAACCGGAGAAGGGGAAGAATGGAGGAAGGAGGAAGGAGGAAGGAGAAAGAAGAAGAAAGGAAAGAAGGGGAAACCCGACTTGGGTTTCCGTCTCCAGGACGTCTAGTGAAGAAGAAATAGCCTGAGCTTTCAGTGATGGTTCGCGTGGGGCAGGGGAACGAGAGAATGAGGAAGGAGAACTTGGGATGAGAATAGAGGCTAGGGTGTCTTGCACCGGTCTGGAGATTGGGGAAAAACAAGGACTGGGAGACCGGGGGTAACAAAATAGAGGGAGACTGAGAAAGAGAAAGTGATGCCGGTGAAACAGAATGAGCAAGAGAAGAAACGAGAGAGACGGGTTCAGGTGCAGGCGAGAGAGAGAGAGAGAGAGAGAGAGAGAGAGAGAGAGAGAGAGAGAGAGAGAGAGAGAGAGAGAGAGAGAGAGAGAGAGAGAGAGAGAGAGAGAAGCAGGTTGGAGCAGGTGTGCGGCTGGCTCTGGACTGGGTGGCTGGTGTGGTGATTAACTGGTGGAAACCGATGTTATTCAAGCAGATGCGTCATCTGGTTGGTTGTTGGAAGAGAATAGAGCAAACAACGTGCTGGAGTGTGTCGGATGGATGAAGGAGATGATAGAGGATGGTGAAACAGATGGAGAACAAGGGAAAAAAAAGAAGGATGGTTGATGTGTGGGCAGAGAGAAATGGTGATCGAGAGGGATATTGGGAGTTGCTGTGAGGAGTTGGGTTGGTGAAGCAAAACCCAAGTGTGTTGGAGAAGATGCCTAGTGGAAGAAAAAAAACAAAGGGAAACTGGGTGGTGGAGCGGTGAAACGAGGGTAGTGATGCTTAAAGCAGGGTCAGGAGAGGAAGATGTGAGAGATTGGGTGAGAAGGAGGTTGGGAGTGGCGTGAGAGATGGGATTTTCATGGGTGAGAGATAGAGGGAGAAATGAGGGGGAGAAGAAGGGAGAATTGGGTACTGTTGGGAAAAAGCGTCGAGGAAGAGGGAGAGAATAGGATGGTGAGAAAGTTGGGTACGTGAGAATGAGGAAGGGAAAAAGAAAGAAGGAAAGAAGGAAAAAGGAAAAGGAGAAGGAAAAGAGAAAAAGGAAGGGAAAAAGGAAAGAGGAAGAGGAAAAGGAAAAAGAAAGAAAAGAGAAAAAGGAAGGAAAAAGGAAAAAGGAAAAGGAAAGAAAGAAAAAGAGAAAAAAAAGAAAAGGAAAGAAAGAAGTGGGGGAAGGAGTTGCCATTTACATGTTCTTTCCATTTTGTCCATGATTTATATTCCATCCATCTCCATGGGTGATCTGGTCCATCCATTGCCCTTTAAGATGATCTGCACCGTTATCTTTTAATCACAGCCGTCCGTGCGTCCTTTGGTTGATCTGCAAAAGAATAGACTAAATTAGACTCATCTGAACCGTACATTAGTCATCTAATGAGCTCTAATGATCATCTGACCGTTGATTTTGACAAATTAAGGTTTGAATGGTCAATTGAATTTATATTCAAAATCAAGCTAAGTTTTGTAAAATTGAACGGTTAGATGATCTAATTGAACGCTAAGTTAGGGGAATTTTGACCAAAATTAAATACTTAACAACTATATTCACTCTAAAATCATTAGGTCTTTAATTGGACTACATGAAGGCTTAGGACAAGGTACAAAAGAAGAGGTATAAGGGTATTCAAAGTTCTTTAAAAAATAAGTAGAGGTCTTCTAAAGTTAACAATTATTTCTTTATATTGCTTGTATTGAAGTGAATGTTTCTATTTCCACTTTTCTATGCATTCTTTAAACGTCTCTCTCTCTCTCTCTCTCTCTCTCTCTCTCTCTCTCTCTCTCTCTCTCTCTCTCTCTCTCTCAACACTTTTGAATCTCTTTGAAGAACATTTCTTTTCTTGATATTCACTTTTCTACTTTCATTGTAGCTAAAAAGTATTTCTTCATTCATCTCCAACTTATTTTTAAAAAATTAGGTAATGGATAATTTATACTGGCAAGAGGGGCTAATCTGGGTAGTTTTGGGGTGGGTGGGGGGCTGTGGGGGAGTGATTTGAGTAGCACCAGTGGGGGCATTTGGGGTTCGAGTAATGCTATGGTCACACTAGAGGGGACACAGGAGCGCCAACAAAATATGCTGAAAACATGTGTTGCTAGAAGGAATAAGGGTAATATTGTCATTTAGTAAACAATAACAGGGAAAAAGGATGGTAAACTAACAGAATAGAAATTTTGAAAAGTTCTTGAAAACTTAATGAAAAATTTGCAAAATTAAAGAATGTTATATTTTTTTTGCAAAAATTCTAAAATGTAATGGCATTTTTGCAAAAATCCCTTCTTTATACCCTTTGTAGGCTGAATCATGGGAGCAAATTGGACCTTTTTTTTTTTTGTTGTTGAAGAAGTGTGAGTAAATCTTAGTTTTTATTTGTCTTATGTATCTTTTGGAGGGTTTCTAGAGCAACAAGATGCTTAAAGTGATGAGCTAGTTCTATCCATTACTTCTATATCTTTGTGGTGGTGGTTCACTTATATTTGTAAAATGATGATCTATTTTAATCTATCCTGTTACATTTTATTCTATAAATTATTTCATTTCAATTTGGTATCAAACCACAGTTGTGATGGTGCTTCATGCATGGCATGTGAATTCTCTTATCAAGGATATTTGTGACTTGGAGATGGACAAAATAGGGAGACAAATCAAATGACTCCGAGAACATCTAGAGTAGTATGGTCAATGTAGCAGCGATGGTGATCAAGAAGGTAAAAGATTAGATGTTGAATCCTCTAATATCCACTTGGATGATTATCACTCTTTTTTCACAAGAAGTCATGATTCTGATCAGAGATCATCTTCAAACAACAATGCTCCTAGAAGATAGCATGATTTTCAATTTTTAGGTGTGAAAGTGAATGTTCTTGAGTTTGATGAAAGAATGCAACCCAATGAATTCATGGACTAGCCTTATATTGTTGAATGTGTTTTCAAATACAAGGAGTTCCCAGAGGACACCAAGGTAAAGTTGATTGTAGTTTGAGTTAATTCCTGCGAGTACATAGTTGATTGATGTAGTATTTTGCAGGGTTGATCCTATAGGGAGAATATAGTATGACAAATAAGCACTGGATTCTAATCTAAGAAACCTAAAATGATGCATGGGTGATAATAAATTAAAAAGAATTGTGGATGAGATGATGATTCAATCACACAGATGAGATGAGAATGAATTGATTCAGGAAAGATCAACAAGGATTAAAGGTCACCCATGCTAAAATTATGGCCCTTTACTCATTATTACTTTTTATAACTCGCGAATTAAAGCAAAACTATGACTATCTTCTTGAAAAGTGTTTCTTTGAAAATTTAATTTTAAAAATCAATAAACAATAAAAACTAGGTAGATTGTCAAATCCTAAAATTCTATGTAAAATCTAATTATAATAGAGCAAGGATTAATAAAAATAATAATATAGAAGCAAAAGATTTTACTAATGACAATTTTATTTTTTCCAAATTGAGAACAAATTCAAAATAAAATTTTTAAAGACTTTTAAACTAATAGAAAACAATTAGTAGGGTCACTCTATTATTTAGGACCAGATTTCTCAATTATGTTACCATTATGAATAATAGTAATTGCGTTTGTTTGTTCCATATTTGTAGCTGAAGAATTAATCTCACTTACCATGTCCATATTATCACAGTTTTCATTTGATAAAATAAGATATTGCTCTTAGTCAATGGTCTTTGAGACATCATGTCCTTCAATTCAATCACGAAATTTGTGTTCTCTTTTAATTGGGCTTTAATTTGATCAATTTTCTTCTCCTGATATTGCATGACTTTATGAAAATTATCCTCCACTTTCCTTTTATGTGGACAAGGTAAGGTCTAGGAGAAATTGGTCCTTGTTTTTTGTGATAGGGGTAGTATTGGGCCTTGTGTGAGACATTAGCATTATATTCATTTTTCTAACTGACAGTAGGATGTTTACTCCAATTAGGATTATATGCCTCTAAAGATGGGGAAAAATGTTGCTTATAAGAATGTGTCAGTTCATGAAGCGCATCCTAAAATGCATGAGCGATAGGACATTCCTGAGTGGGGTGTGTATTACTTTCACAAATATCACACACTTGTTCGACTTTCTTACAGATAAATTTTGCCATTTCTATAGCCTCAACTATTCTATCTAGGGATACTATTTTCATATCATCTTTTTCCGTCATAGCATATATTCCTCCCTTAGTTGATGTGGTGGTGGACTTAGGCTTGTTTGGGTAACCTACTTTTTATGAATCAACCCAAGTTTGTGCACTCTCTGTCAGCAATTCCAAATACTCTTATGCCTCTTCAGGTTGTTTGTTTAAGAAATTACTATTGTACATCATTTCAACAAACTGGTGCATATCAGAATTAAGTCCTTTATAAAAGAAGCTAATGATACGCCAAAGTTTATGTCCATGATGTGGATAAGTTAACAATAATTCCTTAAATCTTTCTCAACATTGATAAAAAATTTCTTTATCCTTTTGGGTAAAATTCATTATATTTTGACGAAAAATATTTGTCTCATGTATAGGAAAGAACTTTTTTAAGGACTTCCTAATCATTTCTTCCCATGTTCATATGGAACCTGCTGGCAGTGAATAAAACCACATCTTAGCATTTTCCTCTAAAGAGAAAGAAAATAGTTTCAGTCTTACTATGTCTAATTTGATGCTTTGTGTATGTTGGGTCATGCACACTTTATAAAATTCTTTTAAATGCATTTAAGGACTCTCATTATCCAACCCATAAAATTTAGGAAGTAATTAAATTACTCCTACCTTTAATTTAATCATACCAGCATTTGGAGGTAAATTTATACATGAAGGTATGTTGGTATAATTAGGTTGTAAATAATCTCTTAATGTTTTTCTAAGAGATTTTTGGTTATGCCAATTATCCTCATGTGATCCACGTTGGTCCCATTGCTTATTATAATGCTTTCTCCTATTTCCATGTGGTAAATAATGATTTCTCCATGGATGTATATTATCATTAAATAGAGGTGGAGATCATCAACATCAAAAAGAGGATTATTCGTCCATGAGGAAACATCATTGTTATTCATGACGTGAGGTAGTTCATCATCATTAAAGAGGGGATTGTTTCTCCATGGAAAAATATCTTCTCTATTAATGCTAGGGTACAGACTACCATTTTGGTCATTGTGCAGATTTTGAATGAAACTGACCATGTCTCTATTTCTTTTTTCTTTCTTTTCCTCTTTTCCTCTTTATTTATTTATTATTATTATGAAAAAACTACTCTAACTAATGCAACCTAAATGCTAATGATAGGGCACAAAATTCAAACAACCTTAAGGCTAGCAAGTAGATAATTCTATTGTCTTGAATTTGTCTGGGGGAGAAGCTTTTAGATTAGCCTCCTCTAACGCTCATCCTCTCTTTCAGACTTACCCCACTGCTTACTAGTTATATTCTATACTAAGCAACTACTTCACACTCTCCTCAACTAGCCATAGGTAGTCTAAGTCATATAATGTGCTAGCAAAGCTAGTCATTTAAATACTAGAGTAATTGATCAGATAGGGGACACTGGAGTGGCAATGGATTGCCTCCTTCCAAGAGGGTCCGACGAGCATGTAGTCTCTATAGGTCTCTTCTAATTGATTTTAATTTAATTTGAAAGGCTGTGTTACGTGCTTGTGGTGATTATCCTAGGCAGGCCAAGATGTGGTTATGAAATTCACCCTTGATCTTGTGGGGTCGGGTGCCTTACTAATCAATTTTCACACTTTATGGCAGTTCAGTCAATATATAAATTACCTTAAAGTAATAAATGTACCTTACAATGCATTAAAAATAATAAACTAATGCAAAACCTAAAAAGTGCAATAGATATAAAATATGTGTTCTATATGCAATTATACTACCAACTAATGCAATTTTATTCTAATAATGCAGAACCTAGTCTAAATATAGCTAGTGCAATTACGGGTCGATCCTACGGGGACTTGACTTGAAAAGTTGGAGTTTACATGGAATTTAAATTATAGAATTAAGAAAAATAAAACTCAAATTTATTAACTAACCCATGAGTACATAGTTCTAAATTTAAAGAAATTAAATGCAATAACAATCTGAATGCAACTTTCCTATCTTGATCGTTGTGTCCTGCAATGAACAGGAATTAAAAATGCATAGTTTAAGAGTTAATCGAAAATAAGATAAACCTTGAATAAAGTAAAACATAGATAAGAATAAGATAGAATAGGAATGAGACAAATAATGACTCAGATGAAATTAAAACAAGGCAACGAAGGACAGAACTGGAATTTGATTGAAAATTGATATAGTTAGAATACTTGAATAATATCTAGAGCATTATTCATGAATAGTACCAAAGCACTAGTTATGAACAGTACCGACGAATGGAGATGAAGAACAGAGATGCGACATCACTTTTAACTACAAATTTGAGATGGAACCAAAAATGGGTTCTGAGTGAAACAATGATACCCAACAACTGGAATGAAAATCAAGTGAATCAAATTAAGAAATCACTCCAAAGTAGAGAGGAAGCTAGAGAAAGAAAGCACAGTAAACAGAGATGGAAACCCACTTTAATAGGAGCTAAAGTGAGATGGGAAATTGGGAAACGAAGCGAGCAATGTATGGCATGAAGATGGTACTAAAGTCACAGAACCAAAAGTGGCTGGAAACTGAGACTGACAAGAACAAATTGAACAATACTGGTAGACCATAGGTGGAGAAAACATGAGAGAGAGAGAGAGAGAGAGAGAGATTCAAGTTTATGTGGTGATCAGGGGAGACGAAGAGGAGATATTGGGTGAAGAGGGAGAAGGAACAGGATTGGTGCTTGTCGGGCAGAGCAGAAAGTAGGGAGAGAAAATAGTGGTGCATCAGGCAAAGGAAGAGAACTAGTGAGGTGCGATGCAAGCTTCGGGCACGATGCTATTGGCTACAGAGGTGCTTGCTGGTGGTGCAGTGAGGACTTGGGGTGTTGGTGAGCTTAAAACGAGAGTGAGAGGGGAAGATAAGGAAGAGGTTTGGTAAGAGGGTAGTGCGGTAATGGATGCGATAGATCAATGCGGTTCTTTTGTGGTAAAGAAGAGCTGAGTAATTCTGGTTCTCGCAGTGATCGAGGGATGTGAGGAGGAGAGAGCAGGTGAATGAGAAGGATAATAGGGAGAGGGAAAGTGAGATAGGGGTGCTGGTGTGGGGCAGGGAAAAACCTGATAGAGAGAAAAGTGCATGAGAGAGATAGAAGCAGAGAGAGAACGGTGACAAATAGGAGAATGAGAAAGAGATTGTGAGGGAAATAGAGAAACAAAGAGATGGAAAAAGGGTAGCTAGGAGAGGATTTGAGAGAAAAGATTGGGAAAGAAGGGCTGGTGTTGTCAAAGAAGAGAGAAAGAGACAAAGAGTGAAAGGTGGGTGAATAGGAGAGGCGGAGAGGAATAGTCCTTCCGTCTCTCTCCCTGAAGAGGAAACAAAGATGAAAAAGTGTGACACCCTAAGTTTTCTAAACCTTTTTCTAATTACATATAATAATCATAATAATTTGTTTTATAAAATAGGCGAGATCCTTGAAAATAAAAACTCATAATTAACAGAGATATCACAGTGTACAAGAGAAATGTCCAAAAGAAAACCCTAAGGGCCATTCAAGATCCAAAACCACAGTAATAAATAAGAATCAAATCATTGATATGTTGAGCATGCTTAATCTAAAACCACGACAAATCAACATAGTCGTGAAAAGACAGTAACAATAACATATCCAAAATCCACCAGGGTCTGTCCATGATCACCACATCATACACATATCAGCAAGTAAAGGTACACTATACAAAAGTGTGGGTCCAAACAATCCAAAATATCAACATCCATGTATTGCCCAAAAACTCTAACTACAAGTTTGAAAGACATAGACTAATCTGTCTTTGAAGTACAAAAAGGTAGATGGTTCTCAAGGTCCTTGCTCAAATCAACGTTGCTCCCATTCAATAAGAAATACATTGAAATCATGTGGCGCAAAATATCAATGTCATGGTAAATCTTATAAGATAAAACATATACAAGACACGTCAATTCATCCGACGTCTATAATGAATAATGCATGAAAATCATGTATGAACAAATCGATATCAAATCTAATCATCCTGGCATGCAAGGCATGAGCAGCACATGGATATATATCTATCAAAAGTAATAAGAATCTGTCTCCATATAATAATATAAAGGCATGTCATGATAAACAGGGCACTGTGCACAATCAAGCCCTAAGAGTGTCTTAACTACAGTCACATCAATGGTAATGAGTACTCATCCCAAACATAGGGTCCCTTGCCTGTAGCTCGCACACCTAGTAGCTTGCCCAACTCATAAGCTCACCCACATAGGCTTCACCTTACATACCTCTCACACTGTGGGTATACATACCCAAATGCACTGCATGGACATGCAGAATAAATGCATGAGCTACTATGCTGCAGTGGCAACCACTCCAAGGTTCCAACCGCTACAGCTCATTGTTGACACTGAAACGGGAGACTACTATCTACCATGCATGGGGGCTAGTTAGACTCGCGTGGGTGCCTTGCCCATGTTTACCACAAACTGCACGCAGTTCCCAACATACCAGGGCTGGTGTCTATCATCCACAAGTTTAGAGGCTGGGTGACCAACCCTACAACCCTCCTAGCATAATACCCATCGGGCAGAAGCACTCATAAATAAATAAACCATGATTCAAGAATAAAAAATCCGTGCATAATCCTTCTCGATAAAACCAAATCGAGAGAGTAATTCATTATATCAACATCATGCATCGAAAAATCAATGTATATCATCTTCAAATAAATAAATCGATGCAACATAAAATGTATTATGAAGCAGTGCATAAATTATGCACAAAAGGAGTAGCTAACATATCGGCAATACATGTTGAAAAGTAATCTCATGCAAACATGGTAAGATATAAAAAACCATGCTTCAAAGTTCTCAAGTAGTACATCATGATTTAAGAAATCATGGAAAAATCTCAAATGCAATCACCTATCTCAAAACATAGTACTTTAATCAAGCATGTAAGCTATATTACATTGTGCACTTTGACGTACCTGTCACATCATAAATCATCGATCTCTTGGTGTTCTCACATCTCAAAATAAACAAATTCAAGTGATAACTTTCCCGATTTGGCAGTTAATCCTACATTAACGGCCCAGATCATCTGATTAACCCCCTATTAGGGCAATCCTGACCTAGATGTTGGTCTTTCTAACATCTAGATTGTTATCTGCCATCTTTGATCGTCAATCAATGTCATGATTCATTCAATTAATATCTCTTAATCAATAAAGGGTTAATCTCTTTCATCTTATGAAGTTTGGAGACGATCCAACCATTGGATTGCTCCTTATCACTTATAATCAACATCTGATCATCAATTCCAATTATTTTCATCATGATCCATCTAATATTTATATGTTTGATTAGTGATTTACATGTATGTCCTTAATTACGCGTTGATATGACAGTTAGATCCCTCTTTAATTAGCCATTCTTAAGGCACCTGATTAGATCAACGGTCAAGATCACTTTTTTTAACAATCACATGAGATTTGTTTTTCTAATCTCCTAGATCATCTCATATTTGATGCATATAATCATTTTTTAAGGCTTGATCATCCATTGATTAGCCTAATCTAGGTTATTTAATAGTATTTTTTGATTTGGATATTTTAAAAGTGTTCAAATGAAGGTTTTCAAGGCAAATCTAGGTCTATGTTGTTAAGACGATCATGATGGATGTCTCAAATCATGATTTGGACCCCTGTAGCTCCCAAAATCGAGCTTTTAGTGAATGGGCAGCTCAGATTAATTGATTTTAAATCAATAAATAAATCATTTGTCACAGAGACGTGCACTATGTGATGCATGTACGGAATGTGCAGGAGCATTCCGCCTCACGTTGGAGACGCCACAGATGCTGCGCGCATCCTGCACGTCTTCGACAGCCTCCTAGGCACAACCTGATTGGGTCGCTATCGTTGGTGGCAACACTAACAGCGTCCAAATCTTGTGATTTTTACACCATTCTGACCGAATTTTCACATACATTCACTTTATGACATTCCCATCCATTGATTTTGCATGAATATAAGGTTTTTACTCGATTTTTATCACGTTTATAAAAAAATTTCCCCTTTACTGTTTTTCGGTGTCCTTAGCTGTTGGATTTCCATGAGATTTCATGGGTTTGTTCATTGTTTCATCATGTGCAAGATGAATAGTTCAGATCATCCATCTGATGTTGTTTCATTAGTTTGTTTCCACAATAGGAAAATTAATAGACAAGAAACCCGGAACTGTGGAGGGGAAAGGGGGTAGCCTACCTTAAGTCAGGCTGGCTGGAGGAGAAGAAATTTTTCGCACCAAGGGAGAGAAGTTTCCGTCGCACATGAGAGAGGTGAGCTACGTCATTGTCGGCGTCAGGCGTCGTCGTTGGTGTGCGGGGAACGAAGAGGGGAGTTATGGCGGGGGAGTAATAGAGACAAGCATTAATGTGGGGGGGGGGTGTCAATGTTTGTCCTCGTGGGCCCCACAAATGTAATTACTGTTTTACCCCTTATATTTTTATTAAATGAAGAAATTAAAATAATTAGTCATTTTTCCTCAAATTTTTTATTTTAGCATTCTTAGTGACGTTGAATTCCATTTCTCGTGTACATTTCAAATATTGAGGTTTTAGCTCATGATTTCATCTCTGAAAATTTCAAATCCGTAATTCTTCAGTTTTAACAAAATTTCAAAATTCCACGCAATTATGTATTTTTCCAAAATTTAGAATTAGCGAGTATCACAAGAAGCCCCCCTTCTGAAGTGCTCTCATGTATAAGAAGGGTAGCTCTCTTTCATACATGGGTAGCCCATCCCTTTTCATCATTTTCTTTTTGTCTTTCCAATGCTAGTGTTTGCCATGCTTCCTCGTGCTATGAGCCTTGTGCTGTCCAGGTGTGGGCAGCATGCTTCCAATGCTTAAACTATGCAACCTATCCATGTAAAGTGGGGCCCATTAGATCTTTCCAAAATCTAGTACCTATCAGGTTGATCCGAGCCGTCCAAGGTTTTTGGTTAATCTGCAAAACAAAAGACTAAGTTAGAATAATCTATCCATTCATTATCCATCTGATTAGCCTAATGATCATCTAACCGTTAAATCTTTAGATCAATGATTAGATAATTAATTGAGCTAAAATCAATATAAAATTGTTGAATTGATCAGTTAGATGACCTAATTAAATGCTAATCGAGGATTATTTTAGACAAATTTCAACACTTAACAATAGTCCCACCACAACTTGAAGCTGACTGCCAATACATTGGCATGACTGGACCCTTCGTCTTGCCTCTTAACTTATGGCACGAGCTGAATTAAGGAAAATGATATCTACACACTAGTTTCCTAGTCCCTTATACTTCAACAACATTGGCATGACTTGAACTACGACGTGTTCTTCTCAATATCACTGTTTGTATTTCGAAAGCACTCTAAAAGCATCTCATGTTTTCAGAACGAGTAGTTCAATATTCATGATTACGTGGCATCCTCAAAGCCTTACATCATACTTTCGAGCAATTTGTGGATCATGGATCATGAATGTTTTGAGGGGAGCCTTGACGCAATAGTAGAGTTGTTGTTGTGTGACCTTAAGGTCACGGGTTCAAGGCATGAAAACAACCTCTTACAAAAATACAAGGTAAGGCTGTGTATTATTAACCCTTGTGGTCTACCCTTCCTCAAACCCCGCATATGCAGGAGCTTCGTGCACCAGGGCTGCCCCTTTTTTAAGATCATGAATTTTCTGAATGTCGGTCATAAGAGACTGATTAGATAACTAAGAGATCAAAAGAGTTTTTTGGAAGAAAATCTACTGATGCATGTCACAATGCTCCTAACAAGCCTAGTTCATAGACTAAGCACGAAGCTCCTGCATATGTAAGCTTTTGGGAAGGGTTAAACTGCTGTTTCTACGCTTCGAACCGGTGACCTCAAGGTCACGCGACAACATATCTCTCTCCCTCTCTCTATATATTTTGAGAAAGAAAATTGGACACAATAATAATTGTTGTACAAATATAACTGGAGGGCATTTTCTAATTATGTTAATCCCACCCACTCGCTCTTTGTATCACTCTGAAATTATGCTTGCCATCCTAGTGTAATTTTTAGATTAAGACTTGTGCCCTTCAACTTGTCATGGTAAGTGGGTGGTGGCACGTGATTTCCTCTATTAATGATATGTTAGTTGCATGTCATATCCATCCTTAAGTGTTGTTTTGCCACCAAATCTTGTGAGCTACCATAAGTGAAATGATACAGAGAGGACCGTTACCCATAAAATCATGAACTAATTGGCATAGTAGCAGATCCGATCCACCCAATTAAAGCCCACTAGCATAATAGGGTGCCATTTAACAACTAAGTTTTTTAGACGCTAAAATTATCCAAATCACATGTTTTTTATTTATATAACATATTTAAATAAACGAGTGGGATGAATTAAAAGTGGGCATCTGCTGTCATTTTAATATTCTTTGATATTATTATTGATCAATGATAAAAATTTCTTTCAAAATATGATAAATAATTACTTAAGTAAAAAAATAAAAAAAATTATAATAAATAATTTTATCTTGCATTTTATAAGAGGTTGTTTTGATGCTTTAACCATAATTCTAAATTAGACAGCGATAACTCAACCACTGTGGCAGGGTCTCTTTCAAAGTGCTTAGAGGTATAAATGATACATTTTCTCGGGACTTTTATTTTTACGAGACTGAAAACACAACTTAGAAGAAATAATGCGACGTGGCAATCGTTAATTTGTAGGTAGTCGCATGCAAGTTTCAACCACTTTTCGGAGAAAACGGACGATAGACTTTTCTCCAATAGATACCACCCTGCTCAACTGTGGGTAGTAACTGATCCTCTTGTTCCTGCAAGACCATGGCAGCCAGAAACAGCAGCCAGGAAGTTCCTTCAGGAGAGATCTCCAGAAGCGATTTTCCTCCTGGTTTCGTCTTCGGAGTAGCCACCGCTGCTTATCAGGTGACAAATCTCACTTCCCCTTCACTCTTGTAGCCTGCCTTCCACTTCTTTTTCGTTTCTTATGTTTGAATCTGCTTAAGAATGTATGGATATCTTTCTCGTGATTTTTTGGAATTAAGCTCCTATCTTGACATTCAGTTTCCTTTTGTTTTGATTTCTTGACTTTCTTCTTGCATGCATCTGATATTTGAGCTTGTATCACATTTCTTTGCTGCAACCTTCGACATCTTTAACTTTGGCTTATCTGTTCCGATCTCTGCTCTAGAAGTTTCCATCTTGAGACTCTTATGGCCTGAAACTAGTGTTTTTTCTAGTCTCTTTCTTCCTTCTCTGCCATCCGAGTGTTCATCTAATCACGATACGGCCTGCTTGATACGCGCATGAAATGATCTACTTATTGTATCCTTTGAACTTTTGGTTCAGTTAGATTGTTTAGTGTCTTGCTTGCACGAGGAATGCTTAGCTAGAGTGTAATGCGTTATTTGGACGCAACTACAATGAGGCGCAACCACTATTACAATAGTGGGCCGCCTTTGGTTGATCCACATCACCCATTTCATAGGCCTTAATTCTATCTAACATCCAATTAATGTAGATTCCGTTAGTAAATGCAGAATAAAAATCTAGGCACATGGTCCTGCGGACATTAGAGATTTCCAACATAAGAATTATCCCAGCCAAACATTAGTTCCTCATTATATTACAATGTAATTGTTGCCCTTATCACAGCGTTCTTCTTGCTTCTAATTGTTGCCTTTGATTAAGGATTGTAAACTGCATCTTTGTCTATGGTAAATCAAGTTGTATGATTAATTCATGCACTTAGCTCGGTTAGTCATGTGCCTTGTCTCACAACCAAAAGGTTGTGGTTCCAGACAACACACCATACAAGAAGAAAAGGGGAAAATCAAGTTACATGCTCAATGCACATAGAACCGTTGAGCACCATCCCCTTATCTTTCTTTTTCTTCATTGAAAATTTTTCTAGTCTTTACTGTCTAATTTAGAACACATTGATAGAGCTAAGACATGGAGATGGCTCCAGTGGATCAATGCATGCATGAGAGTGGCTGCTCTTGTGGCTCCCAGCTGACATGTAATTGTGAGTTACTCTTCTGAATTTTTTGTTTCTTAAACTGCTACATGTGTTTATGTTACTGTTCTTGATAACTTGGAAATATATTTTGGTGATGTTATGGTGTTACTACTTAGGCATTTGGTAATTAGGTTAGGATTAACCATTAGCAGCTTGATTAGGTGAGCAAAGAGTTGGATTCTCCTATCATTGCCATCAATTTGGATGGGCTGCTGATGCATTTACTTATATTAGAGGATGTTTTCTCCACTGCAAATACATAAAGACCAACTGAGCACCGTCTTCTGATCTTTCCTGTTTCCTCAAGCTCTATTCAGGCCTTTCTTATCTTATTTAGAGAGATCGTTCCATTGGAAATATGGTTTATATATGCATGTGAGAGTGGCTTCTCTTGTGGGCTGCAACCCACATTCAACTATAACTTTGAAGCCTTGAATTTTAATAATTTTTAGCCGTCAATGTGTTTGATTTGATACTTACAATTACACCCAACCAATGGGATTAATTGATGAGTTTCCCACATACCAGTTAGACAATATTGGTGTTTCATCATCATATTCATGTCTGAGATCTTTATTTGCAAACTTGACATTTACGTTAGTTTGATCTCTATGGTCATTCCTTCTAAGATTTTGATGTGTGGAAAAGACAATACATTCTTTTACTTCTCTCTCCCCCTGTTCTGTCCTTGTTCTATTTTCCAAGAAAAGTTGCATTTGCTGCACTATTATGATCTTCAAGAGTTTATGTTTCATTTATCTGAATTGAAATTCATCTCTCTTCTTTCAGCAGCACCATTCAGATGCTTTGAGGTCACAGTTTCATTTTCTATAAATTGATGCTTTCCTGTTTACAATCCATTGCTGCCATCATCTTTAGTTTGTAAATGAGTAAACCATTTTTTTTTCCCTTGTCTTTGTAATTCCATTGGCTTCTTCACTTAATTCTCTTAGACTGCATATTGAATTCTCTACCTAGGAAGTCTCTCTGGATATGTTAATCTATCTTTACTACATCTACTTCATCAAATTCGTATTACATATTTTTAGGTTGAAGGGGCAAGTAAGGAGGGAGGCAGAGGTGACAGCATTTGGGATGTTTTTTCACACACAGAAGGCATGCATCTCCTAGGCCCTTTCAAAACTGTTCCAGCATTGTTTTCTTTAGCTTGACATGCTCAAGTTTGAAATTTTGTTCCTAGTTACAAAGGTTTTGCATTTACTATGCTTTTTGCTTAATTTACCAGGAAAAATCAAAGATGGTAGCAATGGAGACATTGCAGTTGACCAATATCATCGTTACAAGGTTAGAGAGTTCTCCATCTTTAGGTGATAATGATGACGTCTTATTCAGATAATGATGCATTACAATGTTTGCTGACAAATAACTAATGATTTTGCTAAACATATGAAAATGTGGTTCTCCTTACTTGGAGGGGGTCGGGATCAATAACTTTCTTATTGCATGAAGAAACTGGTCCAACAAAGCCTGCAATTGGGTGCTATTGATGCATTTCTGTTTTGGAACCATTAGTGCATATTGTTCTCCTGTACTCACTATCCAAGAACAATGTTGTTTCAACCCTTTGGATGGAATAACATACTTTTCTTATTAGATATTTTTTCTTCTTGAAATAATCTCTGCACCATTCCATATTTCTTTGAAAGAACTGGGCATTTCAATCATGCATGCATATCTTTCTTGTATTGAATGAACCTGATTTCATTGCCTCTGAGGATTGTGTTGTTTGGGTATAAACAATCATATGCAGTTCCATTTTCGAGGGACAAATGTGTGATATCAAATTCATTCAAGAAACATGCATGTATTATATTTACACCTAGAAATCCAACCTAGATTTTTATGGTCTTGGCTTGGTATAAGTTCATAGTATGTGCATCCAATTCTTTGTCTACACATTAATAACTGAAAGCCTATACAAAATTTCTATGAACTCATAATATAACTAAATTATTGCAAGTTGGTTGGTTCTTCTATGTTTACATTGAGGAATATGAAGACTGAAAAATTTGCGTCAGTTGTTTTGTTTTTTTCCTTAAACTTAAGCTTTTGCCTATGCACACTATTCTCTAGTTCTAAGACTTTTGATGCAGGAGGATGTGGAGCTTATTGCAAAACTGGGATTTGATGCTTATCGTTTTTCTATATCTTGGTCCCGTATTTTCCCTGGTACTGTGTTCTATTCTTTTGGGTCACTTCCATATTAACCAGTAAGAAAGCTCACTCTCTCTCTCTCTCTCTCTCTCTCTCTCTCTCTCTCTCTCTCTCTCTCTCTCTCTCTCTCTTGATGCAGAGATTTATTTGTTTTATCTATGAGCTTTCAATTATCACTATATTTTGACTCTTGCTATTGATTGGTTGGACTCTCTCTCTTTTGGGTCACTTCCATATTAACCAGTAAGAAAGCTCACTCATTTCTCTCTCTCTCTCTCTCTCTCTCTCTCTCTCTCTCTCTCTCTCTCTCTCTCTCTCTCTCTCTTTTGATGCAGAGATTTATTTGTTTTATCTATGAGCTTTCAATTATCACTATATTTTGACTCTTGCTATTGATTGGTTGGACTCTCTCTCTCTCTCTCTCTCTCTCTCTCTCTCTCTCTCTCTCTCTCTCTCTCTCTCTCTCTCTCTCTCTCTCTCTCTCTCTCTCTCTCTCTCACACACACACACACACACACACACACACACACACACACACATTATGTATATTAACATCGAACAAGCTCACTTTGGCAGAATCGGGCCATCTGTTGGTTTGATTCTCTTTACATCTTGAAGGCCTGATTTCACAATGAAGATAGATACCTAGCGAGCTGCAAGTTAGGTTCTTGTTGGAACCTATGTTTATGATAGAATAACCAATGAGTTTGTCTAAGTAAATACTAGCATCTATAGATGATTTTGGCTGTGCCGAGCATGTATGCTATTGTCTCTACCACTTTGAGTGTGTTTTTGTGTGCGGGTGCATTTGCTTGTAGGCACTCACATTTACATGCATATCTATAAGTTAAATCTTATTTCTTATGAATCAGCATTCCTTCTGGAGATTTTACATAATTGTGATACTTTTTTGATGGAGTTGAAGATCTCTTCAAATAATATCTTAATTATTTTGAACTGCCTCCCATCCCCCAAAAATTTTGGTTGAAGAACTTGCTACTTATGTTTTGACTATCACATAATACAAATTATCTAGTATTTATCACAAGCTACCTTACAATGTTGATTATTGGTGTAAAGTTATCCTTCTCTCTCTGCCACATAGCATAATTGTAAATTTTCCATTTTGCCAAAGAGATCCTGAAACTCTTTTCAAATCCCTTAAGTATCACTGGGGTGTCAACAGCCATCTCCAGTTGTGAAATATCATAATGTAAATAATACTGCTCACATTCTTGGGGGCCTCTAGTTACAAAAGATGACTTATTGCCAAATGTAATCAGGTTAAGGAAGGAGATAATGTCTTAATGATCTATGCTATATATTACTTGTTTGCTGCACGCACCCCCCACTACCTTTTTTTTGCTTCTCCACGTATGTACAGACCATGACAATTTTAAGTTGTTTCTGATTTCTTGTGCATATATTCTGTTCATTACTGGCTGCATCAAGATTAAATTTTGATCAGCTATTATGTACTTCTGTTGTCACGCCTGTAGATGGATTGGGAATTAAAATCAACCAGGAAGGACTTACCTACTACAACAATCTTATCAATGCTCTTCTTGAAAAAGGTGCCACGCCATTTATTTTCATGCTAAATCTTCATGACTCCTGCAGCCATTACTGACGTATATTATCATTCAAAAAGAAAAAATATTAATGTATATATTACACTTACAGACATTCAACCATATGTGACATTATATCACTGGGACCTTCCTTCTCATCTTCATGAGGCAGTTGGAGGATGGTTAACTGAGAAAATTGTGTAAGTGAAGAAAATTTCATGCTTGTTTTAGTTCAAAACTGGTTAGAAATGGCAATCTTCTTCATTGTCTGTGTGGAGCCTATATTGTGCTAAAGTTGATGGGCTTTGTGTTGAACAAATGTTGTTTGTTATAATTGTTGAATATAGCATAGTATTGTATAACTTTACTTAGCCTTAGTCTTAGTTTTGTTTTGTTTTTAGTCCCACATTGTACAATTAGGAGCATGTAACTATCCTTGTTTAGTATATATGTGTGTTAAGTGTGAGGTGCAAAACTACCAACACACATTAACATTCACCCATTCTAAGGGTATCTCTCTATCTCTCTCTCTTGGCTCTACTTTAACATGGTATCGGAGCCATGGCTCTGGCAACATGTGAACTTATTTGGCTGAAACAACTACTCTAGGAGATGAAATTCGGAGAGGATGGAAGTATGAAGCTAATATGTGATAATCAAGCAGCCTTACATATTGCATCTAATCCCTTTTTCCATGAAAGGAACAAACACATAGAAGTGGATTGTCATTTTATTAGAGAAAAGATCTTGTCGGGATGTATTGCTACTAGCTTCGTCAATTCAAATGATCAACTAGCATACATCTTCACAAAATCTCTTAGAGGACCTCGAATTAAATACATTTGTAACAAGCTTGGTGCATATGACTTATATGCTCCAGCTTGAGGGGGAGTGTTGAATATAGCATAGTATTGTATAGCTTTACTTAGCCTTAGTCTTAGTTTTGTTTTATTTTTAGTCCCACATTGTGTAGTTAGGAGCATGTAACTATCCTTGTTTAGTATATATATGTGTTAAGTGTGAGGTGCAAAATCACCAACACACATTCACCCATTCTAAGGGTTTCTCTCTATCTCTCTCTCTTGGCTCCACTTTAACAATAATCATGTTTCCTAAATATGTTGTTCTTATATTTTCAAATGCTATTAAGCAAGATAATTTGGGTAAATTAGGTTACAGATGTACTAATGAATTTGAATATAGAAAACCTACCAAAACATTACCATGTGGTAGACTTGTTCTGGGTCCACATAAGAAGAAACTCCATATTTATTGGTGTTGAATACTTGTGTCCAAGTGGGTCCTTTTGCAACCATATCTCTTTACACCCCATCAAGTGGTGGAAGCTTTTTGTAGCACTGGATGCTGTACATTTTAGAGATCCAATGGGTCTTTCCAAAATCCAAATACCTTTAGATCTTTGGAGGTCTAGCAAGAGGACTCAAGGCTAATGGTTCCTTTTGCTTCTGCATGGTTCAGTTGGAGCGAGCAGTTGAAGTAGATTTATTGAGGACAAAGTGAAGGAGGTGAATATATTTTTTAATGTAAAAGTTCTGCCTCATTATTTCATGTGCCACAAAAGAGCATAATTTAATATTTAATCATTTCAAGACAATTCTTGTAACTGGAAAACACTTATGCTTGACAAAGTTAGAGAAAACCAAAGAATGTGTACCAAGTGGTTTCCCCTCCTGAGGTCATTTAAAGTTGATTTAGATGGAACCTCACTGGTAATCCACACCTTGCCAGTATAACTAGTGCAATTCTTAATCATAAGGGAAGGTTACAGCCTCCTTTCTGGTTCTGTTTGGTAGGAAATCTTTTAATGAGTAAGAGAACCATGCAGTATTAGAGCCGACTTAGATGGAATGAACTTTTTAATCTGAACCTTGTCAGTATAGATGGTGCAATTCTTAATCATGAGGAGCAAGTAATGGCCTTTTATCCAGTCCTTTTTGGTTGGAAATTTTCTGATGATGGGTGATTGGCAAGGCTTCTACTATCCGGTTTATTAGATTCTATCAGATTTTGACTTATAAAATTATATGATAAGATCTTCCATAATCTGATAGACCGGATTATATAAGCCTTGCCAATCAGCCTTCTAGATGACCATGTTCTTTGACATGTCTTACATTATATGAGAAAATCCCCCAAGTCCAATAAACTGGATTATATGAAGAGGTCCATGCTCTTCTGACAAGTCTTACATTCATACCTCAAATGGGCGTTGAAAATTTTATGCCTGTGATTCCTCATATGTATATCTAGGGCTAAGTTCACTTCATCTGGTTCTTAGTATTTCTCCTTTTCATTGATGCTTGTAAAGTTCAACAAATCTTTTGTTCTGTTGCAGTCTAACTTGGAAGAAATTTTGGTTTGATTTGTTGTTTAACAAAGGGTGGATTTTATGCCGTGAACATGCAGAAAATACTTTGAAGTTTATGCGGAAGCTTGCTTTGCCAATTTTGGGGACAGGGTGAAGCATTGGATCACGATTAATGAGCCCCTTCACACAGCAGTTAATGGTTATGGCCAAGGAATATTTGCTCCTGGGATAAATAAAGATTCATCTGCACAATACTTGGCTGCACACTACCAGCTTTTAGCTCATGCAGCAGCTGTTGCCGTGTATAAGGATAAATATAAGGTACGCAAAATAAACGAATCATGTGTTACTATTTTTAGTCTTGTCAGGCCCTTATATCATTGTATTACAATTAATGTAATCACCAAATGAAGCAGTTCTAGTTCTCAACATGGAAATGATACAGACATATAACTAATATCACATCAGCTTCTGCAACCTATATCCTTTTCAGTTGCTTGGCTACTATCAAAATTCACAATTTCATACCTGAAGTGGTAAGGGATTGTTGATTAAGACAGGACAAGATTTGTAGCCTAACTAATCTCGCTCATGACCCGGTAAAATTGAGTATTGTTAAAACAATCCAGTTTTACTACAACCAGAGCTAGGAATTACATGTTGGGAGGATTTAATAAACTGAAATATACCGTAACGTGTTGGAAAATGTAGTTTTACTAGAAACAGAGCTAGGAATTACATGTGGGCAGAATTTGATATACTGAAACATGAATCACCAGCTTTTTTTTTTATTTACAAATTCAATAAAAAACTAGAGACATGAAATATCTATTTATTTAAAAAAGGCAGCCTGGTGCATGAAGCTCCCGTTTATGCAGGATACGGGAAGGAGAAGACCACAAAGGGTCTAAAGTATGCAGCCTTACCTTGCATTTTTGCAAGAGGTTGTTTCCATGCTTTTGCTCTGATACCAGTCTTTACATGCACAACAGATGAAGGAATTGAGAGTCCTCTAGGAAAATAGTAAGTTTCAACAGATAGAATCTTTATCTGTTAGACTTGCTAAGCTTCTCATAAAACCCATCAAGTTGCATTTGTCATCTTTTCAGAAGCTAACAGATGTGTTCTGAATATTTGTGATATTTTATTACACCAATTCAAATAGTTTAGGAAAGTGCAAGTTCATTTGTTTAGTACAGAGAATGCAAACTTAAATCTGTTTTCTATTCTGTTTATATTGATTACACCATCACATAATGGTCGCTACTATAACGGTGCGCTATTTGGCCTGGTCTAGGCCAAGCAAGGTGGGGAAATCGGGTTGGTCGTTGATTGCGAGTGGGCAGAACCATTTTCAGATCAAATGCAAGATAAAAATGCTGCAACAAGACGCCTTGACTTTCAGCTTGGCTGGTACTTCTTCTTAAATCTGTTGCTTTTGGGTTTCATAGTTGTTGACAACTATTTGTGATATTTAAATTATTTTGATGGAAAAAACACTCAGTACAAAAATACTAAAGGAAATTAATCTTGAATAATTTTTTAGGCAATAAGGAAGCAAGTAAAATAAAATAGGCTACTGTAAGGCTTAAGACTGATGTATAACTGTGTGGAGAAAAGGTTAGGTTTTGACCCAAGAATCAGATGAATTCTTCAGGCTGTAGCAGATATAAGAAATGCGAAGACACTAATCCTGCACAACTTATTCTTATATAGTTCCCTCTTCTAGTATTTTCTGATGAAAATATGGAGTTTTCTGGTCTTCCTCCTTCAGCCATTTCATTCTAGATTCAGTCCTCTGAAAGTTACATCCTGACAAGTTGTTGGATTTCCCTTTTTAGGTCTATCCACTTATCATTATTCTTTGCTAAAACCATATATTCTCTTTTACTGTCATAGCTAACTTCTTGAAGCATTTGGGCCTTCATCCTTCCTACTTTGAAAGAATTTCTTGTTTGTTGTCTATATCAATATCTCTATCCTCATAATTTTGAGTTCGGTTTGAGGACAATGCCTGTTCTACTTGGATCATAGTAGGTGTAACTAGGTAATCTTATGTCAAATCTTGCCATATACCATATAAAGGATAAGATCTAGATATCTCTCCTTGCCTGAAAATGGATTACTAGTTTCCAGCTTGCTCTTCACTAGAGTTGATGGAGAACAACTGTTATAGGCTCCTATTTGTTTATAACAAATCAATTGACAAATCACACTATCTGATTAATTGAAAATCTTTTACTGCTCTCTTCTTAGGTATTTGATGTTGAATGATTTTGGTAAGTTTTTTTCTTTTCATAATTTCCACAGGGATGAGAGAATCATTAGGAACTTCCTTAGTGATAATCTCCTCTATGTTAGACATAATGAAATCTATTTGAAAATTAAAAGTTATCTTTACCTTTTATTTGATACACAAATCTTCTAACAACTTAATTGTTAAGAAATGTCTAATAGCTTATTTGTTGATAATTGCATGGATGTGGGGTTGCATTGGGTGTGTGTATCTGCATCTCTGCAGACTTGTGTGCCTTGCTAGTGTGTCTGTGCATTTGTTTGTCTGCATGTGTGTTCATCTCTTGCATGCGTTGCCTGTATGCGTGCACATGAATGCACGTATGTGCACATGCAATACCTTTCCCTTTGCTAAAGCTTTTTGTTTTATGCCAGCTGATTGATGGCACCTACTTCTATGACTATATTTTATTTCTTTTCATCTATTAATTGACCGAGCTTATATGGCTGTAAGATAAAAATGCTCATCTTGTAGAAATAGTTCTATACAGAAGGAATTAGTGAATCCTTTCTATTCATTTTCAACTAAACAAATCATTCTTTATTTCAAACTTTAGTAAAGTGCTCACAAGAAAACAGTGGAATTTAACTTCAGTCAAGCTGAATTTTTTTTTTTTTTTGAAGATGTTGAAGTCTTTGTAGTGCGTCATTCACATCTTCAAATAAAAGCTTATTAGATCATTGGGAATCTCACGTCATCAACACTTTGTATACAGTTGCCATCAGTTTTCCTTTCTTATGAAGAAGTTTTCTAAAGCTTTGCCTTTTATTGTCTTCTTTATTTTCTGCTGAAGGTACCTAGATCCAATATATTGTGGAGACTATCCTGCTGTCATGCGTGAGAGACTTGGAGATCAGCTTCCGAAATTCTCAGAGGAGGAAAAAGTATTACTACGGAACTCACTTGATTTTGTGGGTCTAAATCACTACACGTCGAGGTTTATTGCTCATGTATCTGAAACACCAGAAGAGAATGTTTTCTATAAAGTACAAGAGATGGAGAGAAGAAGTATTCACATTTATACCTTTCAAAGTTCTATTATTATGTACAGTTATTATGTGCTTTCTGTCAAGTTTGAACCTAATTTTCTTTTGTTATCCTCAGTTGAATGGCCAGGTGGAGAGATAATTGGCGAGACGGTATGACCTCTCTCTCTCTCTCCCATTGGCATGGAATTTGGCTTTATTTTGTTTTCTCATTATTAAAGAGAATTTGACAAGAGAACAAGTTCTGCTGCAATAGTTAAGAACTGCAGAAGTATATTTTTTTATAATGGGACTAGCATTCCTATATCTGTACGTTCATAAGAACAGCATGAATGAAAAATGATAGGATTGCCTCTCGCTTTCTTTGCTCTATGAAAATGACTCTGATTATATCTATGATCTACATTCCATTTTACGTGTTTGTGTATAATTTAGCTTCCTGGAGGAGCTGAAATGCCTTTGCATCATCACTAATGTTCAGAAACTTGGTAAATACCAGAGAACCAACCAAACCTAAATTCTTATTCTAGACCTTGTCTGGTCAATCATCAACTTTATTCAAACTTTATAGACCACCAAGTTTCTTGTTGAACCGTCTAATTCAGAAATCCATAAAACAATTTCCAAGTATATTTGCCATTTCTTAACATTGCTAATACTAACCAGGATGTTTTCATTGCAAATATCTAAGAATTCCTTTTTCTTTTGCAGGCAGCATCTGAATGGCTTTATGTAGTCCCCTGGGGCATTCGAAAAGTTCTCAATTACATAACTGAAAGATACCACAGGCCTCCTATATATGTTACTGAAAATGGTACTTTTTTTGGATATCTGGATTAATTAAAAGAAAGAAGCACCATCAAATCTCTAGTAGCCTTCAAAACCAAGATATTTCACATTCCTTGAGACTCCATTTGGAAAATATTTGGATTAGATGTACACTAGGATTGATCTGTAGTTAACTTTTAGCTTTCTTTGTTAACCTTAGGTTAGTTGTCTGTGTTTTGCATACTTGTTGATCTGCTTTTTCTTGCATAGATAAATGGAAATCAATATTATATAATAACTGCATGGATGGGTGAACATGTCATTGTTATCCCAGATCCCCATGATGATCACAATTTCTGGAAAGATTTTTAGAAGAAGATGACAGAAATCATTTTCACTCGACAAATATTGATATCATAAGGCACATACCATTGAGACTAGTAAACTCACATGCACATACAAGTATATTAGTTGGAAAGAGAAAAGGAAAGAGCGTTTTATGAGGAGAGTTGTTGGGGAGATTACTTAAGAAGTTGATTCCTATCTCTCTTCTTAGTGGCACATATCACTCTCTCTCTCTCTCTCTCTCTCTCTCTCTCTCTTACATAGAATGCCCCTTGGCTTTCTCTAATTCTTATGCAAAACCTCTTTCCCTTTCTTTGAGGACCATACCCCTCAACTGTTAAATAAGTCCATTTTCATCTTCATCATTATCCTCGGGCTCTTTTATATAGTATAGGTATCTGTAGTATTTTCCTTACATTAACCTTATACCAAACTCAATGCCTTTAGTTTATGAGATGTAAGATGCTTCTAGTGCTATTGATCCTGGAAAAGGGAATATTTTTTCAATTATCTGTTTACTTTTACTAAGTCACAACATATTGAAAACAAAGAAGAAAACTTATGCTTGCGAATTTATAATGACTATAGCTACTTCTAATTTGTCTGAGTCTATGGGAAGTTTTGATTTTTGGTAAAACAGGCTAAATCATGTGTTAGCATCTTGTATAAAATTGGAGTTTCAACCTCACGCTTAAGTATGGACTGGCAAGCCAACTTGTCAATCAATCATGTCATTCACCAGCTTTAGAGATTGTTTTATCATTATTGTAGTATAATGTTTATTAATGAAATCGCAAATATTTTGACATGCAGGCATGGATGATGAAGACATTGGCACACTGCCTCTTCACGAGGTGTTAGATGATAAATTGAGAGTGTGTTATTTTAAGGGATACCTTGCTGCAGTGTCTCAATCAATTAGGTGAGGGATGCCACTTTCTTCTTACCATCTATAAATATGTATCTCCTTGTCCTTTGTTCTGTTAGCCCATTTGTAATAATTATGTCCATTCACTTGTTCTGTTTTTATATTCATACAAGTATCTGTAACAATGCTTGCATGTTCACAAGTATGCATATCTGCTTGCAAGCTGCCAAGCTCACAATTAATACATTTTGGATCTTTAAACATGTATTAGGCTCAAATGTGGAATGATATGTAGGAAAAACCTATTATACTTACATGTCCTTAATAGTTATTTCACAAAATTCCAACAACATTAATCTTTTTCATGGAGGTGCTCCTTATTTAACAGGGACACAGCTACCTTGGAGTCAAAGTAGGACCCCCACTCCTCAAAACAAAAAAAATTATGGATTTTTTTTTATTATATAAGTTTTTGCTTGGCCTTGTGGTCTGCCTCTTGCAAAAATGCAAGGTAAGGCTACGTACATCTGTAACAATGCATGCATGTTCACAAGTATGCATATCTGCTTGCAAGCTGCCAAGCTCACAATCAATACATTTTGGATCTTTAAACATGTATTAGGCTCAAATGTGGAATGATATGTAGGAAAAACCTATTATACTTACATGTCCTTAATAGTTATTTCACAAAATTCCAACAACATTAATCTTTTTCATGGAGGTGCTCTTTATTTAAGAGGGACAAAGCTACCTTGGAGTCAAAGTAGGACCCCCACTCCCCAAAACAAAAAAAATTATGGATTTTTTTTTATTATATAAGTTTTTGCTTGGCCTTGTGGTCTGCCTCTTGCAAAAATGCAAGGTAAGGCTACTTACTATAAGCCCTTGTGGTCCGCCCTTTACCCAGACACCACATAGGAGGGAGCTTTGTGCATCAGGGCTGCCCCCTTTTTTTTTCTTATGTTTTTGCTTGGCCTCCACCTCAGTTGTACACACTTCTACCAATAGCCCACCCTCCAAAATTCAATCTGGCCTCTCCCCACTTTGAATTCTAGTTCTGTCACTATTCGTTAAGGATTTTTATTCATTAGCACTTTATTAGTATAAATGCCACTTGAAAGTATTCTCCTTTCACATGAGGGAACTCTCTCTACATATCTCTAATTTCTTTCTTGGAGGCCTTATATTCTTTTGTTTCCTTTCCTCATCCTTTTGCTAAGGGGTTCCTATTGAAATTTCACCTTACTCATTGAAATTCTTCTTACAGTTGAAACCCTTGGTTTTCCTTACTAACCTACCCGATCTCTAAGTCAAGCTATAACTTAGCATTATATGATTTGTTGTGACATAAGGAGATTCACCAAAGTAAACTTTAGCATAATTACTATTGCTCACATTGAGCACTCGAGTTACTTGAATGAGGGTCATCTTAGAGAAGTTAGGTAGCGAAACATCTCGTCCTCTCTAACATGTTGAAAATATCAAGCCTTATGTCACGGCCTTAGCAAAATCCCTATGCCTTTGACTGTGCAATACTCGTGTTAAGCTCTTGTCCTTCACCCAAGTCATCCTGTCCTAAGCTAGCTCACCTAGAAGGGAAGGGACGAAAGCACACTTGAGTGATCTCAAAGGAAGTTCTCTTGTAACTCAGAAGATTGTTTACGACATTGGATGGCTGCACAAATGAGGAGTCTACATATTTATAGGCTACTACCTCCATCCACCTTCTTGATGGATGACGAAGACCAATACACATGTCACTCATCTAAGGATAGAATCCTTTTAGAACCAACTCTAGAAGTCTCCACACCTATCTACCTAGCCTAGAACATTGCTAGAACTACTCTAGAATCCAACCAAAACATTCCATGGCCTTCCTAGATTATTCCAGATATTTATAAAGATTCTTCTACATACATCTTCTAGACTATGGCCTTTCTAGAGCCAGACAATGCACCATGGGCTCTACAATGCAGACTAAACTCCTTGGGCCAACCTCTATGATTCCTCCAAAATAGGCCTAAGTAGCTTAGGCCATGGTCCATGAGCTAAAACTTGGGCTAGCCACCTTAGCCGAATGCCATGTCAGCCCCTGACATCCTTCCCCCCCCTATCATGGATGCCTCATTCTATGCCAAGGAGCTGAATCCCCCCTATCCGCTGCTCCTCATCCTTCTCCTTGTCTCACAATGCACTAAGGATCTCCCTCTCAAGACGGTCGTGAGCATAGTGATCTCCATTGCATATGAAATAGCCAACATTTGGCAATTCATAGTTCCATTCTCTTGTGCTGGCCCCTGCCTTGCACATGTACCCCTCCTTGCCCTTGTAATCTCCCCCACCATGCCCCTTATGGTGAGAAGGGCTTGTCTCACCCTGTCTTGGTTGGTTTTCCAAGGCTTCTTCATCTCCCTCTCTATGAGCTTCTTTGCCTCAGCCAAGGCCTTAGCCAATTCAGTCATCTTCCTCCTCAGTAACTCCCACTTTGCCCAAGGCTGCGTCCCCTTTATGAAGAAGAACACCTTGTCATTCTCCCCCATATTTGGCCACTCTAGTATGAGAGTACTGAAGTCCTTCACGTACTCCCTAATTGACCCACTATGCCCTAGCTTGGCTAGCTCCTTCCAAGTTAGGCACTCCACATTCTCATCAAGGAACTACCTACTTAGATCATTTTTGAAGTCCTCCTAGGTAACAATGGCACGCAGATCCCTTCTATGTCACCATGCTTCCTTCTCCACTAAAGTATGGCAAAGTCACAAGGAGCATGGTTGCTATGGCCACCCTCTCTTCCTCGTCTTGATCCTTACCGCTTTGAAGTATTGTTCCAAGCTCCATATAAAGTTCTCTAGACCGTGGCCTCTCTCGTGCCTTTGAACTTCTCTAGTTGAGGAATCTTCTTCCTCAAGCCCTCATGTGTGGCCACGCTTCATTGACCACAGCCTTCTCTAGAAGCACCACCAGCTCATCCACCTATTTTGTGGTTGCCCCCATGGCTCCCACAATCTCTAGACGTGCCATGACCCGCCCCTTGTCATGGTTCACATCCTGTCTTAGCATCTTAAAGTTGGCACTCACCTTTCTCATGAGATGCTCCACTGCACTCTCCACTGACTTGGAGACCTCCACGGCAACTCTAACATTCTCGTAGTGCATTTCCATGCATGGCTTCACTCCTTGGACCTCTCCTCCATGATAGTTCACCTTCTCCTCAGTGGAGGCCATGACAAGCTCCATCTTGCCCATGTACTCCTCCTGACATGCCATACCAAACTCCAACTTAGCAAGACACTCCTTCAAGCCAGCTAGGTCCACACCTTGATCCCTGCTCAGGTCCCTAGCACCATGCTTCTTGCCCTTTAGTAGCAGCACCCTTGTGTTGCCACCAGTGATGCTCACCTCCATGCCAGTAAACTCACTTGCCATTGTGCTCCCCTCCAAGCCCATGTAATCCAACTAGAAAGACACTGAGTCTCAAACCCACTCTGATACCACTTATCACGGCCTTGGTGAATCCCTCTGCTCTTGACTTTGCAGCATCCATGACAAGTTCCTGTCCTTAGCCCTGAGTTATCGTATCCCAAGCTCCTAGCTTGCACCCTTGCACCTATGACACTTAGCTCACCAAGAAGAGAAGGTAAGGAAGCACACTCAAGTGATCTCAAAGGAAGCTCTCTTATAACTCAGAGGATTGCATACAACTTTGAATGGCTGTACAAATGAGGAGTCTTCCTATTTATAGGCCACTACCTCCATCCACCTCCTCAATGGAGGATCAAGATCAATACACGTGTCACTCATCTCATAATCAGGATCCTTCCAGAATTAACTCTAGAAGTGTCCACGCCTATCTACCTAGACTTTCCTAGGACTACTCTAGAAGCCCAACCAAACCTTCTAGGACTTTCCTGGATTATTCCAGATATTTACAAAGATTATTTTACCTCTAGACCATGGGCCTTCCAGAGCTAGACCATGCACCATGGGCTCTGCAATTCAGACTGATCTCCTTGGGCCAACCTCTATGATTCCTCCAAAAGGGGCCTAAGTCCTTTAGGCCATGCTCCATGAGCTAAAATCCGTGCTATAGATGGGCGGCTGGGAGAGCCCACTATGTCAGCTCGTGACACTTAGATCCTCCCATAAGTGCTACAAGGGCCTTCACCTCCTTTATTTTTCGTGTTTTGTAGAGAACAAATCTTTCTTGTTGTTCCTCCTTTTTGCTTCCATACATATTGCAGCCCACTTCTGCCTTTTGTCATCCTTATCATCCTATTTTACTTTTTTCATCTACTTGTTGTTGAACTATCTCCACTAGATTCTTGCTTTGTAATTATTAGATCCTTCCTGTGGCCGCTCAGAACATTTTAGGTAACCATGATGGTCTTAAATTCCCCCACCTAGTTCATTAAAGTGAGTCGTAAATGAAATTGGGGGAAAGAAAAGGGCCCCTCATTGGGAGACCTTGATTTTGATACCTAGCTTGCATAGCTGATTTTGATACCTAGACAACTCAGTTTATCATGATTTGGACTATATCCACCCTGACTCTGAAGCTTCTGGTTCAAGTTCTTGACATCTGGGGATTTAAGATATCTTCATGCCTCATACCATCATAGCTCTGAACCTGGCTTATTTAGCTTTTGATGGAGGCGCAACGGTAAAAGTTGTCGTCATGTGACCTTGAGGTCACTGGTTCACCCCTTCCCCAGACCCCACATAGGAGGGAGCTTCATGCACCGGGGCTGCCCTTTATAGTCAAGACTCACATTCCATTCAAAATTTTTTGAATGTTGCTTAAGAGCCCAAGTGATATGTTTTCTGCCAACTAATAGCCTTTATGTGACAAGGTGAATGTTAAATTACTCAGATGCTTGGTGACAAGTATGAGATATTCAACACGAATCTAGCATATCTTATGGTATGTCGGAAAAAAGAATCAGTTCAATGGAACATATAGCACACAAATACACTAGCCATTATGAGTTTGAAGTAGCAGAGACCCAAAATGTGCAAATTGATCTGTATAATTTTCTCTTGTTTCATGAATCCAATATGCTTATTCATTTATTTCTTGGTGTCATCAACTGTGCATCCAAATATCCATCTGTTAATTAGTGGTGCTTATCTGAGCCTCTTGACACTGCTAGCAACTAATATAGTATACTCCATATGCTAATTCCTGGTGCTGATGTTCTGGGTTACTTTGGTGCCATCATCTTTGCATCCAAATATACCATCTGTTAATTCCTGGTGCTTATCTGAGCCTTTTGCCACTCTGCTTGCTATTAATATAGACATCCACAGGCTTACATGCAGAATGCATGGCTCCTAACTAAACTAACTGAAAAAGAAATGAGAAAAAGAGGATAAAATCTTCTATGCGTTTCTATGCAGGGATGGAGCTGATGTTCGTGGTTACTTTGCGTGGTCCCTTCTGGACAACTTTGAGTGGGCTCAAGGTTACACCAAGCGCTTTGGGTTGGTATATGTGGACTACAAGAACGGGCTGTCAAGGCACCCAAAATCTTCGGCCTTCTGGTTTTCACATTTCTTGAAAGCCAAGAACACTGAGGGAAAAGGTTGCCATGTCTAATATTCTTTTACATGGTTGCATTAACCAGGGGAAGACATCTCCTTGTTTTCGATAATGGACGGTTCACGGTGAATGTTGATGGTTTTTTCAGGAAATGGAAGAGCTGGGATATGTAACAGCCGCTAACAATCAATTAGGAGACACCATGTGAAGAGGAACGTGCATATCAAACAAGGGGATCCAGCTATATCTTCCTTCTTATTTAAGGTATTGCCAAATATGTACTTATGTGGCTGGTGTAATCTATAAACTTTAAGATATGATGTTATCAATGAGTGGAAGGGTTACTACACTTTTTTCATGTGCATCAAATTTCCTTCCTCTCTTTCCTTTCCTTTTCCCTTTTCCCTTTTCCATTTTGTGCGTTAAGGCTTCAATTCTGAACCCTGACCTCTGATCTCAGCAGCACCTCCATGGGGCCAATGCCCTTCACTTAGTACCAAGCAAATGAGTAAACTGGGTTCTCCTTTCCCCACTATCAGCTTTCTTTGATTGCAGATTTTGGCATGGCCCTTAAATTTGACTTCTTACATGATGGCCGTTCACTTGCCTCCTTGAAAGAATATGGTGGGCCGAACAACAAGCAGAGGCTACTTGTTTTACTCGCCAATAGGCCTTGCATGAACATGCACCAAAGATGGATTCCATCTGAAAATCGTAAGCTTTTAATTCGTGTCCTTTTAGTACTGGTGGAGAACAAAAGAGCCTGGTCTACGTCTATTGGTAGAGCCCGGAGATGACAATTACTTGGATAATCAGTGAAGGAGAATTTTAGATTGTCCCATCCATAGAAACGCGTAGGAAATGAATGCTCTGGATCGTTGAACAAGTTGGGTAGCAATTGGTTTTCTCGCAGCCCCTGAACAAGACGCATATCAATCATATTGAAGCGCTCACTTTTGGGCAATTGTGGGCAGGTGATGGTACAGTTGGGACTACTTGGGGCAGTGCCCAAAGCATTTGCTATGGATGGGACGTTTAAATGGTTTGCAAGGCTTGGTCTGTGTGCTTCAACGAAACTTGAGATTGGTTACTGTTGATCACCAAAGCTGATTCTACCGAAGACAGAAATAGGTGTTCTATGATATGATGCAATATTTTCCTTAGAAAGGTGATCCAAGGCATTTCTTTCTGATTGGCCTTCCTATGGTTGGGTAATGCATCAGAATTGGCCCCCAGGAAAATACGTTTGATTTGTGGAAATATTTGTGGAAATATCTGTTTAAAGACCACAGATTAGAATCATTTGACCGGGAGAATTTTGGTGCACAGCCCATCCAGACCTCATAGATAAACATTTTTGTAGTAGGACACTGACCGGCTATGAAACTCACTGGATCGGCTTTTAGTTGATGCAATGGTTGAGTTGTTGCAATATGACCTGGTGGTCACGGGTTCGAGGCATGAAAACACTCTTACAAAATATAAGAAAAGGCTGCATACCATGGGCCTTTTGTGGTCTAGTCTACCTGTCCCCCAGACTTTTGGAAGTTTTGTGCACTGGACTGCTCTTTTTCTAAGCTGTTCTATCTTCCATTCAAACCTTCAAAAGCATGTACAGGATACCTAACCTACCAAAAGGACAGAAAGCATGACCAAGGACAAGAAACGTGGAGGACCATATTTTGTGTGAGAGAAATGTGAGGATGCCATGATGGATTCCCTTTCGACCGAGGGACAGCCTCAACTCACCAATTGGGAAAGTTAAACTCTCTCCTTAAACATGGGCCCAATAGGCCGTTTCCCTAGGGAAAGACTGGGTAAAAAGCCTCGCAAGATATTTACCTTTAGTTTTGTTCTTGTGCTTTAATATCCGTAGAAAGGTCCATGGAAATCTTTTCCAGTGGAAAACTTCTACAGAAAGGAATTTCCTTTCAACTATTTTCCGCAGAAATTTTTTTTCCCCAGTTTGGTTTTGCACTGTGGAAAGGAAATGAAATTCTCAAATTTAATGCTCTTGCTAGCCAAAGCCCAAAAACAGGTTGATGCCTACATTGCAATCGATCTTTAGGTAATGGACTCGATTAAGAGTCAATATAGAGAGGACCTCACCATTTAATAAATAATCATAGAAATGATGGAAGCCACTATTTCTTTATTTTTTTCATTTATTACTACTTATTTACTATTATTTGGAGCTTAATATGAAATTGTATTTTCTTGCAAGACCTGTTCAGATAATGAAAAACTCCAGAGATTGCTTTGAAGTTAGATCTTTGCCTTGACCTTTCTTGAACTAGAGCTTGGAAAAAGAGTTTTGCTTGTTCTCCCCCGTCGGAATAGGTTCCTCGGTCGGAATAGGTGAGTTAATTCCTTCCCTTAGAACCGTATTTGAGAGTTTACTACCTTGTATGACTCGCTAGTCAATTCTTTTGGTGTCCTATCTTAATCTAAGATAAATTTCTCGTAAATCTATCCAATTTTTTTTCATCAAGTTAACCAGAAGAGGTGAATTACATGAGTTTCAAACTCTCATTTTGGTCAATAATAAGTTTTATGTTTTCTCCCACCTTCAGAAGAATGAAACATAGGTAGATTAAGAGAAAAATAGAATCTCCTACAGTGTAGAAAATGAACTTTGTAGCTCTGTTCTGATCCAGACCATTCTTTGATTCTCCCAAGTCAATCCTTTCAAGGGGCAAATGCTTAAAGCCCAAGTATTACTTCTTCTTTTCTCTCTAAATCCCATCAAACCTCTTTAGACGGTCTGTTTACCAACAGCAAAGGCTCTTTAATGGGAACAAAGAATGAGAACGATCAACACCCACGCTAAGAGGCCTTTTCTCTTGGTCGGTGGATAGGCTTTCCATGCTGCTATGTCAAAATGGGAATTGACTCTTGTGAGAATCCTTGTGGTTGCACCAACTCGGATAGGGTCAATGTTATTCTGTGCTTCCCCACATGGGCTCCATCCTGCAGCAGCCATAGCCCCACAATTGGCTTCATCTGAAAGATCCCGATGGTCAGAAGCAACGGGGTTGCAAAAGAATCTCTGGTGATACCCACTCTATGAACACTCATGGCCATGGGAAGGAGAGAAAATAGGCCATCGTAGTAGCCTGCAGCTTCATCGTCTGGGCTCTGTTGTATGGAGCTTTTCTGTGCATGCATGAGACAATCCTAACCCTCCAATTGTCTTAGATCTTTCCATCAATGTTCCTGTACTTGTTGGTCTCTCGATTCTCACGTCGGAACTTAATCTTGGAAAAACAGCCCAAGATGAAAACTGAGAGACAATCAAAGTCGATTTGTCTTGACCTTGACAGAACCGACCAACAAGATAAAAGCGTGGCACTGAGTCATATAGCTAGAGAGGGTACATAAGGGTACAATCAATGAACCAAGACACAGAATCTAGACTAGAAGAGGTATTCTGGGAAGGAGTGAGATCAATTAGGAGCCATTGAATGAAGTGAATTGAATGTATGTGGGTCCAATCATGAGGCGTTTGACCCTAAAAACTAGGATTCAAGGAAAAAGGCCCACCCTGGACCAGCTTGGACAAAAATGTTGTACTCCACAAAAGCCAAGACCAACTGTGGTTGACGCACAACCTAACCAATAATCCTAATCGTCAATCAGGACAGGCATCGTATATTGGATTGCTGGGTGTGAACTGCATCCATGGTTTGTGTCTTGGCTGGCACCAAACTATGTAGCGACCCAGACTCAATATTATTCTACTTGGCGAATAATACCATGCAACATCCGCTTTGTTTATTGTTCTAATTTTTCTTTTGTTTTTTACCAAATTAATGTATGATAGATCAACCTGTTAATTTAATACTCGAGATAATGGTTGGAGATGATCATTTGACAAAACCCATGGCTGCAGTTTATCGATCGAATTTACTGATTAAGATTGTTAGCCAATTATCTATCTATCTGCGAAGGAGAGCCTCCGCGCAACGATAGAATTGTTGTTGTGTGACCTTGAAGTCACAGGTGTTAAGGTATGAAAAACTGTATACTATTAACTCAGCCCTTTTTTTGGATCTCGCATAGGAACTTCGCGCACGGAGTTGCTTTATCTGTCTATCTATGATGAGCCTACTAAGCTCAGTAATTTCAATTATTGTAGATGGTGGGGCCGATGTATCGTATCGGAATTGGGCGGGTCAAAAGTTTGAGCTAAAGTTCTTAACATGCGGAAATGGAGGATCAGGAACGAGAAAGTGTAATTCAAAAAGAAAGATGCTCACACAAAACTTTCTTTTTCTTCTTCTGAAGGATCAAAATCGTTCATGGCGTATGGGCCACCTCAGTCAGACACTATCTTAAAATTGCACCCGTTGGATGAACACTAATAAGTCCAATGAGGAAATTTTCTCCAGTTGATCCGTATGTCTATCCGGTCATCTTTATACTAACCGTTCATCTGCAAAGATGAGGATCATCTTACTGGATCAACTCTGAGAGAGAATTACTGTAGACCAGATACTTAATTCCCATAATGAGATCCACCTTGATCAAACTTAATCTCGCCAGTAGCTTGTCTATTAAACCGTACTGCATAATTCAAAGACTAGTTATTTTTCAAAGATGAGTGCCCTTTCCTCATTTTCAAAAGTGGTGACATCTGTTTCATACTTTTCACAAGTGGCAAGAGGTGGTGGGGCAGTACACTTGCATATTCCCTATAGAAAAGGAGACATTGGCTGATGTATTGCACTTCAAATCCATATAAGAGACAACAACAAAATCACTTCAACAGCAAACCAAAAAGAAAGAAAAGAAGAAGGGGCTCCACATACAATTTGAAAACACCAAAAGGGGCTGATAGGAACCACTATATCTCCAGCTATGATCACAACTTGAGGAGTGCATTACTTTAAGAGCCTCAAAAGGCCACAAATTTTGCTTTGTTCTTCACTAAATACAACAATGGAGTTGTGGGGTGCTCCTGGATTTGAACTTGGGGACCCAATTTTGTTTTCATGTATTTATTGTAGAAAAGCTAAGAAGGGGAGCTTGGTGCAACAGTAAAAGTTGTCATCATGTGACCTTGAGGCCATGGATTCAAGGCGTGGAAACAACCTTTTGTAAAAATGCAAAATAAGCCTGCATACTATATATCCTTGTGGTCCGCCCCTTTCCTGAACCCCGCATAAGCAGGAGCTTCGTGCACCAGGCTGCCCCTAAATCATTTCCTGAAATGAAAGCACTTGCTAGGTTGGAATGCTTTTTTTGATTAGATAATGAATATGGATTTACCTGGATTCTTACCCTCAAAAGTGGGAGTTTCACCCATGTTGGATTTGTAAAAATAATAATAAAAGGAAAATGATGTGAAAGGTAGATAATTCATCTTAAATGACAAATCTGCCTTATCTTAGGGTGAAAACTTTCAAATTAATATCAATAATTAGTTGTAAGATCTCTCCATTGTCCAAGCGTGACAAACAGCTCATGGTTAGTCACCTCGTCCATCCAACACTCAATCGTTGGAACTTGAAATCATCATTGTTGTCAAGACCTTATCCCGATTAGCAGTAGATTAATTATTGAAACTAAAAAAAGTGATTTATATCTCCATCTTAGATTTCTAGATCAATTCTTTCAAAGAGAAATCATATACGTTGGAGCCTTGACCGCCTGTCACTAATGATAGCTCCTACAGCTTCATATATATAGTTCAAGGTGGCAGGTTACAATGTATAATGCAGAAGCGATTGTCTAATATTTTATCACATGATTGCATTGATTATCAAGGAGAAACCACGATATAGAAAGATAATCCATAAAAATCATTAAAAAATGACTGGTTTCTTTGTTTCCTTTTCGTTCAGGCAAAGTTGTGACTTTTATCCTTTTTTATTGTGAGTCTGTCCCTTCCCCAGATCCCGCATAGGCGGGAGCTTCATGCACCATAGCTGCCAAAGTCCTACAAATATATTAGAAGAACACATTCCAGAATGGCCAAGGATGGTCTAGAAGGATAGGTAAGACAATAGCATTGTGTAGAATAGAATTAATGGAGTCACAATGTTTTGGTGATTGGTTACAGGAATATTGTGTACTGTCACAGTTCTAAGTTCTGGCCCCAACCTCATCAAATGATCTTTCTTGGGCGTTTGATGAAAAGGATGAGTCCTGCACATTTGTGCAAGTCATTAGAGCATTATATAGATGTGTGGCAGATGTAATAAACTCAAGGAATCAATGGTCACGATCATTAAACATGCATGCAGATCAGGTGTAGCGTGTGGCCTTGCCATTTTCATTCTTCCAGAAAATGGGATGGAGTTGTCATCATGTGACCTTGAGGTCACGGGTTCAAGGCGTGGAATTAGCCTCTTGCAAAAATACAAGGTGAGACTGCCTACTTTAGACCATTGTGGTCCGTCCCTTCCTTGAACCCCGCATAGGTGGGAGCTTCATGCATTGGGGCTGCCCTTTTTAGAAAATGGGATGGAGTTGGGTGTTGGAGAAACCCTAGAAATAAACAAGGGGAAGAAGTGGTTTGTTGTTGGTTCCCCGTCTAGATCTTATAGAATGAGTAATCAAATGAATAAAAGCACTCAGCAGCTAGCTTTAGGTAGAACCCATTAATTTTCTCCAATGCCACAGTTGAGCTGGAACTCAAAGCCACGCCCCTTAATTTTCTATGAATTGCCAGATCTAGGAGGACCCCATAATAGAATAATTCAATAATATGCAATATGATCAAGGAAAAACTCATTCATTATATGCTAACTATATATATACAAGCAGTTATGGTGGTTTATTAGATAAAGGAAGTCTCGTGTATGCAAGGTTTAGGTAAAGAATGGACAGTAAGAGCTTATAGTAGGCAACTTTATCTTTTATTTTTTACAAGAAGCAGCTTTTATTTTTTTACAAGAAACAGCTGTTTCCTCTCCTTGACGACAACTTTACTGAGACTCAAGCTTTGTATATACAGTACTAAACAAGCCTTCGTACATGGCTCCTATGTTTACGTCCTCAATTATTTTCATGCACACACGTGTCAGACTATGTTGCATGCTCCTGATGTATGACACCCACTTGGCCGTCAGAGGAATCAAGATCTAGCATGACCCACAAATGCACGTGCAATCAAGACCGGTGAACATGTGCACCATCACAGTCAATCTATATATATGTTTCTGGTCCCATGGCTTGGATATCCCATTAGCAAGGTAAAGTGCAACAAAGATCAACACTTTCCCTTTAGCCTTTCTAACCCTTGATGTCTAGCTGCAGTTCAACAGGGCTTACTTAGAGTAGCAACTCAAAATGCTAGCTAGGGAACCAAATTGTCATGTAAGTGAGTAGCATGTTTCATGGGGTTAGCTTGCACTAAAAAAATGCATTTAGTTAACTCCTGGTGCTATTGGTCTTTGTTGAGATGGGTGCATTTTTAATTATTTACTATAAAAATCTCATTTTCTTCATCAAGAATATATTAATTGAGAGTGCTTGCCTTCTCATTACTCTAATCAAAAGTTTGAAAGGGGAAATGTCGGTAGGGCATTAAACTATCAAGAACTTTGAAGTAGTGGAAGTCTCTCTTGACTACTTATGAAAGGATGTAGTTCCATTGTATAAATCATGAGTTAATCTATAAGAATACTACCATGATAGGGACCTCTGCCAAGTTATCAAGCCTTGGAGTTACTGCCAATCTGCCTAGTTTTAGAAACCTTCCATTTATTCAAGATCCCATGAACCTAATGAAATGAATTGGGCTACGTCCTATGTCCTCACCCTCTTTTTTTTCCCCCTCTTTGCACTTTCTATTGTAAGTGATCTAACATAAGAGGTGTGTCCAAATGGGAAAATAGACAAGGATATATGTATCAACTCCTAGTATACCAGAGAGAGCCAAGTGTATGAATTAGTCAAAGACCCAAAACCCAAAGGCCTTCCACAGGAGAGACTCCTTCTTGTGCCGTTATGCTACAAGGCCTTTGCCACAACATAAAATATAAGACTAATATTAACGGATTTTACAATGCAAGGAAGACTTCATTGATCAAAAGTTATAAAAAAAATTTGGGGTTGGTATATGTTATTCGTTACAAGGAATATTTGAATAATGTGTAACATGTATTATCACTTATCCTTAGCATGAAAGAAGGGACTTATTTATCCCCATTGAGAGGAAATGAAAAACAAAAAAGGAGTTTGTTAATTGTCCTTTGTTTGAATGTTGAACAAACACACTCAAAGCTGCAACCTACTAGGTAATATGGGAGAGGCTCTTCTTGCACCACTATCCTAGAAGGCATTTATTTTATTTTATTTTCATTTAAATTTTGATCTCTAACCAACTTCTTTGCCAGTAATGTAAGGATGATTTTACATATTGAACCCAGCATTCATTGTTTGTGCTATGATTGTATTCATTATTCCTGCCTTTAACAAAAACATGAAGAATTAGACACTTGTTGTATTCATTCATTATGAAGGGGAGCCTTGGCACACAGGTAAAAGTTGTCATCATGTGACCTTGAGGTCACGGGTTCAAGGCGTGGAATCAGCCTCTTGCAAAATACAAGGTAAGGCTACCTACTATAGGCCCTTGTGGTCCTCTCCTTCCCCGGACCTTGTATAGGCAGGAGTTTTGTGCACCAAGGTTGCCCCCCCTTGTATTCATTCATTGACAAAATCTATAACCAATTTTTATTTAGGAATCTCTTCTTGTATATTGTACCCATACTTAGAAGGGGAGTTATCTCAAAGGCAAAAATTGTCATCATGTGACTTTGAGGTCACGGGTTCAAAGCTTAAAAATAACCTCTTATAAAAATATAAGATAATGCTCCATAGTACAGTCCCTTGTGGTCTGTCTCTTTTCCAAACCCTGCATAGGCAAAAACTTCGTGCATCTGGGTCTGCTTTTTTATAAGAGGTGTGGAGGTGGGGGCTCCGACAACCTTAGCCAGAGTCCCACTTCCTACTCCCCCATTCGGCATGGCCAAATTTGGACGTTGAACGTGGACCGCTTGTTGTGTTTCGGGAACATCAAATTACAATGCTCGCGAGTGCTAGCAAACGACGGAGAAATGTTTTCCTCGGGAGACAGAGAAGGCAATGTGAAAGACAGAAAAAGCGTGGCTACGTTATGGGCATGGGACCGAAAGGGCAGACAACGTCGGCCCGTGATTCCCGGAGGTCCGATCTGAGTCGCCGCCGGAGTATGGCCCGACATTCGCCGGACATCGGTGGCCGTGCCCGACGCGTGTGTGTCAGATTGGCCGAAGGAATGATCTATCCTCTCTCTCTCGAAAATATAAAAGAAGATCGGACCGAAAAGGTAACGTAAAACATGTGGGACCCAGCTAAAGAAAGCGACGAAAACGAAGACTTTTTAACCAATCAAAAAGATTTTTTTTTTTTTTTCATGGATTTGAAAATCACGTTTTCTTTAGAATATTTATTCACTTCTTCAACTTATCACCGACACCCCTTTTTAGGAGGAAAAAGATATCTCTTATATTTACTAAAATGCCTTTCTTTTTTGTTTACAAATATAATGGCGCATGGAGCTCTCACGTATTGTTTCTAGTATATAATTTTACCTTGTATTTTTGTAGGAGGTCATTTTTGGGTCTTGAACCCATAAGATTTAATCGTTTATCTACAAGTTAATAGACTTAAGACCATCCCATATTAAAAGAAGAAAATAAATTAATTTTTATAAAATAAATCACTCACTCATGCCTAATAAGTAATTTAGTGAGAATTTCTGAGTTGTTTGAGATTAATTATGGTAGACAGTTGTTGACTATTAATATTGCTATTAAATTAAATTGATAGGGAGTAGACTAGAGTAAAGTGTTTTTCAGAAAGCTCAAATCCCTTGATTGAATGACATAAGCCAAATTAGCCATGGTAGTATAGAAAAAGTTGAGGAAATTGGAGGAGTGCTGTCTTCCTTTGTAAGGATTATTTCCAAACTAAGGCTACCTACGCTAGTAAGCCGCTGATTATGAACTTAAACGTTGAGGGTAATTTGGTCAATTGGATGCTTGATGACGCGGTGTGCAGTAGTAGCCGACGCAGGGAACGAGATTTTGGCTTCTGCTTTCCCCGTTGTTTCCTTTTCTACGCTTCCCCAAGCCAGTCTACGTCATTTGGGCCCAATTTCTTTCCATGTTTTCGGTCTACGAGTGAAACCCACTATAATCGGCAATTCATGGCCAACAAGCCAGAGGTGAAAGAAATAAAAAAAAACATGGGTAAAGGGCGCGCAAAAGAGTGGAAAAGCACCTAGTCGATGGGCCCCACTGTTTTCAGAAATGATGATCAGAACAGTTCGTTTGGTGGGGTCCGTATGATTCTGAGGCAATTGTTAAGCTTTAGAATCTCCCCAACTTGGTTTGAACTTTAGGATAATCACGCGGATGTCACGTGGTGGAGCCAGACTAATTCCAGTGCACAACGCTTCCACAAATAAGGTACAAGGACTCTAGGATATTTTAGCATGTATTCTTACTTTGTATTTTTTGCAGGTCACAACAATCACAAAAGTATTACTAATTAACTAGATTATCATTTTTAAGGTTTAAAATGAGTCTTTGAATAGTAATGGGCCTCCGTGACTCCACAAGATGAATAAGATGAGAATAAGACGAATGACTTCGACCTTAGAGTCTCTCAACTAAAAAAAAGTAGCTTGGTACATGAAGTTCTCGTGTATGTGAGGTCTGGGAAAAGGGCAAATTACGAGGATCTATAGTATATAATTATATCTTGTATTTTTGTAAAATATTATTTTTACTCTTTAAACTTGTAACTACAATAACTCTACCTTTACGCCAAGACTCCCTTCCTCTATTCTTAATTGAAACAATTAAATGTCAAAATAAGCAAGAATGTTTGGACACTGAAGATAATCACTGGCTGCTCTAATCGTCCTGTCGTTGGATGGAGGAAGGTAGGCCCCACAATCCAAATCACACGCATGGCAGGTCTCAATAGCAGTGGGCCCCATTGCCTTTCTCCTGTGAGGTAACATGCCTCTTCTATTGAAGAAAAAGAATATAGTACTAATACGATATAATCGCCAATCTATTCTTGGTAACTCGGCGATTAAACATCCCACCTACAATCCCGTTCCCCATTTCCAGGCGGAGTCCCAGAACAAGGATTGAAATTACAAGTGGGACCATCTTCAGTGATCACAACCTTTCATTGTTTGGAATAAGCCATCTCGGGGATATCTCTCTAGGATCGTCCATTGGATCAGATTCAAGATGGGGCCATCAAATTGAATGATTGGGACAGCCACAAGGTGGGCCCGTTACTTATTTTAGGCACGAGTAAACCTGTACGATTTGGTCGGGCAGGTAAAACGGTAGAAAATATCATTTACTCTGGCTCTCTCCTCCCACTCAGTGCTGTGGAAGCTCCCATCTTTTCAAACAACAGTGGGAGTTCTGTCTCTCTCTTTCCAGTCAAAGCTGGCGAGACTTTTACCTCTCTTTGGCTTCACACCTTGATCTACAGTCTCAACTTTCTTCTGCAACTGATCTCCATGTAAAACGAAACAAGAATCCCATCTCCTCCTCTTCTCTTATTTGGTGATTTTGTGAATTTTTACGTCTTCCAGAGTGCCTGTTTGAACTTTCTGTTCCTTCTCCCAGCTCATGACCACAGAAAAAAAGACAAATCTCCATTTGCACAAACATCTGTCAGGTTTGGCCTTCTTCCTTACCATGGACGGCTCTCAACCTCGAATTCAACTCCTCTAAAAATAATCACACACCAGACAC
Organism: Warburgia ugandensis; assembly: GCA_035236585.1. NCBI lineage: Eukaryota > Viridiplantae > Streptophyta > Magnoliopsida > Canellales > Canellaceae > Warburgia > Warburgia ugandensis. The sequence goes on along the minus strand of CP141130.1, from coordinate 23,334,654 downwards.
CACAACCTATTTCCTCATTTCTTCCACACAATGCATCTCCCTTTTAATAATCCCCACCAAAGCACATTGCCCATCTCCTCTCTCTGTCTCTGAAATACTAAAATGAGTCCAAGACATCCCCTCCATTTTCCTCCAAAATACTCTGTTCTAAAATAATCTACCTTCTGAATCATGACAAAGAATTTTTACTTTTCACCAGTCTTTTCATTTTTGAATGTTTGAACCACTTGTTCTGCATCTCTTCTCCAACTTCTTCTAATCAAGACCAACAAAAGCAACACACACACAAACGCGTACTCTCTCTCTCCGTGTCTGTGTTAGAGAGTGGAGAGAGAGAGAAGAAGCACACAGACAGAAACCCTCATTTGTCAGATTTCTGATTTTCCACCTACTCTTTCTCATCTCTTCTCAGAAACCAATCTCATCTCTGTATTTCTTCCCATTCTCTTTCTTCAAACTTTCAGACCCACAATGCTATTCTTCATCTTCTTCCTCCTCTTGTTCTCGACAAACACTCCCATTGAAGCCCACAACCGCAGAAGACTTCACCAACCCTTGGTCCCTCTTGATTCCATTCCTCCAGCAGAACCACCGTCTTCTCCACCACAACCCAAGTTTCCTTCTTCCACAAATGCCCCTCCATTCTTCCCGTCCTACCGTCGTCCCCCTCCCCCGCCTCATGCAACTTCTCTTGCAACTTTCCCTGCAAATATTTCCTCTCTGGTTTTTCCCCAACACTCGACACCCAAAAAGTCCTCCAGTAAGCTCGTAGTTTCAGTTCTCCTTCCCGTCATTTTTATCTCTCTCTTCGCTGTATTCGTCTTCTTTTTCTTTCGCCGGCGCCAGAGTTACGCCGACAAAGCCCCCAGATCCGACAGCCACCGTCTCTTCCCGGCGAACAACCCATCGTCGGATGGTCACAAGGTAAATGTTTCCGGTCCAAGCTCTGAATTTCTGTATCTGGGTACTTTAGTAAATTCCCGACCGTTAGATGAAAATGCCGATCCGGGTGTGGCTTCTGTTAGCTCCCCGTATCGGAAATTCGGGTCGCCGGAGCTTCAACCGCTTCCACCTTTGGTTCGGCAATTCCGGCAAAATGCAGAGCCCGGTGAATCGGAGGATGAGGAGGAATTCTACTCCCCTAGAGGATCTTTAGGCGGAAAGGAGAGTCCAGCCACCGGGTCGAGTCGGAGGAGTTCTGCAGGGGTGGCACCGGAGAAAATCGGTAATGGAAGCTCGAATTCTAGTAGACCATCTTACCCATCATCAAATTCAGCCTCCCCAACTCATTCGACGGCTATCCCTTCGAAAAGCCCTTCACCTCGGCCCAATATCGCCTCTGCGAACATGCGATCCAATGTCATTTATGTGGATTCGAATGCTACTTCTCGAACTCCATCATTGTCATCGAAGAGCCCTTCGCCTGTCGGCTTGAGCCCTGAGAGACCGAAAATTGAATCTCCTAATTTGCGATCCACTGGCATTGCCATGGCTTCGTATTCAGCTTCAAGTAGCCCCTTGCAGCCGCTTGGGTTGAGCTCCGATAGACCCAAGATTGGATCTCCGAATTTGCAATCCAATGGCATTGCCCTGGGTTCGTTTCCAGCTTCTAGCAGCCCTTCGCCTTCATTCGGCTTAAGCCCCGAGAACCCGAAGATGAAATCTCCGAATATGGGATCTAATGGCTCTGTCACGGGTTCAAATTCAGCTTCTAGTAGTCCTTCTCCTCCTTTTGGCTTAAGCCCCGAAAGACCCAGTGTCAAGCCTCCAAACTTCGGCATTAGTTTTCTACGGCCTCCGCCTCCGCCTCCACCGCCACCTCCACGGCCAATGACACCTTCACCTCCCAAGAGAAAACCCTCTTCTTCGTCTCCACCTCATTCACCCCCTGAGAAAGAATCCGAGGTAAAGCAGGGTATGATCGATGATGTGCAAATTCGGCAGTCCACAGCGTCAATTGGGAGTTTTCCGAGGAATCCGTTGGTGAATCCCCCACCTCCACCTCCTCCCCCACCAGCTGGATTTTGGGAAGCTTCAGTTGGTCACCAGGTGACTAACCAGCCATTTTCTAGACCGCCTGTTCTTGTTACTCCGGCTACAAGGGTTGGCTATAATAGTCAGGCGGTGGTTTCTCCGGTAAAATTTGTAGAGAATGCGGACAGTTTAGAAAAGAATGAAGATACTCCACGACCTAAGCTGAAGCCATTGCATTGGGACAAGGTTCGGGCGAGCTCTGATCGGGCGATGGTGTGGGATCAATTGAAATCCAGCTCTTTCCAGTATGTTTTCTATTCTTTTCTTTTTCTTCAACTTCACTTATCTCCTTCTCTTCTTTGGATTGTGTTCTATTTCTTGTATCAGTGGATGGAATTGGTTTTTCGCAGATTGAATGAGGAGATGATTGAGACATTGTTTGTTTGCAATAACAAAAACCCCACGCCAAAAGATACTACCGGGAGACAGGTTCTACCTTCCCCAAATCCAGAGAATAGAGTACTTGATCCGAAGAAGTCTCAAAACATTGCAATTTTGTTGAGGGCACTTAACGTGACTAAGGAAGAAGTTTGTGAAGCCCTTTTGGAAGGTAAGAAGTCTTTTTCAGAGCCAACTCGCCCAGTTTATATTTCAGCTTCAGTCATATTGGTTTCTGAATTTCTACTTGATGACCCACCACATTCCTGTCCCTGGATGAAATGCATGCATTTCCACTGTTGAATTACAATTAAACTCAATCGTAGAATGGATCTCTGCTTCCATTCCTTTATGTTATAACTTGAATTGGGCCTAGCTGATATAGCATGGCACTATTAGGCTGGGCCAAGATGAGTTTACTTTGGTTCGGAAAAGGTAATACCTACACAACAAGGAAGGTCACCGGCTTGAAGAATTGTGGCATCTAATGGTTATCGGTCGCATTAAAAATTGCTGCGGAGGCAAAACCTTTATATGTTCATTTCATCCTCTAGGATTTTGCTGCTTAACTGCTTCAGACACTTCTGGGTGTTCAGTTATTCAAGTTTTGTAACAACGTCTCGTTCTCTTAACCAATAAGCTGTCTACGGAAGGGTTCTTCAAGAAGTGCTGCTCTTTTTCATATTTCTCTGTATGGAATCCAGATAAAGTTGCAGTCAGAGATTCCTAACATGTGCTTAACTTCCAGGAGCTTCACTTTTGTTTTAAGTAACCTCACATAAGAGGCTTAACAAATAATCACTTCCCAGAATGATCTGCCTGGTTCTCTACTGTCTCGTTCAGAATAGGCCATAGCGCCTACTTGACATGATTGGAAGGGGTGGAGGATAGGGTTTTTTATATGATCTTGCTTCTCAGAAGGACATTCTGAAACTGTCAATGTTTGGCTAAAAGATCCCAAGGGCCAACCAGAAGATGCTTGCCTATTTAATGTGTTTAGGTTTTGACATTTTTTACTTGTACCTGGTTCTGCAAGTTATTTTATGCTGGTGCATGCAACATTTATTTCCAAGGAAACTGCATTCTGCAAATCAAGTGAACTGGGGAGCTGAAGAGTAAGATTGTGCCAAGTCACTGGCAAAATATCAAAATGCCCATTTTGGAGGTAAGAGCGTTCCAACATTTCCTTGGAATCCATTGTTGCAAAATAAGTAATGCATGGATGGTATCTATGAGAAGCATACTGGTTAGAAAGTCGCGATGTGACCAGCAGATAAAAGTTATGTGCACTTTAAAGGTGTTCTCACTAGTGATGATGTTTCCCGAGTTGTCAAAAGGAATCAACTCCATATTCCCATCCAATGTCTGGTTTCCATGAATTATTGTGGTAGAAAATTTTCTTTTCATGGAAAGGAGATGATCGGGAGCAAAATTAGGTTGAGAAAAGCACTTGCCTAGAAAGTCTTGCAAACATGCACATTAAGGAGATGCACGTACAAGATATTATCATTTACCAGAAAAAAATGTATAGGATATTACCAACAAAGTTAAATTGCTGGTACGAGTTAAATTCTCATGTCCAACTGTGTGGCTATAGTTGTTCAAGATGAATATTTTCATGTCAGCCGAACAGCACTCCGTTTGGGAAGGATTTGAATTCTTCAATTGTTGATTCTACTGCTAGCATAGATATTCTGAGTAAAATCCTGCAGCTTTGTTTTGGATCAAGGGCTAGTAAATGTTGAAATTTCCATTTTCGAGTGGAATGGAATTGAGAGGCAGCATTTTTGTAAAACCATTTCTCTATGTTATCTGTGCAACTGCTTCTAATATGTTTCTCATGCTCGCAAGCTCCAGCATAGGTTTGGAGCTTTAGTGCTTCCCATTTTGTATTGGCATACATATAGTAGCAGTTTATTTTGTCACTAATCAACTTCCACTGCTACTGGGAATCAAACCTCTCAAGTATGCATAATCAGAGGCCTTGGTTTTCTTTGATATTTTCCTTTCCAAATTGTTCTTGGTTTGCGGTTCTTACTGATCTTTAAGGTCTATTCAACCTGCTTCAAAATATAACTAAGATTAACATTTTTCCAGAAAGCTATAATCTTCTGCCAACAAAAGTTGTTTGCTTTATCAGTTTGAATCTAAAATCTCTTCTGGCCTTACTAGGGTCTTTCTTTCCTCCATTTCCCCGGGATATGTGTTCATTCTCACATAGGATTGTAGAATTATAATTTAGCCTTGGCCTTTCTCATTGATTTTACTTAGTCAGGAAAACATTGACATTTACTTGCTAGGAATGTTTTCCATAGAATTGGAGGTTAGTGTGTGTGTGTGTGTCTAAAACTTGTGTCCATACACTAGTATTGTGTGTGTGCATGTGTGTCTTGAACTTGTATCCAGACACTAGTATTATGCCTGGTGTATAAAGTTTGCATAGATCACTAACAATTTTTTATTCACATTTGGTCTAGCTTCTTTGAACTGTTACTTTGCCATTATCTTTGGTCTCTGTTCTGTACCTTAGAGAAGGTATCACAAGCTTGAGCAGGAATGCAGCTTCCATTCTGTAAACTTGTAGGTTTTCAGAACGTCTGATTGATGTTTTTATGTCAAAGAGCTGTGTAACTTCTCATGTCCTTTTCCATTGTATTTACCATATTTATGATATTTTGTGGGCATTCTTCTTCTACTCTTCTTTTTTTGCGTAAAAATGGATGTTGTGAATGCTGCTTGTGGAGTTTCTGTTTTGTAGAGCATTTCATCTTTTAGTGCCAATCAGCTGTTGCTGGCCTGATGCTAAAAGAAAAAGGGGGCAGCCCAATGTATGAAGCTCCCACTTATGTGGCATCCGAGAAAGGGGCAGACCATAAGAGGTCTATAATACGCAGCCTTACCTTGCATTTTTGCAAGAAGCTATTTCCATATCTTGAACCCGTGACCTCCAGGTCACACGGCAACAACTCTACCGTTGCTGGCCTGATGCTAACAAATAATTTTTTTTGTCTATGTCATATTTATGCTCTTTCCATGTGTCTTTTCTACATGTTTGGCGTCTTCTGTTTCACTGATAGTTGGAATGGTTTTGCTTGCAAACAGGTAACACAGATTGCCTGGGTACTGAGCTTTTGGAAACCTTACTGAAGATGGCTCCAACAAGGGAGGAAGAAGTTAAACTGAAAGAGTACAAGGATGACTCACCCTTCAAGCTTGGCCCAGCTGAGAAATTTCTCAAGGCAGTTCTTGACATTCCTTTTGCTTTTAAGCGTGTGGATGCAATGCTTTATATTGCCAACTTTGATTCAGAGGTTAAGTACCTCAGAAAGTCATTTGAAACTCTAGAGGTAAGTTTAGGCCGCACTATATTTTTCATTGCCCATATAATCCTTAATACTGCTAATCTGCTGCCTGAACACCTATTTAACAAGGATGCTCCAGTTTAATAAAGTTTCTGTGAGCGGTAGCGAGTGTGCCTTTCTCAAGGTTACCTTTATATAGCTGGTATTATGTTCCCATGGAAAGATCATGTTATAGGCCTACCCCGTATACCATGATATGTAGACAATATTTAAGCCATTTTATTGCTGTCTTTGTCAATATAAGTTGAACTTATTATAGGAAAAAAATTTCTTCTATTCAATATTACTACATAAAAATGCTATGTGTTTATCTAATAAGATAACTTGAAAGACAGTAATAATTACAATAATAATCTTAATGACATGAATTCTGAAAGCTTGCCCATATTTGAATTGCCAGTGTGTAGGCATACCCGGTTTGGAATGATATCATGTCATAAAAAATTGCATGCTAAATCTTTCCATTGCAACTTGTATTAGGAATGCCTTTTTTTTTTCTTTTGTAGAGTTGTCTTATCTTCGATATTTATACTTAATCTCCATGGTTATCTATGTATGTTTTTGTATTTATTAATAATTGCTTATTTGAAAAGTAATCATTGTATCTTTGTATTCTGTCGTGTAAATTCTTTTGTTATTGCCACTGGTCCATCCATTGGGCCTGTAGGAGGTGGACTAGAATCTATGTGCAACATCCAAGCACCTGAGGATGAACTGGTCCCTTTTCTCGTTAATTATGTCTCCATGGTGACATGCACTGGGGCTGTTTGGCACGATCAGAATAATCCATCCAATGGATAGTAATTCTTCCCCTGCTATTTACAAGCAGTAAAACTTGGATAAAAAATTGTTTGAGAATAAACGGTCCAAGGTTTTAGGGCTATTTTTATCTACCGTTTGAACTATTTGTCTATGTTATAAGGCTGCAAATAGCGGGGTGAAAGTGAAGATTCATGAATAACTCAATTCATGGTTTTTTAATATGTGCCTAAAATCCTCTCAAGAACCATTTTTCATTGAATAATTTATTAGTGGAGTATCACAGATTTCTGTTACTTTAAGATGATAAAATATAATGGATTTTAGTGACTCAGGTTCTCTCTCAGGAGTGCATCTCATGTTTCTTGCGTTTTCAGGCTGCCTGCGAAGAACTGAGGAATAGCAGGATGTTCCTGAAGCTTCTTGAAGCTGTGCTCAAGACCGGAAACCGAATGAATGTTGGGACCAACCGTGGTGATGCTCGTGCTTTCAAACTTGACACCCTCCTCAAGCTCGTTGATGTCAAAGGAGCCGATGGAAAGACCACTCTCTTGCATTTTGTTGTGCAGGAGATCATAAGATCCGAGGGTTCCCGACTCGCTGGTGGCAAAAATAGTCCAGACATTGGGAAGACCCAACAAACAACATTACGAGATGATGTCGAATTCAGGAAGCTTGGCCTGCAAGTTGTCGCTGGTCTCAGTGGCGAACTGTCCAATGTGAAGAAGGCTGCTGCAATGGACTCAGATGTGCTTAGTACCTATGTCTCAAAACTAGCTGGTGGAGTTGGGAAAATCAGGGAGATCTTGAGACTGAGTGACTCAGCGAGTATGCAAGAGAGTAGGCTGCAATTCTGTGCGGCAATGAATGAATTCTTGAAGAAGGCCGAGGAGGAAATTATAAGGATTCAGGCCCAAGAGAGTGTTGCCCTTTCTCTGGTGAAGGAGATTACCGAGTACTTCCATGGAAATTCAGCTAAGGAAGAAGCTCATCCATTCAGAATTTTCATGGTGGTGAGAGATTTTCTTTCTATTCTTGATCAAGTCTGCAAAGAAGTTGGAAAGATTAATGAGCGGACGATTGTCAGTTCGGCACGACAGTTCCCAGTGCCTGTCAATCCAACACTCCCTGTTTTTCCTCGATTTCATATGCGGCAACCGGATAGTTCTGATGATGACAATGGTCCATCTTCACCATAAACTAAAATTTCATATTAATGCTACCCTTTCTCAGGTGAACCTCTTGTGGTTTTTGGCTGAGCCGACACTGCGCATCATGGGCAGGAAAGAGCGACGAATTCAGGTTGGCCAACATACAGGGTGTTAATTAAACGTACCTTTTTGTACTTTTAGAAATCCATGTAAAAGATTTTGGAATTGTTTCAGTCTATATATATATATATATATATATAAGCATGAACGGCAGATTTGTGGATCAGTCATGTAAATTTGCTGAAAACTGGATTCTTGACAAATGGGCTGTTCAGTAATAGAAAGTAATGAATACTGCTTATATCTCCATCTTTAACTTTGATCATTTCTTCATTCATATCATTTCATGTTTGGATGAGTACAGTCTTGACTTCAGAAACTACTTATTGTCTTTCCTGCAAGGACATTGCTGGCTGGACCTCATCTTTCTTTCCGTTCATACAAATCATTCATTTGCAGTGTAACATTGCGCCCATTGGTGGGTAAGTTTAGTTTGGTTTAGGATTACTAGGCTCTGTACCACAGCTGGCTGGACCTTGCAACAAGTGATCCCTTCATTTATGTGCAATTGGATGACTTGAGAAGTTGGAATGTTCATTTTAAACTTCATAGTGCAACTTTCAACTATCCGAACCTTGTAGCTGCGTGGAGCAGTGAATCATAAAGGGCAGCCCTGGTGCACGAAGCTCCTGCATATGCAGGGTCCAGAGAAGGGACAGACCACAAGGGTGAATAGTATTGCAGTCCTACCTTGCAGTTTGCAAGAGGCTGTTTTTACACAAGGCTCCCCTTACTGTTAGTCATAAATTACGGTAGGCCACTTCGTGAGCCTTGCCTTGACCACCACTATCATTCTTACCATCCTGTTGCCACCATCCTTACCACTACTGCCTTGATTTTGGTCGCCGCCTTTTCCGTTCTTTCCTCCATTGCCATTTTTACCACCATGTGTTCACCCATGTTCTTATTCGCGCAGCCTGTGTATTAATATCTCCCGCCCCATTCTTCCTATTCCCAATTTCCCACCACTACCTTTTTTATCACCCATCATCATTATCATCTGGGGATTCATTCCTGGTTGCCCATGGCCGTTACCCATGCCTTAACCATTCATGGGTTTCATCTTAAGATCATGTTATGACCCTTCACCAACTCATGGTAATCATCAAACTCATCCTCCAGATCACCATCACCTTCAAGCCCATCAAAATCATCATCTCTGAAGTCATCTTCTTCAGGCGAGTTCAACTCCACAGATTTCTAATCCTTGAATGGCAGTTGGAATCTTTTCTATCCTATGGAACTATAAAATCACAGTGGATTGGAATACCACAGAGGACGAACCAAATTGAATAACTTATGTATTTTTGGAAAGATTTGGCATCCATATCTTCAAAAGAAGAAGAAAGAACATGGAAAAAATTGAGTCGTTTTGTTTTGAGGCGAAGGGGGTCAAAATATCCAAAATGCCTTCCCTACCTAACACCAACTTAACGAGTCCCGTCCAAAGAGCTACTTGCAGACCACTTTTAAGAGTTTGGGGACGAAATAGACTTTTAAGGCCTATTTACAGATCAAAAGTGGAGTTCAGGGGCTAATCAAAGCCTGTATTTTGGAAAAGAACAAAGAATCCTACCAATATCTACTCTTTTATGCTTTATGGCGTTTAATGTTGGCCATTGGCCATATTTACTGCCATCAATTTAGGCATTAAAGTTGTGTGATGCGTGGAACTTTTGAGACATGGACCATCATTCAGAACAGGGGTCCACCAATGGAATGAAAGTGCCTAGTTAAAGTTCTATTGTTTTTTTGGTTTGGAAAGGGGAGTGAAGAACAAGGGAACAGGATCTTCTTATGATAATTAAAACGAGTTAAAAGAGGTGGTCATCCTTAAAGGCTTTTGTAACGGGAAGAGAATATTATACTTTCCTGGTAAAGCAAGTTGTAGACCAAAAGAGGCCATCGCTTTCCCAACGAGTTCCAACTTTGAACGTTAGCTGTGGTTGCATCTCTCTCTCATACACACACAAACAATTATATGTTGCTTTCGAGAATAAACGACAGGCTACCGGGCCTGTTTGGGGATTTGATTAGCTGATCTCAAACAGCCCAAGTAACAAATCAGGCATCGAAAAAGTGGGTCCGAGTCCTTGTCTTTTGGCATTTTGAGTTTCTAAAATAAGATTATTGTGTGTTTTTAAAGACGTAATATTGTACCACCTCAGAATGTCCAAATCAAGATATTAGGCCCATCATTTAATGAGACTTTCAGTGCTTAAGCCATCTGAAATGAGGCGAATTGGACGCATGGTAAGTAGGCAGCGCTCTGGTGCACGAAGCTCCCTGGCATGCTGGTCTAGGGAAGGAGCAGACCACTAGGGTCAATAGTATGCAGCCTCATCTTGCATTTTGCAAGAGGCTATTTCATGACTTAAACCCGTGACTTCAAGGTCACAAGATGATAACTTACTATTGTGCCAAGGCTCCCTTCATGGATAAGAAATAGGAGCTTCTTGCAAATTTTCATTATCCCTTCAGTCCCAGCAGAATCATATGCTTCCTCTCCCAATCCTCTCTCTCTCTCTCAACTCAATGATGTTCTACAGACCATGATAGAACCAATGGTTTGGGCAGAAAACTCTACACATCAGCCCGTACTTTAAAGACCAAATGCCATTGAGTGTTAGTCATGCCTTAGATAGTTCATGGTCTGAAAATCTCATCCATTGGATCATTCTAGCCACTTTTCTTTTGGGTTTTAAAATGGACGGCAACAAGTTTCAACATTCATTTTCCAACAAAAAGCCAAAATTTCTAAGATGATCCAATGGATGAGATTGTGGAACAATGAACCATCAAAGTAATAACCAACATTATGAATGATCTTTATCTTACCAAAATATGAGAGAACTCTCTCTCTCTCTCTCTCTCTCTCTCTCTCTCTCCTATACTGTATCTCAGTTAGTAGGCTCTTTAGTTTCCTGCTAACTCAAGAGTTTGAAGGAAGAAGAAAAGCCTAATTTATACATGCTAGCTTTTACCGCGAAGAAAAGTATAAGACAAGACTAATACTTCTCTTTCCAGTAATTAGGAGCTGATATTAACATCTCTTTTTCTGTTTTGGTGTAATGCAAGCCCTCTACAAAAATGCTGTCCCAAGATAAGAGAGTATGAATAGTTCAGAAACAACAATCACTCAGTCCGAGCTTCCTCATAGCTTCAGATTTTGATCAGTCAGGGCCTCAGGTTTGAGACCCCTAAAAACATTGGCAGCAATGCAGAAGCTTCTTTGATGCCATTTTCACATTGAGCTGGCAAAGAAAGTGCGATCAGGAACTATCAAAATGAGTTCTCAGCATCCATGCGTTCAAGGATCATCCTCTGTTGCAGGAGCCACACTGCGAATTCTCAGTCCATTCGTCAGGGTATCCTGTTTGAAGTGAATGTGAAATAGAATGTGTTTGATACCTGCACAACAAAGTAACATAAATCCTCCAATTATAGGATCCATTTCCAATTTATTCATGAGAAATTCCAAAAAACAACAGCATGTCATGTGTTATTAATTTACTGCTAGACGTCTGGGAACTTACAGGTGGATAACTGACCAATAATGAGAAATAGTTCCAAGAGCTTACCTCACTCCCCAACTATGGTCTTGTAACATGACCCTCGACTTCATTGTTAATGAGAGGCTGTGCTGGGTTTTCTAGTTGTGTACATAAAACACAAGATTTGACACGCACAAAGTCTCCCACGTCCACCTGCAAAAGTGAATGTCCAGATTTGGGTTCTCCTGGGTTGGTGGATAACCCGGGTGTTTCTGTAAATGGTTTTGGGGGCTGAAATTGGGGAAGTAATGTTTGCTTGTTGGGTGGTGATAGGGTGGGATTTGTGCGGTTTGCTGGTAGAGAAAGGTCCAGCAATAGATCTCAAGGGGAAGGCTAGTTTTCTGGTTGTTTTCATGGTATCTAGATTATTTTTATTTTTATTTTTTCCTGAGTAAAATAAACTGGAGAAATTACACTCTTTGACATCCTTCATATATTTGATTGTTTCCAAGAACCAAAACAGACAAATAGAGGGACTTCTATACGGTGGTCAAAGGAATACGGCGGCGTCCAAAACTACCAGAGAAGAAGATGGGAAGAGGAGAATGAAAATGTGATCAACTGCAACTTTTTAGACATACGGAAGTCTAAGCAAGAATGCAGACGACTTGGTTATGAATCCTCCCAAAAACAAGGGCCTCCGTAGCCCACTTTCGGCAAGGTTGTTTACTATGAAGTATGATCTTGTCATCGGAAATATATCAGCCGGCCATAATGGGTGCTTATTATGAGCAGCCAGCCAAGACTAGCAAACTTCTCTGTCTATATAGCCATCCAAAATCTTCTAATTTCATCTAATTTGTAGATCTGATCTGGTTCTTTTAAATGTTTATCACCGTCATTCTCTGCTAACTTTTGATTGTAGGAGAGAAAAGTAATACCTCACCATGTTAAAGGAAGGCCCAACTGACTAATTAATGATTTAGGATGACGTTCCAACAAACAATGGGGCAATTGTTTCGAAGTTCCCCAAAGATCAGGAGTCATTCAGAATGGTGAAGGGATGGTGGATGCCGAATTTGTAAATCGGCGCATTCTGCGCTTTGCCGCTCAACACATTCATAGGATCATCCCTGCACATGGTGTTCTACGCCGGTGAAGGGGATGACAAATCTGTTCCTAGTAGGCACCCCAATACTGTGATTATTCTTTTCAAATTAGGTATTGCTTCTACGAAGACGTCGGAGAGGTCTCCATAACAGCCCGTGAGGAAAGTCTAAACTATATCATTTGGGATCAGAGTATCAAAACAAGCTTTTTCGACATATCATTTGCTTTTCTTCACTTTGTTTTGGTCTTTTACGCATTTATTTGTAATCAAACCAGTAGTATCCATCTTTAAAATAATAATAATAATAATAAATGAATGAACGAATGGGTAATCAGTTGTTACATTGGAAGTGCTATACCATCCAAAATTTGTTCTTGTGCACATTTGGAATCATAAGGACCATGGGGCTCAGCACCAAAGCCTTCCAAGTGCAGCGGCTCAGCCTCATTTGAACCGCTAAGCCGAATCTGGTGCATGTCCATTGAAGCAAACAAGTGGAACAAGCTTGCACAGCCAGATATTTCTTTTCAGAAAGCATTCATCGCAAGAAAAAATCACAGGCAATTAGATAAAAAGAGAAATGGTATATTAGAAAAATATTACTAATAAATGATTAACTTATCTAGAAGTCAGAATACATTTACAGTTTGGGAGAAGAATTTTAAAAAAAATCCTCTCCAAGATATGCCAGGAATTGCAGAAACCATTGTCAAGATATGAACCAGATGGGACTTTGATCCGCCGCAGACTGGATTTCAAGCGAGATATAGGACTCAGATCCCGTCCTGTTCTGGAAACTGACCTGATCTACCCACTTCTGATACTATTGGTTCTAAAACTAGCTGATAACCAACATGAGCCATTAAGAGGGGAATAATATTACAGATATATTTACAGAGCTTACAATCGACTAACAAAAACAATACAAGTGACCTCGACTCTGCCCCATGTTAACATATCAGTGACGGGAAGGCATAACTTAATGAAACATTAAGCAAAGAAAAAGAAAATAAATCAGGTTACTGAACAATCAATGGGCAGAATCAAGCATCGACCAGGTAGGATTACATGTTCTGTTTTGCTGTTTAACCCTTTGGGAATCAGAACTCGGATTTCATGAGCCTTCCTTGGGGTTTAATATCAATGTTGTCGAAGGGGCTCTCCTGTTCAACCTGGATATAATCCTTTGTTTTCAGAACCTGCATAAAAATAATTCAAGTTAACACCTTACGCACAAAAAGAAACATCGATTTTAAGTTCAGCCTCATCCAGAAAGAAATTTTTTTGCCTTTCTGACAATTACCGAGTTCAGAGCAGTGAACAAAAACATGTCAAATGCTATTGAAACAAGAACAATCAAGTTGGACATTTTGTAGCAGCAATATTCCATAACAAATAGCAGTGCAGGACCAGAAAGAGGTGAATATAAGCAATCTAAGATTTCAAATCTTAAAGATCATAGGACTTCCAGGAGTGATTACTATTTACTATCATGAGCAGGAATGGATCACATACCATTGGAGCTCCACAATCTGAAAAAGTGTTTTGACAGGGACATCCTTGTTCCAGTAGTATAAAAGAGAGCATTCCATTGCAAGAGAACGGAACAAGGAACTCGTGCCTTGTGGTTTTGCGAAGTTAGCCAAAAGAGACGTGTTAAGTACTCAATTTTGGTCAAAATACTCCTAATTTAGTATTCAATTAGAGCATCCAGGCCATCAATTTCAAGGTTTTTCATAAAATAGTTTAATTTAGCTTTAATTGGCCATCCAACTGTTAAATTGCAAAATTAACGGTCAGACGATCATCAAAGCTAATTAGATGAATAATAAACGGTTTGGATGATTCTAATTGGGTCCTGTGCATTGCAGATTAATTGACTCAAGCGTGGACGATCCAGATCAAATCACGAAGATCAGATGAGGATAATGAAGCTGCATGGAAAAAGAAGACTTTGAAGAGTGATAGGATAGGACAAAATTGAAGACTTGCAGAGTTCTAGCAAGTCTAGACTTCCAATAGACCCCACTCTCCCTCTTATCTCTCTTTTCCCTCTCTCTTATTTTTTTTTTTCCACTTATCTCTCTCTCTCTCTCTCTCTTATCTCCCTCTCTCCTACACGTTTCTCCCTCCATCTCCCACTCTCTCACATCTCTCTCTATCATTTTTCTTCATATACCCCCTCCTCTCTAGACCCCGTTATGCTTCAACCCCGGGCATGACTAGCTAGGCTATTCCCTTCTCTTCTTCCCTCTCCTCTCCAAGCTTTCATCATTCTCCTCTACAGCACCAACCGTAAGATCAAACCATCTCAATTGCTCTCTTTCTATTTCGCCATCTCCTTCTCATACCAGCACCACTGGCTGGCCTAGGTGCATGACACACCAAGAGGCCTGGCCTTTCCTCCCTCCTTTCTCCCTTACTTCTCCCTTCTCCCTTCTCACTTTCTCATTCCCTCTCTCTCTCCTGCATCTCTCCTGTTCTTCTCTTCTCTTCCCATTACCGCTCTTTAGTTTCTCTCTTTCTTGCCTGACCCACTTCCCTTCTATGCTTACCATCGCACACTGGCCCCTACGTCCATCCCTCATTGCTCCACCACACAACTCAGGGGTTGTCTCCGCTCGGACTAGCACTGGATTTCCACCGCACCCATCACCTACCCCTGATCTCTATCTTGGCGTCGTCATTTGCCTGAAGCAAACTGGCCAACCCAAGCGGGAAAAACCCAGATTGGGTTTTCCCCACTTTCTTCTTTCTCCTCTTTCCCCACGTTCTTTTTATCACTCCCATTTCTCCCTCATTTTTCTCCAGTCCAGCCGGCCATAGAGAGAACCCAGATCGAGTTTTCTCCCCATTTTCTCTCCATCTTCTCCTATCCCTTTCCTTCTCTCCTCCTTCCTCTTCTCCTCCTTCCTTCTTCCCCCTTACTCCTAAAGTTTTCCCTCATCACCATTTTCCTGGTTTTTGATTAAAACCAGAAATCCAGAAAAATTACAAATCTGCCCCTGGCAGATCTCAGTAATTCCACTTCTGTCCTTTGTCTGAAATACCATTTGGATCCCTAGTTTAATTCCATCTGAGTCCCTGATTTAATACTAACTGTGTCCCTGTGCTATTTCGATTTTAACTTATCCACATTCTGACTATCCAGGGACTGTGTTATCTAGGACGGCTTTTAGTTTTATTTTCTTTTTTCTTTTGAATAAATAATTCTGTACACTGCAGCAGTTGAATAAATTGAGAGATTTTAGTTTATTGTTAGTTTAATTCTAGTATATTTTTTATTTTTATTCTTTTATTAATTGAATTTTATTGAAAACTCCATCATTTTAAATCAAGTCTCCGTGGGATCGACCCGTACTTGCACAAGCTATACTGCAATAGCCCGTACACTTGCAGAAAACATCAACAAGATGCTAGGAGAACACACGCCACATATTGGAAGTGGGAAGTGAAGACTCTAAGGATATGGAAGAGAAGCACTAAACTATAAGATAGAGGTGATGATGGGCAAGTATGGGAAGGTAAAGTGCAATGCTAATGAGAATCTCAGGAAAGCACCATAAAAAAGTCGGAATCAATGTAGCAAGCATGTGAAGAGTTCTAAGTTTAAAGTGCATCTAAAATATTAACCTTCAACTGAAATTTTAAAAAGGAATGTCTAATAAAAGCTATTCATGCAACTACAATCATCTATTTACTTGACAACTAAAGTGTGGACACGAATTCCGTGTCTTTTATTTAATGGCAATGCAAATTGAATATAAGGATGAAGGACCCAATCCTCCAACTGTTAGATCCAGTGCATTAAATTGTGAAAGCATCAGATTCATTTGAGAGGGTATTTTTGTAATTAGAAGTTCTCATAGAACTGCCATTATATTCAAGGAAAATGACAATCTTGCCTAAACATCTTTATAACAAAAATGTATGGTAGCAAGTTCCACCTCATATAAAGAGAAATTCAGCAAGCAGAAAACTATCTTTTATCAGCCAAGAAGCACGACTTCACAATTTGGAATCAATTCCTAGGCAACTAGCATCTGCTTTTCTTGACTAATAGGAAGTACAAGCCATAAAATTTCACAAGCACATAAAAATTCCTCAGACACATTCTATTTATGTTCCTGTTGCACACAGCGAGTAGGAAAATCTTATAGATATAAGATAGCAGACTGGAAATTCTAAACCAACAAAAAGAATCTCCCTTGAGGCCCAAGGGAACTGGGGTGCCTTTTAAGTTATAAATTAACTTGAGGCATAATATTTTAATCCAGTGTGTTTTGTGTAGCTTAAGATTAAGGATTGCATGGGGCAGGGTGACTTTTTAACTGCCCCATTTATCCTGCCCCACCCCACCTCAGGTCACTGAAATTTGCAACCCAATGTGGGAGACAAGGCAGACTATGAGAGAACCCATTTTGACCAGCCCTGCCCCATCAAATGTTATGGGAAAGGAAGGACGGGGCAACCTTTCCCCTTCCCAATTTTCTGATGATCATGGTGTTTTTATTTTTCTTAGCAAGCATATGTTTGTCCTTAATAGTGTTATTAAGTTCATTAGAAGAAATTCAGGGAGGATGCTAGCATTTGACTAGGATGTTTAAAAACCTGTGCATCATAAAAATCTTCCTAGGATAATCCTAACCACTATTATACTGTACCAGAACATTGATGGCTTACAATGTTCAGAAAGAAAACACTTATAAATACCCAATGGATCAGGGAAACGGCAAAAAAGGAGATGGGGAGAGAGAGACAGTGAAATCGGGTTATTTTGTCAAGGATTTTCCTTCAAATTGGGGAGAGTCAAAGAAACAGAGAGACAAAAAGAGAACAAGAGAGTAAGAGCTGCAAGATAGGGATAGGATTTTCCCTCCCTCTATGAATTCCAGTTGGCGTACATGCCTTGAAAGGGAGGAGTCCCTGCCCTTCCTTTCTAATGTATGATTTTTCTTTTGTAGATCTAGCCATTCAACATGTTCTTCATGCCAAAAAGAGGAAACCCAATATAACTCAATCATTTGGATGATGCTAGATACTTGTTTTGGGTATTTGAAAAAATTAACAACAACTGATAGTCATTATTTTTTATCATGAAAACACAGGCAAAAAAAATTAAATGAATATGAAATTGATCTCTAGCCTAACGACGCCATAATGAATGGCTTAGATCTATAGAAAAAAGCTTCACTACCCTTGAAAAAAAGGGCGTGGATTTCTTGTCTCTCTCTCTCTCAAAAGCATGTATGCCAACCAAGACTGTTCCCTTTATATTCTAATGTAATTTTACAAAATGCCCTTCTTTTTTAGCTAAAGAAAAATAAAACATGGGCAATTTTTGTATTTAAATAACTACACAGTCCCAGGTCAGATAACCAGGGTTTTTCCTCACCGCCCCAGTTCCACCTTGAGTCATATTAATTTGCCCCACAGCTGGTACAAGCCACAGTTTTCTTGCCCTACCCCACCTTGTCCAAATAGGTACGGGATGGGGTGGGCCCCAAATTAATCCACCCCCTATAAATCCCTACTTATGATTTCAGTTTGTTCATGAGGTGTATGTTATGTAAGTCTACAAAGCTTAGTCTAAAGAGAATGTGTTCTCTATTTTGAAGCCATTATACTCAATTATTCTACTCGTGAGAAATGATAATGCTTGCTAAGAAACAAACTGTGAAACAAATATACCCAGCAAACATGAAATCTAACTGTAAAAGACGTACCAATGTCTCAAAAAACATCCTTGATGCTTCCTTTCGAGTTTTACCAGTCAAAAGGTGGTCAACAGGAACAACTTTTCTTCCATGCCCAGCTTCATTATGAAACAAGGATTTTAGGTATTTCGCAACAGCCCTACATAGAAGTACAAGCATGCCATTTTGTCAGAAAAAATTCGTACTACTTAAGTACCATTTGTAAGATCAAGAATTTTTTCTGCCCTTGTGGAACCTGCTAGTGAACAACTTTTATTAGACAACATAAAGCAACAGAAACAACAAATTAAGATTTGCGGAAGTGCAACATGGCTTGAAGGATCCAGATAAGACCAAAATAAGAACCCACCTTGTCCTAGAAGACCATCCACTATTTTCAAGAAATCGATCATCTTCTGCATTTGGCATGTTGTTATTCTCATCTTCCAAGGGCTCTGCTTCATCGTCGGCATTCAAGAACTCTGAAAAGCAAGCAAAGAACAAAAAAGCTATAAAAAAGAAGGAAAAAACCTTGAAAGTAACAGGTCTTTTACAAATGCAGTATCATACAATCAACATGTATGCATAACCATATGCAGCTTTGGTCACTAAATCACATTATAAACAGACCCCATTCCTACTTTCCAATTAGCACAGCAGAAAAAACCCTAACAATGGAATAAGCTTTGAAAGATGGCAGATTTCTATGCTTACTAATCCTAACCTTCATATTTTACAACAATATGACATTATGGTATGGCTTTGACAAGCAAGAACCAGGATTATCTCAGAGGAAAAGTACACCAGGACCACGCTTATGAAACTGTTATAGGATTACTCCACCTCCCAAAAGTATGGTCCAAATACCCTAGGGTTTGTAAACTGTAATTTGCAAATCCTGTGGCACGAAAAGTAAAAAAACCTGACTTCTCTGATAATAATTGGTAGATAGATGGGAATAGTAAAGAGCTACTTTTGTATCAGTGAATGAGTAAAATGCTTTGAAATACTACAAATTAAACGCCACCAGTCTGGCCAGCACAAGAGAAGTTGTAAACAAATAACATGTAAACCGAATGTCAAAAGCACAGCAGACATGATCAAAATAGATGATAAGGTTCGTGATAAATGATGTGTATTCTTGACAAACCAAATGGCCCTAGTCCCACGTTGAATGGACATCCCATCTTAAGATTGAGTCTGACAGAAGTCAACAGTTAAACATTTCCTGGCTAAACTTCACAGGTAGGAGAACAAGGTAGTTCGGCTAATCAAGTACACAGAAAAGAGGGTGCCAGGGAGAAGCACAAAGCACCGTAAACAGACCCAAACTTTAATCAGTTAAGGATGTGGCATTTGGAAGCCACTGGGATGGAAAACAAACTGACCTGTATCCTCGTCCAATATGTGGCTAAACTCCTGCAGCAAAAAACCAGAAACGGAAATGATCAGCAATGACTATCTTTACACGTACCTCTGAGCAAATAAAATTCCTCATGACTCATACAGATAAATCAAAGATAGAAAGAACTTTATGCATAGAGAGGTGATACATATTCAACAATACTTTCATGATGCTAAATGTCCAAATGGATATCTGTATGCATGCATATTTGTAAGGCATGGAAACAGGCTCTTGCAAAATGCAAGGTGAGGCTGTGTACTTCAGGCTCTTGTGGTCCACCCCTTCCTAGACCCCGCATAGGTGGGAGCTTCATGCACTAGGGCTGCCCACCCCCCCCAACCCTTTTTATTATGTACATGTCCTACAAGTTTGTGCAAATTCGGACGGGATATCAACACCTTAGGAACAAAGCCATCCAGTTTTGAAATTCATTCTTAACTCTGACAGTTGAAACTTCCGTGAAAAATGTTAAGGCACTGGCCATAGACAAATAATTATTCGTGCAAAGTTCAAAACAATTAAAAAGATGAAAAGATATCATCCAGATAAGCATTCCAGTGCAAAACTTACACCATAATCTCCCACAGCAGTAACTTCTGGTGCAGGCCTCTCCACATCCATAGCACTTTCCAGATCAACCTCTTGACAGCCTGAAGAAATTATTTCCCCTACATTTGAGGGAACATTTTCCATTTCCGTATCAAGTTGCAACGGACACGAAGATGTCAGTTGATGCCCTTCTGTATCATGCAGGTTGGATGAAGGGCCTGCCCTATCAATTGTCCCTTCATCACCCAGAATCTGATTGTCAGTAAAAATGTCAGAATTACATTTGTTGACACCCTCCTTGACCTGGTTTTCAGTGCTGAAATCCGTAATCGTCAGCCCACCACTCTCCAGACTCATATCTAGAATAGAAGGATCTACACTTCCCATTGAGGCCATTGAATCAGTTGCCACATCCTTTTCAGTTTCAACTGTACAATTTTTGTTATCAGCATTCTTTTCCATATCATCAAATTTCTCAGACAAGCTATGCGGCACCACATCTATGGAAATGTGACCTGCAGCATGTTCCACATTGGAGACATTTTTCTCAGAAGATGCACCTTCACGTGGATATAGGATTCCATCATTCAGCTCAGTCACACCAACAGCAATACCATTGGCTTTATCTCCAACAGAAGCACCTTTGTCAAGATGTGTCCTCAATGCTTCATCATTTGTTTCTACACGGTCATCACTAGGCTGAGTAACTGACTTTTGATCAGGAGACAAACATGACCCACCTTCTCTCTGGCTGGTTGCTTCTGTTTTATTACCTTTATCCATGGAAGATTGCTCCATGCTCAAATTTTTGTTACAAGCATCCCCAGAATGGGAAGCCAGTACAGGCATGTCAGACTCAGTTACAGCAGCATGATTTGGTGCACCAGAGCCTCCACCCTGCAAAACTCCTTCCATGGTAGGAAAACCAACCAGTTCTTCAGTTTGCGTTTGTGCATCAAATCCAAGGGAATCAGTAGCATGTTCACATGGCTGGTTCTCTATTTCAGGAACTGCTTCAGCAGGTTCCAGTGATTGAATGTCATTTTTGTCTGCCATGACTGGCCTATCTTCATCCATCCCTTCCAGAGCAGTTTCCTTAGTAAGCTCTGCGCTTGTAGAATGTTCAGGATCCTTCAATACTTCTGGCCAAGAATTATTAACATCAATAAGAGAAACCCCGGTTTTAGACGAATGATACACACTGTTCTGCATATCAATCAGCTCTTCCGGCATACCTGAAAGAAACAAACCAAACTTATGTTCACAAATAATCCCAAAATTTGGAAGATGAGCACATATGAAAATCAGGAAGGCAATAAAACAAATACTAGATCTTTATGTGCATAATATGAACTGACAATACACAGAAATATTTAAAAAATGCACTTGCCAGGAGGAAATTTATAGTGGCAAGTGGCTATCTTGTCATGAGTCCAAAAATGCAGAAATTGCCTCTTCATAATGGTGTGCAGAGGCCAAATAGATAAACTGGTTAAATTAGGATTTCATCACATTAGCTTCCACAACAAAGGCCTGGTTCTTGCACACAACCAGCACAGGCTACCAACCTATTTTCACTCAGCCAGTGATGGCAGAAAGGCTACATCTAAAATAGGATTGCTTCCTAGAGAAACATCATGACTAATAGAAAAAGCAGTATGACTAAAAGCCATCTTAGAAAATAAAACTTGAAGGAGTGATGCTGCCAAATAAAACACCCTATTAAGAGCAGAAAATGCTAATAACTGTCCTATCCCTCCTACAGAAGTCAAGAGCTGGAGTTTCCGGAGGAAACAGTTGTAAGAACCATCCAACAAAAGTCCCCTACGTTTATGTTTATTGATGTAACTAGAACATTAAATTGATGTCTCTGGCTATTTCACAAGTGTGAAGCCAATTCAGAAATAGCAAACAACAAACGAGGCCCTCATGCCAGGTTGACTCCAATATTGTCATTAACAGTATAGTTGCTCCAATGAAGAACACAACGTATGCGGCAGAAAATCATATAAGTAAGCATTTAGACCATGACCTTACCAGCAAATAATGGTCCATTGAAGATTTCCTCCTCTAACAAAAATTTTTCAATCAACCAAATTTCATGACGAGTACAAGGAGCCTTCCTTCTTACGCGGCGTATATCTTCAGTGTCTGTCAACTGTTGGCGAATTGCACTAAAAAAAAAAAAAAATATTTGGGTTGAATGAAAACATATAGTTCCAACTACAGAATATATTAGATGCGGCATCAATTATGAAAAGCAATAGGGGTACTCCAATAAGAACTGAAACATAAACAATGTCAGAGATTGACCCAACTTAAAATACGAAACAAGTAAACAATAAGAGAAGGAGACATACTCGCCATGCAAGACCATGGTATCATCCAGATGCACCTTCCTCTTATGAGCATTAACCTTGTGAGTCATCCGGGAACGTTTTGAAGAAGTTGCTTCAGGTGGAGGTGGAGTGGGCCTCATTTTGAGAGCGGGAGTTCTTCTTCCAACTGGAGCAACAAGCTAGCTAGTTAAAGTCGAAGCACATTGAAAATACAAAGCTCATAACTGCTAGAAAAAAGAAATAATAAAAGTTTTGAGTCCGGCATTTTGCAGTTGGTATACCATTGGATACCACCAAACTACCTGGGTAGGTCAAGAAATAGTTCATTACCTAAGATTGATGCCAAGACATCATCATCCTCGGGGATATAATCCATACTTCTTTTAGACCGGGGTACCCCAGAAAGTTTAGCTGAATTGCCATTTTGAAGAATTGGTGTACTCTCCATTGTGTCACGTTTCCTTCCAGAAAGACTTTTGTACCCATCAACAGTTCCCTCATTTTCTTTGTTGGCAGTGGGCTGTACGACTAAATCATCCACTATATCAGGAACCACTGTTGGGGCTAAAACCCCAGTTTCAGGTTCCGGAAGCTCCAAACTTGTCTCTATCTGAGCATTCTCAGTGGTAACTTTATCTAAGCACTCGTCTGATTTCCTAACACCTGCCCTAATGTCAGTTTCAGGTTGTACAGATTCCAACATTTGTTGCGGCTTTGAAATTGTGTCTGTAAGAACAGCAGTCTGGCAGTCTTCACCTGAAATTACAAGAATCGAAGCAGAATATGTGAAGTCATAATGTTAATATGTCTACCTTATAGAAAGGGAACACCTGAAGGATGTAAACAAACCTTGCACCTCAGCTGAAGCTCCACCAGCATGTAATGCTTCACCTCCATGTGCCTCTGATGTGCATAAGGAGACTTCCCTGGAAGATAAATCAGGGTCTATTTCTACCGAATGCCCACTATCAAGAGTTGAACCGCATGCCTGCAGGACATGGCTGCGAGCACATGTATTTTCACCAACAGGATTCAGAATCTTGACATGTTCCATTTCAGAGGAAGCTTTAGGATGAACATTATCAAGATCTGCTGTACCTGCCGATACTAACTGCAGATCAGCATCAGATGGTAATGCATTTGAAGAATGTTCAAGAGCTTCTACGGGGTCCACATTCTTATTAGCTTGTGAATCAGAATTATCCTTGCACAAAATAGTCTCAACCTCTGAGTTACCTTCTGATATTGGCTGACTGTCAATTGTAAAATGTGAATTCACAGATCTAGTATGAATACCAGCATTGGATTCATTACAAGGTGCCTCCAACCTATGGGTTCTAAAGTAACAACCAGGACAGACTGCCCCAGAATCTTCTATATCATTACGTGTCTCATTGCCAGAAGAAAAGTTCTGCAACCCATTACACAGAATTATGTTCTGTGAAGGTTTTCTCCTCTCCTGCCCACATTCTGCACAATGCTCATGTGTTGCAGCAGTTCTATCCGACACACCTGGTAGAGGAGAACTGGATGTTGGTGAAGACTGAGAAAGGCCAACAAATGGCAACACAGGAGCTGCAGTCACTGCAGGACTACTTGCCGGTGGCTTTTCCATTACATTTTGCATGGAGCTTAGTGGTGGACCATTTTCCACACCAGGCCCCAAATGAGCTTTTGTTTCAGAACTCTTGCCATTTGAAGACTCACAACCCATCTCATGAGCCAAGTCTACACTACGATCTGTCCCTGTTGTACCGGGATCTTCAGGTTCCATCCGAGAATTGCAACCAGCATCTGGCAGAAGTCCTTCAACATCATTAGGTAGTGAAGTCTTGCTTGAAATATCAAAATCAGGAACATGAACATTGGCTGAAATTGCTTCTTCCACTAATCCAGGAGTAGATGGAGCCTGAGCAGACTCCATTAAATCAGTTGATGGAGCTTCAGTGGCAGGAAAAACCACATCCATTAGGTCTGCATCTGCACATGAATCTTCAACAGGTTCACGGGGACGAACATCATTTAGATCCGGAGTTGTATTGCCATGTATAAGGGAAGAATCATCTGCTCCATTTGGATGGTCAATATTTGGTTCAATCATCTTCCCACTTTCATCAGCTAGGAGTTCTGACAAGTCTTTTGAAGTCTCAGCACCACCAATATCCATTTTGCTAAAAATCCTGACTGGTTGACCAGAACTCTGGGGATCCATGCTGGGAATGAAAATTAAAGTTACAAAAATGTAACTAAGATAATTCATGTAATATTCAGGATATTGTGGTCAATCAAAGTGTTCACAAGTTAAATAACAAATAGATAGTAGCATTAGCAGCAATCTTCAAGGACGAGAGGCAAAGAGAAAGCTTGGCTATTTTATCCACCATTTACCAAAACTATAAATCGAAGATGGCAACTTCTCACGGTTTTCTGCTTCTCTTTCATCCATAGCACTAACAGCTTGTCAGCTTCTAAATCAGCCAGATGAAAAATATAAACAGAAAATACTATAAGAAAATTAAAAATACCAACTAAACATGCTTCTCAATTTTTATTTTTTTTATTTTTAATCTAGGATAATTTCTTCCTATATTTTGCATTTTATTGGTGGAAACGCATATACAGTTTTCCAATAGCCACATATAGAATGCAAGAGGATGCAAAAGGAAAAATCAAAGGAGAAAAAAGGCAAAGACAATCCCAAATATTCAAAATTCTTCCTTTTGTCTTGTAATAAATAGTCCACTTTGGTTTGACCTTTTTTCTCTAGTTTTCTTTCAGTGAAGAAGTCCAATCCAAATTGTTGGACAATACAATGAGAAAGTTAAATTCTTCAAGCAAACAATTTACCAGGTATTTTTTAATGCTACAACATATCTGACAAGATGAAACCAACAACCTACCTGGTTTGTCCAATAAAGGTCATTATAGATTGAAGTGCCAGCATGGAACGCAGAAGAAAATAAAATGGAAAAATATTCTGACTTCTCTCGAAATTTCCTAAAGTAGGTGTAAAATAGAGTCTAAAAAATGCCACCTAGAGTACCAATCATATATATGCAACCAAAATAAACTCAAAATTGATCTCCTCCATATCATCCAAAACTGAAAGACAAAAAATAAGATAGGCACTGGATATGAAGCAGAGAATCTTACTTCTCTTCAGCCCCCAATGTGTCTGTAATATGAACAGCCGAGGGACCCTTCTCCAGAAACAAGTCCTGTTTGTTACCACGCCAGGAAACTAGCCTCAGGAAAAATATCAGGATAGGTAAAATAAAACAGATATCAACATGTGCATTAAAAAATATCAAAGCCCAACAAGAGCAGAAATTTCTATTGCTGTACAGTTCGTCACAACATCAATCTACAAAAATAGATCTGATGAATCTCAGACTTACTACAGAAATGAAAGCAGACACGCATTTGATTGTATAACCACACAAGATAATGATCAATCACATTTTCTTATTGCCAGGCTGAAACGAATATAACAGTTGGAAGTTGTAACTCAGCATAAATGAAGAGAAAACAAAAACCAAACATGTCAAAATTCAGAGAAACCTCAAACAATTTTCTTCCAGTGCCACAATGTACCTCATCAAGTTCTAACCCTATTTGTGAAGCATCTCCATCTCCAAACCTCTCTGGAAAAGCACATAGCAACACATACATTTAAGTTACATCCTGAGCAACAATTTGTTGACAAATCACATGTATTTAAATACCAACCATCAAGCCCAAACTGCGATGTGGAGTAAGCCATCCCATCCATGGTGTCCTGAAGTGTAATCTGCTCCCTGGTACTAATGTGATGATCAACAAAATTGCTGCAAAATTTTCAATCACAGTTCAATTAGGAAAAAACAAAAATGTAAATTAAATTGTCAATCATTGGTATATAGCCAAAACTGGCATTGAAATTTTGGTACCAACCCATGCAAGAAGGCATTATCTGGAAGCTCGAAATCATCAAGATCAAAGGTCTCTGGAAGAGTAATGGAATGATATGGTGCAGTAGACTCTTCAGGTGGCAAATCAACTGCTGTAGAGCGAAAGGCCTGCTTTATCTTAAGCAAAGCCTCACTACAATCATGGAAAAGATAATTCACCTTTCGGGAATATATCCTCACCACACCAAGTAGAAGGTGGCTAGACAACCTAAGTGCAATTGGTGCTTCTGGGAAAAGTATCGAGTCTGAAAATAGAAATATCAACAGATCAGATAACTAAATTTTGATCATCAAGGATAATAACTAGACAAGTATGCACAATAGAAATTTAAGCATGTTAAAGAAGTGGAGCTTTTGATCATCAAAGACAGTTTACTACTAGAGAAGAACACCATAACATTCAATTGCTTCCTTTCTACTGGAAAGGGCAATTCCACTTCAGACAGTCAAGCATAAATACTGGGACTTTCAGTAACTATTCAAAAGTAATGGTTTTTCCAGCTAGGCAAACATGTAACTTTACATACAAAATTGCAGGGTTCCCACTATACAAAGATTGCAACAGAAGTGGAACAGGAGGACCAACGGTCATGCTCTAAACATCTTCAAGTAGCATAGAGCAACTCTGTTTCTTCTGTCTATAAAGCCTGAAATGCAGGGTCTGCAGTTAATCATTCACATAGTTAAGTATTTGTCACGATTTAGAGTCATCATCATCATCAAGACCTTATCCCAATTAGGGATCGGCCACATGAATCTTATTCCTCCATTCCACTCTATTAAATACCATGGCTTCATTTAGTGCCAAAGTTTTTAAATCTTTCCTCACCACTTCTATCCATATTTTTTTGGGCCTTCCCCTTGCCCTTTTAGAACCTTCAACTTGTATTGCCTCACTCCTTCTAACTGGTGCCGTTGTTGGTCTTCTTTGAACATGTCCAAATCATTTCAGTCTAATCTCCCTCATCTTGTTACCTATTGGTGTTACCCCTAAATTTCCTCTAATATTTTCATTTATAATTCTATCCTTTCTTGTCTTACCACTCATCCATCTCAACATCCTCATTTCTACGATACTCATCCTATGAGTATGATGTTCTTTAACTGCCCAACACTCTGATCCATAGAGCATGGCCGGCCTTATAGCCATCCTATAAAAAAATTTCTTTAGTTTGAGTGGCACCTGTCGATCACATAAAACACCTGATGCACATCTCCATTTGTTCTAACCCGCTTGGATTCTCTGGGTAACCTTCCTCTCAATCTCTCCACTCTCATGGATCAATGATCCTAAGTATTGAAAGTGGTCTCTAATGGGGACCTCTTGGTTATCAATCTTGACTGGTGTTCCACTCCTCTCCTTGCTAAAATTACATTCCATATATTCTATCTTAGTTCGGCTAATTTTAAATCCTTCAGATTCTAATGCTTCTTTCCATAACTCTAGCTTTATGTTTACACCCTCCCTTATCTCATCAAGTAGGACTATATCGTCCACAAATAGCATCCACCAAGGAATCTCCTCATGCAGATGTTTTGTTAACTCATCCATAACTAATGTGAAAAGGTATGGACTCAATGTCGATCTTTGGTGCAATCCGACAGTGACAGGAAAATCACCAGTCACGTCACTAGTGGTCTTAACATTTGTTACCGCTCCCTCATACATATCTTTAATTATGTCTATATACCCCTGAGAAACCCCTTTACCACCAACACCCTCCATATTAACTCTCTAGGGACTATCATAAGCTTTCTCTAAGTCGATAAAGACCATGTGGAGGTCTTTTCTCCTCTCCCTATATTTCTCTACTAATTGTCTTAGTAAGAAAATAGCTTCCGTGGTAGACCTCCCAGGCATGAAACCAAACTGATTCTCCGATACACTTGTTTCATGTCGTAACCTCTTCTCAATCACTCTTTCAAAAAGTTTCATGGTGTGGCTCATAAGTTTGATCCCTCGATAATTAGTGCAGCTCTAAATGTCTCCTTTATTCTTATTGATTGGTACAATAGAGCTTTTCCTCCACTCATCAGGCATTTTCTTTGACTTTATAATCTTGTTAAATAACTTGGTCAACCAGACTACCCCAATATCTCCCATATACTTCCAAACCTCTATTGGTATACCATCAGGCCCTATGGCCTTTCCTGATTTCATCTTTCTCAAGGCCTCTTATACTTCAAGTATTCTAATCCTACGTTCATATCTATAATATCCAATGTTATTTAGATTAATAGTATTTTTAATCCCTATATTCTCAAGGCCATTGTCATTTAACAATTTTTGAAAGTATATTTCCCACCTTTGTTTGATCTCATCATCTTTGACTAATACTCTTTGATCATCGCTTCTAATGCACCTAACATGCTCTAAGTCCTTACCCTTCTGTTCTCTTACTTTTGCAAGTTAAAACACATCTTTCTCACCTTCTCTTATTCCTAGTCTATTATAGAGCTCATCATATGCTTTAAGTTTAGCCTCACTTACTATTCTCTTAGCAACGTTTTTAGCATTCTTATATTGTTCATAGTTTTCATTATTTCTAATCTTCTGCCATGCCTTAAAACGCATTCGTTTTTCTTTAATAGCTTTTTGCACTGTTTCATTCCACCACCATGTTTCCTTTGTTAATAGCCTTTTACCTTTAGATACTCCTAAGACATCTTTTGCCACTTTCTTAATGTACTCAGCCGTATTAGTTCACATGGTATTTACTTCTGTTTCATAGTTCCAATTTCCTTCTACCATCAACTTATTTTTTAATGAGGTTATTTTCTCTCCTTTTAAGTTCCACCACTTAGTTTTTGGATGTGTATTAAGTTCAGTTCTTTTACTCCATCTTTTGATATGAATATCCATAACCATTAACCTATGTTGTGAGGTTAAACTCTTACCGGATATCACCTTACAACCCTTACATATAGATCGTTCATTATTCCTAAGTAGAAAAAAGTCTATTTGGCTTTTATGAAGTCCACTTTTAAAGGTTACTAAGTGTTCATCCCTCTTCTTAAAGAGTGAATTTGCAATGGATAGGTTATATGACAAAGCAAAATCGAGGATATTCTCCCCCATCTCGTTTCATTCACCTATACCATACCCTCCGTGTATTCTATCATATCATTCCTTATCTTTTCCTACATGGTCATTTAAGTCTGCTCCTATAAATATCCCCTCAGTGTTGGGAATTTCTTGCATGACTCCCTCCATATCTTCCCAAAACTGTCTCTTAATTATATCTTGTAACCCTACTTGTGGTGCATATGCACTTATAATATTTATAATCTGCTCTTCTAGAATCATTTTTATTATTATAATTCTATCACTGATTCTTTTAACGTCTACAGCTTTATCCTTTAATTCCTTATCCACTATTATTCCTACGCCATTTTTATTATTTTCCTTTCCTACGTACCATAATTTATACCCATCTATTTCTCTAGCTTTAGCCCCTTTCCACTTGGTTTCTTGGATACAAGCGATGTTGACTCTCCTACATTTCATCGTGTCTACTAACTCCAAACTCTTACCTGTCAGTGTCCCTATATTCCATGTAGCAATACGAATCTTATGTTTTGGAGATACTATATTTACTATCACCTTTCTCGACCTCCATGGTATGAACCCATGTCCACTTTTCACTGTACCTGGGTTCTGATGTAGCGTGTCGCTTATGAGGGGACGCTCTAGCAGCCCTTGCCCATTTTTCACTACACTCAGGATCCGATGTAGCGCGTCACTTCTAGGAGAACGCCCTAAAAACCCTTGCCTATTTTTCACCGCACCCGGGGTCCGATACAGGGCGTCGCTTATGGGGAACGCACTAATTTGAGCAAATGTCAGTTTTCGATTCATGTCATGTTGGGGTTGCCATAGTTTTTAAAAAGTTGAAGATGATTTTCATTAAAACCATCTTCAACTTCACCCTTGCCAGCTGGCTACCTAACGCAAATTTGTCACGATTTAGAGTAAGAAGTACAAATTAGGGCCCCACATTGGAAAATATGTGTTAAATCATAGCATTACTTGCAGACCATCAACAGGGGATCAACATGATTTTGGTCCATTGCCAAATGAGTATCTCATAAGCAAGATATAGTCCAACAAAAATCAATTGTTCACATTTTTCTAACCTAACCCTAAACAAGTCTAGGATCATCCAATCAAGAGAAGTAGAGGCAGTGGGATGGTCTTGAGCCAGCTGTCAGACTAATGGATTGGATCATGACACCACGTCACATGTGGGCCAAAACAAGTGCTTGTCACCAAGATGCATGACCATCCCTTTCTTCTTAGCATATTCCTTTGCAAAGTACATGTACAAAACTAATATTTGGCAAAAGAAAGGCATTCACAACAAGCTGAGGCCCTCTCTAACAAATCTTTCTCAAAACTTTCATCTTGTCTCTTAGGGAGTAAGGAACAGTGAATGATAAGCCCATATCAAACAACCTCCTCTATAAAATTCACCAAACACTGAGTTCTTCTACCTTATAAGTAATCCATTGAACTCAATAGCCAGTATATTCTTTTCCTTCAACATGGACAGAGAACACCAGCTAATAGCCACCTTATATTAAAAACCAAGGCTAATAGCCTCCCTCCCTCCACAGATAAAAAACACAAACACAGTAGCTGAGTGCACCAAATTGATAATCTGCATGCTATAATTTCATAGTATCAAAGTGTTGCAGGAATACCAGGCCCAATAAGAAAAATTATCCACATCCTCACATGATAACAAGAATAGATCCAAATTCTGCATCCTACTAGTAATGATCTCTGGCATAGTTTGTGCAAATCACATTCCAGTGCGTAGCATGTTTTTCATTTCAAATATCCTAATAATACCTCCAAACCAATAGGATTGAGATTTCCGAGGCACCAGTGATAGAAATTGTGCTTGACACAAACCATGGATGGAGTCTTTTGTGGCGCAACCCATGCAAGGAGTCTAATGAACCCTAGAGTATCCTCTATGAAAAATCAATGTGATAAAGATCCTAGAACCAGTTATAGAAATTGTGCTTGGAACAACCATGGATGGAGTCTTTTGTCGCACAGCCCATGCATGGAGTCTACTGAACCCTAGAGTATCCTCTATGAAAAATCAATGTGATAAAGATCCTAGAACCTTCTAATCTCAAACCAGATCAATGAGCATGCTAATTAGGTGACAAGGCTGAATAACATATTGAAATGAACTGTATCAACTTCTCAGATTTCTCTCCTTCTACAACAGACACATTGTGGCGAGGACACATAGGCCTTTGAAAGCTTCAATCACATTGTATTGCCTAACATATTGCAGTGGACTCCATAAGCTTCTCAGATTTGTCTCGTAGAACGGACACATAGTGGCAAGGAGGCATAGACTTTTGAAAGCTTTAACATTGATGCATCTGGCAACAAGGGTATAATTGAGGTTTCTCCCTTCTAAAGCTTTATTCAGTGAGAATAGGTAGAGACAAGATTATCAAAGAATGCCTCTCATGCCCTAACTACTTTCACATTCACGTTCTTTCTCCTCTGTTCTACCACTTCTCCATTCCAGTCAATCGATATAGAATCAGATCGGCCAATAATTTTAGAAGTAGTGTCACCCTCTTTGTTTCAAGTGGTGTTTCTGAGGAGAGTCGAACACGAGGAATAAGATTGACGATGATCATGGAAGTGCTTCCTGGTACTTTCCTGCATCATGGATCATCTACCTCAGTGGCTATTTGTTCCCAGCTAGTCATGAATTTAGGACTGGATCCTACTATTCCGCTCTCACCTTAATCACAATGTCTTATATTTACTCTGTTTCCTAGTCTTTAAATTTAAAGAAGGTAATGTGAGACATGTTCAATGACAAAACATAGTGAACTATGTTGTCTTCAAACAAAATATGTAAGTTCAACCATTCTGCAATCTGATACACATGGACCATCCCTAGTACGATACTCTGTTTCCTCCTTGTTATACTGGTCCTCCTATGATAATCATCCCATAGTCTTGAATCTACCATGTGACGATAGGGATCAGCTACATAGTCATAGGCGCAAGGCACACCCAAGTGCAAGGGGGGCGACTTGCTCCTGAAGGAACTAGGCACGACTAGTCATGCAACTAGTTCGTAGGCGCAAAACTAAAAATTATCTTACTTAATATACATACAATATGTGTGTGTGTGTGTGTGTGTGTATATATATACAATGTAAGTTAGATTTTTTTAATAAAGAGAGGAGCCAGAATTAATAATGGCACCCCTTCTTAAAAATAAAATAGATCCGAGTCAAATTTGACGAAGGAAACAAGAAAAACCCGAGAGAGAGAGAGAGAGAGAGAGAGAGAGAGAGAGAGAGAGAGAGAGAGAGAGAGAGAGAGAGAGAGAGACTCCACCCCCTCCTCACTGCAATTTTCACCTACATACTACATAGTTAGAGGTGCACTTAGGCGTAAGTTCATTGCCTGGGTGGGAAAGAATAGCAAGGGAGTCGAGGCCCTAATGCCTAGGCACGTGCCTGGGTGGGGCTAGAGCCTTAGTTAATGCGCACCTCCAACTCGGAGGCACAATTGACGACCGGTTAAAAAATTAACTTCATCTTTTTCTTTTTCATCTTTGAACCCTATTGTCTCTTCTCCTTCTAAGACCTCATATGGTGAAAACGACCATTCCTCTTCAATCTTTCACAAATCTATGAAAAAAAAGGTATGGATTCATGAATCTTCACTTCAAGCACTATTTTCTGTTAAAAAACATAAAATACAAAACCATTTTTTCAATTTCTTAGTTTTTGTTTAGTTGTTTAGATGAATCTTGATGGGTTCTTATTCTATATGTATAAACAAGCATTCCATTTGATTTTTATGTTTTTTTTTGCCATAGATTTAGGTTCTTTTCAGGGTTTTTCTATTGTGAGTGCATGTGTCATGTCTTTTTATGCTTTTTTTGTATTTTAATATTATTTCTTTTCAATTTTTCTAAAAATAATAGTTTTAAAAAATTGAAAAAAAAAAATCTTTCTTTTTGTCTTTATTCATTGAAACTATATTCATATATAGCCTCCCCATGCTTGCGAGTACATGTGTCATGTCTTTTTTCATGGTTTTTTGCATTTTAATGTTATTTTTTCAAATTTTTTGAAAATAACAGTTACAAATTTTTTTTAAAAATTTGTTTAATGTCTCTATTCGTTAAAACATATTTCCATCCACATATATAGCTTCCCCTTGCTTGTGAGGACATGTGTTGATGTCTTTTTTCATGCTTTTTGTATTTCAATGTTAATTTTTTCAATTTTTCTGAAAATAACAGTTACAGAAATTTAAAAAATAATTTTTTTTGTCTTGTGGTTGAAGCATATTTCCATCTACATATATAGCTTCCTCTTGCTTGTGAATGCATGTGTGATGTTTTTATTTCAAGCTTTAGGATTTTTTGGTTATTTTTGTAATTGTTAAATAATTATTTTTGCACCTTATCATTGGGGCACGCTTCTAGGCTCTCCAGGCTCCAGTGCACCCCCTTGCGCCCAGGTGCGCCTTGTGCTTCTAAAGACGTAGCTGGCTAAAACGACAGAAAACATACACTAAACAATTGGGTTTAGGGAACAGGAGACCATCATCATCATCCTCAAGACCTTATCCCGATTGGGTTTAGGGAACAGGCGATCGACAAATGAAAATGATGAGTTTTCCGACAAAATCTGCATTTTCCTTTCCCCTCCCTCTTACCTCTTCTCATCCTTAACGAAGGACAATCAATGATTTCATATCGATTTGGAGTTTGGAATCAAGAGCACAAAAGGTGCCAAGCACAACTAGTTATGCCTAGTCACACTGTGACTTCCCCCCTCGTGCCTACCCATAATCAAGTCGCACTCCTTGCACCCTTTTTCTCCTAGTGACTAGTCGTGCCTGTGACTAAATAGGACATAGGGTTCCAATACATTTAGGATGGTGTGACTCAAAAACAGTACAAAATCAAAAGTTTAAGTTTTTTGCTCTAACAATGGATGTGAAGACACTTTTCATGACCTCACAGGCTATTTTCCAAGGATACAGTTGACTTTCAAATTCCAGCCCACAAACACCTCAAAAAAGAACAAAAAGGAAATATCTTCATCCCAATGAAGTCCCAGACATTTGCTTCTACGAATGTATGTTTCCAAATCCTAGTAACAAAGCTATATTGATTTGTCTCGATAAATCGTATGTCGGTCTAATGTCTCCTTGAAAAGACTCCTTCCAATTTGTAAATATCACCATTCTTTATACATTATCTAGCAATGTGGATTCTCATATTTGTTTTATGCCTAGCAATTGTGGCCAGGTTAAGACTTAAATCCACGATTTTGCATTTTCTTGGGTACTTCTAACACTAAGAGGGTTACAAGTCTTAATGTCCATAGATCAGGAAACCTTTAGCTTCCATCAAAGTAACTCCATAATTTCATCCAAAAGGGAAGATATTTTGATGCCTAAAAATGAAAAGAGTTAGAATCCCTTCCCTATTATATTGAGATGGATGCTTCTTGGTGGATGAGGTGCTTGCAAGAAACTCTTCTTCATTTGCACTTGAAAAATGCAGCAAGATGAACCAACAACAATCACAGAGATCATCAGACTCAGCATATCAAGTAAACGTATATGTTATGGGCTGTTCATCTTTTCTTCACTTATCTCTAACATCACACCATTCTTCATATTTCTTTATGTGCCTTCGTGCTTCAAATGACTTGTTTTGAACTTGTTGATTTGAATCAGAATAAGGGTGGACTGTCGTAGAAGCAATCACAATCAGCTCATCTCTACCAAACAGTCAATGACGACTTCATCAAGATTGGCCGTCTTATATGTAAATTTTCTCCTCATAAAATGACTGCCAGTTCTGGTTTGAAAGTGAAATCTGAAGCAAACCTACTAAAAATCAAAATGGACGCATAGAAAAAAAAAAGTTATGATTGGAACCCAAACCTCGTATATCGTGCCAACCAAGATTTGGTGGATTGTTAGGGGTGCTTCAATCTATCATCATAAAAGGGTCAGTAGCATTTCTTTCCTGTTCATTGCCAAGTTGTTTACACTCTTATGTTTTCATAGTTATTCTCCTTCTTCCCCTCATGCAGCTCTTTGTTAATAGTTGGGCATGTCTTCTCAGAACCTAATGTGAGTTAATGATCATCATCATCAAGACCTTATCACGATTAGGGGTTGATCACATGAATCTTATTCCTTCATTCTCCTCTATTGAGTGTCATGGATTCATTTAGTCCAAAAGTTTTTAAATCTTTTCCCACCACTTCTATCCACGTTTTTTGGGCCTTCCTCTTGCCCTTTTGCTACCTTCGACTTGGATCGCCTCACTCCTAACCAGTTCCGTTTTTTGTCTCTGTTGGACATGCCCATACCATCTAAGTCTAATCCCTTCATCTTATTATCTATTGGTGCTACTCCTAAGTTTGCATTAATATTTCCATTTGTAATTCTATCCTTTCTTGTCCTGCCACTCATTGATCTCAACATCCACATCTCAACGACACTCATCACATGTACATGTTATTCCTTAACTGCCCAACACTCTAATCCCTAGAGCATAGCCAGCAGAATTTTCCTTTTAGTCTGAGTGGTACCATCCAATCATACAAAACTCCAGAGGCACATTTCCATTTGTTCCAACCCACTTGAATTCTCTAAGTAACCTCCCTTCCAATCTCTCCACTCTCATGAATTATCAATCCCAAGTATCAGAAGTGCTCTCTTAGGGGGACTTCTTGGTTGTCAATCTTTACCGATCTTCTACTCCCGCTCCTCTCCTTACTAAAATTGCATTCCATATACTCTGTCTTAGTTCAACTAATTTTATATCATTTAGATCCTAATGCATCTTTCCATAACTCTATCTTTGTGCTTATTTCCTCACTTGTTTTACTAATCAAAACTATATCATCTACAAATAACATGCACCATGGAATCTCCTTGTGCAAATGTTTTGTTAACTCATCTATAACCAATGTGAAAAGATACAGGCTCAATGCTAATCCTTGGTGCAATCCTACAATGATGAAAAAAATCATCGATTTCTCTGCTAATGGTCATAACATTTGTTACAGCTCTTTCATACATTTCCCTAATTATGTCTACATACTCCTGTAAAATCTCTTTCTCACCCAACACCCACCATATTAAATCTTTGGGACCCTGTCGTAAGCTTTTTCCAAGTCAATAAAGACCATATAGACGCCCTTCTTCACCTCCCTATATTTCTCTATCAATTCTCCAATCAGGAAAATAGCTTCCATAGCATACCTCCCAGTCATAAAACCAAACTAGTTCTCTGACACACTCATCTCATATTGTAGCCTCTTTCCAATCACTCTTTCAAAAAGTTTAATGGTATTGCTCAGTAGTTTGATCTCTCGATAATTAGAGCAACTCTATATAGCTCCTTTATTCTTATACATTAGTACAATAAAAGTCTTTCTCCATTCATCTGGCATTTTCTTCGATTTTACAATCTTATTAAACAACTTTGTCAACCAAACTACTCAAGCATCTCTCATCCTTTTTGGTTCTTTCACTTCAGGTATTCTAATCTTACAATCATATCCATAATGTCCACTGTTATTTGGGTTTATGGTAATTTCAATCCCATATTCTCATTGCAATTGTCATTTAGCAATTTATGAAAGTAACTTTTCCATCTTTGTTTGATCTCGTCATCTTTGACTAATACCCTTTGGTCATCATTTCTAATACACTTAATGTAGTCTAAGTCCTTTCCCTTTACTTTTGCAAGTCTAAACACATCTTTCTCACATTCTCTTTATCCTAATCTATTATAGAGATTATCATATGCCTTGACTTTAGCCTCACTTGCTACTTTCTTAGCAACCTTTTTAGCATTCTTATATTGCTCAAAGTTTTCATTATTTTTAGTCCTCCACCATGCTTTAAAACACACCGGTTTCTCTTTAATAATTTTGTGCACTTTTTTACTCCACTGCTAAGTTTCCTCTATTAGTTGCATTTTACCTTTAGATACTCCTAGGACATCTTTTACCACATTCTTAATAGACGTGGCTATATTAGTCCACTTAGTGTTTACTTCAGTTTCATTATTCCAGTTTCCTTCTACTATCAACTTGTTTGTAAATGATGCTATCTTCTCTCCTTTTACGTTCCACCACTTCGGTTTTGGAAATTATTAAGTTCATTTCCTTTCTTCCATACTTTGATGTATAAAAAGGGGGCAGCCCCAGTGCATGAAGCTCCCACCTATGCGAGGTCCGGGGAAGAGTCGGACCACAAGGGCCTATAGTAGGCAGCCTTACCTTACATTTTGCAAGAGGCTAATTCCACGCCTTGAACCCGTGACCTCAAGGTAACATGATAATAACTTTTACCATTGCACCAAGGCTCACCTTCTCTTCCATACTTTGACGTAGACACCCAAAACTATTAGTCCATGTTGTGAGGTTAAGACACTCATCGGATATCACCTTACAATCCTTAAACATTGATCTTTCGGTATTCCTAATTAGAAAAAAGTATATTTAGCTTTTATATAGTCTACTTTTAAAGGTTATTAAGTGTTCATCACTCTTCTCAAAGTACGTGTTTGCTATAGCTAGGTTATATGCTAAGGCAAAATCAAGTATAGCTTCCACCATCTCATTTCTTTCTCTAGTATCATACTCTCCATGTACCCTATCATATCCTTCCTTTTCTTTTCCTTCGTGAACGTTAAAATCTACTCCTATAAATATCCCCCTGTGTTGGGAATGTCTTGTATAACTCTCTCCATATCTTTCCAAAATTGTCTTTTGATTCTATCTTCTAACCCTACTTGTGATGTATATGCACTTATAACATTTATGATCTTTTCTCTCATAACAAGTTTTATTATTATCATTCTATTACTGGTTTTTTTAAAGTCTACAACTTTATCTTTTAATTATTTATCTACAACTATCCCTACACCCTTCCTATTACTTTCCTTTCCTACATGACATAACTTATATCCATCTATTTCTCTAGGTTTAGCATATTGCCGCTTGGTTTCTTGGATACAAGTGATGTTGACTCTCCTGAGTTTTATTTTGTCCACTAACTTTAGACTCTTACATGTCAACATGTCTGTATTCCACGTAGCAATATGAATCTTGTTCTCCTGACCTGACCTAAAGTTTCATATGATGGTACGCTATCAATTGTTGGTTACATGCTTCTGTAGATCAAAAAACAAGTGGAAAAGAAAAATGTTGCTAGAAGTTGTAGCTATGTGTCTAACATTATCACCTGTTTTGTGCATTGACTTACTTAAGAGAGACCCTAAATCAGTTATACTTCAGCTCTAGCAAACTATGGATGAGGCACCTTGTTCATTCAACTTGTGATATGTCAATACAAAATGAATAACAAATGAATCATCTTACTTTCACTGCATAATTCCCCGGTTTACTAGCTAAATCCCCATTGAAGGTTCTCCAATCCAATTTTAAAAAATATCAAATCAGGAACAACCTCACTCAAAGGCAATCAAGCAGCTGAATGATTGACAGAGACTAGTTAAACAGATGCATGACATGATATCAAAGATAGGGCTAATATGATTGTAACACTCCCACAATTAGCTAGGTAAGTAATTGAACTACACAAAGTTAGTAGTTTAGACCTATAGTTGAATTTTTTTTGGTACAGCAAAGAATTACGAAGCAAACTATCTAGTAACCTTTTATCCCAATTCCTAAATCTACTCAAAATCCCCCCAACAAGGGGGGAAGTGCCACCTCAAACCTCTAACCAAGCACAACAAGAAAGGCGCATTGTTGCTTTTTGCAGGCGTGTAGTTTAATTACAATTTAATATGATGGGTTTCAAACAAGGAATAACTCCCCAACAACGGCATACCTTCAAAGCTAACTCAATAAAAATAAAATTCAACCCACATAAAACTAAATTCTCACTAAAAAGGAAAACTAAAACCAACTACTGCCCAAAACACAAACCTTTAACATGAAAAAAAAGGCATAACACCAATTAAACAGAAAATACTGACCTACAGAGACACCAATATCCGTATCTGCGACTTGATTCTTCCGCAATTTCCTCTCCAAATGCGCCGCAATCCATATTGTCCCAAGTGGCCCTTTCTTGGCCAAGATAAACTGCGAGTAAAACATCTTCTTTCCAGCTTGAAATCCCCTAACAACCCATAAAAACCCTAGAAACCCTAGCTCCGAGCTCCCAACTTGAGCGAGAGCTGAATCTCCAAGTTCCCAGAGATTCACTGAAACCCTAAAATCTCGTCCCTGTTGAACAACCCAGCCAAAATAATCGAAACCCCATACAATTCGGAAACTGACAAAACTCAAACTCCTGCTGCAGCACCTCAACCGTTGACGAATTTGGAAAGATTCGGAAGCGCAGAAACCCTAGCCGGATCCGAAGCTTTCATTCAGCGAGAATTTTAAATCGCGAGAATTTCTGAGCTTCAGGGAAGAAACGAAGTAGGGTTTGCGAGAATCATGGGCTGATTCGAGATCGGAAACGAATTGGGGGCGATATTTCGAAGTGGAGAAGTGAAAAGGTGGGAATCTTGCGGCTGATTTCACATGGAATGCAATATTATTTGAAAATGCTTGAAAATCGGAGATTTGAATTTTCGAATTCCAGTGGGGCGAGAATTTCACGAGATATCGGGGCGGGAGTTGGTAAAATTCAAGGTGGGGCGGAAACCGTGGAAGTCACGGATCCTTGTCACTTACTCTGGTTTTATTTACAAGTGTGTAGTCCGCGTGCGTTGTGGGAGCCGTAACCCCGTGGTCGGGCGATCAAAACTTGGTCAGAGGCCGACTACCTCATCCTGGACGATTCTACGGGAAGAGGAATGCATTGCCCTTTCATTCTAAACGACTTGCGATGCCCTTATCACAGACAAAGGGTCCAACTAAATGCTTTTTAAATATGGATAGAGTCTCTGTCTGACCCTGGCTACTAATTAAGCGGAGCACGTTTTCAATCAAGAGAGAAGTACACTTTCTAGGCGCACCCAGTAAAGTAATACATACACACACACGTAAGAGGGGGAGCCTTAGCGCAACGGCAAAGTTATCATCATAAGACCTTGAAGTCACAGATTCAAGACTTGAAAACAACTTCTTGAAAAATATAAGATAAAGTTATCTACTATTGACCCTTCTTCAAACCCCGCATATGCGAAAGCTTCTTGCATAGGAGCTGCCAAATGGCTTTGGTTCAATGTTTGATAATCTACCAAAAATCAAATGGTTTATATTTTTCATGCAAAACCCTAAGCGGTGCATTTTGGATGAAGAGAAGATTAGTGTCAAAGGTTGGGCTTGTCATTATTTGTAGACAAATGGATTCGATTCTACAAACGTGGACATGTAAGTCTCAAAAAAGTGTACATCTCTCTAGAACAAGTAAGTGCACCTCTAGGAGGATTTTCTATAGAGGCAGTGAATGATATAAATATTCCTTTTAGCTTAGTCTAGTATACTCTGTGTTGGCCCAAAATTTTGGAGACTAGAATGGCTCATTATTTTTTCCTTGGCCTGGCTGGATCATGCCCATTCAATGTCCTAATCACTTTTTTTAGTTGTAAAATACATGATAAATGTTTCACTATTTACTTTACAATTAAGATAGTACTTTCTACTATTATCTAATGGATGAGAATTTGGAAGCATAAACCGTCTAAGTAAAAGGCGACATTGTGAATGGTTAAGATTTTAAAATTTAGGTCCACCTAAAGTTATATTGCTTGTGAGGGAAGTAGTAGGGGTGCATATTTTATTCTCTTTTTCTCTATTTTTTATACTAAGAGGTTGGTTATTTATCATGTTAGTTCTAAAATAGCAAGTGGAGCCATTTATTGATGATCCAATGCATTGGATAATTGTAACTTTTTTATTTCTCAAGTTGTTCTTGTACTAATTAATTTTGAATATAAAATTGATACAAAAAAGTGCACTTGCTTGCTTAAGCAAGAAGTACATGATAATAAGGGCCATATGGCACTTTTTCTTAGAATTTGAGATTTTTACTACATTTTCTTTGAATTAATGGACAAAAAAAATACAAGTTCCAATAAAATGTTTCTCCTGGCAGTCAATAACTTATACTTCTTGCTCAAGAAAGCGAGTTTGTTGCGTGGCTATTGTACTCTTTGGTGTATTTTGAATTGTTCATTTTGCATCTTATAATTATAAAGGCTATTGTCAACAAGATAACATTTGGGGAAATAGTTTAGTGGATAAATGATTTGCATCTCCTGAATCCTCAAAAAAGTCATTTAAACTTCAAGTTCTTGTGGGGGACAACTAAGTGCTCTTAGTAAAGTGGATGGTGGAAATCAATTTCTTGAGAAATGAATTTCTATAGAAATTACTTTCTTGCTAACCAAGCAGAAAAATGATCGCAAAGATATTAGAAAGACAAAAGAATCCTTCAGGTGATTATACCTTCATAAATGAAAACCTTCATCAAGGTTACTACATATATTTTAATCAAAACCAAATTAAACTAATCTAATTACATAAACATTTAGTGCCTAAATGCCTATTAGCAGTACAAAATACCCTTCTTCAAGACACAATAGTAGGGGGAAAAAAGAAAGAAAGAAAGACACAATTGTAAGAAGCAAACCAAACAAATAAGTGAGAGCCAGACTTGTGCTAAAGATAACTTAGTTTTTAACACTCCATCTCTTATATGTTCAAGATTAACACCTTCCCTTGCAAGGGCGCATGTTCCATGTTTATGTAATTCTTAACATCAAGATGGCTACACAACAAATGCAATAACTAAACAAACGTTTGATAAATTAAACCTATGCTCATGATGCACGTATGATCCAAAATTTCAAATTATTCATCTACTATATATTTATATGGCTATAATCTAGAAAAATAAATTATTTGATCACGTAATCCTTCTAAAAGATAATCTTTGTTTTTATAGCTATATTTATTATCAATTCATTTTTGTGTTTTATTTGCTAGGATCGCTTGATCTAAGCCTTAATATTCTATTCATAATAAAAATAATAAAAAGAGGAAAGAAAAATTAAATTTGAAAAACCTATTGAAAACATCCACACATATACACATCACTTGCACGTAGCTTTGAACCCATGACCTCTACAAAAAAGACTCAATGCACCACTATGCTAGAAGGCCTTTGCTCTATAATAAACGATTAGCAAAGAAGAGAGAAGCTTGCCCATTGGATATTTGGATGACTTTGGACTAACATGAACAATGTGAACTTTTTATATCCACAATGACTATTTCAATCACCACAAGATTCACAAATTAATCTAGAGTGATGATATATTCACCCCCTTTCTTTCACTAGCCACTAGTCTTTTAAAGGGAGAGAGAGAAAACAGATGGGTAAAGGAAGGAAAATGTGTGAATATATTAGTGCCTCTAATCTGTCAATCACATAAAATCCGTACACTCAAGCCTTATTAGCTACAATCTTAAAGTCATTTTCTATTCTAAGTGTTATTAGCCTGTTTAAAAGAACAGATCTTACTTTAGCTCAATATACATAAATATATAGTTTTTTAATTGATGAGACAAAGAGGGCATAAACACAAAGCTAGAGTTATGGAGAGAAGCATTAGAACCGAAAGCAGCCGAACTAAGACAGAGTATATGAAATGCAATTTAAAGCAAGGAGAGGAGAGGGAGTGGAGCACTAATAAAGATTGATAACTAAGAAGTCCTAGTAAAAGACAACTTTCGGTATTTAGGATCAGTGATTCATGGGAGTGGAGAGATTGAGAAGGAAGTTACCTAAAGAATTGAAGCTAGTTTGAACAAGCGGAGATGATTCACGTGTGATCAGCGGGTGCTACTCAAACTAAAAGAAAAATTATATAGGATGGCTATAAGGCCAGCCATACTCTATGGATAAGAATGTTGGACAATTAAAGAACGTTATATATGCATAGGATGAGTGTAGCAAAAATGAGGATGTTGAGATAGATGAGTGACAAGATAAGAAAAGATAAAATTATGAATGAAAACATGAGCAAAAACTTAGGGGTAGCACCAATAGATAACAAGATGATAGAGATTAGACTTAGATGGTTTGAAAATGTCCAACAAAGACTAAAAACAACACCATTTAGAATAGGTGAGGCAATGCAAATAGAAATTCTAAAAGGGCAAGGGGAAGACCCAAAAGAAGGTGGATAGAAGTGGTGAGAAAAAAATTTTAAACTTTGGAATTAAAGAAAGTCATGATATTTAATATAAGGAAATAGAGGAACATGATTCATGTGGTCGGCACCTTATTGGGATAAGGTCTTGATGATGATGATGATGATGACATAGAGGAAACAAA
Organism: Warburgia ugandensis; assembly: GCA_035236585.1. Taxonomy (NCBI): domain Eukaryota; kingdom Viridiplantae; phylum Streptophyta; class Magnoliopsida; order Canellales; family Canellaceae; genus Warburgia; species Warburgia ugandensis. The sequence goes on along the minus strand of CP141130.1, from coordinate 23,290,935 downwards.
AAGAGTTCCCCTAAGAGTACATGCTCGAAAGAGGAGTGTAAAGAGTACACACTCTTTTTTTCATGCATAAATAACTTTTCTTTTGTAGATTTAAACTATTCATGGTGTTCATGACATGGAAAATATAATATCTAAGAGAACTAATCAATTCATGGACAATCCTAACTACTTTTAAAAAATTAATAAAAATGAATAATCACAACTTTTTACCTAAAAAACATAGGATAAAAATATCTAATGGGCATGAAACTTGTTGTCCAGCTTACTTAGAACATTTCTAACATGATGTTCTAGTTAAGGAGACTTAACATGACATCTAGTTTGGATCCCTCACCCACGTCAACCATTTCTGGCTTATTAAGGAAATTGTAGAGAGAAGACGGTTTGGAGTGGAACCGCGAGCCATTGTAATTTAACAACAAGGATTAGCTCCCAGTTAGTTGAGTGCCTCGTACGCATTCGCCGGTTTCTTTAATATCTCGAGCCATATTTTCTCGCGATATAAAGAGGATGCGAGCAGACACACCGATTCTGCCAAAGTCTTTACGGGGATGCCTAATAAACGCGCTCTGTTAGAGCGTCTATGTACCGTTTGTTTTGGAACCCATATCTGCATGATCCGACTCATATATATAATTTCTCCAACTTTAGTTTAATAATCACACATATTACCCCACTTTACTTCTAGAATTTAGGATATTATTTTTGACCCTCCCATTTTCAAATACATTATTTTAATGGTTAGGATCGTCCAATTTACATGATTTTGGAACTGTTAAACGTTCGAAGGTGGAGTAATGGTACGAACGAGTCAGATTATGCAAAGGTACGGTCCAGATGAAGAGGTATGTGAACCGAGCGTCCATTTAGCATTCCTCGCTCTTTAGTCGGGAGCGAAATTGGAATTCTCTCCGTTTTATTAACTGTACCGCTCTTGCTCGTTCTATGGAAAATTTTAGTGGACCAAAATTGTCCTTTCCCGGTTCCCAAAGGACATGCGTAAACAGGCGAAAGATTTTCGTCTATATGAAGAAAGACGAGGAGAATTTTGTCATTCAAAAGTGGCCAATCAGTTAACCCATATGTATCTTGTCCGAAACTGACTGTTAGAGACCACGGGCATTCCTCTACGGAACCCAACGCACTATAGTTAAGGATGTATTTAAGTGAAAAGAAATGCGTACTAAATTCAAAAGTTCATATTTTGGAGACTTCTCTCTTAGGGTGCCACCACACGGTAAGTTGACTTGTGACTTATGGGTCGCTTTTGGATATATCTTTAGTTGATTTGACCTGTTCATGATCTGGCTGACTCCGGACATCTCATCATCCTCATTATCAAGACTTTATATTGATTAAGGATCGGTTACATGAATGTTGACCTTGGATAATTATGAGACCAAAAATCACACAAGCTAAATGTCGTAGTATCTAAAACCCGCATTTTAGATCCTCCAATGTGGATTGTTGTTTATGTAAAGTTTTCTAATAGGTCATTTTATGTGATCAAAAGTTAGAGACAAGATAAACGGGTCAAATCAATTAAAAGTGAGGCACAGGGGTAACTTTCCATGTGGTCCCGTTCTAATTGTAGCATTCCATCTGCACAAGATTTTCATATAGAGGATTTTCAAGAAACTATCCTAGTGGTTAGCACCTAACAGTGAATTATCTGCCAACAAATGTCTAGCATGGTTGCCTAGTTGGTCACAGAAAACTTCTTCGCATCTCCCCTCAAATACTTTTGGCAGAATATTTGAATTGCCACTTTTTCTTTGGGTTGGAAAATAATTCTAGGAGTTTGTGTGAGTGATTTGCTTTGTAATAATTTGTTATAACAAGGAAAAAAAGAAAAAAGTGCATTATCCGAGGGCCTATCAGACAAGCAAAAGAGGTGGTTCTCCTGCATTCACCAGGCTTTGCCATGAAATGAACTGTGTATCTATACGCTCCCTCTGGCGCACCCGTCCTGGTCACTCTTTGGCAAGCTCTAACTCCAACTGAACCATTTCAAAGTGGCTAGAACCCACCGTTGAAACTTCAAAATGTTCTATTGCTGTCTTTCAAAATTCAAAGTAAAATGCGACATCAAGAATGATTTTGCTTAGGGAGTTCAATTATCACAAAGTGATTATGATAATATGGCAAATGTGATACGATGATGGAGATGGTTGGTCCACAGACCAGCCATTGCACGTCCACCAAAAGCCTTGAACCACGCAAATTTTGCAGCATTTGCTTCTCCTCGGAAGATGCTAAGCTTATTAAAACCTAATGACTCATTACATGGACTCATTCTGCCACCAGCCTGGGGATCATCCGACCAAGAACAAAGATGCACCAAAATTACAGATTCCGCTGTCAATTATTCAGGGTCAGCCAGATCTGAATAATCATGCTATCATTGTCCCAAAGGATCAACTTGTTAAGAAGCAAAAAAAATTGACAGAAAGACACAGCAAATAAAGAATGGACGTTCATGGCCCCACCTGCTCCCTGCTCGCCCTGCCAGAAAAAGACTTTGAGAAGCCCCAAAATTCCATTCTAATAGGGACCCACAAAATCCAGTATAAAGGTAACATAACAGATGCAGGCGTAGATGTGACATCTATTGTTGGGACCAACAAGTCAAAGATTGGGTGCATCTTCAATCTTCACAGCAATGTTATAAAGCCAAAAGCCTGAAAGATAGAAGCCGTGCAATGGATTGCAGTATATATTCAGACTCATAGGCACTGGCTTCCAACACCAATTCCTGGCTGAGGCTAGTAGACGTAAGCCCACACAGTCCGCTTCTATAATAACTGGCCAGTTTCCCCACCCAAAGTCTGGTCGGCGGTTTTACAACTCTTGACAGTGCGTCCGAATCCACTCACTGAGATTACACATTGAATTTCTATTAGTAGATCCATAATCAAAAGTGTTTGTGATTGTTCCAGAAAAAATCAAGCAAAAGATAAGGTAAAACTAGGAGAGTTGTTGCATGAGATCTATCTAATGCAACATGCAAGCGGATAAAAGATCGATATGAACATCATGAGCTGTCCCATAACAAAACCAGTTGTTGCTGATACCTCCTTCTCAGTTCCTTCTTCCAAAACTTGAACTCGAAAAAGGAAAAGATAAGAGGGCACCCACCACACGGAGCAATGACGCATACCCCAGAAAAGAAGAACAAGAAAAAATCTGATAGGTTTTAGCAAGTTCTTAACTGTGCAACACTTGCCAACAACATATAATCAATTCTAATTCATCATGCCAGCCTGAGTGTTGTAGCCTTTAAACAACATTCATCAATTATACTTAAAGTTTATTTCTTTTGATGAATTGTTTGTACATGACAAGCCGACCTCATGGTAGGCGTATCTTCTCTTCACCATTATTAATGATACATGGTGCAACAGCAGTGCACGATATCAGGGCGACAGAAAAGGCTACAATACAAAGGGATTCTTCCTGCCGGAGACAGCACCGACCATTGGTTTGGCAGCCATGACCTTCCTGACCAACAGCTTCCATTTCGCCTCATCTTTCTTACTCTGATCCTGCATCTTCTCCTTGAAGTGCCTGAAAAGTTGAAAAGATGATTAAAATTGACTCACTGCACGAAATCTCACTATGGTCGAGCTCCAGTCGGAAACCCCACCATAATACTTCAGCTCCCATGAGAGAGTGGTTAAACAACTAGAAACGGGAAGAAGTATCTGTAGTTCCTCGCCAGGATAATGGCTATTCACTAATTATCTATTATTACATACTCTTGTGATTGGCTCCTTGACTGCTTTTTAAAATCACGAAAGCTTCTAGCAGCTAATCAGAAAGTACAAAAAGTGATGTCATCAGGCTAAGTTTGGGTATCATTTTTCCATGAAAAGAAGGAAAGATATGTTCTGATTTGTGCTAACTAATCAAAAGTCCAATGATATTAAGACAGGATATGGACCGCGTATTGACTTATTCAGTCACCCTTCAGTATGGATTCACAAGCAAATGATGTCCCACTGGGGGAATCCAGAGTATTGGAATTGAAAGCAAGCTTTATTTTAAGTTTTAGCAAAAATTTTGAGTGAAGATTTGGTAAAATTGCTATTATTTTCAGAGGTAACAGTTTCTAGGTCGAGTTCAAAGGTAGTATCATGCTGCATACTTTCAGAAGATGATGCAGGGGAAGGTTCCAAAGAGAAGAAGATCAGAAAATAACGAATGGATAGGAATCCACAACCTGATGTTGTGAGATATGGCACTTAACCAACTTGACAAGGTGAACCTTGGACCTGCAAACTCTTGTTGTGAGAGACGGCACCAACTTGACAAGGAGCTCCACCAACTCGGTTGTGAGTAAAAGGCTATGCTCAATGAACATTTTTTTAATACTCGTCAACATAACAAAATAAGGATACTGATATATGCACCCCTTGTTTCTCCTTATGAGCCTCTCAATATATGGAATGAATGGTTATAACTTCATGTGGGACCAAATTTCTGAAGATCTGAATCATTCACAATGTTTTCCTTCTTTTAGATGGGTCATGCTCCAAATTATCATTCATTAAATTATCCTAGCCTTTGTTTTCTTGAGTTGAAAAATGGACAGTAAAAACTTTCACCGTTCATTTTATAACTAGAAGTAGCAGGGTCAACTGCCAACCCCTAATCGGGATAAGGTCTTGATGATGATGATGATGTAGTAGAGTCAAATAGCACTTGCTAGGATCATCCAATGGATGAAAATTTTGGAGCACAACTCATCTAAGCCAAGGGCAACATTGCGAACAGTTTGGATCTTTAGAAATTTGGGCCCACATGAAGTTATAGCTTTATTATTATTTTACTGAAGGGCTCGTGAGAGAAACAAGGGGCAATGACTCTTGGAGATAACGAAAGAATCATAAAGAGTGTGACGTTTCTCTGACTTTTAGCATTCTTCTGTTTGGAAAGGATTTGAGCATTAGAAAAAACAGAGAGTAGCAGTATGCTTTGAGAAATTGAAGCTCAGTGCTCACCTGCAAAGGGGAACCCTGCAAGAATCAGGTTCACCACACATGCGAGAATGCAGCTCTAGAAGCTGCCACATGCGTTTGCAGTGGACGCATCCACCAGGCACCCTGGTTGTGCAGCTAGAGAAATGGCGAACCAACAATTCAATCCCCTTGCAAGCTGGGAAGCCGCAGGCAACTTGACTGCCTTTCAGCACTTTGTCCCGTGGCCCAATTGTCCTGCACCCATCTCTGCATATGTGCAAGAGTGCCTCCATTGCATCATACAGTTGCAGGTATACCTTCTTCTCTTCATTCTTGTTCAGCTTCTCTTCCTTTTTCTGATCAAACAATCAAAACAAACATGAGCAGTTCCTGAAATCAATAAATTATGATGGCTATAAGCACACAAGGGAAAAACCAGATGGAGAGTTATAGCTCTAGAATCGCTCATGATATCTAGTTATCCAATCCCACTTTTGGGTAAATAGCTCTAGACGATATAGTCATACTTGATGAGACAAGGGAGGGTGTAAACATAAAGCTAGAGTTATGGAGAGAAGCATTAGAATCAGAAGGATTTAAAATTAGCCGAACTAAGACAGAATATATGGAATGTAATTTTAGTAAGGAGAGTAGGAGTAGAACACCAGTCAAGATTGATAACCAAGAGGTCCCCATGAGAGACCACTTTCGATACTTAGGATCATTGATCCATGAGAGTGGAGAGATTGAGAGGGAGGTTATCCAAAGAATCCAAGTGGGTTGGAACAAATGGAGATGTGCATCGGGTGTTTTATGTGATCGGCGGGTGCCACTCAAACTAAAGGGAAAATTCTATAGGATGGCTATAAGGCCGGCCATGCTTTATGGATCAGAGTGTTGGGCAGTTAAGGAACATCATACTCATAGGATGAGTGTCGCAGAAAAGAGGATGTTGAGATGGATGAGTGGTAAGACAAGAAAGGATAGAATTAGAAATGAAAATATTAGAGGAAATTTAGGGATAGCACCAATAGTTAACAAGATGAGGGAGATTAGACTTAGATGGTTTGGACATGTTCAAAGGAGACCAACAACGGCACCAGTTAGAAGGAGTGAGGCAATACAAGTTGAAGGTTCTACAAGGGCAAGGGGAAGGCCCAAAAGAACATGGATAGAAGTGGTGAAGAAAGATTTAAAGCTTTAGGACTAAATGAAGCCATGATATTTAATAGAGTGGAATGGAGGAATAAGATTCATGTGGCCGACCCCTAATTGGGATAAGGTCTTGATGATGATGATGATGATCCCCATTACTCAATACATTACCAACTTTGTTGTTACAAAATACAATCCCCAGAGTTGTACCAGCAGTCAATCTAAATACTAAACAAATTGAGGTGTGCCATCACAAAGATTTTATGCTCACACATACAGATATTGAGAGAGAGAGAGGAGGAAGAGGGGGTGGGGCTGGGGCTGGGGTGAGGGTGCAGCACAGATTATCAAGCAAACCCCTCTCACCACTGAAGTCAAGGCTGCATCATGTAACTGACTTTTTTTCTGCCTTATCTTCTTCTCCCAAATCATTATCTTAGTTCACATGGAGTCCCAACTGTTCCCTTCTCCATATGCATTCATCCCAACTTTCAAGACATGGAAACTCATGAAATAGACAGCTTTTAAAGCAAAAGCAATAACTGAAGCTTTTAAAGCAGACTCAGTAACTGAAACTAGAAGAAAAAACAGAAAAAGATGTTTAACCAAAGGAGGAAACAGAAAACATCACATTTTTAAACTCTTGGAATTTCCGGATGAATAGCCACTATCCAGGTCGATTTGGTTCCCCCTGGACAGTGTCAAGTCAAAAAATTCCAGTTATTCAGAAAGCAATAGAGTTAGTTGCTGACATGATCAACTTCAGTGTTTTCATTGTTATCTTCATCAATTCAGCTAAGAAAAGCCCAGAAGACAAAAGACCAATTATTGGTTCTTATCATTGCTATAACTGCAATAGTACCAATTCCAGCAGTAGAGATGCTTTCAGTATCACAGATTTTCTAGGAGATAACTGGGCAAACAACTAAATAATTTAAATAATTTGAGATTTTGAGAGATTTTCTAGAGGATGACTGACAACTGAAAGAATTTAAATAATTCAAAGCCGTAAGAAGAATGCCATTGAGAATAAAGAATCAGAACTTACAGAATCTGCCTCCACAACAAATTCTAGAAGTTCTTGTTCCAGTAAGGGATCAGCTAACTTCATTACTTTCCAACCTTCGGTTTTGGAAACAGTCTTGAAGTTCCTCACTACTAATCGAATGCAGAAAAGGGAGAGACGAGGGACGTCACACCATCTTGCTAACTGAAGCACATCGATCACATTCTCTGTCGTCAGTAAACCCTGCTCTAGGTGGTTAACACAAACCTTCTTCAGTGATGGCAAGGAGAATGCATGTGAAAGAACCAGCAAGTGAAGCACATATTTCTTCAGGATGGCTGGCTCATAGCTGCACTAAAAGGTAAATCAACTGTTCGTTGAAAATTGTTCAAAAAGCAAAATCTGCTTGAACTGTTGAAATAGAACCAAGAAAGCAATAAAAAACTTTTGAACCTAGTCTGTTCTCATTGAACAAAAATTAAATTTGCAGACTGGAATAGAAGTATGCAACAAATGACAACCAATCATTCCACAAGTTGTTTTTCATTTTTCCTTCTTTTATTTTTGTTTAATTGAACCTAGCCTGTTCTCATTGAACAAAAATTAAATTTGCAGGCAGGAATAGAAGTATGCAACAAATGATAACCAATCTTCCGCAATTTTTTTTAATTTTTTTTATTTAACAGTGGGTGGACTTGAACCCAATCCTTCCACAAGAATATTGTACATGAGGGATTCAACTGCCACCAATCCTTCACAAAAACTATGACTCAATTCCAAGCTTAGTCTATCAGTTTCAAGTTCCAGTTGCTTGAGTGGATGAAATGTGCATTTTAATAAAAGATCAATGGGACTCAACTAATACTTATAAATGAACTGTGGTTCAGTAAGTAGGACTCATAGCTCAGCCTAGTAGTTTCCAAATACCAAAGTCTGAACTTGTCAGGTTTCAAAAAGTTATTTGATATGGAGGTAAATTTAACTTCACTTCAGTAGTAGTTAAGTTTATCTGGTAATCTGGTATTAGTTATAGCTTCTACACAAAAGCTTAATAAGCTTACATACCTTGGAAAATCTGTTTAGTCAACAAGTAGAATATCTAACTTGGTCATAGAGATATGAAGTTGTGATATAGTTAGACATACCACTTTAACAGCTAGAGGGCCCCACACAAAACAATATTGTCCGCTTTGGAGACTGGGCCCATATCACCCAGCCCCTTCATGGCTTTGTTCTTCCCTTGTGGGAAAAGGCCTTGTTGCATGTAAAGTCCTCCTAACTTTTATCAACAGCCCAGTCATTTTCCCCTTAGTGATGTGGGACTAACTCTCAACGCTACCAACCGCTCGCTTAACGGTGCCCTACCCACCTTAGGGAGCACGCGTCCTCGCATGTTGGCAGCCACACGTAACCTAAGAACTATGAGTTGGCCAGCCCACACCGGGTCAAGGGTTGGCTCTGATACCACTGTAACAGCCCGAGAGCCCCAGTCTCCAAAGCGAACAATATTGTTGTGTGTGGGGCCCTCGGGCTATTTCACTATGAGTAGCACAGAGGAATGCTTAGAGGAAGTGATATTTCCACCTTCCTGCTTTGAAACTTGACATAGTTAATAGGTTCCAGTACGACAATCTCTCAAAAAGTCAAGTGCAACTGAAAAATAAGATGACCCCTACAAGACAAAATCGCATCTAAAATGAAAACCCACTAGAACTCTTCAACAGGATGTCAGTAAAACCTGCTATTATTTCTATCTGCAACAGCAAAATGTTTACATTAACTAGTTTTACTTCTCATTTACCATTGGAAGTATTCTTGGTTATGAAGAATTTATGAAGAATTTAGTATAATTAATTAAAAACACACCAAGATGAATAAAGAAAGCGAACAAATGCACGGACAGCTTCTGATGGTACTCCAGGGATTTTTATACATCGAAGGTCTCCCTTTACAGTTGCTTTCTTCAAGAGATTCCTCAGTACTGGTGAGGTAATACCCTGTAAAAAGGAATATTCAACTATAAGGTTCCTCAGAACTTGTAAATGCTTGCAGGATTTTACATAATCCAAGCAAGTCTATTCCTTCGTCTTGAGTTTATGAAAAATACTAATGAATACAAGGTAAAAGATTTATAACATAAAAGGATTTAATGACCATCACATTTTCTATTTACTGTAAAATTTAAAAGGGCAGACTCGGGGCACGAAGTTCCCACCTATGCGGGGTCCAGGGAAGGGGCAGACTACAAGGGCCTATAGTATGCAGCCTTACCTTGTATTTTTACAAGAGGCTGTTTCCACACCTTGAACCCATGACCTCAACTCCACATGACGACAACTTTTACTATTGCACCAAGGCTCCCCTTCTCTTTACTATAAAAATATTAGTTGTTAAAAGCAGATGCATCAAAAGCATTCCCTACTTACACAGATGGGCAAATTTACAAGTGCTAGAGCATTACCAAAAACATAAGAACACATATAATGCCTTTTCTACTACTACATGTAATACACATTTAAAGTGATGTCTGAGAAATCTTTCAAAATATCTATGTGCCTCTCTTGACATTACAAAATAGAAAAACATAACAACCCTGGCCATTGTACATGGTTTTTCCTGGAAATTTCTTTTTCACCAAATGGAAGCACCTTCTATTCGTAGAGAAGATGTTTCTATAAGATTTATCAAACCGTCATGATTTATTGAGCATCTCCAAAACATGATCAACTTTAGTATTCTTCAGATAAAATGGTAATATTTCGGGGGACTTTGTATTTTTCGTCTAGAACAAAATTTCCAATAACCTTGCCATGGATTTCTGATGCTGGAGGCTAGGATAAATTCCAACTGAAATTTAAAATTTGCCATCAAAGACTCAAAACATATAAACCAAAAAGTGGAGTAAAGAAAATAATTATAAACAATGCTAGCTTGTAGTGTCTCTTTGAAGAACTGTGTGTGTATATATATGCTCCTCAACAGCTTCTGACTTGCTGAATGAGATATAAGTCCCACTAATTAGGTCTGCACCTTGAGGGTGCACTCTCATTGTCACCATTGTGATAAAACATTGAGGAATAACACATCAATAAATAGAACATAACCACTGTAAATTGGACTCTCTTGTCCTATTTATGCATGAATGAATATAACCATAATGTTCTTTATTCATCTAAGGTATATTTTGCATCTCATATGTTCAACATGTCAGCAGCTTCAAGTATTCCAGCATTAACATGTCTGATACTTTTGGTCAGCACCTTAGCCATTCTTGAACCTTTATGTCTATGTCTGAACCTGTGCTAGAATCTAGATATTAGAAAAATCATCACTCATAATTAATTTAAGGAAAACAATGGCAGCACAAACAAATTAGACACAGAAAATATACATGAGAAGGCAATTCGGTGCACTCACAAGAACATTAGAATGTGCTGGAATGATAGCCCTGTCTTCAGAGAGAATATGGACATCTGCTCTATACCCTTCTTGAAAAAGGTTGTCCCACATAATTTTCGTTTCCTTGGGGACAAAACTATGGCCTGAAACCCTTTGGCAGAAAGTTACTCTGGCACGAACTGCACCAGGGGGAGGAGGTGGCTTTGGAATATTACAATTGTGGCAAAAGGAAGATGTGGAAACCTCCGGCATGGATAAAAGGTCAGCCGGTCTGCTTTCTTCTAGACGCATATAGAGAGAGTCATCAAAAGATTGTGAAATTGTTGATGCCCAGGAAGAATCAAAATCTGGACCGGCCATCAAGTGACACGCTTAATAATGAAAAGCTTTGCCTAAATGTCTGTCAATAAAGGAAATCAATATCAGAAACAGGTCTCGCATTATACGAGTAAAATAGTGCATCACAACAGAAAGGGAATATATTAGCCATAAAGAATTGAAAAAGAGTTTAATCTTCAGCAAAGGCATAATAAACAAAAAAAAGAAAAAGAAATAGTCACTGTCCTGAACAGCATGAATTTCCAAGATCATCTAATCACCTGTTATTAATACATGTGCTGGAAAAAAGAACAACTTCAAGTTATTGAACAGCCCAAAAATCATAAGAGTTTCTCAAACACAAAATTCACTTTCAAGCATTATCTGTGAAATTAGAAAATAAAAACATAAATTTTGTTTGCTTCACAGTAATCAAATTTCTGAAGGTCATAACTTCAATTACGACTATCATCAGTTGTAAAACAAGCCTATTAATATTACTTCTCATTCAGCATTTTGAGGTCTATTAGGTTAAATTGAACACCATTTCTCATTCAGCTTTGTCTGCAAAAGAAGTACAAAAGAGGCACTAAAAAAATGACAGAGCAAGAATCTCATCAATCATAAGATGCTTCGTCAAATGGGAATGTCTATCATAAAAATTTAAGGGAAATAAAACAAACATCCAACAACTATGTCCTTGCAAAATGGGAAGAGCTTCTAAACTTGTTCTCATAAGGCAGAAGCATTTTAGAAAGCAGAAAAGATGGAACATTGCAGCAGTAGAATACAAGTGAAAAACAACAAAATGGAAATGTAGGAGTCAAGATTAAAATTCTGCAGCTGTTCTTTCCACATGACAGAGTTGCAGAAATAAAATTCAAAATGAATTCATATAACTAACAAATTGGGATAGAACCTTAACCTGAGATAGACCATCAATCAGGTATAAATGTTCATGAGTAATGCCTTGAAAAAATTTTAAGATTGAAAACAAAATGCCTAGAAGAAACAGTTCTCTTCAAGAATAACAGAAAAAAACAATGCCACATGAACCACCCAAGAAGGAACAGTACCTGCCCCAGAGTTAATTAAATTTTATTTTGTTATTTGAGATAATGCAATCACAAATAAAAAGATCTAAATTCCAGGCAGGAAGAGGCATCAAAACCTGAACTTCTGATTGGTGCCTCAATTGCATGAAAGAGCCAGATTTAAGCGTGTCAATCCAGAAAATTCAAGAGAGAAAAGGAGGGCCTACAAAGAAATCCTTCGAATCTCAGAAAGGAAAGCACCTGCCTTAAGTACAAGTGAAACAAAAGAATACTTTATCTAGGAAGCTACCTAGCTTTCCATGTAAGTTTACTAAGCCAGCTACTATTTTCAGCAGGAAAGGCATCAAATTTTGACATTCTTTGTGATGCCTCCGACCTCCGAAAGACCAGAGACTAGATGCCTTTTGGGTGCTATCACATTTTTAACTAGAATCTACAAAAGAGGCTAACTCCAAGGAACCTGAAACTTCTATGGGCAAACAAGAGGACACAGTAATATACTCGTTTTGGAGATAAGACATTATCATCTGTAAACAAAGAAGATGATTACAACTAAACTATCAGTCACGAAGGTAGCACGATCTAAAATTCCCTGTGATGCTTCAAAAACCCAAATGATCAAATAATACATTCTGCCGATCATACAATTGTGGTACCTTTTCCTACAGAGACAAATTTGACTACCGACCTCAAATCTGGATTCAGGAATGAAATTCACTCTGAAGAGATGCTGACTTTAATATTTAAAATGAAGCATAATCCGCCAGTTTGGATCACGATTCAACAGAACATGGTGAGCTAATTGGAATCTTCCCCAGTTTAAACTAAACCAGTATCAAGGTAACAAATCAATTACCACGAGGATCAAGGAACTAAGGTCCACCTATTTCCTCCCAAGATTCCACATATTTCATCTAGCGAAAAGAAGAACGGAAGGAACCCAAAAAGGGAATACTAATATTAGTAATAAAATATCCAACACTATATATTTATAAAATTAACTTGAGAGACAAAAACAGAAAGATAGGAGTCCTTTTAAATCAAATAATGGTCCAAACAAGATAATTAGACAACCGAGAGCCTCCCATATAAATAAGGAAATACCGCGAAGATCAATAAATCCAAACCAAAAAGGGCAGCTCCGGAGCACGAAGCTCTGGCGTGTGCGGGATCCGAGAAAGGGGCGGACTACAAGAGTCAGTGGTCCAGAGAATAAAATATATGAAATTATTAAAATTTGCCGATGCCACTAAACTCTGACAAATTTAATGAATCACTGGAAACCACAGAAAATAAAAAACAAAGGACATGAACACTCTAAAAAACGGGTAAAGGCTCGAAAACTATCAAGTCAAATTTCGATTCGGCAACCAGTATATATAAAATTCCAATTACAATGGCAGAATTATTAAAAATTGCTGATATATAGGAAATTTTCACACAGAACAAAGACAAGTAAAGAAAAACATTCCATGAAAAGTTTCTTCATTTTATCCGCCAAGTCGGACTGAAACAACATACCTTCCGGTACACGCCGCAAATTCTTCAAAAAAAGGAGATTGGTGAGCTCCTTGTCGTCATTTCCAAGCCAAAAAACCGAATCACTTCCAAGCTACGGATCTTGAAACGAACAAACGAACTGCTACTATCACCAAGGAATTCAGAAACAAGAAAGACGCAAGAAGCCAAACAAAATCCACTCTTTCACACGAATATGCCGATCAGATGACTGCTTTCGCCGAAACCGAAATTAGCTCACTGCCACTTCTGGTTGAGAATTACAAAGAAGAAACTACTGTAAAATCAGTCCAAAGGATGAAGCAATCAAAATTTGCAAAAATCTTACCGAAAAATCCAAAAAATCAACATGAAAACCCATTTGAATGTTCAAGTTCTCGAAAGAAGTGAAAGTTCACTACCTGGAATTAGCAATGAGTCAGCTCCTTCTAAGATTCGGATCTTCCCTTCGGAAAACCTTTTCGGACCTCCACAGCGGCTTATACTATGATCGAAAACGCCTTCTACAAGGATTACTTGCTTCTGCGGAGAGAATTCACAAGGTTCAGCGGGGAAAACAGAACGTTCCAGAGCAAAAATATTAGAATCGCGGGAGGAAAAGGATGCCAAAAGTGCTGACGAAGTGGCCATTTGCACGCTACGGGAGTCCAGCCAGGGTCCACGTCCGTGGATGGGACGGCATTTCTCTCCTGCAATTTCTCGGCACGAGAAATGATATGTTTTGGAAGATAGAAAAATGACAAGGACAACTGCTTGCCTAATTAGTGAGACGTACAAATCATTGTGTGCCACGTGTTATCAGAAACTGTGGTGCTTCTCCAACAGTTTTTCGGAAACTGGCCAGAAAAACTTTGATAACGCTAAACTCAACCGCCAGGGAAGTCGTTGTTTTGAAAGGCTTGGCTTTGCACAATTTGATATTGTGTAATGATGAATTTTTCCATATCAGGTGCTTTGCTCATGTCTTAAGCCTAATTATTCAAGAAGGCTTAAGAGTACGTAGTTGGTGAAGCTTTGGAAAATATTGGCAACAGTGTGAAATACGTGAAGGAATCAAAAGTTAGAACGTTGAAATTTGAAGAATGTGTTGAGCAACTAGGTTTGGAAATTGCTATGGGATTGTGTATGGATGTCCTTATTGTAGTGAAGTCCGCCTTTTTTCATGCTTGAAAGTGCATTTGCATTCCCACATGCATCTGACAGGTTGAGTCTAGTGGATAATGGGTATAAGTATTGTCCAACACATGAAGAAGAAGAATGGACTAGGGGAGAGAGAATTTCTAGGCTTTTGTGGCCATTCCCAAATATCACTATTATGATATCAGGTTCTTGTTATGTTAAAACAAATATGCTAATTGCTTTTACTTGAGGAGAGAGGAACCTTAATTTTTTTTATAGTGACGTGGCAAAAAGAATGGATGAGAAATATTGGACTTGTTAATACTGTTGTGTTGGCTTTTGCTACTGTACTTGATCCTATGTATAAGATGAAATGTGTGGAATATTGCTATACAAAGATTGATGATAGTATATAAAAGACAAGGTAGATGATGTTATAAAGAAGTTAGTGAGACTGTATCAAGAATATGCTAGTAGGTTTCCAGTCCAACCTACTATTACCTTTCTTTTTTTGTCGAGCTCCATACTCTGAGTAGATGATGAACATGCACGACCTTTATACTTTACAATACTTGTGCATTTTTAAGTCATTCTCAAGTTTTACATCTTTATTCTAATATGTGTCATTATCTTTCTTATTGTAAGAATTTGCTATACTCGATGGTGCTCAATATGGTATCACCACCAAATTAGAGTTGGAAATCTATCTTGAAGAATCCAAATGTGATATTATGCAATTCTAGACTTTGATGTGTTGGAATATTGTAAAGCCACTAAGCATCAATATCCAATTGCATGTGACATTATTTCAATTCCTATAACCACTATTGCCTCAGAGGTAGCTTTTTAGTATCAGAAGTTAAATCTCACCAAGTACCAAAATATCCTCTTACGTGAGAATGTAGAAACCTAATTATAACTAGGTATTGATTGTATAGCTTTTCAGGTAAGGTATTCGTTGCTTCTAAATAAATTTATTTCAAATATGTCATCTTTTAAAAAAATGCTATTGTTTGTTTATATATTTTTACTGCAAATGGAGATGGCTTAGATTTTGATAACCTTGAGATGAAGTTCTCGAAAGCAAAGCTTATGAAATCAGGGGAAACATTAACACTAATCTATATGAAATCATTTTTCAATCCGTTTATGAAATTTTATGTAGTATTATGATCATGAATCTATTTGTTCAAACAAGGAACACTAATGTAACACCCCGGATTTTTAAGACAATTTTTTTTTTTTTTTTATAATAATGGCATTTTATATAAGAGCATTTGGGATCCCATGAGAAAAGATTTATTTAACATTTTACTAAACCTATCTTAAAAACTCCGGGTGTTAATTTTCCTTTCACAAAATGGCATACATGTAATTTAAACATAATTAAATAATCCGCGTATAAATCAACGTCAAATAAATAGGCGCCTTTATTTTAAATCAAATAAACGTTCAAAAGACAATAATAATATGGCCCAGGGTCTATCCATCATAACATCCCACATAAATGTCCAACATATGTCCAAAGATCTAAATCACATCCCAATATAAAATATGCACCCATAATAAAAACCCAAATGATAATCCCGTTTAATGACTCACATCACTTTGTCTAATACTATAGAAAAATGGTCTTCACGGCTCTCACGGCTTCTCAATGACCTTGCCTTTCCCGTTATCGTGCTCGAGATCTAAGGCATTGCAAAACAAAGCAATGCCTCAGCAAGCTATCGCTTGTGTAGGTACATAGACAATTAATGTAATAAATGAAAGAAATAATGAACAGCATTTATGAAAAGTCTAACATTTATGGAAATAGTGATATCATAATGCCATGTTCAAATAAATGCCAATTTATTTCATATGCTAAAACATGAAATTCACGAAGTTAAAACATGACATGAATCAATAACATGGAGCATACAACAAGAATAAGGGCACCCTAAGGTAATGGGTCCCACCACATCGCACTAACATCCCTGATCAGGAGTACACATAGTCAACCTCTGAGTGTCGTCACACCCAGGCATACCATCTATAACCATGCTCATCATACATGCACACATAACAAGAATATGGGCCATCATGCTGCAGTGGTGTAACAGCCCGAGGGCCCACACCCTGCAACGATATTGTCCGTGCCGGAGTGCCCATACACCCCGCACGGTTTTGTTCTTCCCCAGTTGCCCAGGGAAAAGGCCTCGTTCCGTGTATCAAAGTGCACAGCGGATACGATATTGTCCTCTTTGGGTCCCTCGCCACTCCGGGTTTCACCCCTCAAGGTTTTGTTCCCTTAGGTCCCTCACCCCTCTTGGGCTTCACCCCTCAGGAGGCCTCGTTCCGTGTAGAGACGTGTGTAGACAGGGGTGCCGTTATCAATTTGGACCCCTGTGTAACACGTTTCTGTCAAAAGACCATTTTACCCTTACAACTTTGACGGCTCATAACTCCCTCGTTTGAGCTCCGTTTCTCGCGTTCTTGGTGGCGTTGGATTCGTATCGACGAGCACTTTCTAATTATTATGTTTTCAGGAAATAATTTCATCCATAAATTTTTATTTTAATTTATTTAATAATTTCCTATTTTTATCTCAAAAATTAAGGATATTACATTCTTCCCTCCTTATAAAAATTTCGTCCTCGAAATTTAGCTACATACCTCTATGTAAATAACTCTGGATGTATCTTTCGCATCTCCTCCTCAGTCTCCCAGGTAGCCTCCTGTAGTGAATGATGCTGCCAAAGGACCTTGACCAAGGCAATGGTCTTATTCCTTAACTCCTTGACTTTTGTATCTAGGACGCGCACTGGTCTCTCCTCCAATGTCATGTCACCGTAGCTCTCACGGGATCTGCTCCAATACATGTGAGGGATCTGGCACGTATTTCCTTAGCATAGACACGTGAAAGACGTCATGCACATTTGCTAGCTGTGGTGGTAAGGCTAGCTGGTATGCCACTGACCCAACTCGTCGTAAGATCTCGAAAGGTCCAATATACCTGGGACTAAGCTTTCCTTTATTTCCAAACCTCAACACCCCTTTCATAGGAGAAACTTTCAAGAATACATGCTCGCCCTCAAAGAACTCTAAGTCCTTTCGCCTCTTGTCTGCATAACTTTTCTGTCGACTGTGAGCTGTCAGTAACCTCTTCCGAATGAGTTGGACTTTCTCTGCACATTCTTCCACTAACTCAGATTTCACCACGCGTCTTTCTCCTACATCACTCCAACATAAAGGTGACCGACAAGGTCTGCCATAAAGTGCCTCATATGGAGCCATCCCAATACTAGCGTGATGACTATTATTATAAGCAAATTCCACCAAAGGTAAATGATCTTCCCAGCTACCCTTCCAATCCATAACACAGGCTCGTAGCATATCCTCAATAGTCCGGATGGTCCTCCCGCTCCGTCCGTCTCTCGAGGATGGAATGTCGTGCTAAATTTCGATCTCGACCCTAATGCCTCTTGCACGCTCTTCCAGTATTTTGAAGTAAATCGCGTATCTCGATCCGATATAATTGTCAAGGGAACGCCATGTAGACTGACGATCTCCTTAACATATAATTTCGCTAAGCTATCCACGGTCTGATTTTGTCTGATGGGAAGGAAATGAGCAGACTTGGTCAACCTGTCCACAACGACCCATATCATGTCGTGGCCGCTAGCGGTCCTCGGAAGACCTAGAACGAAGTCCATGGTAATATGGTCCCACTTCCACTCTGGAAGGTCCAGTGTCTGAAGTAGTCCTGATGGACGCTGATGCTCAGCCTTGACCTGCTGACAGGTCAAACATCGTGCTACGCACTCTCCAACATCCTTTTTCATACCATTCCACCAGAAATGCCTCTTGAGATCCTGATACATTTTCGTACCCCCAGGGTGAATTGTGTAAGGGGATTGGTGTGCTTCTTGAAGTAACTCGCGCTTCAATTTGTCATCTGCTGGTACTACCAACCTTCCTTTAAATCTAACTCCTCCATCTGGTCCCCTCGAAAAATCTGTCTTATCTGTCAGATCCTGTGTTTCCTTGTCTTTGCCCTGTGCCTCTAAGATCCTGTCAAAGAACTTAGACCGAGTAGTCAAATTGGCAATCATCACACCCGCCTTCCTACTCAGGGCATCTGCAACGACATTAGCCTTCCCAGGATGGTACTGTATGGTGAAGTCGAAGTCCTTGAGATACTCCATCCATCTGCGCTGCCTCATATTCAATTCACTCTGAGTAAAGAAGTACTTGAGGCTCTTGTGATCAGTGAATACCTCAAATCTCTCACCATAAAGATAATGTCTCCAGGACTTCAACGCAAATACCACGGCTGCTAATTCCAGGTCATGTGTTGGGTAATTTACCTCATGTGTCTTCAGCTGTCTAGACGCATAGGCAATTACCTTCCCATGTTGCATCAACACTGCTCCTAATCCCTTGCCAGAGGCGTCGCAATAAACTACATAACCGCCTGCACCAGATGGTAAGGTCAATACCGGAGCAGTAGTAAGTCTCCTCTTGAGCTCTTGGAAGCTCTCCTCGCAAGCCTCGGTCCATACAAATTGAGTGTCTTTCCTAGTCAGGGTGGTCAATGGTAATGCGATCTTAGAGAATCCCTCTATAAATCGACGATAATACCCTGCCAAACCGAGAAAACTGCGTATCTCAGTCACTGTCTTGGGCCTCTCCCAGTGTAGTACTGCCTCTACCTTTGTTGAATCCACGGCCACTCCATCTTTAGATATGACGTGGCCTAAGAAATGCACCTGGTCTAGCCAAAAATCACACTTACTGAACTTGGCATACAACTGATGTCGACGAAGTGTGTCTAATACCGTGTGGAGATGCTCTCTGTGTGTCTCATGACTAGGCGAATAAATCAAGATGTCATCCACAAATACAATCACGAACTTATCCAAATAAGCTCGAAAGACACGGTTCATTAGGTCCATGAACACTGCAGGTGCGTTCGTTAATCCAAACGGCATCACTAGGAACTCATAATGACCATAACGACTCCTAAAGGCAGTCTTCGAGATATCCTCTTCTCTAACCCTCAGCTGATGATACCCTGACCTCAAATCAATCTTGGAGAACACTTGTGCCGATTGGAGCTGATCAAATAAATCATCTATGCGTGGCAAAGGGTATCGGTTCTTTATAGTAACACCATTCAACAACCGATAGTCAATGCATAGTCTCAGTGATCCATCCTTTTTCTTCACGAACAGACCGGTGCTCCCCATGGTGATCCACTCGGCTCGATAAAGCCCTTATCCAAGAACTCTTGCAATTGTACCTGAAGTTCTCTCAACTCTCCTGGAGCCATCCTATATGGTTTGTTGGTTTCTAGGGGTTACTCTCTGATATTTTTAGGTTGATCTTTATCTAAGAATGTCCTGCATTTTATTGTATAATTGGGTCTGTGTCAAAATTACGGACGCAACGGTCCTTTTGGCTTGTCAAGCGGAGTTATATAGCTTCCGAAATTGGATTTTTCAAGGTCGCGCCTTAATGGACGACCCAATTGTAGTGCCTAGGGTCCTACATGCCGCGGTTCTAGAATGCGCGCTCTACGGTTTCTAGTATACGCGTGCGCCTTAGTTGCACTGCAACCAGGCTCATGTGCATACGTCCGAATAGTGTGCCAGGGTGAGTGTGAAAGTCTGCCACCAGAAGCCGGCCTCACCTTTCAGCAGGTAGGAGGCTACTCTAACTTGATCATCTGGTGAGATCTTCATAGCGTCGAATGTCCTCTCCGCCTCAAATAACCATCGCTCGGCCTCCTCCGTGTTACCATCTCCATAAAAGGGTTTTACCATCTTTTGAAACCTCTCTAGTAATTTGTCCGTCTTACTAGAGTCACTCGTAGCATCGCCCTCCGTAGCTCTAGGTACTGATGTTTCTTGTACTGGTTGTGAGGACTGAACTAATGAAACCATGGGTACCACTTTAGGTGGTGGAATAGGGCTAGGGTTAGCTGCGTCAACATTGGCCCTAACCTGCGTCGTATAAGTGGTACGAGTCCTGACATTAACCGATTCAATAAATTGGCATCTCGATCCCCTTGATCAGAGGACTCAGCAGGTGGAGCCACGGGTGTAGCAGGGGTAGACCTTGTCCTTCTCCGAGGAGCCATCTGTTAAAATTTTACATGTCACTAAGTGTAAGTTCCTCTCTCATCTTTTCTCTCTCTACAACTATTATGGACTGTTATTCACATATAAATGGACATTCACAAGGATTATGATGGACTAGACTGGGCTCTGATACCATTTGTAACAGCCCAAGGGCGCACACCCTGCAACGATATTGTCCGTGCCGGAGTGCCCATACACCCCGCACAGTTTTGTTCTTCCCCAGTTGCCCAGGGAAAAAGCCTCGTTCCGTGTATCAGAGTGCACAGCGGATATGATATTGTCCTCTTTGGGTTCCTCACCACTCTAGGCTTCACCCCTCAAGGTTTTGTTCCCTTAGGTCCCTCACCCCTCTTGGGCTTCACCCATCAGGAGGCCTCATTGCAAGGGAAGTCCTCATCACTCTTATCAAGAGCCCAGTAACTTTTCCCCTAGCGATGTGGGACTAACTCTCAGTCTTTCACCTTGCCTAGAAGCCTGCCAGCCCTCTTGGCCCGCCCTCATCAGCTAAGGCTTCACAACCTCTCCCCCTTAGAGGACACGCGGACGCGTGTCTTACCACACGCGAGCGCCCACATGCGGCTAGCCACCCACACCGGGTCGGGGTCTGGCTCTGATACCATTTGTAACAGCTCGAGGGCCCACACCCTACAACGATATTGTCCGTGCCGGAGTTGCTCGTGTTGCCGGGGCTCCACTCGCCGGAAAATTCAAGTTTTTTACAGATCTAGGGTTTTGCGTATCATTCATGGAAAACGCTCAAAGTGGAGCGTTTTGGCTCCTAGAGGAGCATAGATATAGGGTTTTAGAGTCTTGGGGAAGAGAAACTCTTCCCCACACGTCTCTTCCCACGTCTCTCCGGCGATTTCGCCGGACTGGTAGAGACGTGTGTAGACAGGGGTGCCGTTATCAATTTGGACCCCTGTGTAACACGTTTCTGTCAAAAGACCATTTTACCCTTACAACTTTGACGGCTCATAACTCCCTCGTTTGAGCTCCGTTTCTCGCGTTCTTGGTGGCGTTGGATTCGTATCGACGAGCACTTTCTAATTATTATGTTTTCAGGAAATAATTTCATCCATAAATTTTTATTTTAATTTATTTAATAATTTCCTATTTTTATCTCAAAAATTAAGGATATTACATTGCCCACACCCTGCAACAATATTGTCCGTGCCGGAGTGCCCATACACCCCGCACGGTTTTGTTCTTCCCCAGTTGCCCAGGGAAAAGGCCTCGTTCCGTGTATCAGAGTGCACAGCGGATATGATATTGTCCTCTTTTGGTTCCTCACCACTCTAGGCTTCACCCCTCAAGGTTTTGTTCCCTTAGGTCCCTCACCCCTCTTGGGCTTCACCCATCAGGAGGCCTCATTGCAAGGAAAGTCCTCATCACTCTTATCAAGAGCCCAGTAACTTTCCCCCTAGCGATGTGGGACTAACTCTCAGTCTTTCACCTTGCACAGAAGCCCCAGGCCCTCTTGGCCCGCCCTCATCGGCCAAGGCTTTACAACCTCTCCCCCTTAGGGGACACGCGTCCCCGCGTGTCTTACCACACACGAGCACCCATGTGCGGCTAGCCACCCACACCGAGTCGGGGTCTGGCTCTGATACCACTTGTAACAGCCCGAGGGCCCACACCCTGCAATGATATTGTCCGTGCCGGAGTGCCCATACACCCCGCACGGTTTTGTTCTTCCCTAGTTGCTCAGGGAAAAGGCCTCGTTGCAAGGAAAGTCCTCATCACTCTTATCAAGAGCCCAGTAACTTTCCCCCTAGCGATGTGGGACTAACTCTCAGTCTTTCACCTTGCCTAGAAGCCTGCCAGCCCTCTTGGCCCGCCCTCATCGGCCAAGGCTTTACAAGTGGCAACCCTCCATGGGTATCAACCACCGCCGCTCCCCGTCGACACCATAACGGGAGACTTAACGTCTGTCCCCATGGAAAGGCTCAGACCGGTAGTGTGGACTATCCATGTTACCAAACCCCTACCGAATGCCATCTATGGGCAGGTGTCTATCATATCACAAACTCATCACATCATAATCTCGGAAGGTGGGTGGCCGGCCCTATCCCTCCTAGCATGACGCCCACCGGGCGAGAGCACCCGTCATCAAATATAAAACACGGAAATCATATGTATATGCTAAAACTCAAGAGCACTTATAGCTTGCAATCCCCAAGACATGCCCCTCATCCTGTTTTTTTTTTATAAAAGGACCAGCTACTAAGCCTCTATACTCATTTCCATGTAAATCCATGCATTTTCTATATATATAATAAGAAATAAATCTCTAATTAAGCATAACTAATTAACATCATGCTTGTAAAAGCAGTTTAAATAAGTTTATTCAGTAAAAGAATTCAATTTGGAATAATCATCCTGTACGCAATGTCGCATGAAATCCATGGTAAATAAAAATCGCAATTTAAAACACAATCACACATGATGCTAAGTTTAAACATGGTTTAAAATCAAGTCAAAACATTAGTTGTCGTCACCTACCTCAGGGTGAGATCACTAGCTTGCTAATAACTCCCTTTAATTGGTATATTCAAGTGCACCTGTACATGTCACATCACTATTTTAAAATTTTTCTAAATAAAAAGTGGTCATTTCTAAGTTTTTAAGTTAAAACTAGGTCCGCGTCGTCAATACGGTCACAACGCCTCTTTCGGATCGTGATTTGGACCTCTCTAGCTCCCAAAAATCAAGTTTTAGTGAAAACTACCCTCAAATGGGGCCTGCCGGACCACCATAAGGTGGTTTAAACCGGCGGCGCCCTTTTCCGCCGGGTTTACACCGACGTACCCGGGCGCACGAAGACGCACGGCGTCGCGGACGCCGCACGGAACGCGCGCCGCGTCCCGGTCCCACTGCGGCAGCCAACCACGCACGTTCCGCACGCGCGCGGCGCCGCGCACGCGCGCGGCGGCGACGACGTCATGTGACGCCGTCCCTCGTGCGTCACGGAGTGCGTCTTGGCGTCAGCGCAGGCGCCGACGCCGTTGACGACGCCGGGGAAGACGACCGGATTCCGATCGCCTCCGGCGGAGCTACAGAGCTCCGTTTTGCGTGATTTTTGCGCCATTTTCTTCAGAATTCTCTCTAGAATCCATTTATGCCCTCCTTTTTCACTAATTTTTTCAAAAACCATGGTTTTTAAACGATTTTTCCCAAGTTCCTAAAAACCTCCCTAGGTACTGGTTTTTGAGTTTTCTGGGCAATTACACCGTTGGATCACTCCCAAATTTAAAGGGTATGCTCTTGGGTCTCTTGTACACTAGTTGGACGGTGCGATTTTCAAACGGACAAGGTTTGATCCGTGAAATCACACTCCAACAGTAGCGTGCACAAAGTTCCTAAAAATCTGATTTTTTTCCAAAATTTTTAAACGTTTTCCTAATTAATTTCCTAATTAATAAATACAGAAAAACATAGGTTTTGAGGCTTACCTTGCACCTGGCCGGAGTTGCTCGTGTTGCCGGGGCTCCACTCGCGGAAAATTCAAGTTTTTTACAGATCTAGGGTTTTGCGTATCATTCATGGAAAACGCTCAAAGTGGAGCGTTTTGGCTCCTAGAGGAGCATAGATATAGGGCATTAGAGTCTTGGGAATGTGGAACTCTTCCCCACACGTCTCTTCCCACGTCTCTCCGGCGATTTCGCCGGACTGGTAGAGACGTGTGTAGACAGGGGTGCCGTTATCAATTTGGACCCCTGTGTAACACGTATCGTCAAAAAGACCATTTTACCCTTGACAACTTTGACGGCTCATAACTCCCTCGTTTGAGCTCCGTTTCTCGCGTTCTTGGTGGCGTTGGATTCGTATCGACGAGCACTTTCTAATTATTATGTTTTCAGGAAATAATTTCATCCATAAATTTTTATTTTAATTTATTTAATAATTTCCTATTTTTATCTCAAAAATTAAGGATATTACATTCTTCCTCCTTATAAAAATTTCGTCCTCGAAATTTAGCTACATACCTCTATGTAAATAACTCTGGATGTATCTTTCGCATCTCCTCCTCAGTCTCCCAGGTAGCCTCCTGTAGTGAATGATGCTGCCAAAGGACCTTGACCAAGGCAATGGTCTTATTCCTTAACTCCTTGACTTTTGTATCTAGGACGCGCACTGGTCTCTCCTCCAATGTCATGTCAGCCTGTAGCTCTCCTGGGATCTGCTCCAATACATGTGAGGGATCTGGCACGTATTTCCTTAGCATAGACACGTGAAAGACGTCATGCACACTTGCTAGCTGTGGTGGTAAGGCTAGCTGGTATGCCACTGACCCAACTCGTCGTAAGATCTCGAAAGGTCCAATATACCTGGGACTAAGCTTTCCTTTATTTCCAAACCTCAACACCCCTTTCATAGGAGAAACTTTCAAGAATACATGCTCGCCCTCAAAGAACTCTAAGTCCTTTCGCCTCTTGTCTGCATAACTTTTCTGTCGACTGTGAGCTGTCAGTAACCTCTTCCGAATGAGTTGGACTTTCTCTGCACATTCTTCCACTAACTCAGATTTCACCACGCGTCTTTCTCCTACATCACTCCAACATAAAGGTGACCGACAAGGTCTGCCGTAAAGTGCCTCATATGGAGCCATCCCAATACTAGCGTGATGACTATTATTATAAGCAAATTCCACCAAAGGTAAATGATCTTCCCAGCTACCCTTCCAATCCATAACACAGGCTCGTAGCATATCCTCAATAGTTTGGATGGTCCTCTCGCTCTGTCCGTCTGTCTGAGGATGGAATGCTGTGCTAAATTTCAGTCTCGACCCTAATGCCTCTTGCACGCTCTTCCAGTATTTTGAAGTAAATCGCGTATCTCGATCCGATATAATTGTCAAGGGAACGCCATGTAGACTGACGATCTCCTTAACATATAATTTCGCTAAGCTATCCACGGTCTGATTTTGTCTGATGGGAAGGAAATGAGCAGACTTGGTCAACTCCGTCCACAACGACCCATATCATGTCGTGGCCGCTAGCGGTCCTCAAGACCTAGAACGAAGTCCATGGTAATATGGTCCCACTTCCACTCCGGGAAGGTCCAAGGTCCAAGTAGTCCTGATGGACGCTGATGCTCAGCCTTGACCTGCTGACAGGTCAAACATCGTGCTACGCACTCTCCAACATCCTTTTTCATACCATTCCACCAGAAATGCCTCTTGAGATCCTGATACATTTTCGTACCCCCAGGGTGAATTGTGTAAGGGGATTGGTGTGCTTCTTGAAGTAACTCGCGCTTCAATTTGTCATCTGCTGGTACTACCAACCTTCCTTTAAATCTAACTCCTCCATCTGGTCCCCTCGAAAAATCTGTCTTATCTGTCAGATCCTGTGTTTCCTTGTCTTTGCCCTGTGCCTCTAAGATCCTGTCAAAGAACTTAGACCGAGTCGTCAAATTGGCAATCATCACACCCGCCTTCCTACTCAGGGCATCTGCAACGACATTAGCCTTCCCTGGATGGTACTGTATGGTGAAGTCGAAGTCCTTGAGATACTCCATCCATCAGCGCTGCCTCATATTCAATTCACTCTGAGTAAAGAAGTACTTGAGGCTCTTGTGATCAGTGAATACCTCAAATCTCTCACCATAAAGATAATGTCTCCAGGACTTCAACGCAAATACCACGGCTGCTAATTCCAGGTCATGTGTTGGGTAATTTACCTCATGTGTCTTCAACTGTCTAGACGCATAGGCAATTACCTTCCCATGTTGCATCAACACCGCTCCTAATCCCTTGCCGCAGGCGTCACAATAAACTACATAACCGCCTGCACCAGATGGTAAGGTCAATACCGGAGCAATAGTAAGTCTCCTCTTGAGCTCTTGGAAGCTCTCCTCGCAAGCCTCGGTCCATACAAATTTAGTGTCTTTCCTAGTCAGGGTGGTCAATGGTAATGCGATCTTAGAGAATCCCTCTATAAAACGACGATAATACCCCCGCCAAACCGAGAAAACCGCGTATCTCGATCCACTGTCTTGGGCCTCTCCCAGTGTAGTACTGCCTCTACCTTTGTTGAATCCACGGCCACTCCATCTTTAGATATGACGTGGCCTAAGAAATGCACCTGATCTAGCCAAAAATCACACTTACTGAACTTGGCATACAACTGATGTCGACGAAGTGTGTCTAATACCGTGTGGAGATGCTCTCTCTGTGTCTCATGACTAGGCGAATAAATCAAGATGTCATCCACAAATACAATCACGAACTTATCCAAATAAGCTCGAAAGACACGGTTCATTAGGTCCATGAACACTGCAGGTGCGTTCGTTAATCCAAACGGCATCACTAGGAACTCATAATGACCATAACGACTCCTAAAGGCAGTCTTCGAGATATCCTCTTCTCTAACCCTCAGCTGATGATACCCTGACCTCAAATCAATCTTGGAGAACACTTGTGCCGATTGGAGCTGATCAAATAAATCATCTATGCGTGGCAAAGGGTATCGGTTCTTTATAGTAACACCATTCAACAACCGATAGTCAATGCATAGTCTCAGTGATCCATCCTTTTTCTTCACGAACAGACCGGTGCTCCCCATGGTGATCCACTCGGCACGATAAAGCCCTTATCCAGTAACTCTTGCAATTGTACCTGAAGTTCTCTCAACTCTGCTGGAGCCATCCTATATGGTTTGTTGGTTTCTAGGGGTTACTCTCTGATATTTTTAGGTTGATCTTTATCTAAGAATGTCCTGCATTTTATTGTATAATTGGGTCCGTGTCAAAATTACGGACGCAACGGTCCTTTTGGCTTGTCAAGCGGAGTTATATAGCTTCCGAAATTGGATTTTTCAAGGTCGCGCCTTAATGGACGACCCAATTGTAGTGCCTAGGGTCCTACATGCCGCGGTTCTAGAATGCGCGCTCTACGGTTTCTAGTATACGTGTGCGCCTTAGTTGCACTGCAACCAGGCTCATGTGCATACGTCCGAATAGTGTGCCGTGGTGAGTGTGAAAGTACGCCACCGAAGCCGGCCTCACCTTTCACAGGTAGGAGGCTACTCTAACTTGATCATCTGGTGAGATCTTCATAGCGTCGAATGTCCTCTCCGCCTCAAATAACCATCGCTCGGCCTCCTCCGTGTTACCATCTCCATAAAAGGGTTTTACCATCTTTTGAAACCTCTCTAGTAATTTGTCCGTCTTACTAGAGTCACTCGTAGCATCGCCCTCCGTAGCTCTGTGTACCGATGTTTCTTGTACTGGTTGTGAGGACTGAACTGACGAAACCATGGGTGCCACTTTAGGTGGTGGAATAGGAGCTAGGGTTAGGCTGCGTCAGCAGTGTCCTAACACCTTTCTTTGTATAAGTGGTACGAGTCCTGACATTAACCGATTCAATAAATTGGCATCTCGATCCCCTTGATCAGAGGACTCAGCAGGTGGAGCCACGGGTGTAGCAGGGGTAGACCTTGTCCTTCTCCGAGGAGCCATCTGTTAAAATTTTACATGTCACTAAGTGTAAGTTCCTCTCTCATCGTTTCTCTCTCTACAACTATTATGGACTGTTATTCACATATAAATGGACATTCACAAGGATTATGATGGACTAGACTGGGCTTTGATACCAACTTTGTAACACCCCGGATTTTTAAGACAATTTTTTTTTTTTTTATAATAATGGCATTTTATATAAGAGCATTTGGGATCCCATGAGAAAAGATTTATTTAACATTTTACTAAACCTATCTTAAAAACTCCGGGTGTTAATTTTCCTTTCACAAAATGGCATACATGTAATTTAAACATAATTAAATAATCCGCGTATAAATCAACGTCAAATAAATAGGCGCCTTTATTTTAAATCAAATAAACGTTCAAAAGACAATAATAATATGGCCCAGGGTCTATCCATCATAACATCCCACATAAATGTCCAACATATGTTCAAAGATCTAAATCACATCCCAATATAAAATATGCAGTCCATAATAAAAACCCAAATGATAATCCTGTTTAATGACTCACATCACTGTCTAATACTATAGAAAAATGGTCTTCAGCAGCTCTCACGGCTTCTCAACAGCCTTGCCTTTCCTGTTATCGTGCTCGAGATCTAAGGCATTGCAAAACAAAGCAATGCCTCAGCAAGCTATCGCTTGTGTAGGTACATAGACAATTAATGTAATAAATGAAAGAAATAATGAACAACATTTATGAAAAGTCTAACATTTATGGAAATAGTGATATCATAATGCCATGTTCAAATAAATGCCAATTTATTTCATATGCTAAAACATGAAATTCACGAAGTTAAAACATGACATGAATCAATAACATGGAGCATACAACAAGAATAAGGGCACCCTAAGGTAATGGGTCCCACCACATCGCACTAACATCCCTGATCAGGAGTACACATAGTCAACCTCTGAGTGTCGTCACACCTGTGCATACCATCTATAACCATGCTCATCATACATGCACACATAACAAGAATATGGGCCATCATGCTGCAGTGGCAACCCTCCATGGGTATCAACCACCGCCGCTCCCCGTCGACACCATAACAGGAGACTTATCGTCTGTCCCCATGGAAAGGCTCAGACCGGTAGTGTGGACTATCCATGTTACCAAACCCCTACCGAATGCCATCTATGGGCAGGTGTCTATCATATCACAAACTCATCACATCATAATCTCGGAAGGTGGGTGGCCGGCCCTATCCCTCCTAGCATGACGCCCAACGGGCGAGAGCACCCGTCATCAAATATAAAACACGGAAATCATATGTATATGCTAAAACTCAAGAGCACTTATAGCTTGCAATCCCCAAGACATGCCCCTCATCCTGGGGTTAGCCTATAAAAGGACCAAATTTACTAAGCCTCTATACTCATTTCCATGTAAATCCATGCATTTTCTATATATATAATAAGAAATAAATCTCTAATTAAGCATAACTAATTAACATCATGCTTGTAAAAGCAGCTTAAATAAGTTTATTCAGTAAAAGAATTCAATTTGGAATAATCATCCTGTACGCAATGTCGCATGAAATCCATGGTAAATAAAAATCGCAATTTAAAACACAATCACACATGATGCTAAGTTTAAACATGGTTTAAAATCAAGTCAAAACATTAGTTGTCGTCACCTACCTCAGTGTGAGATCACTAGCTTGCTAATAACTCCCTTTAATTGGTATATTCAAGTGCACCTGTACATGTCACATCACTATTTTAAAATTTTTCTAAATAAAAAGTGGTCATTTCTAAGTTTTTAAGTTAAAACTAGGTCCGCGTCGTCAATACGGTCACAACGCCTCTTTCGGATCGTGATTTGGACCTCTCTAGCTCCCAAAAATCAAGTTTTAGTGAAAACTACCCTCAAATGGGGCCTGCCGGACCACCATAAGGTGGTTTAAACCGGCGGCGCCCTTTTCCGCCGGTTTACACCGACGTACACGGGCGCACGAAGACGCACGGCGTCGCAGACGCCGCACGGAACGCGCGCCGCGTCCCGGTCCCACCGCGGCAGCCAACCACGCACGTTCCGCACGCGCGCGGCGCCGCGCACGCGTGCGGCGACGACGTCATGTGACGTCGTCCCTCGGGCGTCAGGGTGTGCGTCTTGGCGTCAGCGCAGGGCGCCGACGCCGTTGACGACGCCGGAGAAGACGACCGGATTCCGGTCGCCTCCGGCGGAGCTACAGAGCTCCGTTTTGCGTGATTTTTGCGCCATTTTCTTCAGAATTCTCTCTAGAATCCATTTATGCCCTCCTTTTTCACTAATTTTTTCAAAAACCATGGTTTTTAAACGATTTTTCCCAAGTTCCTAAAAACCTCCCTAGGTACTGGTTTTTGAGTTTTCTGGGCAATTACACCGTTGGATCACTCCCAAATTTAAAGGGTATGCTCTTGGGTCTCTTGTACACTAGTTGGACGGTGCGATTTTCAAACGGACAAGGTTTGATCCGTGAAATCACACTCCAACAGTAGCGTGCACAAAGTTCCTAAAAATCTGATTTTTTTCCAAAATTTTTAAACGTTTTCCTAATTAATTTCCTAATTAATAAATACAGAAAAACATAGGTTTTGAGGCTTACCTTGCACCTGGCCGGAGTTGCTCGTGTTGCCGGGGCTCCACTCGCCGGAAAATTCAAGTTTTTTACAGATCTAGGGTTTTGCGTATCATTCATGGAAAACGCTCAAAGTGGAGCGTTTTGGCTCCTAGAGGAGCATAGATATAGGGTTTTAGAGTCTTGGGGAAGAGAAACTCTTCCCCACACGTCTCTTCCCACGTCTCTCCGGCGATTTCGCCGGACTGGTAGAGACGTGTGTAGACAGGGGTGCCGTTATCAATTTGGACCCCTGTGTAACACGTTTCTGTCAAAAGACCATTTTACCCTTGACAACTTTGACGGCTCATAACTCCCTCGTTTGAGCTCCGTTTCTCGCGTTCTTGGTGGCGTTGGATTCGTATCGACGAGCACTTTCTAATTATTATGTTTTCAGGAAATAATTTCATCCATAAATTTTTATTTTAATTTATTTAATAATTTCCTATTTTTATCTCAAAAATTAAGGATATTACATTCTTCCCTCCTTATAAAAATTTCGTCCTCGAAATTTAGCTACATACCTCTATGTAAATAACTCTGGATGTATCTTTCGCATCTCCTCCTCAGTCTCCCAGGTAGCCTCCTGTAGTGAATGATGCTGCCAAAGGACCTTGACCAAGGCAATGGTCTTATTCCTTAACTCCTTGACTTTTGTATCTAGGACGCGCACTGGTCTCTCCTCCAATGTCATGTCAGCCTGTAGCTCTCCTGGGATCTGCTCCAATACATGTGAGGGATCTGGCACGTATTTCCTTAGCATAGACACGTGAAAGACGTCATGCACACTTGCTAGCTGTGGTGGTAAGGCTACCGGTATGCCACTGACCCAACTCGTCGTAAGATCTCGAAAGGTCCAATATACCTGGGACTAAGCTTTCCTTTATTTCCAAACCTCAACACCCCTTTCATAGGAGAAACTTTCAAGAATACATGCTCGCCCTCAAAGAACTCTAAGTCCTTTCGCCTCTTGTCTGCATAACTTTTCTGTCGACTGTGAGCTGTCAGTAACCTCTTCCGAATGAGTTGGACTTTCTCTGCACATTCTTCCACTAACTCAGATTTCACCACGCGTCTTTCTCCTACATCACTCCAACATAAAGGTGACCGACAAGGTCTGCCGTAAAGTGCCTCATATGGAGCCATCCCAATACTAGCGTGATGACTATTATTATAAGCAAATTCCACCAAAGGTAAATGATCTTCCCAGCTACCCTTCCAATCCATAACACAGGCTCGTAGCATATCCTCAATAGTTTGGATGGTCCTCTCGCTCTGTCCGTCTGTCTGAGGATGGAATCTTTGTGCTAAATTTCGCCTCGACCCTAATGCCTCTTGCACGCTCTTCCAAAGATTTTGAAGTAAATCGCGTATCTCGATCCGATATAATTGTCAAGGGAACGCCATGTAGACTGACGATCTCCTTAACATATAATTTCGCTAAGCTATCCACGGTCCGATTTTTGTCTGATGGGAAGGAAATGAGCAGACTTGGTCAACCTGTCCACAACGACCCATATCATGTCGTGGCCGCTAGCGGTCCTCGGAAGACCTAGAACGAAGTCCATGGTAATATGGTCCCACTTCCACTCTGGAAGGTCCAGTGTCTGAAGTAGTCCTGATGGACGCTGATGCTCGCCTTGACCCGCCGACAGTCAAACATCGTGCTACGCACTCTCCAACATCCTTTTTCATACCATTCCACCAGAAATGCCTCTTGAGATCCTGATACATTTTCGTACCCCCAGGGTGAATTGTGTAAGGGGATTGGTGTGCTTCTTGAAGTAACTCGCGCTTCAATTTGTCATCTGCTGGTACTACCAACCTTCCTTTAAATCTAACTCCTCCATCTGGTCCCCTCGAAAAATCTGTCTTATCAGTCAGATCCTGTGTTTCCTTGTCTTTGCCCTGTGCCTCTAAGATCCTGTCAAAGAACTTAGACCGAGTCGTCAAATTGGCAATCATCACACCCGCCTTCCTACTCAGGGCATCTGCAACGACATTAGCCTTCCCAGGATGGTACTGTATGGTGAAGTCGAAGTCCTTGAGATACTCCATCCATCTGCGCTGCCTCATATTCAATTCACTCTGAGTAAAGAAGTACTTGAGGCTCTTGTGATCAGTGAATACCTCAAATCTCTCACCATAAAGATAATGTCTCCAGGACTTCAACGCAAATACCACGGCTGCTAATTCCAGGTCATGTGTTGGGTAATTTACCTCATGTGTCTTCAACTGTCTAGACGCATAGGCAATTACCTTCCCATGTTGCATCAACACTGCTCCTAATCCCTTGCCAGAGGCGTCACAATAAACTACATAACCGCCTGCACCAGATGGTAAGGTCAATACCGGAGCAATAGTAAGTCTCCTCTTGAGCTCTTGGAAGCTCTCCTCGCAAGCCTCGGTCCATACAAATTTAGTGTCTTTCCTAGTCAGGGTGGTCAATGGTAATGCGATCTTAGAGAATCCCTCTATAAAACGACGATAATACCCTGCCAAACCGAGAAAACTGCGTATCTCAGTCACTGTCTTGGGCCTCTCCCAGTGTAGTACTGCCTCTACCTTTGTTGAATCCACGACCACTCCATCTTTAGATATGACGTGGCCTAAGAAATGCACCTGATCTAGCCAAAAATCACACTTACTGAACTTGGCATACAACTGATGTCGACGAAGTGTGTCTAATACCGTGTGGAGATGCTCTCTATGTGTCTCATGACTAGGCGAATAAATCAAGATGTCATCCACAAATACAATCACGAACTTATCCAAATAAGCTCGAAAGACACGGTTCATTAGGTCCATGAACACTGCAGGTGCGTTCGTTAATCCAAACGGCATCACTAGGAACTCATAATGACCATAACGACTCCTAAAGGCAGTCTTCGAGATATCCTCTTCTCTAACCCTCAGCTGATGATACCCTCGACCTCAAATCAATCTTGGAGAACACTTGTGCCGATTGGAGCCGATCAAATAAATCATCTATGCGTGGCAAAGGGTATCGGTTCTTTATAGTAACACCATTCAACAACCGATAGTCAATGCATAGTCTCAGTGATCCATCCTTTTTCTTCACGAACAGGACTGGTGCTCCCCATGGTGATCCACTCGGCCTGATAAAGCCCTTATCCAGTAACTCTTGCAATTGTACCTGAAGTTCTCTCAACTCTGCTGGAGCCATCCTATATGGTTTGTTGGTTTCTAGGGGTTACTCTCTGATATTTTTAGGTTGATCTTTATCTAAGAATGTCCTGCATTTTATTGTATAATTGGGTCTGTGTCAAAATTACGGACGCAACGGTCCTTTTGGCTTGTCAAGCGGAGTTATATAGCTTCCGAAATTGGATTTTTCAAGGTCGCGCCTTAATGGACGACCCAATTGTAGTGCCTAGGGTCCTACATGCCGCGGTTCTAGAATGCGCGCTCTACGGTTTCTAGTATACGCGTGCGCCTTAGTTGCACTGCAACCAGGCTCATGTGCATACGTCCGAATAGTGTGCCAGGGTGAGTGTGAAAGTCTGCCACCAGAAGCCGGCCTCACCTTTCGGCAGGTAGGAGGCTACTCTAACTTGATCATCTGGTGAGATCTTCATAGCGTCGAATGTCCTCTCCGCCTCAAATAACCATCGCTCGGCCTCCTCCGTGTTACCATCTCCATAAAAGGGTTTTACCATCTTTTGAAACCTCTCTAGTAATTTGTCCGTCTTACTAGAGTCACTCGTAGCATCGCCCTCCGTAGCTCTAGGTACTGATGTTTCTTGTACTGGTTGTGAGGACTGAACTAATGAAACCATGGGTACCACTTTAGGTGGTGGAATAGGGCTAGGGTTAGCTGCGTCAACAGCTGTCCTAACCTGCTGCTGTATAAGTGGTACGAGTCCTGACATTAACCGATTCAATAAATTGGCATCTCGATCCCCTTGATCAGAGGACTCAGCAGGTGGAGCCACGGGTGTAGCAGGGGTAGACCTTGTCCTTCTCCGAGGAGCCATCTGTTAAAATTTTACATGTCACTAAGTGTAAGTTCCTCTCTCATCGTTTCTCTCTCTACAACTATTATGGACTGTTATTCACATATAAATGGACATTCACAAGGATTATGATGGACTAGACTGGGCTCTGATACCAACTTTGTAACACCCCGGATTTTTAAGACAATTTTTTTTTTTATAATAATGGCATTTTATATAAGAGCATTTGGGATCCCATGAGAAAAGATTTATTTAACATTTTACTAAACCTATCTTAAAAACTCCGGGTGTTAATTTTCCTTTCACAAAATGGCATACATGTAATTTAAACATAATTAAATAATCCGCGTATAAATCAACGTCAAATAAATAGGCGCCTTTATTTTAAATCAAATAAACGTTCAAAAGACAATAATAATATGGCCCAGGGTCTATCCATCATAACATCCCACATAAATGTCCAACATATGTCCAAAGATCTAAATCACATCCCAATATAAAATATGCAGTCCATAATAAAAACCCAAATGATAATCCTGTTTAATGACTCACATCACTGTCTAATACTATAGAAAAATGGTCTTCAGCAGCTCTCACGGCTTCTCAACAGCCTTGCCTTTCCTGTTATCGTGCTCGAGATCTAAGGCATTGCAAAACAAAGCAATGCCTCAGCAAGCTATCGCTTGTGTAGGTACATAGACAATTAATGTAATAAATGAAAGAAATAATGAACAGCATTTATGAAAAGTCTAACATTTATGGAAATAGTGATATCATAATGCCATGTTCAAATAAATGCCAATTTATTTCATATGCTAAAACATGAAATTCACGAAGTTAAAACATGACATGAATCAATAACATGGAGCATACAACAAGAATAAGGGCACCCTAAGGTAATGGGTCCCACCACATCGCACTAACATCCCACGATCGGAGTACACATAGTCAACCTCTGAGTGTCGTCACACCCAGGCATACCATCTATAACCATGCTCATCATACATGCACACATAACAAGAATATGGGCCATCATGCTGCAGTGGCAACCCTCCATGGGTATCAACCACCGCCGCTCCCCGTCGACACCATAACGGGAGACTTAACGTCTGTCCCCATGGAAAGGCTCAGACCGGTAGTGTGGACTATCCATGTTACCAAACCCCTACCGAATGCCATCTATGGGCAGGGTTCTATCATATCACAAACTCATCACATCATAATCTCGGAAGGTGGGTGGCCGGCCCTATCCCTCCTAGCATGACGCCCACCTGGCGAGAGCACCCGTCATCAAATATAAAACACGAAAATCATATGTATATGCTAAAACTCAAGAGCACTTATAGCTTGCAATTCTCAAGACATGCCCCTCATCCTGGGGTTAGCCTATAAAAGGACCAGCTACTAAGCCTCTATACTCATTTCCATGTAAATCCATGCATTTTCTATATATATAATAAGAAATAAATCTCTAATTAAGCATAACTAATTAACATCATGCTTGTAAAAGCAGTTTAAATAAGTTTATTCAGTAAAAGAATTCAATTTGGAATAATCATCCTGTACGCAATGTCGCATGAAATCCATGGTAAATAAAAATCGCAATTTAAAACACAATCACACATGATGCTAAGTTTAAACATGGTTTAAAATCAAGTCAAAACATTAGTTGTCGTCACCTACCTCAGTGTGAGATCACTAGCTTGCTAATAACTCCCTTTAATTGGTATATTCAAGTGCACTGTACATGTCACATCACTATTTTAAAATTTTTCTAAATAAAAAGTGGTCATTTCTAAGTTTTTAAGTTAAAACTAGGTCCGCGTCGTCAATACGGTCACAACGCCTCTTTCGGATCGTGATTTGGACCTCTCTAGCTCCCAAAAATCAAGTTTTAGTGAAAACTACCCTCAAATGGGGCCTGCCGGACCACCATAAGGTGGTTTAAACCGGCGGCGCCCTTTTCCGCCGGTTTACACCGACGTACACGGGCGCACGAAGACGCACGGCGTCGCAGACGCCGCACGGAACGCGCGCCGCGTCCCGGTCCCACTGCGGCAGCCAACCACGCACGTTCCGCACGCGCGCGGCGCCGCGCACGCGTGCGACGACGACGTCATGTGACGTCGTCCCTCGTGCGTCACGGAGTGCGTCTTGGCGTCAGCGCAGGGCGCCGACGCCGTTGACGACGCCGGGGAAGACGACCGGATTCCGATCGCCTCCGGCGGAGCTACAGAGCTCCGTTTTGCGTGATTTTTGCGCCATTTTCTTCAGAATTCTCTCTAGAATCCATTTATGCCCTCCTTTTTCACTAATTTTCTCAAAAACCATGGTTTTTAAACGATTTTTCCCAAGTTCCTAAAAACCTCCCTAGGTACTGGTTTTTGAGTTTTCTGGGCAATTACACCGTTGGATCACTCCCAAATTTAAAGGGTATGCTCTTGGGTCTCTTGTACACTAGTTGGACGGTGCGATTTTCAAACGGACAAGGTTTGATCCGTGAAATCACACTCCAACAGTAGCGTGCACAAAGTTCCTAAAAATCTGATTTTTTCCAAAATTTTTAAACGTTTTCCTAATTAATTTCCTAATTAATAAATACAGAAAAACATAGGTTTTGAGGCTTACCTTGCACCTGGCCGGAGTTGCTCGTGTTGCCGGGGCTCCACTCGCCGGAAAATTCAAGTTTTTTACAGATCTAGGGTTTTGCGTATCATTCATGGAAAACGCTCAAAGTGGAGCGTTTTGGCTCCTAGAGGAGCATAGATATAGGGTTTTAGAGTCTTGGGGAAGAGAAACTCTTCCCCACACGTCTCTTCCCACGTCTCTCCGGCGATTTCGCCGGACTGGTAGAGACGTGTGTAGACAGGGGTGCCGTTATCAATTTGGACCCCTGTGTAACACGTTTCTGTCAAAAGACCATTTTACCCTTACAACTTTGACGGCTCATAACTCCCTCGTTTGAGCTCCGTTTCTCGCGTTCTTGGTGGCGTTGGATTCGTATCGACGAGCACTTTCTAATTATTATGTTTTCAGGAAATAATTTCATCCATAAATTTTTATTTTAATTTATTTAATAATTTCCTATTTTTATCTCAAAAATTAAGGATATTACATTACTTGTAACAGCCCGAGGGCCCACACCCTGCAATGATATTGTCCGTGCCGGAGTGCCCATACACCCCGCACGGTTTTGTTCTTCCCTAGTTGCTCAGGGAAAAGGCCTCGTTGCAAGGAAAGTCCTCATCACTCTTATCAAGAGCCCAGTAACTTTCCCCCTAGCGATGTGGGACTAACTCTCAGTCTTTCACCTTGCCTAGAAGCCTGCCAGCCCTCTTGGCCCGCCCTCATCGGCCAAGGCTTTACAACCTCTCCCCCTTAGGGGACACGCGTCCCCGCGTGTCTTACCACACACGAGCGCCCACGTGCGGCTAGCCACCCACACCGGGTCGGGGTCTGGCTCTGATACCACTTGTAACAGCCCGAGGGCCCACACCCTGCAACAATATTGTCCGTGCCGGAGTGCCCATACACCCCGCACGGTTTTGTTCTTCCCCAGTTGCCCAGGGAAAAGGCCTCGTTCCGTGTATCAGAGTGCACAGCGGATATGATATTGTCCTCTTTGGGTTCCTCACCACTCTAGGCTTCACCCCTCAAGGTTTTGTTCCCTTAGGTCCCTCACCCCTCTTGGGCTTCACCCATCAGGAGGCCTCATTGCAAGGAAAGTCCTCATCACTCTTATCAAGAGCCCAGTAACTTTCCCCCTAGCGATGTGGGACTAACTCTCAGTCTTTCACCTTGCCTAGAAGCCTGCCAGCCCTCTTGGCCCGCCCTCATCGGCCAAGGCTTTACAACTAAGTTTATGATGAGATTTCTTTTCATCATATTTATAGGAATGAAGAGGAGGGGTGAGACAAAAAGGTTGCATTGAGGCTACTCTTCATTACTCATGAGTATGTTAGTTTTGTTTTCTTGAGAGTACTAGCAGTTAAAGTGCTTTAAGTTCATGTTTGCACGACACAAAGCTTTCACAAAAGTCTTAGGGATTAAGAAGATAGTTATAGGACTTGTCTAAAATAGAGTTGATGTTATTTTGTCTTTGATTTTGTATGTAATTGAATGTTTTCAAGAATCTTATAAGCACTTTCCAATACTTGTGGATTGGGGAATTCCATGGTTTCTTGAGTTATAACTGTATATCCCATTTGAATCTTTATCCTCTTGCATCTCTAACTCATATATTCTTTTAAGATTTTTTGGACAGAACCATTGTTGTTTGGGAAACTCATGGATATGTGGTTGTAGCATTCTTTGATGCTGGATATAATATTTTTATGCTCCACAAGTGGCTCTGTTGGTTTAGTTATATATTTTCTAAAAAACCACCATCTATTTAGTTTTTGTATTGTGTTTCCATGGTGGATATTTTGCACTGTATCGTGTTCTTAAATATAGACTTAGTTAGAAACCAATAAAGCAACATCCTAAAAGTTATGCAAATGTACAACAACAAAAAAAGAATATAGCTATCTACTTTGAATCTTTGTTGTAGTTCCTCACAGTGCCAACATCTATATGTTTGTCACTCTTTTTAAAGTATAGGTTTTTTCTATCTTATTTTATGTTAAACTAAAGTAAGAAATCATTTTCTCAATTGGCACACTACTGGTATCATTAGGTCTAATGCATATCTCTAAGAGCTCTTCAACTAGTGTGGCTTGCATGTCTACAAGATGTAGGTTTTTATAGTGAACTAAATAGCCTTTCTTGTCTTTTACTTGTTACTTGCTCTTTTATCCTTAAATTGATACTTCTATGTTTGTTTAAGGATTATATGGGATTACTAGAAGAATTATTTGCCATGAAAATGTATGAATTGGTAATCGATACACCAAAGACACCTCATTGCGCAAAAATAGGATTTAAACATAATAATCTTGCTAAATAAAATGATGATTTTGCTAAAGGCCAAGTTACCAAACAACTCAATTTGGAAAAGCTTTGCAACTTCCATTACCATCCATCTACTTGACATGAATTTTATTTTATTTTTTTAATGTTGGACACCCAGGACAAAGGCTCTATTAAATTTTTTAACTCTCCTTAAATATTGTAAGAATATTGTTTCATTTACTTTGTTTGTGTCTGAACATGAGGAGTTGTAATTCTTTCAGGAAGTAGAATGATATTGTGATGATTAATAGCAAACAATAAAAAGATATATTTTTTGAACTGGGAAATAGTTGAAATATGAGTTTTCTATTAACTATTTGAAGATAAGTTTTCTAAGATTTTGTTAGGGCATATCTACTTGGTTAGAGCCTTATGTGGATAAATGGGACATAAATAAAAAAGAAGCACAACTCATACTAATATCCTTACTTGTACACTATTCTCATTTGGGAAATTGCCATTACTAAGCTGTATTTTATATTCATTGGGCTTCAGCATTAATTTTATAAAAGTTGGATTACCCAAAAATTTGTTATCCATGCGCATATTGGATTTAGATTAGGATTTTTGAATCCCTTTATAAATTAATTTGAGTGTGTCTGATTTGTTTAAACTGTATCAATAATGGATCGGATCAAATTTGATCCATTTTGTCAGCTCTAGACACACCTTCCTTTCCCTTCCAGTTAGTTTAGCATTCTTCAAAAACATTAAGTTTCAGTGAAGAAAAAAGTACCATGTGAGACTCATTTAATTTGTACTTTTTGACTTAAATAAGTGAGTGAAGGGGAACCTTGGAGCAATGGCAAAGTTGTTGTCGTGTGACCTTGAGGTAATGGGTTCAAGGCGTGGGAACAACTTCTTGCAAAAACGCAAGGTAAGGCTGTGTACTATAGACCCTTGGGGTCCACTCCTTTGCTGGTATGACAACTCGAGTTTTTCAAACACATTTTTACGAATATTTCAAAAGGTAGGTCCCTTATGTGTCAAATTTTTTGGAAATCAAACATTGAAAAAATGTTTTCTTGGAAATTGATTTTTCAAAACCCAAATGTCACTTTAATTCTCTTACTATACATATATTTTTGTATAAAATAAATTTCTATTGAATAACAATAGAAATACAATTATTTAAAATAGGATCCATCCAGTGGTTTACATACTATGAAACCTTGGGCTGATGAGGGCGGGCCAAGAGAAGGTTGGCAGGTTTCTAGGCTAGGGTGAGGGATAGAGAGTTAGTACCACATTGCATAGGGAGAGGAAACTGGGTTTTTTTATAAGAATTCGGGAAACTTTAATGGTCACAAAGCGTTTTTCCTAGGAAACTGGGGAAGAACAAAACCATGAGGGGTGTATGGGTGCCCCAAAGCGGACAATATTGTGACGTTGGAACCCTGGGGTGTTACAAATGGTATCAGAGCTAGTTTCCCTCATGGTGTGGTGTCTAGTTGCACGTGGGTGCTTGGTCGTGGCTATCACACAGGGACGCGTGTTCCTTAAGGGGGGAAGATGTGAAACCCTGGGCCAATGAGGGCGGGCCAAGAGAAGGTTGGCAGGCTTCTAGGCTAGGGTGAGGGACAGAGAGTTAGTCCTACATTACCTGGGGAGAGGAAACTGGGCTGTTTATAAGAGTTTGGGGAACTCTAATAGTCACAACGCGTTTTTCCTAGGAAATTGGGGAAGAATAAAACCGTGAGGGATATATGGGCACCCCAAAGAGGACAATATTGTGGCTGTTGGAACCCCGTGGTGTTATACATTCATAGCTTCATGTATTTATTACATCAAATGTCTAAAGTACACAATCCAAATAATCTAACTACTCAATACAAATTTCTAAAGATAAAACCTTGAATCAGTAGTAAGGTGGGTGATATCCTTGAGTTGTAACCTTCTACTCTTGTTTATAAGTATCTAAGATATTGTAAATATTCAAACATTTTCAATATCTTAGCAAGCTATGCTTGGTAGGGAATTTAAGAAGCATATAAAATTTTATTATAATTTAAAATATAATAATTCTTTGATAATTTCAATATTCATATCCATCATATTCTACTTCCATAAGTAATTTAATTTCCATGAATTATACTATGTATAACAATTCTATCATTTAACTTCTCATGTGAAATCTTCTATGAATAATTCACATATATTGTATATGAGTAAATTAGTTAAAATTATGAATATAGTTAATAATGTCAATAGTAAATAATAATATTCATACCCAGTATATACTGTTTTCATTATCAACACCCTCCACTATATGGGGTTGATATTCACTTAGTTTCTATTAAAAATTATCCCTTTATGGGAACATTGGTAATGAGCTCATATCAGGCACCTCATCATGCCATTATATAAGGCATCTCATATGCTATCTCATATGCACACTAATGCAAAATACACAAAAGGACTACTATGCTATGGTCTCAATCCATACTAGTGCCCTTGGATGACTGCCTATATAATCCACTGATACCAAAGGTAGAAAATACAATATCCATGTTCGTGTGGAGAAACATGGTTGTCACAGTGGCATCCTTCCCATAATTGCCCCATATGATGTTTAGCCTTTCTTTGGGAATGATATCCCTAACATTATCAATTTTTAAGAGCGGGTGGCCAAACCCTCATATCTCTCCTAGTATAGCATTCCCAGGCCTATGCCTGTTGAAAACAAAACTACAAGCCTCCATACCTGTATGGAAAATAATAATCATAGTAGCTGACTATTTGCTTGTCCATATAAAATTGGTATTAATGTCATCATCCTTATTAATTTGGTACTCATGTACTAGGGATGAAATTTCTCAATCTACATTCATTGATAAA
Organism: Warburgia ugandensis; assembly: GCA_035236585.1. NCBI lineage: Eukaryota > Viridiplantae > Streptophyta > Magnoliopsida > Canellales > Canellaceae > Warburgia > Warburgia ugandensis. Next base: position 23,248,421 of record CP141130.1, on the reverse strand, counting down.
TAGATAATATAATTGGAGATCATACTCAAATAGAACTACAAACTTCTAAGCGTAAGATCATCATATGATCTATTTTAAATAATTTAAGGCATTTATAATCATTCTAATTGAATCATTTAAATTCTATAAACTTTATAATAAGATCATATTTAGAACATAGATCTTGCAATTTAAAAGAATGCATTCTTAAGGGTCCACCTATCTCGAATGCAATAATCCTAATACTTAAAATGACCAACAATCTTGTTCCGCATATAAATCCGTGTATCTGTTAAGTCATATGTGTATGTAATGTCATTCCTTAATCACAATTTCATATATGCTTCCTGTTTGGTCTTTGATCATCCTTAAATATGATAATCTTGATATATATGGATCTCTTTACTTTCGATACCTTTGATCATCAGTTTAGATCTTCTAATTTCTAATTTTCATTTATCTCAGTTTGATCTATAATCTATTTTATTTTTCAAGGTTTAATCTATTAATTTTAGATCTACCATTGATTATCCTTGATAATCATGATCTTACTTTTAATCTTTTTTGATCATAGTCATCTTACTTAAAGGCTTGTCTGATTATTAAATTCTAGCATTTGATTGTCAATTTATGGTCTATATCACTTCATACATCTTAACCTTGACTACTTTGTATTTTATGGTCCAAATACTATTCCTAAGTTAAATGACGCACAACCAGTCTTAGTATGTTACTGATTGAGCAATGTCTTAATTATCTTTCCTAAATCTAGACAGTTCCTTCTTATTTTCAGATTTGACTACTGCTTATCAATTAAGTTTTACTCTAAAGTAGTTAATACAATCCTCATGTTATGAGGCATTTAGATCTCAACTAACATTAATGGAAGGCGTGGAAAAATCGCTTGAATTTTAAGACACCCACTATAACCACAATGTTTAGAAGCCACTAGAATGACAATAGATCGCATCCTTCTAAAAGGGTGCTATGAGCTCGATACCCTAAGTCCTTTTCTACTTTATTTTAAATTAACGTTCAAGGAGTGGGATCATGACATGTAAGGATGTAGATTGGTTCTTAAGTGGGCCAAAGATTTGGTGATGAAATCCAATCCTTATCTTATAAGGATTCTTGTGGGGCCCTTACTAACATTAATTCTATTACCCTATAAAGTTGAAAATATGCAAAAATATAAATTTACTTTAGATTAGTCAGATCTTGAGTTTCTGACTATTTTCTAAGTTACTTTCCAATTATTTGATATTATACTAAATTTGACCGTTGATTAAGTCTACTTGTTCAATCTATAAATAGATTAGAAATAATTATACTAAAATATAACAATTTCAATGATCTTATTACATATTTAAAGTTTCTATATTGATCTAATAGTCAGATCTAATCTTGATCTCTTAGATCTAGAATTTTGATCTTAATCATTGGTTTAGATCATGATTTATCACATGTATGAAAGATCTTACTAGTTGATTTGTTTTATCTCATCACTATATCACTTATTCAACCATTTTAGATAATTTGATCATCTTTGATCTAGCTAATCATAGACATTTGCACGGTTTTTGGCTTTTGACTAACCTAAACAGTCTTCAATTTCTAATTTTTATTATTTCATTAGATTTTACTTATCAATACAATTCCAATGAATGTTTTACATCTAAATTTGGAGTCTTATTAATTTCTGAATTGAATTTCTAAGTTTCTGATAAATTTAATAGTTCATATTTAAATCTTGATTGAAAATACATCAAGACGATATCACCAGGACGCACTAGAGAGGAATGAGCTATTTATAATGCTTTGGTGTATCCTAAACTTCAGAACATGCTGGTGGTGTGTCTCAGTTCCTAGGACGCGGCATCTGCATGCGCAACGCATGCATGGGAATGCACCAAAGAGATGCGTCTCCGTGTTGCATTTCCAAGAGCGTCTTGGGTGTAGATCGGACTGAAAGGGATGAGACAATCTGATCTAGACCATCAAATCATTCCCTCTCAAATCTACGCCTAGGATGTATTAAAATATTGTTGTTTCTTCAGATATAAGGGTTTTAGGGTCCCACAATTCATCCTTGAGGGGGTTCCCATCTTGTGCAATCGAATCAAGTCATCGACTGGTGGAACATATCAAACGGGAAAACTTAGAAAAGAAAAAATGCCAAAAACATAGAGAGAAGAAGGGTGGCCTACCTGGAAACGCCTAGAAGGGAAGAACAGAGCCGGAAAAGAGATGAGGCCCTTGCTTGGTTAGTTTGTGGATTCCATTGTGTCAGGACGGTCATTGCAAGCCATAGATCTTGCCAGAGGAAGGAAAGGAAAGGGGAACAAGGATAGCAATGGGGTTGTCGATGCCAAAGGGGAAAGGGAAAAGGGTTTGTTGGCAATGAGACTTATAGGAGGGAGGAAAAAGGGAATGACGGGGGAGAAGCTGGTCTGTCAGGTAGGACAGATGTGGAATGCGTATCCCTAGAAGCACCTATATGACTTCAGAGCCTCCCTTTGTCGAGCACGTCGGAAGACATGTTGTTAGTTAAGAGAGAAGAGAGAGAAAAAAGGAAAAGAAAGGGAAAAAGAGAAAAAAAGGAAGGAAAATAGGGAGGAGGGAAGAGGACAAAGTTTTCTTGTAAGTTTTTGTGAGAATTTTTTGGGGGTATTTATAGGCTAAATTTTGATTTTTTTTTAATAATTAATCTTTTTATTCCACTAAAATTATTTTAATGAAAGTGGAATTTTCATTATCCCCACAATCATCTTTGTGTTAGTTGACTCATATCTTACCTCACTTTTGACTCATATTTTACCTAACTTTTGTACAAGGGTCAAATTATCATTTTACCCTTTAAATTCTAAAACAAGAAAAATATGAATTTTTTATCCGAACTTCGATTTCAGCGTACTTACCATCTTTGGACTCGATTTTTTGAGTATGTTCCAAATATCTATGTTTCAACTCTTGATTCCATTTTCATAAGGAGTTGATTTCTTGGAATCTAATATTTCAATCCATTTTTTCAAAATTTTTGATTCAATAACTAAAATATATTTACAAAAATTGGGGTTATTACACGACCCTGTATATGCGGCAGCTTTGTGCACTCGGGCTGCCCTTTTACTTAAACAAGAGAGTGACCTATTTGCTAGTTATACTACATGAGATGAGACATTCACTCGTCATTCTCCTTGAAGGAGCCACCAAATTTCGGCAAATGACTCACTAATAGCATTTTGATCATCAATGTGGGCTCCATTTTCTGTAAAATGCACGCTACATATCCACCGAATTTCAAATTTTTATATGGTGCAAATCTATTAATTACATACTATGCAAATAGGTTTTCTTTGCTCTTTAAAACCTACTTCCACTAAGCTACTTGGCATTATCCTTTTGGATCTTATTCTTTCTTGCACAATGTAGGTGTTTTTAAAATTTTAATTACTTTTATTTTTTACCCTATATCATGAGTTGAATGAATTGACCTAATAGATTTTCTTTATATATATGCTCTTTTAGCCACATTTAATTTCTATCTCAATTTCTTCATCATTTAATTGAATTGAATACTTCCACTTACCATCAACATCTAAATTCTCTCTCCCTAAGTTCTCTTATTTGACTACTAATTTTAATACAATAGTATTCTTGGAATTATTCTATAGACATGAATTTCCCAGGTAAACTAAACAAGGAAGGGACACAAAGATGAATAACATTGGTCTTTCATAAAACATGTCTGAACATGCCTAGGCTGATGTCTCACATTGAGGCATGGCTCATTTATCACTCTTTCTATTTTGTTGACCATTCTTTCCCTCTCACTGTATCTCTAGAGACAGAGACAGAGATAGAGAAACACAAATTGAATTCACTCACCTTATTTTTAGAGAAGTAAGCTCTGCCTGAATGGACGCTCACTTTACAAATAAATATGCTTTCACTTGAATGAGCCGTTTAGATCAAATGCGCAAATAGGACACCCCGTGCATCGCATATATTCACGAGAACAAATGTGAGGTCATTATGTTCATGATCCAAATTGTTTATCTAGTTGGCTATGTGATGCATGAACTATTTCAAATTAAAATCCATATGGATATTGTCCCATTAAAAAACAGAAGGATCTTTAATGAATACTGTAAAATGCACTAGTCATGATATCCAACTTGTTGTGAATTTTCAGATTGACTGGCTGCTATCCATGTTCTTGATTCACGAAACCTAATTTAATGTTCTAAACTTTGATGATCGATTAAAGCTAAACAGTTGATTTTTGACACATCTCAGATCACCAAATGCTCGAGAGTTTCTCGTCTGGTCATCTCATTCTTATACATCTTCACTTTGTTTTACGAGCTAAGTCAAATCTTATGGGTTGATAACAACTTTGATTAGCATCCAAATAGTCTACTTATAGCTGCTATAAATCATACAAATTGCAAGCATCTAAGGCCAAAGACTTGGTAGTTGGACTAGATAAAGGTATCTCCAGTGCACGAAGCTCCTGCTTATGCAAGGTTCAGAAAAGGGGCAAACCACAAAGGTTAATAGCATGCAGCCTTACCTTGCATTTTGCAAGAGGTTGTTTCCACGCCTTAATTAATAACCTTAAGGTCACACGACGACAACTCTACCATTGTGCCAAGATTCTCATTCTTAGTTAAGCTACATCTAAGTACATAATCAACTCCCCATGTTGAACTGAAGTTACAAATTGGACAGTAGAAACATCTTAGTCCATGTATCGTATATTCATACCAAAGATTTTGCAAACCATAAACGAGATAGGGGGGAACAGTCAGATGAACGGTCAGGACAAACCAAATGGGGCTCATGATGTAAAGAATGGAATTGTAGCTAACCACGAGTCACGGCCAAGCATTCTGTTCGGTTGCCGAGATTCTATTTTCTCGTGTTGCGAAATAAAAAGTTGGTAAGTATGGGCCTGACATGCAGGAAATTTTGTTGCGTTGCTGGGTGAGGGCTGAGGAGACGAGTGGGGTCCGGCAAAGAATGGTAGGAGTGGCTTTGGGCGGCTGTTGGAAATCGAATCTGCCGAAAAAAGATGGTTTTGGTGGACCCGCTATCTTTTGCGTCATCAGAGTCATACCGGCTTTTCTCAGCGATCATGACGCGAGGAATTTTTGGCACGAGGATTTGGAAAACCCTCAGCGTGTAAATAGAATTTTTTTGAAGGCCGAGGATGCATCCTTGGTCGCTTAGCCAAGGAGAGGTACATTAAAATATATCTTTTCGTAGGATAGCAGATAGGTCATCAACAGACGGTGCGGTGACTTAACTTCAATCTTTATGTTAAGGCCTTGTCGGTTTGCTTAATGAGGTATTTTGGTAGAGATATAAGTGATGATAAGTTACTTTCTTTCCCGATCTCTCTCACATGATGCTGCTTACTTAAATGCATCCCTCCTTTTGATGGGAAGATGATCAGAGAAGATATGCTTTGAGTCTTGTTGTAAAGCTTTTATGTCTCTCTCTTTTTCATCTCAAAATTTATTTGGATGAAGAAGAATGATAAATATGACTATTAGACTGTCTCCGCCCTTCTAGCTTTAATACTAAATGAGCATGATTCTAAAGAAATAGTTAGATTTTCTTGGTGATCTTAAACTAAGCTCTACTATTTACCAGGAAAATGGACGGTTGGGAGATATTATCAGCAAAATGTAGGCCTACGGGAATCAAGTTTCTTAAAACTTGGATCGATTAAGGATCACCAACAAAGGGACCTACACATGCAAGTAGGATAACTTTGATGTCAAGTGGGGCATATCATTTAGTGGTTGTCTTGACTTGCTTTCCAACTTTGAACTCCTTAATGTTGAGTCCTAGTTGGAAGGAAATGGACAAAAATTAATTTCTATAGAAAAAATAAATACTTTATGAAAAGTATTTCGTACCTTGAAATTAAATTATGTTAGAAGATCCAACAAATTTTAATTACAAATAAATTGTAAGATTCTTGGGTGCCCTTAAATTATTTTTATTACTTATTACTAGGTTTGGGTTATATAAATAAGTCTAAATAGTGTAAATGAATATAAGTAATTTCTTACTTAACATTAATAACTTGCAAAATAATAACAAAAGTGAGAGTGACATCAATGACTAAAATTATCTGAAGTTGTAGATAAACAATATTACTGTTTTGGACATAAACCAATATAACTTAGTGTTAGGTTGAGACGCCTCTCTTATAACTAGATGATGGTCATGAGGCAGTGCATTACATCCATTTAGGGAATCTATTGTGCTAGCACATTGAGGGAGGTGTCCCGAAGATAAATTTGTAAAAAATATACTTTGAGGACACATACATTGAAGAAGAGGAGCCTTGGCACTACGGTAAAAGTTGTTGTTGTGTTACCTTGAGGTTATGGGTTAAAGCCGTGGAAACAGCCTATTACAAAATGCAAGGTAAAGTTGTATACTTTAGGCCCTTATGGTCCGTCCCTTCCCTGGACCCCGCATAGGCGGGAGCTTCGTGCACCGGGGGACTGCCCTTTTCTTTATTTTTATAAAGACATACTGGGTGTCTTAGTTACCAGCTCATAAAAACAGTATTACTAATTAAATGCTAGGTATCATTAGCATACAACCACCACTAAGTTCCTCCATCGTCAAGGTGTGGGTTCATGGGCGGATATGAACTTGACAAACACAAGTTGCCATCCTTCACGTGTCTGTGAATGGTCCATTGTTAACTTTATAATATTTAAGGCGGCTTATCCTCGGGCGGTCTAAGAACACAACAACCCAACACAATGTTCTATTATTTCATGAACTTAAAAGTTTAGCAATATGCACCAACAAATGTTTAGAGCAGGTGGTCGCCAGCTGCTCAGCATCTTGCCTAGAATATGCTTGGTCATAGGTTTTAGTCATCACTATCCTTTTTGGTTGAGAATTAGATTTAGAAGACACGTGCTTAGTTGGCTGAGGTTTTTGAAGAACCGACCATGAATAATATTGCTCGTAACTTAGATGGGCCATGATCCAAACTTCTAATCCATTGGAAGATCATAGCTACTATTTTTGAGATCCAAACTTCTGATGTATTAGATGATCATAGCCAATGTTTTCTGACTTATAAAATGGACAGTAAATGCACCATAATTCATCTTACACCTAAAAGCAACAATTGCTCTAATCATTCAATAGATGAGAACCTTTTATCATGGCCAATGTAAGTCAGGAAAAATATTATAAATGGCTTGGATTAAAAAATTTGGGCCCGGCCACCTCCAGTTATAACTGTTCATATCATTTAGTAAGTGCTCATGAGGAAAAATAAGGGATGCTTATATCACTATCTAGATTTAGTAGCGGTGAGGGGCTCTTAGATCAGGCAAATACTATCGTCAGATAATTTTTCTATATTGGCTTTTATAAGGACAACCTTTCAATAGAAATTATTTCATAGTTTAACATTTTGGCCCCGCGTTAAGGATAAAATACATAGCAAAAGATATACATGGGAGATAGGTATAGGAAAGGTTACACTATTTCTATTCTGAGTCTAAAACAAGGGCAGTCCCGTGCACGAAGGTCCTGCCTATGTGGGGTTAGGGGAAGGGGTGGACTACGAGGGCCTATACTACACAGCATTACCTTGCATTTTTGCAAGAGGCTGTTTTCACGGCTTGAACCCATGGCCTCAAGGTTACATGACGATAACTTTTACCGTTGTGCCAAGGCTCCCCTTCATTCTCGAGCCTACTAACACAAATTAAATAAGCATTTTCTATTTTCTGTAGAAACAAGAATTATTTAACGTTAAGTGTTTCATTTAAGCATTTAGATATAATTTAACAAAAGTATTTGTTTGATAGATTCGTACAACATTCTCAGAAAAGTTTAAACGAATCAAGCAATCTGTCTTCCCATCATTCTCAGCTGTCTGTGGCTTCTCTTCATTCTCAATTATCTAAGGTTTCTGTTGAAAAAAATTTAGTGGTCAAAAGAGTAGCTCGCAAACAAAGACTAATAGGCGGTACTTTAAAACATATGATCTCTAGCAAACAAAGAAGGATGTTTATATAAAACATATGAGATTGAACCATTATAAGAATTAAATCAATTGACAACAACTGGAAGAACCTGGAAATCGCTTAAATTCTGGGTTATATATTCTTCGAGTTCCTGATCATCTCCACTCTTTGATCTATTTCATTAAAATATCTTTCACCCACAAATCTATTTCTTGGACACAGAAAACCAGAAGATCTATCATCATGGCTTCAAAAGCTCATCAGCTGCACATGTTCTTCATCCCTTTCACTGTTCTAAGTCACACAATTCCCATTCTAGCATGGCCATGTTATTTGCAGAGCGTGGAGTAGACGTCAACATAATTACCTTGCTCCTAAATGTCAAACTGCACACAGTATCCAACTCCACCCTATCGAAATTCCTTATTCTAATGCCAGATTTCCCCATGGGAGTGAGGTCGTGGAATCCATTGCTCCTTCGAAGTCATATTTTTTAATGTCTTGAAAACCATGTCCAAGCTTCAGAACTCATTCAAAAAACTTGTCGGACAACACCTCCCCAATTGCATTGTCTCCACTTTGTTCTTACCATAGACCGTCGAAGTTTCAAACAAGTTATACATACCCATCGGCACGACAAGACTAGGAAGTAACATACAAAAAGGACAAATTAATGTAAACACATTTGCTGTCTTACAATAATTATTTCCGAGCACATAACTTTACCACATAATTCACTTCTTGCGTTTCCCTATCTAAATATTATAAGTCCAAATTTCTTACTAAATACTAACCACAAATACTATAGGCCCTTGTGGTCCACCCTTTCCCTATACCTCGCATAGGCAGGAGCTTCGTGCACCGGGGCTGCCCTTTAAATACCAAATATATCAAACCTAGAAGCTTTCTCCTAAACTTCTGATAAACTTATATGAAAACATCTGGAAGTAATAAAAATCTAATATAAATACAGCCACCTACCATTCTCATGGAATCGAAAACTGACATTCCCTTAAGCGAGGGCGTTCCCCATAAGCGACGCGTTGAATCGGATCCCGAGTGCGGTGAAAAATAGGCAAGGGTTGCTAAGGCATTCTCTCAGAAGTGACGCGCTACATCGGATCCCTGGTGCAATGAAAAATGGGCAAGGGCTGCTAGAGCGTCCCCTCCCCTCGGAAGTGACACGTTGCATTAGAACCCATGAGCAGTGAAAAGTGGACATGGGTTCCTGCCATAGAGGTAGAGAAAGGCGATAGTAAATAGGACATCTCCAAAACATAAGATTCGTATCGCCACATGGAATATAGGGATATTGACATGTAAGAGTTTGGAGTTAGTAGAAGTGATGAAATTTAGGAGAGTCAACATCGCTTATATCCAAGAAACCAAGTGGAAAGGGGCTAAAGCTAGAGAAATAGATGTGTATAAATTATGGTATGTAGGAAAAGATAATAACAGAAATGGTGTAGAAATAATAGTGGATAAGGAATTAAAAGATAAAGTTGTGGGCGTTAAAAGAATCAGTGATAGAATTATAATAATAAAACTTGTTCTAAGAGAGTAGATTATAAATGTTATAACTGCATACGCACCACAAGTAGGGCTATAAGATATAATCAAGAAATAGTTTTGGGAAGATATGGAGGGAGTCATGCAAGAAATTTCCAACATTGAGGGGATATTTATAGGAGCAGACTTAAATAACCATGTAGGAAAAGAAAAGGAAGGATATGATAGAATACACGGAGGGTATGATATAGGTGAATGAAATGAGATGGGGGAGAATATCCTCTCTTTTGCTTTGTCATAAAACCTGGTCATTAAGAAGAGGGATGAACACTTAATAACCTTTAAATGTGGACTTCATAAAAGCCAAATAGACTTTTTTCTACTTAGGACTAATGAACGATCTATGTGTAAGGATTGTAAGGTGATACCCAGTGAGAGTTTAACCTTACAACATAGGTTAATATGACAAAGCATAGTGCCCACTAGGCTCAATAGCCCAAAAGTATATATAATTAATCCAAATCTCAATCATCGTAAATCATGCAATCTATGCAATGCATTTCAAAATATGCGGGCAATGCATATAATATACATATATTACTAATCTCAATGATCACAAATCGTGCAATTTATGCAACCAGTTCCAAAACATGTATGCAGCGCTTATATAAAGCCTATTTACCACATATGCAATTGCATGCAAGATCAGAAGAAAAATCTACATACTCATTATGAGAATATCAAATCTCAAAAGCATACTAAACACGGTTACTAGGATTAAATAAATCAATTAGAGTTTGGAAATGCATTTGAAAACTTAGTAGTATCAGATTACCTACCTCGATCGTTGTCACTTAGCTCATGCCCTTCTTCAATTCGAGCCATAGAGTACTCTTGGTGAGGTTCTGGTTGTTATTCGAACATAAAAGTCAAGTATTATTTCTAGATTTACAGATCAATGACTAGATTTATATGATTTATGGGTTTTTAGTGGTTGATTTATGCGATGTTTGGGTTGATCTTGGACTAATGATTTCTTAAGGCATCTAATTGATCAATTAATGAGATTCGATCATAGTTGATTTTGTAGATTCATGAAATCTCAATGGGTTTTAGGCTATAGTAATCTTGACCAGTCTCATGATCGTAAATGTTATTGTATAACTAGATCCGCGTCATAAATATAAATGCAACAGTTCTTTTGGATTGTCGATCGGAGTTATATAGCCTTCTTAATTGCATTTTTAGTGTTGCGAATCAACAGATGAACGAGATTTGTCCACGTAGGGCCTGCATGTCATGGTTCCCAAGACAGTTTGCGTCCTAGTGGAATCGAGACCGCACTCGCACGCGTGCGTATGCCCAAACAATGCGCCAGGGTGCGCGTCCTAGATGGTGTTGTGCTGATGTGTCTTTGGTGTGGGCCCCACGTCATGGCTCCCAGGACGCTCATGTGCCCTGGTCGAACTGGGACAATGCCAGCACGCTGCGCGCTGCCGAAGGCCGTCCCAACGGGGCACATTCCGGGTGCATGTTAGTTGCTGCATCCCCGGGACGCTCTGATTTGATGGAGCTGGATCTGAACTAGGCTTTCCTTGGCAATTTCGGCCAAGAAATACCAGTTCCAGCATGGATTTGTGCCGGAAGAGAGGGAAAACTAGAGAGGGGAGAAAATCAGAGAGAGAGGGATGAGAGTCTTACTTGGGCAGCCTGAGATGGTGCCCTTCGCCAGTGGGTGCGATTTCTCCTAAGCCTGCCTGAACCCTAGGTTGAAATGGTCAGAGGAGAAGGGATGATCGGAGGGAGAGGGGGAGAAGGTTTTTATAGTCGTTGAAGGCGGCGCCGCACTGCAAGGGCAATGCAGTGCAATAGCTGGAAGGGCATGGCGGTGGAGAAGGAGATAGGGTGTCGTTATCAAAACGACCCCTTGCGTTTTCAGTCCTTCTTGTTTTTAAATTTAATTTACAAAAATGCCCTTCATATTCAAAAGCCTATAACTTGGTCATACGAACCCTGTTTTCAGTGTTCTTTGAAGCGTTGGATTCCATTTGGAGCATAGAATCTAATGATGTAGATATTTCTTAAAATATCTTTTGTTTCATAGGTAAATTAAAATAAAACATTCAACTACCTATTAATATGATTAAATATCTATTAATCTCCAAAAATTTTCAAAATAAACAAGCTATAACTAATTAGAACACGGAAATTATCATGATTGATCATGGTTATAAAAGTAATATAATGATATTGAAAAATTTAAGTCATTACATCATTACCCCTTCAAAGAATTTCGTCCTTGAAATTCCACAAATTATTATCTTCAAGTTATTTGTCTCTTAGACAACCTCTTGATGACTGCATTCTCCCTTAGGACTCTTGACTAAGAAAATTTCTTTGCTTCATCCCATATATATTTCATCCAATACCTCAATTGGGTTAATAAGTAAAGAAATTTTGTCATTGAAATTCTCTTCATGTTACCTAGCAACCAAATGTAGGCACATCCTCAATTGATCATCCTCATAATGCCTTCCATAAAGGCCTTAAATATAACTGCAGTTCAGCTTGCTTTACATACTCAAGAGGCACTTCTGCTACGTACTTTAATATTGCGTTCTTTACTTGCTCCCTTGTCAATACTGGTTTCTCATTGTAGTTCATCTCGTTACTATAGAGTTTGTCTAATTAATATTGACAAATCCTTAGATGACCATATTCCTCTAATCATGTAGAAATTACTCTCCACTACTTTGATACTATATCATCTTATTTCTTGTCTTCCATTTTGAATAGTAGAGGATAGTCTCCTTTGCCTCTTGTCTTCCATCAAATGACCTATTATTAGAGTTTCCGCCTTATGTGTTAACTGTACCTCGCTAGTAAGAGTTCTAAAAGTTTACATTCTTTCTATCAAGTCTCACTTGGCTCATATGTTTGTCAAGAAACTTCAATGTGAGTTGGTTCATACGTTCTTCAGGAAACTTCAATGATTGATACAATATCACTTCTCATCTCTTAATATCAATGCTAAGAGTTTTCTTCATACCAACTCCTTTAGTTGGAAAGGTGTTTCAATACTAGTCTCCAACTTTGAGTCCCAACTGTCTTTCACTATTCATATGTGACTTGATTCCTCAACCAATGTGTACATTCAGAATAGAATCATGAAAACAAAGCAAGTAACATCTTCCTTCAATGATACTGGTACATACTGCAAATAAAACCTCCTAACTATTATTGAATTCCATCAAAGAATTTTCTCCTCGAAGAATTTATTGAAAATTATGTCAAATGCTTATGATGAATCTGTCATCATAGATCGAATGTTCTCGTTTTAAAGGATTAATTTACATAAAATTGTCATTGGGATTTCCAGCAATATTCATACTCATGTCAAAAGTCTCTTATCTCTAACAAAGTTCACTCATTGGGTTCATGGTTAGATCCCTTATCATTATCCTCTTTAAGTTTTCCTTGGTTGATTGATGATTCACTTCGTGATCTTCCAAACCAAAAGTTATATATAGACATACATATGGCATCTCAATCTAGTAAAGTTAACCCTTATGAAATTTACTTCTACTTATCTTGTTCAGCTGATCTTTGTACTTAATATGTGCATATAACCCATACCTTGGTCCAAGGGCTATTAAACATTAGATATTACCATATAGTGTAACAACTATCTTAACTTTTCTCCTTCCCTTTCCTATATTGATATGTTGTTCAATCATTTATCAAGGTTTTGTCAGCAACCATTAAGTCTTAATTGTCAGGAGATATCATCATAAGTGGTGATTCTCTCAATTCCTCAAATTTGGTCTTTCAAGTACCACCTCATACTTATCTTACAATAAGAATAATCATCCAATAGATAATTTGTGTCGAAGCTTTTGGAGTGACAATTTTCAAGGAACACACAGGTAAGCATAGAGCATCTTCATATACATGGAAAAAGAATCTGTTCGATTACCTGTATATCCCTTTTTCCAAATTTACAGGTTATAAGCAATCAGTGCTTACCTGCCTTTCTTTTTAATCCAAGTCAGCAACATACCTTCCAAACCCAAAGTGAACTCTACCGCTTGTCATTGCATCTATCAAGGTCTGGGATTACCCACAATCTTTGTCATTGTTCTAGATTATTTCTCATCTTACTTTTGTCTCGGTTGTTACGGCTTCTATTGTACTTTTAGATCCTCAAATGGCTTAGTCTACTCAATTGACTTCCTTTAGGGAAAAACTCATGTCTAAGTCCCTATAATATTCCTCATAACTTAAGCTACCATCTACTAGATGCTATCATGGTTAATTAGATATGATTGGAATACCTTAGTTTAATCAACATCATTCTTAAGATAATGACACTTAATTCTATTTGCTCTTCCAATTTGTCTTTATACTATCAGGGCCTCATGATCCTTGATAATACTCTCGTTGATGAAGATCAATTGGACAAGTCACTATCCTTGCTCTTTACTTCTCACTATAACTTCACTCAATCATATAATGGCAATGTGACAAGCCACTATCCACAATTTGCGATACTCTACTCAAAGACTGTAGTTTGAATGATTCATCTTTCAATTTGGCAATACGACTCAAGATGAAAGATCTCTGATTCTATACTTCTCTTTTCTATCCTCAATAAAGTCATGATCTTCTTATTTTGACTGTTCAACATCCATCAAATACTTGTAGTTACATATCTCTCTCTCTCTTATTATTATCCCTATTATTATTATTATTCCTTAGTCAGCATCCTTCTTTTGTCTACTTAGATCAATGTCTCCATTTGATTGGTTGCATAAAATCAATACTACATCCACACTCTTGATCAATAGATATGATAAACTGAATACTTTAAGGAAATATTAAACTTTTCTACTATCATCAAAATCCTTAATTGTCTGTATTTTCCATGCAGTGTCTCAACAATTACAATGACATTTTGTTCATACTATACTTCTCTTATAAGTTCATGTCACGATCAATCTATCATCACAGATATGTCATCCCCATTAGATTATCATCAAAATCTTCCAATAATTATGTTATAATCAAATTCTTTGTCATTCTTCTCAAATTCAGTCTTTTATATCCCCTATCATATTCGTGTTGTATTCCTCTTGATAATATATCAATTATTGTACTCATCTTCTGATCTGCTCCATTATACTCAGGTTGTCATTGTAAGATAGCCATTTTCTTTTCATAAGGTTCCAATTAAGTCATCCAGAATTGAGCTATGTTCTTCAAGATCCATACCTTTGTGATCTAGTACAAGTCACAGTTATCCTCTAAAGATTCCACTAGTATCCTCTTGTCTCCTCATTCCTCATTCTCATCACAATCTTAGCCTCATATGCTAGTTTCCTTGTGTGCACCATTGCACAATCAATCCTTAACCCCTAAGTATGTTAGATTAGAGTTTTTGATAGAATTTGAGCCATCCAATGCCTAAGTATTTGTTAAATCCATCTCCCTTTTCACCTATTTATTTATGTTGTATGATCTAATATTATTTCTTATTCGGGTCATCTCTACTATGTACATGTAGACTACTTTTTCTTAATTATTCTCGTTGTATATGACATTTGGACATTTGGACTGGCCGTGAAAGGATAAAACTGAGCTCTGATACCAACTATGATGACCTGGGTTTTCACATGCATTTTTAAATGCAAAACTAATTCCTAATGTGGGATCGATCCCTATTTGAAAAAAACACTTTTGTGAAAACAATGCAATGTAGAGGAAAAATATTTTTTTTTGAATTCATTTTGAAAACCCCGAACATCATTTGCTTTCAAGATGAACAAAGTAGTTTTGAAAATTACGGTAACCTAAATGTCTTCCTAGGTCTATCCAGCCACAGCTCACAGTTCAACTGTAGTAATTACAAATACATGTCCAAAGGGTAGATCATATACTTACATTTATACTTGTCTTCTCTTCATTCACTTGATTGTAGCACTAACATTTTCTGATGCTTCTTCTAATCCTGTGTGGAGCTAATATGTAAAAATAATATATTTGGGTGAGTATTCCTCATACTCAGTAGGTGATCTGATACTACTATTTTGAAAACACGGCATGCAACATGCATGGTTTGAAAAGAAGCTTTCAATGTAAAACATCGTGCAATTTCCTTTTGTATGTAAAGATGTATAAAACCATCCACTCATTTACACATTATCAACCATGGAAGCTTTTATCGAAATCCAGAAATCAACGATATAACTATGGACTGCTTTACTGAAATCCAGTATGCAACAATATAAATGTCTAAAATCATAAAGTAGTAATCGATTAGCCCATGTAAGAAGATCTCGGCAAACACATCAAACCAACGAGTCAAATATAATAATCATGAAACTATTAAAATAGTAATCATTCAAAGCAGATGATAACATCCTTATAGATATCATGCACATGGTCTTTTAGTTTTGTTCCCATCGTAGGCTGCCTCATTCGACATGGGCGCATTACATCCTGGACAGCATCCACGTGGGAGCATTGCACGCGCATCCTGGACGGCATTGTGCTGATGCGTCTTCAGCGTGGGCGCGCGTGCGTCACGGCTCCCGGTTCCGGGTGCATGTTAGGCATTGCGTCCCCGGGACGCTCTGGTTCGATGGAGCTAGATTTGAAATAGGCTTTCCCTGGCAATTTTTGGCCTAGAAATACCAGTTCCAGCATGGATCTAGGCCGGAAGAGAGGGAAAACTAGAGAGGGGAGAAAATCAGAGAGAGAGAGAGAGAGAGAGAGAGAGAGAGAGAGAGAGAGAGAGAGAGAGAGAGAGAGAGAGAGAGAGAGAGAGAGAGAGAGAGAGAGAGAGAGAGAGAGAGAGAGAGAGAGAGAGAGAGATGAGGGTCTTACTTGGGTAGCCTGAGATGGTGCCTTCCGCCAGTGGGTGCAATTTCTCCTACGCCTGCCTGAACCCTAGGTTGAAATGGTTGGAGGAGAAGGAGAAGGAATGATCGGAGGGAGAGGGGGAGAGGGTTTTTATAGTTGTTGAAGGCGGCGCTGCACTGCAAAGGCAATGTAGTGTGACAGCTGGAAGGGCATGGCAGTGGAGAAGGGGACTGGGTGTCGTTATTAAAACGACCCCTTGCGTTTTTAGTCCTTCTTGTTTTTAAATTCAATTTACAAAAATGCCCTTCATCTTCAAAAGCCTTTAACGTGGTCATACGAACCCTGTTTTCAGTGTTCTTTGAAGCGTTGGATTCCATTTCGCGCATAAAATCTAATGATGTAGATATTTATTACAATTTCCTTTGTTTCATAGGTAAATTAAAATAAAACATCCAACTACCTATTAATATGATTAAATATCTATTAATCTCCAAAATTTTCCAAAATAAACAAGCTATAACTAATTAGCACATGGAAATCATCATGATTGAACATGGTTATAAAAGTGATATAATGATATTGAAAACTTTGGGCCATTACACTATTGTACCAATCTATAAGAATAAAGCAGACATACAGAGTTACACTAATTATCGAGGGATCAAACTTATGAGCCACACTATGAAACTTTTTGAAAGAGTGATTGAGAAGAGGCTATGACATGAAACAAGTGTATTGGAGAATCAGTTTGGTTTCATGCCTGGGAGGTCTACCATGGAAGCTATTTTCTTATTAAGACAATTAGTAGAGAAATATCAGGAGAGGAGGAAAGACCTCCACATGGTCTTTATCGACTTAGAGAAAGCTTATGATAGAGTCCCTAGAAAGTTAATATGGAGGGTATTGCGCGATAAAGGGGTTTCCCAGGGGTATATAGATATAATTAAAGATATGTATGAGGGAGCAGTAACAAATGTTAAGACCACTAGTGGCGCGATTGGTGATTTTCCTGTTACTGTAGGATTGCACTAAGGATCAGCACTGAGCCCATACCTTTTTACATTGGTTATGGATGAGTTAACAAAACATCTGCATGAGGAGATTTCCTAGTGCATGCTATTTGCAGATGATATAGTTTTAATTGATAAGACAATGGAGGGTGTAAACATAAAGCTAGAGTTATGGAGAGGAGCATTAGAATCTAAAGGATTTAAAATTAGCTAAACTAAGACAGAATATATGGAATGCAATTTTAGCAAGGAGAGTAGGAGTGGAACACTAGTCAAGATTGATAACCAAGAAGTCCCCGTAAAAGACCACTTTCGGTACTTAGGATCAATGATTCATGAGAGTAGAGAGATTGAGAGGGAGGTTACCCAGAGAATCCAAGCGGGTACCCAGAGAATCCAAGCAGGTTGGAACAAATGGAGATGTGCATCTAGAGTTTTGTGTGATTGGAGGGTGCCACTCAAACTAAAAGGAAAATTCTATAGGATGGCCATAAGGTTGGCCATGCTCTATGGATCAGAGTGTTGGGTAGTTAAGGAACATCATGCTCGTAGGATGAGCGTTGGAGAAATGAGGATGTTGAGATGGATGAGTGGTAAGACAAGAAAAGATAGAATTAGAAATGAAAATATTAGAGGAAATTTAGGGATAGCACCAATAGGTAACAAGATGAGGGAGATTCGACTTAGATGGTTTGGATATGTTCAAAGGAGACCAACAACAACACCGGTTAGGAGTGAGGCAGTATAAGTAGACAGTTATAAAATAGCAAGGGGAAGGCCCAAAGGGACATGGATAGAAGTGGTGAGGAGAGATTTAAAAACTTTGGGATTAAATGAAGCCATGATACTTAATAGACTGGAATGGAGGAATAAGATTCATGTGGCGACCCCTAATTAGGATAAAGGTCTTGACGATGATGACGATGACCATTCTCATGGTAGCCCCAATTCACAAGCTGCATTATGGAAGCCCATGCTTAGATTCAAGTGTCACTCAAAGCAACTGACTGTACATTGAGCATCAGATCACTGCTTGCGGTTCCTTCGTTTTTTTCCTTCTGAAAAAAAAAGAAGCTTAGGGCTTGTGTTGTTTACAGTAGATGCCTAAGAAATAAATCACATTGAAAGAGTTAAGAAAGCCAGTAGTCTTGTTTATAAAAGGAAAAAGAAAGGTATTTCATATGTTGGCTTTTTAAAAATAGTTATTAAACTAGGTGCTTGCTTCATTGTTCATAAGCATGTAGAAGACTTGCCAGGTTTTTAGCTTTTAAAAAGTGTATAGATTATCAGAAAAATGCTAGGTTCAACTACGTAATTGCGTTCATTGCATTGTTTGCAATTGATTTTAAGTTAAAAAGGGACTTTAGTCCCACATCACCCCTTTTACAAGAGATACAAAGTGGTATCTATATATAAGGGACAAGAACTTACAATCCCATGCTCTCTCTCTCTCTCTCTCTCTCTCTCTCTCTCTCTCTCTCTCTCTCTCTCTCTCTCTCTCTCTCTCTCTCTCTCTCTCTCTCTCTCTCTCTCTCCAAAACTTCATATTTTTTGGTAAAGGTTATTTTTCTATAGATGCTCTTGGTCCTTCTAACAGTTCAATCTCCTTTGTCCAAGGTTCTAAGAATTGTTTTGCTACAAATGTGCCTAGTCCTTCTAGCAATTCATGGTCGTTCCACTATAGATGTGCCTGGTTCTTCTACCAATTCAATCCTCTTCTTTTGAAATTTGATAAACTATAGATGAGCTTTTTTCATCTTGTTAACCTTAGAATGTTACACTTTAGATTCTTTAAGTCTTATTTCTAAACCTTTTCATAGAATTATTATTTGTTTTTCTAGGCATTCAAATTTAGGAGACTAAAGTACCGATCGATCCTGATCATACAGATCCATTGAGGTATAGATTTTGTCTAATTCGGTTGAATCTTGGAGATAGAGCTGTCATATCCCTTGCACTTATTGAGAGGTTTCAACTATCTTTGAGAAGTAGCAATAATTATGCTTCTAAGCTAAGATTCATAAGTTTTCTATTATTATGCAAGCATACTTATTTCCAATAATTTGAAGATAAGTTTTCTCCATAAATTCTTTGAACCTTGCAAATGGTAGAAGCACGGATCTCTGAACATGAGTAGCATATTCAAGAACCCAATGGGAGAAAGTTTCTAAATATAAAACATAAAGATAACAAGTTTCCAAACATATGATATGAGATTCAAAATTAATTAAAAATATTGAATTACTCTTAATTATTTCTAAGTGAAAGAAAGGTCGCTTTCAGAGTATTGCAAATATCAAAATTTCCTATTATTGTCTAGGAAAAATGCACACCATATAAAATGAGGGAATCATAATTCCATGTTTGATTTTTCTTATAGAGGAATGCTACAGAGGTAAGTTTGCTGTGAGGCACCCAGTGTTCATGTCTAAAGGAATGTGCTTATGATTCTTAAAATGGGTAGAAACATATTCGATGACCAAAATAACATTATTTTTTATGCCTAAAATCATTAATCATCATGATTTTGGTGTACTTGATATCAAAAGTAGGAGAGAAAAGATGTTGATCACATCAACTTAAAGGGAACCCTTCATTTAAAAGTGGCGCAGCACACGACAACTTACATGTGGTTCCACTATATGGGGCTTCTTGTCTACTTAGTTATCTATTTCATCATTAAGCAAGTGCCTTTCTTCTTGATAGTTTTCTTATAATAACACATATTCAACAGATGATAGTTGCATGAACAAAAGCTATCTTGTGTTTGAGTAACTAAAGTACATGTTGGCCTAGGGTTCTTTATTATCTAAATGTTGTTCTTTTAGGCCTTTCTTATAAGCGTTAGTGGTTCTTGAGATGAGATGATATGATCCATATCACTATTAGTAGGATAATTTGACTTGAGATGAGATGATATAGACCATAGCACTGTTAATGGTGCTTGAAATGAGATGACACAGATTGTATCACTGTTAGTGGTACTTGAGTTGAGATGAGATGAAGTAATATCTTGTAATCTCATTGTTAATGGGTCTTGAGATGAGATAAGATAAAAACCATATCAATTTAGCTCACAACCAGTGGTGCTTGAGCTGAGATGAAATGGACCAATATCTCCTCATCTCACTGGTAGTGGTGCATGAGAGGCAATGAGGAATCCCAATGACATCTAAGCTTATTGTTAGATGTTTGAATATTATTTCCATCTCAACTTATATCATCTCATTCCTAGTTATAGAGAGATCCATTTCTTCTCACCCCAAAATTCAGCCCCCCTCTTGTATTTTGCTCGAGGTGGAAATGAGCCATATCATGCCATCTCAACCTTCTCCTCCAACTCATCTCAACCATCTCATCTTAATCCATCTCCATCAATTCATCATAGCCCAACTTAAGTGATATTTTTAGTGACTTGACTTCATCTCATACTATGACAACTCGGGTTTTTATAATGCAATTTTATAATAACAAGCTTTTACTTATGAGATCGATCTCTATTTTAAAACAAATTTTCAAAATGAATGCAGCAAAAGTTTTCTTTTATTCAAAACATTTTCACAAAAAATCTTGAGAGTCATTAATTAATTTCAATGAGCAAATAATGAATCATGCCATGGAAATTTCTAGACAAAGTATAAAAATGAATAATTACCATTCCCAAGATTGTTAATCAGAGCCCAATTTACAAATAATTACTTACAACCAAGTTTACATCAAATACCAAACGGATCACTCTGGTACAATTATTTCCTCACTCGACCTTACCTTCGCTCACTTAACTGTAGCACTAGCCCTCTCTGAAGCTCCTTCTAATTGTACTTTGTCTAATCTAAAAAATAATAGATTTGGTTGAGTATTCATCATACTCAGTGGGTGACTTGATACTACTAATATGAAAACACGGCATGCAAGAGATGTAATTTCAAGAATAGTAATAAGATCATGCAATTCCGTTTTGTGTAACCATGGGTATTTATGCATAAACTATGAAACTCATTTACACATTTCCAAACCATAGAACTTTTATAGAATCCATTAATTAGCAATATAAACATTACAAAAAGCAGTAGCAGTCAGTCAATTCATGCATGTGTATATCTCGACAAACACATCAAGCCGACTAATTAATGATTTATAAAATAATACTAATTATGAAATTCTTAAAATAGTAATTGGTCAAAATAGTTGATAGCATCACTATAGATATCATGCACATGGGTCTCTTGGCGAACACATCAAGCTGATGGGTCAGCGAACACATCAAACTGACTGGTCACGAGTACTCATCTACTACCATCTCAATGCTATATGCATATTGATATCAAAATTGAAATCATAGGGTCAGCTATGCTCACGATCAAAATGTATTCTAGAATCGTGTGTCTCCAATATCTAGAAACCAACCCACCATAGCCTTCATAGTGATTATGGATATGTTCTCGAAAAGGGTGCCGTGAACACCTCCAGTGGTCGTCCCTGTTTACCACAGTAGTCGAGAAAGGGACAATGCCGCTTTGGGCAGTGATACCTACCACCTTTGGTGGTTAGAGGTTAGAAGGCCAACCCCGTACCTAAACAACCTCTCAACATACTGCCCACCAAGCTCATTAGCCTAGAAAAGATATATACATATAATCCAAATCTTAACCAGCATAAATCATGCTATTTATGCAATTATTTTCAAAACTTGCATGCAAGGCATACATAAAATCTGTCCAATGCAAGCATTCGCATTTAAAATCATAAATCATGAACACAATTCCACATGCTCATTACAAGAACATCATACCTCTAAAAGCATACTAAACACGGCCATTGAGTTAAGTAAATCAATTAGATTTTGGAATGCATTCGAAAACTTAGAGGTATTAGACTACCTACCTCGATGTCTCTTAGATTGCGTTTCTCTTCAATTTGAGTCCTAGATTACCTTTGTGAGGTCCTGGATATTATTTGGAAATAAGAATCAAAGTATTATTTTCCATTCTTTATATATCATCAATTAGATTTACATATTAATGGCTATAACTAATCTTTAGGTTATAGATCTCTAATTTGTGTGTCTTTAAGCTAGATCTCACTTATAATGGTTGATCTATGTATTTTAAGGTTAATCTTGGAGTATTGATCTTTTAATGCATCCAATGGATCAATTTATGAGATCAGATCATCTTTAATCTTGTAGATCTATGAGATTTCTATAGCTTTTAGGCTATAGTCACATTAAATAGTCCCTTGATCCTAAATTTTATTATATAATGAGGTTCGCGTCGTCAATACGAACATAACGGTCCTTTTGGATCATTGATTAGAGTTATATAGCCTTCTTAATTGCAATTTTAGTATTGTAGGTCAGATAAACAATCCAAATCTGACAGAATAGGTTCTGCGCATCCCAGTTCCTAGGACATGTATGCGTCTTGGTCGAACTGGGACAACACTTGTACACACGCACACGCCCGAAGGACTCCCCAGGGCGTGCGTTCTGGATGTACGTTACACGCGTGCATCCCGGGTACCTAATCAGGTCGATCGGATGAGGTGATCCGATCTGGACCTTTCAATCATCTTGGTCCTTGAACAACATCTAGGATGCCTTAGTACTTCCATTGTCTTAGGCATTCTAGGTTTTCGGGGTCCCACGACTCTTTGGATGGCTTAGATATCCCATCTGAGCTGTCCACGAGGTGGGTCTCAGGCAGATCCACCGATATTGGTTTCATCGATAATTTGCTGGCCGGTGAGACCAGATCTGGCCTGGATTTGAGGGGAAAATGTCGAAAAGGAGAGAGGGAAGAAAAGAAGGGCACCTTGGTGGTTGGAGAGGGTGAGATCTGGGCTTCCTCAGCGTCGCTGGAACCTTAGACGCTGAAGAACACAAGGAAATGCTGGAGGAGAGTAAGATGAAGAAAGATGCATTGGGAGGAGGAGAGGGAAGATGGGGTTTTATAGAAGAGGGAGGCAGTGGTAGCCGTCTTCATAGTGGCGCCGTCCCGTGGCAGTGCCGCCATTTTTCCCAGCATTGCAGATGCTGACCAGAGATAAGGAGGGCACAGACATGGTGACCCATTGGTGATGGAAGGGATGACGATGGGGCATCATTATCAAAATGACCCCTATGTTTTTCGACTCTTTTTTAACTTTTAATTACCAAAATACCCTTCATCTTCCAATGCTCATAATTTTGTCATACGAACTCCTTTTTCAGTGTTCTTTGAGGCGTTAGATTCCATTTCGGGAGTAGAACCTAATTATGAAGATATTTCCAAAAAATTATTTATTTATATATTTTCAATAAAATAGAACATTTATCCACTCATCCAATATAATTATTTTCCAAAATATATAAGATATAATAATTTTGTAAATTACAAACATTATGATTGATTGTGATTGAAAGAATGTTATAAAAATATCCTAAAATTTTGAGTCATTACATCACTACCCCTTCAAAGAATTTCACCCTCGAAATTCTGCAATTCATTACTCATAAAGATTTCAGGGTATTTATACCTCATTTCGGATTCCACTTCCCAAGTTTCCTCTTCAATAGACACATTCCTCTATAGAATTGTAACTAATGAAATTTCTTTACTTCATATCTTCTTGATCTTCTTATATCCAGAATTTGTACTGGTTTTGTTTCCAAGGTCAAGTTTGGTTGTAGCTCGACTGGTCCTTGCTCAAGTACATGTGTGTGGTCAGGAATATATTTTCTTAGCATGCATATGTGAAAAACATTATGAACTTTCTATAACTATGGTGGTAATACTATCCTATAAATAGTCATCCCAATCCTGTCCAGGATTTTGAATGGTCCAATAAATCAAGGACTGGGTTTTTCCTTCACACCAAACCTCATAACGCCCTTAGTCGGAGATATCTTCAAAAAAACATGATCTCTAACTTTAAATTCCAATTGTTTTCGGTGTTTATCGGCGTAACTCTTTTGTAGACTCTGAGCTACGAGAAGTCATCTTCTAATAAGCTTCACCTTGTTTGCACATTGTTCTACCAACTTTAAATGCATAATTCTATTTCACCCACTTCATTCCAGCACACAGGTGAATGACAAGGTCTTCCATAGAGTGCTTTGTATGGAGCCATACCGATGCTTGAATGGAAACTATTGTTATATGTAAATTCAACTAAGGTAAACTCTCATCCCAATTCTCCTTCCAATCTATTGCACAAGCCCTTAACATATCCTCCAATGTTTGAATTGTACATTCAGATTGGCTATCAGTTTGAGGATGGAAAGCCGTGCTGAAATTTAATGGAGATCCCAATGACTTCTGCACCGACTTCCATAATTGTGAGGTAAAATGACTGTCTCTATGGGTATTTATGCATAAACTATTTTGTGTAACCATGGGTATTTTCAAGAATAGTAATTTGATCATGCAATTCCATTTGAAAACATGGCATGTAAGAGATGTAATTTCAAGAATAGTAATAAGATCATGCAATTCCACTTTGTGTAACCATGGGTATTTATGCATAAACTATGAAACTCATTTACACATTTCCAAATCATGGAACATTTATAGAATCCATTAATTAGCAATATAAACATTATGAAAAATAGTAGCAGTCAATCAATTCATGCATGTGTATATCTCTGCGAACACATCAAGCCAACTAGTCAATGATTTATAAAATAATAATAATTATGAAATTCTTAATATAGTAATCGATCAAAATAGTTTATAGCATCACTATAGATATCATGCACATGGGTCTCTCAGCAAACACATTAAGCCAATGGGTCGGCAAACACATCAAACCGATTGGTCATGAGTACTCATCTACGACCATCTCAATGCTATATGCATATCGATATCAAAATTGAAATCATAGGGTTAGCTATGCTCACGATCAGAATGTATTCTGGAATCGTGTGTCTCTGATATCTAGAGACCAGCCCACCATAACCTCCACGATGACTATGGATATGCCCTCAAAAAGGGTATCGTGAATACCTCCATTGGTTGTCCATGTTTACCACAGTAGTCGAGGAAGGGACAATGTTGCTTTGGGTAGTGATACCTACCACCTTTGGTGGTTAGAGGCCAGGAGGCCAACCTTGTACATAAAAAACCTCTCAACATACTGCCCACTAGGCTGATTAGCTTGATAAAGATATATACATATAATCCAAATCTCAACCAGTGTAAATCATTCGATTTATGCAATTATTTTCAAAACATGTGTGCAAGGCATACATAAAATCTGTCCAATGCAAGCAATCACATTTAAAACCATAAATCATGAAGACAATTTCGCATGCTCATTATAAGAACATCATATCTCAAAAAGCATACTAAACATGGTCATATAGTTAAGTAAATCAATTAGATTTTGAAATGCATTTGAAAACTTAGTAGTATTAGACTACTTACCTCGATGTCTCTTGGATTGCATTTCTCTTCAATTCGAGTCTTAGATCACCTTTGTGAGGTCCTGAATATTATTTGGAAATAAGAATCCAAGTATTATTTTTTATTCTTTATATATTATCAATTAGATTTACAGATTAACGGCTAGAACTAATCTTTAGGTTATAGATCTTTGATTTGTGTGTTTCCAAGCTAGATCTCACTTATAATGGTTGATCTATGCATTTTAGGGTTGATCTTGGAGTATTATTCTTTTAATGCATCCAATGGATCAGTTTATGAGATCTGATCATCTTTAATCGTGTAGATTTATGAGATTTTTATGGTGCTTAGGCTATAGTCACATTAAATAGTCCTTTGATTCTAAATTTTATTGTATAATGTGGTTTACATTGTCAATACGACCGCAACAGTCCTTTTGGATCATTGATCGGAGTTATATAGCCTTCTTAATTGCAAGTTTAGTGTTGTAGGTTAGATAAACGATCCAGATCTAACAATATAGGGTCTGTGCGTCCCAGTTCCCAGGACACGTATGCGTCCTGGTTGAACCGAGACTACACTCGTATGCAGACACATGCCTGAGGGACACTCCATGGTGTGCGTTCTAGGTGTGCATTACGCACGTGCGTCCTGGGTACCTAATCAGGTCAATTGGATGAGGCAATCTAATATGGACTGTTCAATCATATTGGTCCCTGATCAACATTCAGGATGGCTCGGTACTTCCACTGTCTTAGGTATTCTAGGTTTTTGGGGTCCCACCGACTCTTTGGACGGCTTAGATCTCCCATCTGAGCTGTCCATGAGGTGAGTCTCAAGCAGATCCATCGGTATTGGTTTCACCGGTAATTTACTAGCCAGTGAGACCAAATTTGGCATGGATCTGAGGGGAAAATGCCAAAAAGGAGAGAGGAAAGAAGAAAGGGAAGAAAAGAAGGGTACCTTCGTGGTCAGAGATGCAGAGATCTGGGCTTCCTCAGTGTCACCAAAACCCTAGACGCCAGAGAACGCAAGGAAATGCTAGAGGAGAGGAAGATGAAGAAAGATATGTTGGGAGGAGGAGAGGGAAGATGGGGTTTTATAGAAGAGGGAGGCAGTGGTAGCTGTCTCCACAACAGCGTTGTCCCGTGGCAGTGCCACCATTTTTCCCGGTGCCGTAGACACTGACCGAAGAAAAGGAGGACACAGACACAGTGACGCATTGGTGATGGAAGGGAGGACGATGGGGTGTCGTTATCAAAATGACACCTTGCATTTTTCATCTTCCAATGCTCATAACTTTGTCATATGAACTCCTTTTTCAGTGTTCTTTGAGGCGTTGGATTCCATTTTGTGAGTAGAATCTAATTAGAAGATATTTCCAACAAATTCTTTCTTTACTTATTTTAAATAAAATCAAACATTTATCCACTCATCTAATATAATTATTTTCCCAAATAGATAAGATATAATAATTTCGTAAATTACAAACATTATGATTGATTGTGATTGAAAGAGTGTTACAAAAATATCTTAAAATTTAGAGTCATTACACATACCAAATCTGATCTCATGCCATATCTCATTTCCTTATCATCTCAAGTTAGTTCATCTCAATACCATGTTGGAGAGGTCACTTCTTAAAAAACTCATGCATAATGCATCATAAAATGAAAATCTTTGACTCTCTCTTTTTCTTATTGTGGGAGATATAGGTAAAGAATTATAAGGAAAATGATTGACACACTCTCCTGGATCTATCCATCCCTTGATGGGATGTTAGTGCAAACTTTGAACTTGTGACCTAGCGTCAAAGGGAGAGGTGCCTATTTTCCCAAATTATTGGGCTACTTAGGCTACATAGGCTATTTGGAGATATTTGTTCCATTTACCTTTTGAAAGTTTGAAACTCTGCCAATGCCGGTCCCTAGCCCGAACAAAAAAAGAGGAGGGTCTTACATTAGGTGCCAGCCAGTAAGGGGGAAGTTGAAGATGATTCTATTTTTTCTTTCTTGCAAATGAATATGCATTTGTATATTACTTTGTGAGGAAGAAATGAAAATCATCTCCAACTTTTAAAAATATGGCCACCCTTGCGTCAGGTAGCCAGCCAGCAAGAGGGAAGTTGAAGATGATTTTATTATTTCTTTCTTACAAATGAATATGCATTTGTATATTAGTTTGTGAGGAAGAAATTAAAATCATTTCTAGCTTCTTAAAATATAGCCACCCTTGCATCAGGTAGCCATCTGGCAAGGGTGAAGCTGAAGATGATTTTAATGAAAATCATCTTTAGCTTTTTAAAACTATGGCAACCCTAACATGACATGAATTAACAACTGACTTCGCTTAAGCTAGGGCATTCCCCATAAGCGCGTGTAGCAGCTCGAGGCCCCCACACACAACAATATTGTCCACTTTGGAGACTGGGGCCCATAACACCCAGCCCCTCACAGCTTTGTTCTTCCCTTGTGGGAAAAGGCCTTGTTGCATGTAAAGTCCTCACCACTCTTATCAACAACCCATTCACCTTCCCCTTAGCGATGTGAGACTAACTCTTAGTCCTTCCCCGCCTTCATCCCCTTAGACCATCTTGGTCTGTTGCCTCAGACTATCTTAGGGCTTGAGGGTGAGCCAAGATAGCTTGAGGGGGAGGCCCCAAGATAGTCTGAGGCAACATACCAAGATGGTTTGAGGGGATGAAGGCAAGGAAGGACTGAGAGTTAGTCCCACATCGCTAAGGGGAAAGTGACTGGGCTGTTGATAAGAGTGGTGAGGACTTTACATGCAACAAGGCCTTTTCCCCTTTGGGGGAAGAACAAAGTCATGAGGGGTTGGGTGTTATGGGCCCCAGTCTCCAAAGCGGATAATATTGTTGTGTGTGGAGCTCTTCGGCTGTTATAGTGGTATCGGGTGGATGGATAACCACACACGCGAACATGTGTCCCTTAAGGGGGAGAGGTGAACCCGTTGCCGTCTTCTAAGATGTCTTAAAGGTGAGCCAAGATGGCTTGAGGGGGAGGCCCCAAGATAGTCTAAGGTAACAGACCAAGATGGTCTGAGGGGATGAAGGTGGAGAAGGAATGAGAGTTAATCCCACATCACCTGGGGAGAGGGGACTGGGCTGTTGATAAGAGTCCGGGAGTCTCCCAACAGTAAGACACATTTTAAAACTATGAGGGCTATGCCCAAAGCAGACAATATCTTACTGGGACCCGACTGTTACAGTGGTATCAAAGCCAACCCTTGACCTGATGGGTGGATGGCTAACTACACGTGCGGGTGTGTGTCCCCTAAGGGGGAGAGGTGAACTAGTTACTGTATACCAAGATGGCTTGAGGGTGAGCCAAGATGGCTTGAGGGGGAGGCCCTAAGATAGTTTGAGGCAACAAACCAAGATGGTTTGAGGGGATGAAGGCAGGGAAGGACTGAGAGTTAGTCCCACATCGTTAAGGGGAAAGTAACTGGGCTGTTGATAAGAGTGGTGAGGGCTTTACATGATACAAGGCCTTTTCCCCCACGGGGGAAGAACAAAGCCATGAGGGGCTAGGTGTTATGTGCCCTAGTCTCCAAAGTGGACAATATTGTTGTGTGTGGAGCCCTCCGGCTATTACATAAAGTGAAAGAGGCCTTGAAAAAGTTGAAATCAAGAAAGTCCATGAGGCTCGATGGTATACCAATAGAGGTTTGGAAGCATATGGGAGATAGTAGAGTAGTTTGGTTGACCAAGTTGTTTAACAAGATTATAAAATCAAAGAAAATGCCAAATGAATGGAGGAAAATCTCTATTGTACCAATTTAGAAGAATAAATAAGACATACAGAGCTGCACTAATTATCGAGGGTTCAAACTTATGAGCTGTAGCATAAAACTTTTTGAAAGAGTGATTGAGAAGAGGTTACAACATGAGACAAGTGTATTGAAGAACCAGTTTGGTTTCATACCTAGGAGGTTAATAGAGAAATATGAGGGGAGGAAAGACCTCCACATGGCCTTTATCGACTTAGAGAAAGCTTATGATATAATCCTTAGAGAGTTAATATGGAGGGTGTTGGGCAAGAAAGGGGTTTCACGGGGATATATAGGCATAATTAAATATATGTATGAGGGAGCAACAACAAATGTTAAGACCACTAGTTGTCAGACCAGCAATTTTTCTATCACTATAGGATATCACCAAGGATCAGCATTAAGTCCATACCTTTTAATGTTGGTTATGGATGAGTTAACAAAACATCTGCATGAGGAGATTCCATAATGCATGCTATTTCTAGATGATACAGTCTTACTTAATGAGATAAGGAAGGGTGTAAACATAAAGCTAGATCCATGGAGAGAAGCATTAAAATCTAATGGATTTAAAATCAGTCAAACTAAGACAGAATATATAGAATGCAATTTTAGCAAGGAGGAGAGTAGGAGTGAAACACCAATTAAGATTGATATCCAAGAAGTCCTTGTAAAAGACCACTTTAGGTACTTAGGATTAATGATTCATGGGAGTGAAGAGATTAAGAGGGAGGTTACTGAAAGAATCCAAGTGGGTTGGAACAAATGGAGATGTGCATCTGGAGTTTTGTGTGATCGGCAGGTGCCACTCAAACTCATAAGCCAGCCATGCTCTAGGGATCATAGTGTTCTGTAGTTAGGGAAGATCTTGTTCATAGGATGAGCAATGCGAAAATGAAGATGGTGAGATGGATGAGTGGCAAGATAAGATAGGATAGAATTATGAATGAAAACATTGGAGAAAACTTAGGGATAGCACCAATAGGTAATAAGATGAGGGAGATTAGACTTAGATGGTTTGGACATGTCCAAAGGAGATAAAAAAACAACACCAGTTAGAAGGAGTGAGGCAATTAAAGTAGAAGGTTCTAAAAGGGCAAGGGGAAGGCCCAAAAGAACGTGGATAGAAGTGGGGAGAAAATATTTAAAAACTTTAGGACTGATGAAGTGGTGATACTTAATAGAGAGAAATGGAAGAATAAGATTCATGTGGCCGACCCCTAATTGGGATAAGGTCTTGATGATAATGATGACGATGATGAGATTGATGATGATCCATGGACAAATCATGCAAAAATTTATTCTAAAAACATTACAATATACATTGTGGGGCTCATTTCAAATGTCCATTGATGCCATTAACACCCACAGATGAGCCCTGGACAGAAGAACTTGCAGTGAATTTTTTTTAAATAGATTAGGGACTAATCTATAAAAGGGCTTCAAGGAGGTTTTATGTTTTGTTACTACTTGAGATGAGACCTCGTCTGCTTGCATGGAAGATTATTTGTCTGTAGGAGGAATTCTGTTAATGAAATGGTAATGGGGTTACTAAAATTTCACATTGGATCTAACTTTTCACTAATGCAATTGATGCATATTCTAGTTGATCGCCCAAGCTCTTCACTAACATTGCATTAAGGGATGGCTTCAAACTTATTGCTTTTCTTTCAAACGTTCAAAAGGTCATCATCAAGACCTTGTCCCAATTAGGGGTCGGCCACATGAATCTTATTCCTCCATTCTACTCTATTAAATACTGTGGCTTCATTTAGTTTCAAAGTTTTTAAATCTTTCCTCACCACTTCTATCCACGTTCTTTTGGGCCTTCCCCTTGCCCTTTTAGAACCTTCTACTTGTATTGCCTCACTCATTCTAACTAGTGCCGTTGTTGGTCTCCTTTGAACATGTCCAAACCATCTAAGTCTAATCTCTCTCATCTTGTTACCTATTGGTGCTATCCCTAAATTTCCTCTAATATTTTCATTTCTAATTCTATCCTTTCTTGTCGTACCACTCATCCATCTCAACATCCTCATTTTTGCGATGCTCATCCTATGAGTATGATGTTCCTTAACTGCCCAACACTCTCATCCATAGAGCATGGCCAGCCTTATAGCCATCCTATAGAATTTTTCCTTTAGTTTGAGTGGCACCCACCGATCACATAAAACACTCAATGCACATCTCCATTTGTTCCAACCCGCTTGGATTCTTTGGGTAACCTCCCTCTCAATCTCTCCACTCTCATGGATCAATGATACTAAGTATTGAAAGTGATCTTTCATGGGGACCTCTTGGTTATCAATCTTGACTGGTGTTTCACTCCTACTCTCCTTATTAAAACTACATTCCATATATTCTATCTTAGTTCGGCTAATTTTAAATCCTTTAGATTCTAATGCTTCTCTCCATAACTCTAGCTTTATGTTTAT
This sequence comes from Warburgia ugandensis, assembly GCA_035236585.1. Classification (NCBI taxonomy): domain Eukaryota; kingdom Viridiplantae; phylum Streptophyta; class Magnoliopsida; order Canellales; family Canellaceae; genus Warburgia; species Warburgia ugandensis. Next base: position 23,216,433 of record CP141130.1, on the reverse strand, counting down.
ACCGTCCCTTGTGTCATCAAGTAGGCCTATATCATTTGCACATAGCATGCACAAGGGAATCTCCTCATGCAGATGTTTTGTTAACTCATCCATAACTAATGTGAAAAGGTATGGACTCAATCCCAATCCTTGGTGCAATTCGACAGTGACAGGAAAATCACCAGTCACGCTACTAGTGGTCTTAACATTTGTTACCGCTCCCTCATACATATATTTAATTATGTCTATATACCCCTGAGAAACCCTTTTACCACCCAACACCCTCCATATTAACTCTCTAGGGACTCTATCATAAGCTTTTTCTAAGTCGATAAAGACCATAAGTCGATAAAGACCACGTGGAGGTCTTTTCTCCTCTCCCTATATTTCTCTACTAATTGTCTTAGTAAGAAAATACCTTCCATGGTAGACCTCCCAGGCATGAAATTAAACTGATTATCCGATACACTTGTTTCATGTCATAGCCTCTTCTCAATCACTCTTTTAAAAAGTTTCATGGTGTGGCTCATAAGCTTGATCCCTCGATAATTAGTGTAGCTCTGAATGTCTCCTTTATTCTTATATATTGGTACAATAGAGCTTTTCCTCCATTCATGAGGCATTTTCTTTGATTTTATAGTCTTGTTAAACAACTTGGTAAACCAAACTATCCCAATATCTCCCATATGCTTCCAAACCACTATTGGTATACCATCAGGCCCCATGGCCTTTCCTGATTTCATCTTTCTCAAGGCTTCTTTTACTTTAGGTATTCTAATCCCACATTCATATCTGTAATTTCTAATGTTATTTAGATTTCTAGTATTTTCAATCCCTATATTCTCAGGGCCATTGTCATTTAACAATTTTTGAAAGTATATTTCCCACCTTTGTTTGATCTCATCATCTTTGACTAATACCCTTTGATCATCACTTCCAATGCACCTAACATGCTCTAAGTCCTTACCCTTCTGTTCTCTTACTTTTGCAAGTTTAAACACATCTTTCTCACCTTCTCTTGTTCCTAGTCTATTATAAAGCTCATCATAGTTTTCATTATTTCTAATCTTCTCCCATGCTTTAAAACACATTCGTTTTTTCTTTAATAGCTTTTTGCACTGTTTCATTCAACCACCATGTTTCTTTTGTTAATAGCCTTTTACCTTTAGATACTCTTAAGACATCTTTTGCCACTTTCTTAATGGACTTAGCCATATTAGTCCACATAGTATTTACTTCTGTTTCATAGGTCCAATTTCGTTCTACCATCAACTTATTTTTGAATGAGGTTATTTTCTCTCCTTTTAAGTTCCACCACTTAGTTTTTGGATGTGTATTAAGTTCAGTTCTTTTACTCCATCTTTTGATGTGAATATCCATAACCATTAACTAATGTTGTGAGGTTAAACTCTCACCGGGTATCACCTTACAATCCTTACATATAGATCGTTTATTATTCCTCAGTAGAAAAAAGTCTATTTGGCTTTTATGGAGTCCACTTTTAAAGGTTATTAAGTGTTCATCCCTCTTCTTAAAGGGTGTATTTGCAATGGATAGGTTATATGATGAAGAAAAATCGAGGATATTCTCCCCCATCTCATTTTGTTCACCTATACCATACCCTCAATGTATTCTATCATATCCTTCCCTATCTTTTCCTACATCGCCATTTAAGTCTGCTCCTATAAATATCCCCTCAGTGTTGGGAATTTCTTATGTGACTCCCTCCATATCTTCCCAAAACTATCTCTTGATTGTATCTTGTAACCCTACTTGTGGTGCATATGCACTTATAATATTTATAATCTACTCTCCTAGAATAATTTTTATTATTATAAATCTATCACTGATTCTTTTAACGTCCACAACTTTATCCTTTAATTCCTTATCCACTATTATTCCTACGCCATTTCTGTTATTTTTTATTCCCATATACCATAATTTATACCCATCTATTTCTCAAACTTTAGCCCCTTTCCACTTGGTTTCTTAGATACGCGCGATATTGACTCTCTTGCGTTTCATCGTGTCTACTAACTCCAAACTCTTACCTGTCAGTATCCTTATATTCCATGTAGCAATGCAAATCTTATGTTTTGGAGATGCCCTATTTACTATCATCTTTCTCGACCTCCATGGTATGAACCCATGTCCACTTTTCACTGCATCTGGGTTCTGATGTAGAGCGTCGCTTCTGAGGGGATGCTCTAGCAGCCCTTGCCCAATTTTCGCTACACCTGGGATCTGATGTAGCGGGTCGCTTTTGCGAGAACGCCTTAGCAACCCTTGCCTATTTTTCACTACACCTGGGATCCAATGCAACACGTTGTAACAGCCGGGTCCTAGTAAGATATTGTCTGCTTTGGGCACAGTCCTCATGGTTTTAAAACGCGTCTTATTGTTGGGAGACTCCTGGACTCTTATCAACAACCCAGTCCCCTCTTCCCATGTGATGTGGGACTAACTCTCAGTCCATCCCTACCTTCATCCCCTCAGACCATCTTGGTCTGTTGCCTCAGACTATCTTGAGGCCTCCCCCTCAAGCCATCTTGGCTCACTCTCAGGCCATCTTGGCAGATGGCAACGGGTTCACCTCACCCCCTTAGGGGACATGCGTCCGCGTAGGTGGTTAGCCACCCACCATCACGAGGGGAACTGACTCTGATGCCATTGCAATAGCAGGGTCCTAGTAAGATATTGTCCACTTTGAGGGGCTCAGAGAGGACAATAACTTCCGCTGTGTGCTCTAATATACACGAAGACTCGTTCTGACCCATGATGGGGAGGAAACAAAACCATGAGGGGCTCAAAGAGGACAATATCTTCCACTGCGTACTTTGATATGCACGAAGACGTGTTTTAAAATCGTGAGGGCTGTGCCTAAAGCGGACAATATCTTACTGGGACCTGGCTATTATAGTGGTATTAGAGCCAACCCCTGACCCGATGGGTGGATGGCTAACCGCACGTGCGAAAGCGTGTCCCCTAAGGGGGAGAGGTGAACCTGTTATCGTCTGCCAAGAGGGTGAGCCAAGATGGCTTGAGGGGGAGGCCCCAAGATAGTTTGAGGCAATAGACCAAGATGGTCTGAGGGGATGAAGGCGGGGAAGGACTGAGAGTTAGTCCCACATCGCTAAGGGGAAAGTGACTAGGCTGTTGATAAGAGTGGTGAGTACTTTACATGCAACAAGGCCTTTTCCCACAAGGGAAGAACAAAGCCATGAGGGGCTGGGTGTTATGGGCCCCAGTCTCCAAAGTTGACAATATTGTTGTGTATGGGGCCCTCGGATTGTTACAGTGGCATTAGAGCTAGTTCCCCTCATGATGGTGGGTGGTTAACCGCACGAGTGGATGTGTCCCCTAAGGGGGTGAGGTGAACCCGTTGTTGTCTGCCAAGATGGCCTGAGGGTGAGCCAAGATGGCTTGAGGGGAGGCCCCAAGATAGTCTTGGGCAACAGACCAAGATGGTCTGAGGGGATGAAGGTGGGGATGGACTGAGAGTTAGTCCCACATCGCCTAGGGAGAGGGGACTGGGCTGTTGATAAAAGTTCGGGAGTCTCCCAACAGTAAGACGTGTTTTAAAATCGTGAGGGTTATGCCCAAAGCAGACAATATCTTATTGGGACCTGGCTGTTGCAGTGGTATTAGAGTCAGCCCCTGACCTGATGGGTGGATGGCTAACTGCACTCGCAGATGCATGTCCCCTAAGGGGGAGAGGTGAACCTGTTGCTGTCTGCCAAGATGGCCTGAGGGTGAGCCAAGATGGCTTGAGGGGGAGGCCCCAAGATAGTGTTAGGTAATAGACTAAGATGGTCTGAGGGGATGAAGGCGGGTAAGGACTGAGAATTAGTCCCACATCTTTAAGGGAATGTGAGTGGGCTGTTGATAAGAGTGGTGAGGACTTTACATGCAACAAGGCATTTTCCCCCATGGGGAAAGAACAAAACCATGAGGGGTTGGGTGTTATGGGTCCTAGCCTTCAAAGCAAACAATAAGGTTGTGTGTGGGGCCCTGGGGCTGTTACAAGGGTATCAGAGCCAACCCCTGACCCGATGGATGGATGGCTAACCGCACGCGTGGACCAGTGTCCCTTAAGGGGGAGAGGTGAACCCGTTGTCGTCTACCAAGATGGCCTAAAGGTGAGCCAAGATGGCTTGAGGGGGAGGCCCCAAGATAGTTTGAGGGACCCAAGATAGGTTGAGGGGCCCAGAGAGGATAATATCTTCCACTGTGTGCTTTGATATGCACGAAGATGCATTTTAAAACCGTGAGGGCTGCACCCAAAGCGGACAATATCTTCCTGGGACCCGGCTGTTGCACTTTAGGTATTCTAATGCTACGTTCATACCTATAATGTCTAATTTTATTTATGTTTATTGTATTTTCAATCCCTATATTCTCAAATCATTGTCATTTAAAATTTTTTAAAAGTAAGTTTCTCACCTTTGTTTGATCACATCATCTTTGACCAGTACCCTTTGATCATTACTTCAAATATAGCTAACATTGTATATGTCCCTACCCTTTTGTTCTCTTATTTTTACAAGTTTAAACACATCTTTCTCACCTTCTCTCAATCCTGGTCTACTATAGAGGCATTATATGCCTTAAGTTTAGCCTCACTTACTATTCTCTTAGTAGCCCTTTTAGCATTCTTATATTGTTCATAGTTTTCATTATTTTTAGTCTTTTGTCATGCTTTAAAACACTCCCATTTTTATTTAATAACTTTTTGCAATGTTTCACTCCACCACCATGTTTCCTTTACTAATTGTCTTTTACCTTTAGATACTCCTAAGACATTTTTTGCAACTTTCTTAATGGACTGAGCCATATTAGTCCACATTGTGTTTACTTCTGTCTCATAGTTCCAGTTTCCTTCTACCACCAACTTATTTGTGAATGAGGTTATTTTCTCTCCTTTTAAGTTCCACCACTTAGTTTTTGGATACCTATTAAGTCAATTTCCTTTCTTACATCTTTTAATATAGGTATTCATAACCCTTAACCTATGTTGTGAGGTTAAACTCTCATTAGGTATCACTTTACAATCCTTACACACTAATCTTTCAATATTCCTAAGGAGGAAAAAGTCTACTTTGCTTTTATAGAGTCCACTTTTAAAGGTTATTAAGTGTGCGTTCCTCTTTTTAAAGAGTATATTTGTAATGGTCAGGTTAAATGCCAAAGCAAAGTCGAAGATAGTTTCCCCCATCTCATTTTGTTTTCCTATACCATACCCTCCATGTATCTTATTATATCCTTCCTTTTCTTTTCCTACATGACCATTTAAGTCTATACCTATACGAATCTTATACTCTTGAGATATCCTATTTACTTGCGCACTTCTTGACCTCCATGGCATGAACCCATTCCCACTTTTCACTACACCTAGGTTCTGATGTAGTGCGTCGCTTCTGAGGGGATGCGTTAGCATCCCTTACTCATTTCCCACTACATCCAAGATCCGATGTTGGGTGTCGCTTCTAGGGGAATGCCCTTGCAACCCTTGCCCATTTTTCATCGCGCCTAGGATTTGATGCAGTGCATCGCTTATGGGGAACGCCCTAACTTGAGAGAATGTCATTTTTCGATTCATGTCCTGTTGGGGTTGCCATAATTTTAAGAAGCTGGAGATGATTTTCATTTCTTAATTACAAACTAATATACAAATGCATATTCATTTGTAAGTAGGAAAGAAATAACAAAATCGTCTTCAACTTCTTCCTTGCCGGCTAGCACCTAATGCAAGACCCCCATCCTTTTTCATTTGAGCTTGGGACCAGCATTGGCGGAGTTGATTTGTCCATGGATCAAATTGCAAGAATATAGTTTGCGGAACAAAGTGTTGTTCATGAATAGTTTTGTACCTCACTTGAGAAGATGACGGGAGCTTTTGGCCTATGAGATTTAAAATCCCATATAATCATCTTTTTGTTGGAGTTTTAAAAATTAGTTTCCAGATATGGAATGCTGAAACCTTGATCTACAAATCCTTACTTTAGGTGGTATTTAATGAAAAATGGATTTATAAACTGTTAGTTTGGAAAATGATTTTTAGATATAGAATCTAGGGATCCTGATATACCAATCCTTAAAATTTGGATATTTTACTGAGGAATAAATTTTGAGGTTTCCTAGGAAAAAGGTTGTTAGATTTGGTGACTGGCAACTTTGAAAACCTTAATTTTATGCTTTTTAATTTTTTTGTAAAATAAATTTTAGATCTAGATTCTAGTTGGTTTGATTTATCAAACCTTTATATTTGGGAAGGGTTTCAATTCTTTCCATAAAATGATTGCCATAATTTATCTTGGTCATCTTCTATTGTGGGATTCACAACTGTTTAAGATCAATAGTTTAGTCCTTAAATTATTGTTTTCTCACTTGTCCCTAGTCAAATTTTGTAAAAATTTGTTCTAAAATATTATAATGTATATCATGGCTCCTACTTCAAACTTTTGTAGATGAATGTTAGATGGAAGGTCTTACGGTGATTTTTTGTTTTTTTATACGTCAAAGATTAATCTACAAAAATAAATATGTAGAGGCTAAATTGTAACAAAATGATAGCTAAGAGTAGTAAACAATACTTTTCCCTAAACTTAATATTGTCAATGCTTGTTATGGGAACCCAGGGCTGCGGAGATATGGTTGCTGTTTGAGAGATAGCAATGGTTCTGTCATCTTTAATTTTTCCTCCACCTAGCAATAACAAATTTGTAAGTGGCAAAAATCATAGCTTTGCTTGAGTGAGTTAGGATTTGGAAATATTGTCTATCTTTGCCCCTCACTATTGAAGGCAATTTCAACAACTCAATTCGAATGATTGTGAAGCAGATTAATGGGCAATGGATTTTTAGGGACATAATTGAATAAATCAAGATTGTAGTAGAAGATGCTCATGTTCGGTTCAACATGCCAGACTATTGGCAGATTCCCCTACAAGAGAAGGATTGACCTTGGAAGAAAAAAGAAATAGATGGTTCCATTAACTAAGTGGCCAACTAATTTCCTTAGAACATTGGAAAGAGAAAGCAGCAATGATGTCTATTTTTTGGTGTATAATTTTTTTGGTGCAATAATCCAAGTTAATAAATCAAATACCATTTTAAAAAAGAAAAACATACATGTTAGAGGAATACTAAATCAAAATAGTGGTATGTGCTCCAACTTTTTGCATGAAGGAGGCCACTTATAGATGATCTACCTAGTTCCTCTAATTTCTTTTGCTTTGGATATATGTTAATAAAAAAATCATGCATATTGGATGTTTCTATCATCTAAAATTTCTTATTTTCATGGAAGGATAGTAACTTTGTAAACAACAATATATATTCAAAACAAAATACACCATCCTATCACATGCCTATCCTAATGATTTTTGTACTGGATTGTCCAAAGCCAAAGATATTAGATGAACCAACTAGATTATCTATAGCTAGACTCCACATTGCAAAAAGTTGGAGCACTTTGACTCCGAATGCTTACTAGCACTTTGATTAGCATTCTTCTTTTTATTCAACTTTGCTAAACATGGACAAATCTCTATCCTAACTTTCTCACTCTTAGGTTGCATTTGGATTTGTTAAGTGTTTAATTTTGGCCATAATACCCTAAATTTAGCATTTAATTAGATAATTTAATTGATTAATTTTGTAATTTTTAGATAAAATATGAATTTTAGCATCAATTGATCATCCAACCATTGATTTGTAAAATTTGGAGGTCAAATGGTCATTAGAGCTAATCAGATGGGTAATGTATGATTTAGATGACTCTAATTTAGTCTTATATTTTGCAGATCAATCAAAATAGGCTTGGAAGGCTTAGATCAAAATTAATGGTGCTAGATCATTCTAAAGAGCAAAAAGGCATGATGAGATGATTTCCTAAAAAAATAATGGGTTCTAATTAGAGAAAAGGAAATCATGGAGAAGTTGGTAGGAGTTTCTGAGGTGGATAGTTTTTAACTGTAGCTCGAAGGAAAGGGGGGAAATGAAATTAGAAGGCATGAAGCTTTAACAGGAGGACTTCAAAGGGAGAGAAAGTAGTACACTGAAGAAGGAAATCCAGAAGAGGGCAGCCGCAAGGAACACATGTAGCACCCCTCTCATTTTTGTATCAAACTCTCACTCCCTTTTCTCTCTCACTTGTCTCGTCCCAGATTCCTCTCTCAACTGCCGTGACTCTTCTCTCTCTCTCTCTCTCTCTCTCTCTCTCTCTCTCTCTCTCTCTCTCTCTCTCTCTCTCTCTCTCTCTCTCTCTCTCTCTCTCTCTCTCTCTCTCTCTCTCTCTCTGAACTACATCATCCCACAACTCTGCACCACCCTTCTCTGTCTCACTCGCTACCAGCTAGCGAGCCTTTCTATCCCACTAGCCTATACCCATAGCTACCTCCCTCTTTCTCTCCCTCAATTTGACAACCCAGCACCATTCCTGCCCCACTTTCTTCTCTCTTTCTCGCCTCTCTTTCCCTGCTCATATCTCCTTCCTAGATCTCTGGCTCAGGTGCTCTTGACCGAGGGAGGGGAAGCTAATCACCAATGAAGATACAAAGAGGAGAACCAGAACCAAAACCATCATTCCCTATCTATCCTAGTTCCTAGTTTTCCTTCTTTCTTTGTGCTTTGTTATCTCATCCATAGTTCCTAGTTTTTCCTTGTGTACTTCAATTTCCATTGCTTCCATTAGATCACTATCCCAACCATGTTGTCTGTTAGATATCCTACCCATTCATCACTGATTGGTTCACCTGTCTTGTTTCCTATTCAATTTTTCATTGTTCCCAACCTTTCGATTCTTAGTTTCCCGTCGTCCCTCTCATTGATCCACTTTGTTTGTTTCTCTTCCTTGTTTACCAGTCATTTTCCTACTCATTCTCAGTTTCTATTTCCCCTAAAGTTCATTGTTTCTTTTCGTTGTTCTCTAGTTTTTCATCATTAGTTTTCCTTGTGTGTTTCCTATCAATTTTTTTTTCTTTGATTTCTTTCATCTTTGCAAGTTTGCTTCGTTCGAATCAAAACCCAACTTGGGTTTTAGAATCCATCTTTCCTCCTTTGCTTCGATGTTTAGCTCCCTACATTTTGCTATTTTCTCCTCTATAGGTTGAAGAAGAAGTTTTTCCAAAATTACCCTTTAGTCTTTAATTCTAATTCCATCCATATCCCATTTTCGTCGTTTTCCTTAATTTGTCTTATTCCCATTTTATCTTATCTAGGTTTTACCTTGTTATCTTATCTAGGTTTTATCTTGTTTTCAAATTAATTCTAAGAATTAGTTAATTTAACCCTGTTTGACCGAGGCTTAACCTAATCAATAGTTTAGCTTTAATAAACATGATTTCTTTATTTCCTAATTTGTTTCTCTTTAGATTTTCAATTAATCTTTAGATCATGTTTTTTACGACAACTCTTAGCTTTTCCATCAACCCTGATATTCAATCTAAAATTTGATCTAAGCTGTCCAAAATCCACAATCTGTCCTCTTTCGAGATCATTAAAATTTTGGGAAATCTATTTTATCCAACTATTGGATCTTTAATTAGAAGTATCAATGAGAGATTGATAAAGGTCAATCGACTTTGATGATATCAGATTTGTAACAATTTTCCATAATCAAGCTAGGGAAGTGAATTTTATTTGTTTTTAGTTAATTTTCTATCTTTTTAAACTTGGATTGGTTTATTTTTTATTAATTGATTTGATTTGAGTTTACAATTCATTTTTATTTAATCTTTGTTATTTTTTAAGGAATTGCATTATTTTGGTATTTTAGGTACAATTTTCAATTATTTTTATTACATAATCACTTTATTTCCTAAGTTTTGGTACTTATTGCTATTTTTAACTTTTTAGGAAATTTGGCAAAGGAGCGGTGGTTGTGGCGATCTTGTGGGCGAAACTTCTCCAAATTAGGATTTATTTTCTTTTCTAGATTAGTTTTTTTATTTCTTTGAGTGAAAGTTGTAGTGAGGCCTTATTATATTTGCAATTAATTTTAATTTTAATTTTAAAAGGGTTGTATTAAAACTGGGCAAGTGTGGGGCAGAATGACCCACACTTGATCTTCATTAGAAGCCCTAGTGTAAGTTTCTGTCACCTTGTTTATTTTTTAGTATAGTTGCATTTAGAATAATTTTGCATTGTTTGTTAGTATAATTGTATATAGATAACATATTTGATAATTGTTGCATTTTAGGGTTTGCATTAGTTTATTATTTTTAAATTGCATTCTTAGGGCATGTTTATCACTTTAAGGTGATTTATGTATTGATCAGACTACCATAGAGCGTGAAAATTAATTAGTAAGGGCACATGACCCCATAAGATCAAGGGTGGATTTAATCACCACCTCTTGGCACACCTAGGATAATTAACACATGCGCACAACTCAACCTTCTTAATTAAGTTAAAATTAATTAGAAGAGACCTATAGAGGCCATTACATGCTCGTAAGATCTCCTTAAAAGGACGCAGTCTATTGTCACTCTAGTGGCTTTTAAACATTGTAGTTATAGTGGGTGTCTTAAAATCCAAGTGATTTTTCCACGCCTTCCATTAACGTCGATTGAGGTCGAAACGCCTCTTGAAATGAGGATTGTATCAACTATTTTAGAAAAGAACCCAACTAGTAAGCAGTAGTAAAATCTGAAAGAGAGGAGTATTAGATTAGTCTAATCTAAAAGCATCTCCTCCACACAAATTCAAGAAAATTAAAATATTTTTGCATAACGATTATTTGATTATGTCCTTTGTTTGTGCATCACTTTAACAATTTAGGTTGCATCATTTAGGGTAGTTTTTAAAAAATAAAAATAAAAAAAAAGAGAAAAAAATTATTTCGTTGTATGCACTTTTGGAGACATGACAAAATTGAAAGTTTAGTCAAGTACGAGTAAAATAACATATAACCAGATTAGTCCACATTAATGTCTTATCAACGATCAAGGGGTAACTCACTTTGTGGTAGTCAAGGTCCTCCACTCATCATGGATGAGGATCCACTGCCTTTAATGGATGGTGAATATCAACCTCCACTAAGGAGGAATAATCATCTACCAAATAGAGATTGGAGAAGAAGTAATAATAGGGAGTGAGACCAACAGAGTGAACTTGGGGATAATGATGGTTGCCGAAACTTTTGTGGTAGAACTTTAAAGAACACCTTCATCCTACATGAACCAGTACCCCATCATGTGTCATTCTTCCTTAAAATGCTGGGGCACTAGAATTAAAAATGGGAGTAATCCAATTACTTCCCAAATTCCATGGGTTAGATAATGAGAATTTTTATTTTCACTATAAAGAGTTTGGTGAGTTATGTAGTACTCAACGATCACAAAACATTGGTCTAGATACTATCAAGCTTTAACTTTTTCCTTTCTCTTTAAAGCAAAAGGGTAGCTGTGGTGCATAAAGCTCCTACCTATGTAGGGTCTGGGGAAGGGGTGGGCCACAATGGTCTCAAGTAGGCATCCTTACCTTGCATTTTTGCAAGAGGCTGATTCCACGCCTTGAACTCGTGACCTTAAGGTCACATAACGATAACTTTCTCTTTAAAGCAAAAAGAAAAAATGTGGTTTAATGCACTGCTAGCAGGTTCCATAAGGACTTGGAATGAAATGACTAGGGAATTCTTAAAAAGGCTTTTCCTTACGCATAAAACTAATACAATCCATTGTAAGATTATGAACTTTACTTAGAAGGACAAAGAATCATCCTACCAATGCTGGGAAAGGTTTAAGGATCTTTTTCTCACTTCCCCACATCATGGCTATGAACCATGATGCATTATTAGCTTATTTTATGAAGGACTTAATTATGATATGTGCTAATTTGTAGAGATGATGTGTACTAGTAACTTCTTAAATAAACAATTAGAGAAGGCATAAGAATATTTAGAATGGCTAGTTGAAAGTGCATATGCTTGGGCTAACTCAGAAAGAGTAGAACATCCATATAGACCCATGCCCACTACCACCCATGCTAGGGGAGGCATGTATTCCATGTCTGACAAAGATAAATTTAATGCTAGAGTAGCCTCCCTAGTTAGAAAAGTAGAAGCCATAAAAATGGGAAAGAGGTACTCCATGATCAGGAATGTCCCTAGTTTGAAAGTACCACCCATCTTACTCAGGAATGTCCTACCATTCTAGTATTTCAAGAGATACTTCATGATTAGGCTAATGCACTTAATACTTATAAAAGACCTTTCTCCCCATACTCAAAGAATTATAACCCCAACTAGAGAAACCATCCAAATTTTTGTTGGAGAAATGGACCTACTGCCAATGTCTCACAACTCGATCCATATCAGCCTCACCAACAAAACCAAAGACTTATTGCCCTACCCCATACATAACTCATCATCCTCCTGCTTTTGGACCTTACTTGGCCCCACTCAAAAGGCCTGTAGACAATAATATCCATCAACTCATTCAAAACTAGGAGAGGAAAACTTCTCAATTAGAAGTTTTGTTAAGACAAACCAATTAGTCTGTTAATGAAATAAACAAATATGATGAGTCAATGGATGCAAAATATGGAAAAAGGAAAGTTCCAGCTCAACCATAAGCAAACCCTAAGGATGTGCATGCGGTTAGCCATAATACATTAATGCATCATGTAGCTCTACCATGGAACAAACTAAGGCTATTACCATTCTTAGGAGTGGTAAAAGCATTGAGAAGGATGTACCATAAAAGAATGAATAAGTAGAAACATTCACTAAAGTTAAAGAAAATTCTAAACATAAGGACCCCATTTCACCTGTTAACCTATATCCTATCCCTACTCCATTTTCTTAGAGGTAGCGCCAAGCTCCAAAGTCTGCCTCTAATGCTGAGATTTTAGAGATTTTTAAGCAAGTCAAGATCAACATACCAATCTTAGATGCAATAAAACAATTCTCATCATATGCCAAATTCTTAAAAGACCATTGAACTATAAAAAGAAGAATAAATGTTTAAAAGAAGGACTTTTTTATTGAACAAGTTAGTTCTATTCTTCAAACTCATACACTACCAAAATACAAGGATCCAGGTTGCCTCACTCTTACGTGCATTATTGACAACTATAAGATTAATTGAGCTTTACTTGATTTGGGATCTAGTGTGAACCTACTATTGTACTTGGTATATAAATAGTCAGGTCTGGGTGAGCTGAAACCTACTTCTACTACACTCAAGCTAGCTGATCATTCTATAAAGATACTAAGAGGGGTAATACAAGATGTGCTTGTCCAGGTAGAACAGGTTTGTTTCCCTATAGATTTTCTAGTTTTGGATACACAACTAATGGTGAATGAGAAGAACAAAATACTAGTTATCCTGGGATGACCATTTTTTGCTACTTCCAATGGCCTAATTAACTGCATAAATGGTGTCATGAAACTGCCTTTTGGTAATATGACATTAGAGCTAAACATCTTCAACATTTGCAAGAAACTTGGTGAACTCATTGATGACTTGTACTATGTCAACATGATAAATTCTACTGTGTGAGATCATTTTTAATCATCTTCCTTGTTGGATCCACTTGAGGCCTGTTTGGACCACTTTAATGACTTTAATGAGGATCCATTAATAGAGGAAGTTAATGTCCTCCTTGATTCTATTTCGATCATGGATATAGAAAAATGGAAACCTCATTTTGAGGAACTTCCACCGAGGGAGTCCACTCCCCTTTCATCATTAGTAGAAGCTCCTAAGCTTGAATTGAAATCTCTACCATCAGATTTAAAATATAGCTATTTAGGAGAAAAGAGAGACTTTTTGTGTGTGTGATAATTTCCTCCTAATTAGAAACATCTCAGGAGGCACAGTTAATAAACACTTCAAAGGGACACAAAGGTGCTATAGGATTGACCATTATAAAGGGTATTAACCTTTAATCTATACCCATAGCATATATTTAGAGGATTAAGCTAAACCATGTTCTCAAATGCAAAGAAGGTTAAATTGTAATATGAAAGATGTGGTTAGAGAAAAAGTCCTTATGTTGCTTGATGTAGCAATCATTTATCCCATAAGTGATAGCAAATGGGTAAGTCCAAATCAGGTAGTTCCAAAGAAGTTTGGAGTGACAATGATCTCTAATGCAAATAATGAATTAATCCATACTACAGTTACCATTGGTTGGCATATGTGCATTAGCTATAGAAATTTGTATACTGTCACTAGGAAGGGCCATTTTCCTTTTCCCTTTGTTGATATGACGTTAGAGAAGGTTGTAGGACATCAGTACTATTGTTTTCTAGATGGTTATTTAGGGTTTAACTTGATAGAAATCATACACGAGGATTAGAAAAAGACCACTTTTACATGTCCTTTTAGTACTTTTGCTCACAAAAGATTGCCATTTGGATTATGTAATTCTCCTGCCACATTTCAATGTTGCATGTTGAGTATATTTAGTGATATAGTAGAGAGAATCTTAGAGGTTTTCATGGATGCCTTTTCTACTTTTTGTGATTCATTTGAAACATATCTTCAAAATTTAAGAAAAGTGTTAAGTCGTTGTAAAGAAAAGAATTCAATGGTTTATTGGGAAAAGTGCCATTTCATGGTTTCTAAGGGAATTGTCCTAAGCCACATAGGGTCATCCAAAGGCATAGAGGTAGATAAAGCCAAAGTTGACTTAATTACCAATCTACCAATTCCCAAATCTGTTAGGGATATTTGCTCTTTCCTAGGTCATGCAGGATTCTATAAGAGGTTTCTTAAATATTTATTGCAATATCTAGACCATTGTGTCACATCCTTACAAATGTTACCCCTTTTGAGTAGACTGATGATTGTTATGAAGCTTTTACAAAGCTGAAAGACAAGTTAACCGCTGCTCTTATCATGCAACCACTTGACTAGAGTTTACCCTTTGAAATTATGTGCGATGCTAATGATTATACTTTAAGAGCCGTGCTAGGGTAGGGAAAAGAGAAAAAGTCATATGTCATCTACTATGCAAGTAGGACCATAAATATCACCCAAATGAATTATTCCACTATGGAGAAAGAACTCTTAGTAGTTGTCTTTGCCTTGGATAGGATTAGGTCTTACGTGGTTGGATATAAAATAGTTATATTCACTGATCATTCGGCCATTAGGTATCTTCTTTTTAAGAAATATACTAAGCCCAGACAAATTAGATGGATTCTTCTACTCCAAGAGTTTGACATTGAAATAAATGATAAGAAACGAGTAGAGAGTGTTGTAGTTAACCACTTATTTCTCCTAGCACTTACAGAACTTTTAGATGAGTTGCCAATCAAAGACACTTTCCCTGATATGCAGCCTTTTCATGTTTCCCATCCTTCCTAGTTTGCTGATACAACAAATTATTTAGTCACATGGAAAATTCTTGAACATTACAATAAACAAGAAAATAAAAATTATTTTCCAATATTAATCCTTACTTCTAGGATGATCCATACTTGTTTAAGCACTGCTCATATCAAATAATTAGGAGATGTGCACCTCACTTAGAGAAAAATAGTATTATCTCCTTCTGTCACTTATAAGCATGTGGTGGACATCTTTTTGCACAGAAAATAGCTACAAAGATTTTGATTTGTGGTTTCTACTATCCTTCATTGTTTAAAGACACACATGCATTCTGTAAAGCTTGATAGTGATGTCAAAAGTTAGGAGGAATAAATCATAGAAATATGATGTCTTTGAACCCTATTGTTATTGGAAAAGTTTTTGATTACTAGGGCATAGATTTCAAGGGGCCGTTCCCACATTCTTTTGGCTACATGTTGTAACATTTCAAAAGAAAAGAAAAGAAAAGGAAAGAAAAGAAAAGAAAAGAAAAGAAATATGTCTTAAATAGGGTGGGCGTATTTGATACGGGCACCCCACCTCGTTTAAGTGAAACAAGAATAGGCTGTTAGGTTCGTTCCCGAAATGAACACCCATAGAGAAAAAACCCAATTAAGGGAGAGGAAATGAAAGAAGAAGAGGAAGGAAGAGAGAAGAAAGAGGAGAAGGAGGAGAGGGAGGAAGAAGAAGGGAGAGAAGTTGCACGTTGGAGGAGATTTGCACGCGGGCAAAATGAAGAAAAGCTAGTGAGGGTTTGCCAGTGATGCAACCATTGCCACAATGATCCGAGCCGATCATTATGTTCAACACGACAAAATGACCAAAACCCCCAAGGTGATTGGGAAATCTGATGAGAGCTGGATCATCAATCGAGGCGGAGAAGGTGTGCGGTAAGCTTGGAAACCTTGCAGGTGAAAGTGACGACCAATCCATCTCATCCAATGGTGGAAAACACATGGAAACACTCCTAAGAGGTAAGATCTACAAGACCCAAATCTTGATTTTTTGATTTTGGGCTAAATCCATACAACATTATGCAAGATCTAAATTTAAGGACGATCTAGACGTCCATTTTTTGATCTAAGATTAGTGATAGGTAATTATAGAGCTAATGTAGCTCAAATCACATAAAATTCACAGATCTAGGCTATAAACCGATCGAACAATCTCAGTTAATACGATCGAATGCTTGTTTACCTGATAACTTCTTGACGTCTGATCAATGATTTGACACCACGGATGTGTCCTAATATATGGAAAAAATTAAAAGATCTAGATGGACTGGTTGGGTAGTAAAGGAACAAGGACTTAGCAATGGCTAATCTATGATTAGATTCCACCATTACATCCCTAAACTGAAATTAACATAGGATGAGTAAAAAATTCCTTGATCCATTAGCAAAAAAGTTAAATAACATGTTGAGGTCGAGATCTGATCACTTATCTCCATCGGATCAAGAATCTATAGAATGAACAATAGATTAAGGGTGATCTGACATTGATCTTCACATATAAATCAAAGGCCAGCTATTAAGGAATGATATATTAGAACCCTAATGGCCTTAGACGATCCATGATGTGGAAAATGGACTAATAGCCTCACTAATGGGGATCATATAGTGTGGAGTGATGGATTACTTGGAGCATAGTACTTCCATGACTAAAAGATTATATGGGTTGTCTGATTAGGTCTAGAATAGATTCCTTTGGTAATTGTTAATATAACTTGATATTAATAAGGAATCTGAAATGTCGATAGGTTGATCGATGGATTGATAAGAAGGATATAACTAAATCAAGGAGCATGATAAGGGAGGTAGGTAGTTTTAATATCGATATACTTTTGTAAAGCATGAAAACCATTGATTTCCACTCTACCATGTTTGAAAAGGTTTAAGATTTGGAGTTTTGAAAATTTTGAATTGTGTAGTCAACATAATTGTATTTCCTGCAATTTATTGGTTTGGAATGCCATGTTTACTTTACTATCAAACTGGAAAAATCTATGCATGAAAGTATATTTGAATATACATGGATTTCATAAATTAGAAATGATGAGGAATACGAAATCCTCAACTCAACCCTTGTGAGGGTGGCTTTTACCTAACTATATCGTATCATGAGATCTGAATTACATGATTTCAACAATGCATGAAATTATATGGTTTTACCAGTTATATCGGCATGTGATGATGCCTACTATTATTATGTTATGATGGACATATTGGGGATGGTGGACCTTGTACTAGAAAGATTGAGGACTAATCATCCTCTTTCTTCTGAAATTGTATATGTGTGGTGGTTACCTAGTCAAAGGGGTCAAATTTAAGCTCATGTCATCATGGATAGGTCATGGCTTGTATGCTGTGTTTTCCATGATCACGGTGTAGGGGAGTCTATCTGCTTGGTATCGGCGTGATAGTCATGGATTGGATTGGTTCTTGTTTGTCACACAGAGGTTCCATTATTTTTAAGTTCATATGTATATTGTGCGATAGTGTAGGTATGGGGCACCTTGGTATTCCAGGTCTATAATGAGTACTCATGACCAATGATAGGTTGCTGGATTTAGAGTATTTCTACACTCATGAGACCTTAGGGAGGTTTTGATGTGCATATATATATGTATATGTATTTATTGAGACATGTTGATTATATTGAAACATTTTATGATTTTCATCTATTGACTTTTGACTATGATTCACTATACAGTTTGGATGGGTATCTTTATGAGATGATGCATACTGTGAGTTTTAGTGATTTTTCATATTTTGTAAAATACCTTACAAAGGTTATTATTGATAATGATAATTGAATTAGTTTGACATGTTATTTATTTATAAATCATAATTGAGATTTTAGAGTTTATCATATCACTCATTGTTGCATCATATTCTATCAAAATGCATAACATATGATTGTATATCTCTTATTAGGTTGAAACTGCATAAACTAATGCTTTTGATGATGAAATTAACTACATAAGTGCTAGCTTGCTGAGACATTGTAAATTGTTTGCAATGTCTTAGGTCTGAAGAGTTAGAATAGGGAAAAGGGAGTAGAAGATGGCGATAAAGATCTAAAGAGAACATGACAGGTATAACAAATATGTTTGCGATTATAGTAGATTTTATGGTGAAACTAACATACATTTGACTTAATGACTTTACTGCATTTACATGTGAGAATGTAAATTGAAACTATGGAGTCATGGTTGTGACTAGAGTGGTATTGGGGAGTTTGATTTTAGTTCTAGTCTTTTGGAGCTACAAAAATATTTCTTTTTGTTTAAATTTAAATAGACATGTATATGGATGGATTTTTGGATGGAGATGGAGTCTCTATTATTTATTTTGAGTATATATTATGTTTATTAGGTTACTGCATTGCATGCATTAAATGTACGGGGTCCAAAATATAGGGGAGACTTTACTAGATTTTCTATAGGAATGTGATATTCATTCCTCTAAAAATCCTTGAATTATTTTTATAAAAGAAAAAAAAATGACACTCGGGATTTTTAAGGACTTCTCCTGAAACTTGATTTCCAATGTTTGGTTTCCAAATAGTTTTTCAAATTCGGGGCCCCACAATTACAAAAGATTTTATGAAAAAGTCTTGTAAAAACCTGGGATGTGACAATTGGTATCAGAGCCTATTCCCTTCGTGATGGTAGGCTAGCTACTCGTGGTCCTTGAGGACATGGGTTCCTTGAGTGGGGATGAGGAGGCTTAGCGGTGCCGGACCTCAGCAGTTCCAGTTGAAAATAGACCGATGTTGGGGGGGTAATGATGTCCAGGGGTGACTCTGAGAGTTATTTCCACATCACCTGGGGCGTGGGAGTAGTACTAGTCATGTGAGTTATGAGCAACTCTTTTAGAGCCCAGTCACTCCTTTCACAGCCATTCATACATGTCCAAAAGTCATGTATAGTCAATCAAGTGAAAATGAATCGTCTAAACACGAACAACTCAAATGAGTAATGTTGATGAATGAAAAAAAAATGGATGCAACACATGAGGGTTGGCAAGTTCTAGGAAGATAATAGATTTTTATCTTGGTATTAGTAAGAGTACTACTCTTACAATATTAGTATTGTTCTTAGATTTAGGAACAATGGTATGAGAGTATAAAATTAGTATATTTAAATAGAAACTTTGTAAGTTGATAAATCTATTTGCATGGGCGACCTTTGAGGATCCAAGTTCAATTTTGATGATGTGTATAAACCTTTGAGGATTATGATAATTATTGCATAATGATATTTTGATTATAAAGAAAAGATAGCAAGAAATAGTCATAATGAAAGAGAACTTGAGGAGATTAAGAAAATTTCAACATTTTTCTGTACACGTAGTGGATACATTCGACGAATTAAATTATAGTATTATGAAGATCAGCAATAGTTTGACCTACTTAGGTAAATAAATTATTGATCAAAAAGATGGAAACGAGTTATTCCTGACATAAAAAGAAATACTGATAGCCTTCATCATTGAGGAGGAAATGCCTGTTTAACGATTCTTGAGAGTTCTAGTTATGGTTTGGAGGCACATAATTCTTAAAGGATATGACAACTATTTTATAAGGATGATTACTAATTGATGAGGAAGAGTAGTAGAGGAGTGGAAAATTGAAGCATGAATATAGAAAACTTGGTAGTTCAAGTTCTAACTTGGATAGTGTGCATAAAGTTTTGAAAAGGCTTAACAACTACGATGATGACAATAATATGAGAATAAAAATGAAGGATCAGAAATGATTACAATTAATGAGAACTTGATAAAGTTGGAGAAGTATTGTATTGACCTAAGCTTGAAAATGGATTTATTTGATTGAAAAATTGTAGTATGGTGAAAATCAATGAAAATTTTATGAATTAAGTCCTAGTGTCCTTATGGATGAATTTTCTGAGCTATGAGATGAAAATTAATGAGTTCTTATGCATACAAAAATAATGATGGTCAGATATTAGTGAGACGTAGATGTTTATGAATCATTGTGACGGTTTTAATTATGATTTGAAATGCATATTGCCTAGAAGGCATGACAGCTATTTTATACGAATAATTATTAAATTGTGATGAGCACGTGATGAATCAACTAGGGAGAAAGATAGTTGAAGTGAATGGAGTAAGATGAGATTGATTATAATTGATTTACATTCAACACTAATAGTGATGATATTGTGGTTTCCAATGACTAAGGAAGGTTATTATGAAAGATCAATGTCATTGGATGGAAATGGATAGAGTTGAAAGTGGTTTTGACTGATATGACAAAGAAATGACTCATTGGTGAAAGAAAAAGAAATGGTGGAAGTGAAGACACCAAAACGTGTAATGACGAGGATTCTAATAATGGTCATGTGAGAGGATGTGTCTTTCTATCTCTAAAACTTTTATCTAAAAGGCCTTTGGGAAGGCTGATAATGATCAGTATCTTTACCTGATGAGCAACTAGTGATATAGAGTTAGTTGGCCACTTTAAAGTAGAGAGATCACACAGTTCAATGGTATTTGAACTGGGCTACAAGCTGAAGCGGTGTGTTACTTGCAAGGACAAGTACTAGATAGTATGTCCTAAAGTAATTAGACTACCACAGTAGTGGCCACCATTACAACAATAATCCTTTAGATACTTGATTGTGGTGAGTCAGTACATTTCCTTAGAGACTATCCCAGAAGATATCGAGTTAGACAGATTGACATTGGGAGTAGGGCAGAGATAACCTCACATTAGCAAATGATGTGTTTCTTCCATTACTTGGAGGCAAGTACAAGCCTCGAATCGAGTAGTGAAAAAAATAAATAAATCTGATTGTTGGTGAGCAATGTTAGGATCCTCCTTGATCTAAGACCTAGTTATTCTTGCATTTTAAGTGTTGGTGCCCTGATGAATATACTTATATGTATATGTATATATATATAACAATCTTTGGGATTGGATGTTATGACACCAATGAAAGAGTTATTGAAATTTGTAAATATGTCCAGGGGCTATTGGTGAAAATAATGTGTGAGAGAATGGATGTTGCTTTTATCATACTCGATGTGATTGATTATAATATTATCTTTGAGATGGATTCTATTAATTGGAGATTGTTGATTTTTATGAGAAGAAGGTTACTTTGGCAGTGTAGTATTTTTTAGAGGGTGCTAAGTCTTTCTTGTTTGTGTGACAATGGAAGACAATGAGCAGCCATAGACTGAGCACATAGATGATAATGTGTGAGAATTCGAAGACGTTTTTTGTTTCCTGAAAAGCTTTTATCAATTTTTCCATAGGAGATTGATTTGATATTGATTTGACACCAAGTATAGTGCTATTTTCTAGAATGCCATATGAGATGACCCCAACAGAGCTAGCAAAGTTCCCACTATATGAACTTTTGACAAGAGTTTTAACAAGCCTAGTGGGTCTTCATAAAGTGTATTAGTCTTCTTCATGAGAAGAGAGATCTTTATTGCTATGCACTAATTGTCATTTGTTTGATAGTACATCATTAGAGAACCGATATTCTAAATTGTATATTGACAATTTATTTGATCAACTCAGGATGGTGCATGGTGTTTGTGGTGATTGATTTGAGGTGTAGTTATAACCAGCCTCGGATTTTAAGTATGATGTCCTCAAAATGATTTTTAGAACCTGTTATGATTGTTACAAATTTTGGAAGGTACCAATTCGTGAAATCAATACACTGGCATAATGTATAGATATGATGGGTTGAATCTTCAAATGTTATTTGGATGAGCCATGATTGTATTTATAGATAATATTGTTGTATACATCACAAACAGAGAAGAGCACAAGGAATCTTTGTGCATTAATTCAAAACGTTTAAGGACTCATCATTAGTTGCAAACATCTATAGCATGAGTTATGGTCAGAGGAAGTGAATTTCCTTTGTTGCAATACCTTAAATGATAAAGAGGTAGCTTATTGGGACTGTGATGGGCTACGATTAGCCAAATTGGTGACTGAAGTTCATAGTTTCCTTAGTCTTGTGAACCGTTATCGCCGAATACTTGAGTTCACCAAGATATCATGATATAAATGCAATTTTCTTTTATATTACATATGTAAGTTTGAGTTTTCACTAAATGAGGAATATGATAGTAATGTATAATATTATATGAGATTATTCTCTTACGGGCAATCAAAATTTGAATTACGATCTATATTTGTTAGTCGTTGATGAGGGTGGGTGCGAGAGGCACTGGCATGCTTCTAGGTGGCATGCTTCTAGGTACTTACAATATGATCATGTTGTGGATTAGTTTTGATTAGCATATGATTGCCTGTTGGTGAGCCAGTATGATTTGGTTTTGATGGGCATAGAATGTTTGTTAGTGAGTTGGTATGCTCTGGCTTTAACCGCATATGATTATCTGTTGTGAGTTGTATGCTCTGGTTTTGATTTGGCAGATGGTTATCTATTGATGAGCTAATGCACTTTGGTATAGACTTGGCATAGATTTACTAATATATGAGTTGAGATGCATTGATTTTTATTGATATGGCTATTTTACCAATACTAAAGTTCTCCACAAATAATTAACTCCTAATAGGAGTTTGGGTTATGTTAAATGCATTATATATGGTTATGACGCATTCTAACCATAATATGAGTTAGTCATTTTAGAAGAATTGAAATTACATTGGTTATATATATGAGTTACTAATTGAGGGAATGATATGGCAGGGAATTGTTATTGATGTAGACTCTAAAAAAACTTTTTGGTATGATCGTGGATCTTAGGATATGAGGATGTTTTGGAATTATTTGAAGAATAATGAATTTTGAGGATGAAATTCCTGTAAGGATGGAAGAATGTAACATTTCAAAAAAGAAAAAGAAAAAAGAAATATGCCTTAAACAGGGGGTGTATTTGATACGGGCACCCCACCCCGTTTAAGTGAAACGTGAACAGACAACGAACGCTCATAGAGAAAACCTGATGAAGGGAGAGGAAAAGAAAGAAGAAGAGGAAGGAAGAGAAAGAAGAAAGAGGAGAAGGAGAAGGAGAAGGAGAAGAGGGAGGAAGAAGAAGGGAGAGAACTTGCACGCCGTCAAAACAAAGAAAAGTCGGTGAAGGTTTGCCGGTGATGTAGCCATCCCCACAGAGGATAATGGCTTGGATCGATGATATGAGATAATCATTATGTTCAACATGACACAACGACCAAAACCCAAGGTGATTGGGGAATCCAACGAGATCTAGATCATCGATCGAGGAGGAGAGGGTGTGCGACAAGCTCAGAAATGCTATAGGTGGAAGTGATGACCAATCCAGCTCATCCAACGGTGGAAAATGCATGGAAACACTCCCAATAAGTAAGATCTACAAAACCCAACTCTTGAATTTTGATTTTGGGCTAAATCTGTGCAATTTTATGCTAGATCTAAATTTAAGGATGATCTTGTCATCCATTTTCTGATCTAAGCTTAAGGATAGGTAATTACAGAGCTAATTAGCTTAGATCACACAAAATTTGGAGATCTAGGCTAGAAACCGATTGGACAATCTAAGCCGTCCGATCGGGTACTGTTTGCATAGTAACTTCTTGACGTTCGATCAATGATCAGATGACAAGGATGTGTCCTAAAACATTGAATTAACTAATATACGACAAAAATTAAAAGATCTAGTTGAAAATTGATGAATAATTTGGACGTCTAGTTGCATAGTAAAAGAACAGGGACTTAGTAATGGCTAATCTGTGATTAGATGCCACCATTGTATCCCTAAACTCAAATTACCATAGGCTAAGTAAAAAATTCCCTTATCCATTTGCAAAAATGTTAAATAACATGTTGAGATCAAGATTTGAACACTTATAGTCATCAAATTAAGAATCTATAGAATGAACAACATATCAAGGGTGATCTGACACTGATCCTCACATATAAATCAATGGCTAGTTATTGAGGAATGATATATTAGAACCCTAATAGCCTTAGATGATCCATGATGCAGAAAATGGACCAACAACCATAGTAATTGCATCATACAGTGAGGAGTGATGGATTACATGGAACCTAGTAGTTCCATTACTAAAAGATTATATGGATTGCTTGATTGGGTTTAGAATAGATTCCTTTAGTAATTGTTAATATAACTTGATATTAATAAGGAATCTGAAATGTCGACGGGTTGATCGATGAATTGATAAGAAGGATATAACTAAACCGAGGAGCATGATAAGGGAGGTAAGTAGTTTTAACATCGATATACTTTTGTAAAGCATGAAAACCATTGATTTTCGCTCTCCCATGTTTGAAAAGGCTTAAGATTTGGAGTTTTGAAAATTTTGAATTGTGTAGTCAACATAATTGTATGTCATAAAATTTATTGGTTTGGAATGCCATGTTTACTTTACTATCAAATTGGAAAAATCTATGCACGAAAATATATTTGAAAATACATGGACTTCATAAATTAGAAATGATGAGGAATACAAATTCCTCAACTCAACCCTTGTGAGGGATGCTTTTACGTGACTATACGATATCATGAGATCTGAATTACATGATTTCAACAATACATGAAATTATATGGTTTTACCAGTTATATCGGCATGTGATGATGCCTAGTATTATTATGTTATGATGGACATATTGAGACTGGTGGACTTTGTGCTAGGAAGATTGAGGACTAATCATCCTCTTTCTTCTGAAATTGTATATGTGTGGTGGATGCCTAGCCGGAGGGGTCGAATTCAACCTCATGTCATCATGGACAAGTCATGGCTAGTGTACCGTATTTTCCATGATCATGGTGCAGGAGAATCTATCTGCTTGGTATCAGTGTGATAGCCGCAGACTGGATTGGTTCTTGTCTGTCGCACAGAGGTTCCATTATTTTTAGGTTCATATGTATATTGTGCGATAGCGTAGGTGCGGGGCACCTTGGTATTTCAGGTCTATAATGAGTACTCATGACCAACGACAGGTGTTTAGATTTAGAGTATCTCTACACTCATGAGACCTGGAGGAGGTTCTAATGTATATATATATATATGTATATGTATATGTATTTATTGAGACATGTTGATTATATTGAAGCATTTTATGGTTTTAATGCTTTTCATCTATTGACTTTTGACTATGATTCACTATACAAGTTTGGATGTGTATCTTTACGAGATGATGCATACTGTGAGTTTTAGTGATCTTTCATATTTTGTAAAATACCCTACAAAGGTTATTATTGACATTGATAATTGAATTGGTTTGACATGGTATTTATTTATAAATCATAATTGAGATTTCAGAGTTTATCATATCACTCATTGTTGCATCATATTCTATCAAAATGTATAACATGTGATTGTATATCTCTTATTGGATTAAAACTGCATAAACTCATGCTTTTGATGATGAAAATACCTACACAAGCACAAGCTTGTTGAGACATTGTAAATTGTTTACAATGTCTCAGGTTTGAAGAATTAGAATAGGACAAAGGGAGTAGAAGATGGCGATAAAGATCTAAAGAGAACATGACAGGTATAACAAACATGTTTGCAATTATAGTAAATTTTTTGGTGAAACTGACATAAATTTGACTTAATGACTTTACTACATTTACATGTGGGAATGTAAATTTAAACTATGGAGTTATGGTTGTGACTGGAGTGGTATTGGGAGTTTGATTTTAGTCCTAACCTTTCGGTGCTACAAAAATGTTTCTTTTTATTTAAATTTAAATAGACATGTGTGTGGATGGATTTTTGGAGGGAGATGGAGTCTCTGTTATTTATTTTGAGTATATATTATGTTTATTAGGTTATCATATTGCATGCGTTAAATGCACAGGGTCCAAAATATAGGGGAGACTCTATTGGATTTTCTATAGGAATGTGATATTCATTCATCTAAAAATCCTTGGATTGTTTTTATAAAAGAAAAAAAAAATGACGCTAGGGATTTTTAAGGACTTCTCCTGAAATTTGATTTCCAAATAGTTTTTCAAATTCAGGGTGCCACAATTATAAATTTTTTTTATGAAAAAGTGTTGTAAAAACCCAAGATGTCACGCATGTACATGTTAGTGGCCATAGACTTTATTTCTAAATGGATTGAGGCTAGCCCATGTGGGCATAATGATCACAAAATAGTTGTCAAATTCTTAACTTTTTTTTTTTTTTTTTCTTCTAGTTTGGGGTCCCTTGAGCCATTATAAGTGATAAAGATATACATTTTTCATCAAGCAATTTGAAGCACTCATGATAAATATAATATTATACATAAAGTTGCTGTGCCATATCATCCACAAATAAATGGACAAGTTGAAGTATCTAATTGGGCCATAAAACAAATTCTATAAGAGACTATAAATCTGGATTATAAGGATTGGTCTCTTTGACTGATGAATGAACTCTAGGCTTACAGGACTGCACATCGAACCCTAATTAGTATGTCTCCCTATCTTAGCGTATGAAGTATGGCTTGCCATTTGCCGATGAAATTGGAACAAAGAGCCTACTTTCAAGTCAGCTTATATATCTATGGACTAGTCCAAATATAGTAAAAGAAGTTTTTCCATATGGAACCGTCGAGTTTGAAGATGCTAGGACTACCCATACTTTTAAAGTGAATGGTCAATGTTTAAAGCCTTTCCTAGAATATGAGAATCTAGAAGTTGAGTTCACAGCTTTGGAGGATCCTATTTATAAGCATTGAGTGGATCGATCCATCATCTTTTGTATTTTTTTCATTATTTACTACATCTCCCATATTCATTTTATGTCCTACTTTTTAAACATTAAGGACAATGTTTTTTTCAAGTTGGGGGTGTAGAATTCTAGAAAATTCTAGTTTTGTTAGTTTTTTCTAATTTGCAAAAAAATTGAAATTTTTTGGAAGTTTTTAGGTCAATTCCTACACTATGATGAGAATTGGATTTTCTAAACTATAGTCTAGATAATTTTAGCTTATTAGAATTGAATATTAATTCATCATTTTACTTATTTTCTAAAGTATTCCATAAAAGTAAAGTCTTAGATCGCATCTATACATGCAATTCTATATACATAGTCTAAATTGATAAGTAATTATAACTGAGAGATCCTGAAGAAATTAGTGGAGACCTATAACCTAAGTGAGTTTTAGATCCACTCATTGTTTTTGAGAGGTTATAGATGTTCCTAATTTTCCTTAGCATGCATAAAGTAAAATTTGATCCCATTAATTTCTAAATTTGGCTAATTACTTGAATTATTAGAGTATTGCCTTTAACATTCTAGAAGTTCATTGAATCTAATGGATTATATGAATCTTAGAAAAGGATTTAGGTCATCCTTGTTGTTAACTTAGATATATAAAGCCTACCTAAAAATATTTTTACCACTAGTTAGCCAATTTGAACCTTTTCTTTTGTCCCCCATATTATCCTTTACCCATATCAACCTAGTATAATATATTCATTACCTTTTTTTTTTTGAAAGATTAGTTAGAGATGAACAAAGCTATACCTTTTAGTTGCAATAAAAGTAGAAAAGTCAATATCAAGAAAATAAATGTTCTTTAAAGAGATTCAAAAGTGTTGAAAAGAAAGAAAAAGTGTTGATAAAAAAAAAGAAAAAGAAGTTTAAAGAATGCAAAAAAAGTGGAAAAAGAAATATTCACATAAGGAAAACAAAGTAAAGAAGAATTATCAACTTTAGAAGACCATTACTTAATCTTGAAGAATTTTGAGTACCCTTTATACCATTTCTTTTGTACCTTGTCAGGCCTATGTTTCGTCCTAGTTAAAGACCTATTGATTTAAGGGTGAATATAATCTTGATAAGAATATTAAAAGATAGGATTTAAAAAATAGTATTTCTAACTATTCAATGGTAATAACATCTTATCCTTTCTAAAGGAATAAAAAATAAATTACTTAGTAACTCTAGTTTTTTATGAATATATGTGAGATAAATTTGTTTTTACTAACTCTGCTCATATATTTAAAAAAGATATATGATTTGAACCATTAATCTGAGAGATTCTATTTCTGAGTGTATGTCATTGGTGAGGATTGAGGTCAAAACATATTCTAGATGGGGTTCAAAAGTTAGAATTCTACTTAGAGATAAAGATTATTCTATATGTAGACTGTACACTCATATACTCACTCTATGATCTAAGCGTAAATGGAACATATTTAGCATATGGCTAGGGTTTTGAATTCTTCATTCATTTTTTATTAGTATGATAAAGTTGATAGATTTATTGAAGATAATTCTTTGAGAAAAAGTGAGAGCTGACTAGAAAATAATTTTTTGGAATTTTGTAAATTGGGTTTTTGCATGTTTTACTCCGGAGTAGTAAATGCTAGTTGGGGGTGTGTTACATGTTTAATTTTGACCAAAATACACTAAATTTAGCATTAACTTAGATCATCTAACTAATCAATTTTATAATTTTTAGATAAAATATGAATTTTTGCTTCAATTGATCATCCAACCATTGATTTGTAAAATTTAACGATTAGATAATCATCAGAGCTAATTAGATGGGTAATGTAAGGTTTAGATGATTCTAATTTATTCTTATATTTTGCAGATTAACTAAAATAAGCTTGGATGGCTCATATCAAAATTAACGATGCTAGATCATCCTAAGGAAGAAAAAGGCAAGATGAGATGATTTCCTAGAAAAAGAATGGGTTCTAATTGGAGAAAAGGAAATCATGGAGAAGTTGGTAGGTGTTTCGAAGGTGGATACTTTTTAATCGTAGCTCAAAGGAAAGTGGGGAAATGAAATTAAAAGGCAAGGAGCTTTAAAAGGATGACTTCAGAGGGAGAGAAAGTAGCATGCTGAAGAAGGAAAACCTGAATTGGGCAACAATAAGGAAGACTTATAACACCCTTCTCTTTCTCGCATCAAACTGTTACTCCCTTCTCTTTCTCACCCATCTGTTCCCAGATCCGTCTTTCAACTACCCCGATTCCTCTCTCTCTCTCTCTCTCTCTCTCTCTCTCTCTCTCTCTCTCTCTCTCTCTCTCTCTCTCTCTCTCTCTCTCTCTCTCTCTCTCTCTCTCTCTCTCTCTCTCTCTCTCTCTCTCTCTCTCTCTCTCTCTCTCTCTCTCTCTCTCTCTCTCTCTCTCTCTCTCTTTGCATTGCAACATCCCACATCTCTACGGCACTGTTCCCTTTCTCTCCTGCTATTAGTTGATGAAGCCTTTCTATCCCGCTAGCCTAGACCCTTACCCACCTTCTTCTTTCTCTCCTTTGGTTTGACAACCCAGCACCATTCCTGCCTCACCCTCTTCTCTATTTCTTGCTCCTATCCCCTTCCTAGACCTCTCACTCGGGAGCTCTTGATCGAAGGAGAGGAAGCTAATCACCAGTGAAGATACAACGAGGAGAACTAGAACTGCAACCATCATTCTCTATCTATCCTAAGTTCAAGTTTTCCTTCTTTCTCTATGCTTTGTTATCTCATCCATAGTTCCTAGTTTGCTTCAATTTTCATTGGACCACCATCCCAACCATCTCATTTGTCAGATATTCCACCTATTCATCATTGATTATTTCACCTGTCTCATTTCGTATTCAATTTTTCGTCATTCTCAACCTTTTAGTTGTTAGTTTCCCATTGTCCCTCTCACTGTTCCACTTTGTTCATTTATCTTCCTTGTTTACATTTGTTTTCATCCTCATCCTTAATTTCTGTTTCCCTTGAAGTTTACTATTTCTTTTCATCGTTCTCTAGTTTTTCATTGTTAGTTTTCCCTATGTGTTTCCCATTGTTTTTTGTTTTTTTGTTTTCTCTCTGATTCCTTTCATCTTTGCAAGTTTGCTTTGTTAAAAAAAAAAAAACCAACTTGGGTTTTACTTTAGAATCCATATTTATCTCTTCATTTCAATGTTCAAACAACACATGGAACTATTCAAAACCTCTCTCTGCATTTTACGATTTTTTCCTCTAGGGGTTGAAGAAGAAGAAGCTTTTCCAAAATGTTTAAAATTACCCTTTAGCCTTTAATTCTAATTCCATTCATATCCCATTTTCGTCCTTTTCCTTAATTTGTCTTATTCCTATCCCTATTTTATCTTGTTCTCACATTAATTCCAGGAATCAGGAAATCTAACCCTGTTGATTAAGGCTTAACCTAATCAATGATTTAGCTCTAACAAACAGGATCTCTTTATATCTTGATCTATTTTTCATCAAATTTTCAATTAATATTTATATCTTGTTTTTAAGACAACTCGTGGCTTATCCATAGCCCTGATCTTCAATATCAAATTAAAAAATTCAATCTAAGTTGTCTAAAACCCAAATCTTTCCTTAGTCTAGATCATTAAAATTTTAGAGAATTTGTCTAATCCAGCCATTAGATCCTTCATCAAAAGTATCAATGAGAGATTGATGAAATTCAATTGACTTTTATACATTATATTTGAATAAATTTTCAATAATCGAGCTAGGGAAGAGAATTTTATTTGTTTTTAGGTAAGTTTTTATATTTTTGAACTTGGATTGGTGTAATTTTCATTAGTTGAATAGATTTGAGTTTAGAATTCATTTTATTTAATTTTTTCTATTTTTTTCAATTAGTGGTTAGTTAAATTTTATTTAAAGTCCATTTTTTTAAAGTCAAGTCTCGTGGGATTGCCTAGTACTTGTATCAGTTGTAATACAATAGCCTATGCACTTGCTGTAAACAATCAATAATTTTTTTTAACATCTAAATATCCCATATCTAGAGCTAGTAAAATGGATATTCATTTATCCATTTAAAATCTACGGATATGGGTCAAATAAATTCGATTTGTGCATAAAAATGGATCAAATCAACACGATATGTTAAATTCGCGATCGTCATGGATATATGCAAGAATATCCATTTAAAAAGGAATTTTGAGAAATATATTAGAAAATGATAAAAACCATAGATGTTGACTTTTTTGAAGATCTAAATCATAATTTTGTTTTTCATTCTTAATATAGGTGATCTATGAAAAATCTTTACATTTGAATGAAAAGAAAGGACTAGTGACTCTAATTTTCAACTTATATTACTAAAGCTGTAAGAATTCATGTAACATAAGAAATATTGTAATTCTATTATAATTATAAAAAAATGTTTTTTTTTTACCATTTATCGAATTACTTAAGACTAAGTGATAGATGCTCACCATGATATCAAGCAACAAGTTGGTTCTATTGACTAGTTGGAAAAGCCAGGAAGTTGCAAATTGTATGAATTATATAAGTTTGAAAGAAAAGATAGGATGGTGGGATTGCTATGTCTAGGTTGTTTAGAACCTAAGTAGCTAATAGATGGATGATATCTAATCAGGCATATAAGTAGTTAGATATTATGCAATGAAATTGAACATTCACTTAGCATTATTTACCATTAATTAGATATGCCTTGATGGGATAATAAACCATTGATGGAACTTGGGTAGTTAATGTATAATATAACCATAGCTAGCCTAGGTAACAAAACATAAGTAAAGAGGAGTTTTATAGAATATAATAGACTAGAGTTAGTAGAAGTTTATGTCATTAAGTGACATCATATATGATAAACATAGTGAATTGATATTAATGAAAGCTTATGTCATTAAGTAACATCACGTAGGAATAAGCATAGTTGAAAGATTTGAATTATAAGTTAGTAAACAACATAATAGTCAAGGGCTTAAAGGACCATACATTTGGGAGGAATGGAGCATGAAATGCATAGCCACCATGCATGGAGAAGGACCGACACAAGGAAGGGCTTCCTATGCATGAAGCGAGATAGCCATTGAGCATGATGAACTCCATGTGATGTCTAAGAGGTAGAGTATAAGAGAGACGAAAGTGGGCTTCTCCTAGTCTTCATATTCCATAGGTATAGCCTAGGAAGGCAAGAAACCACCTAAGGATGAGAGGAGAATGAGGGAAGAGAGGGTAAACTAGGAAGGGAGAAGGAAAAACTAGTTGAGGAAGAAGAGGAGGAAAGTGGAGGAAGAAAAAG
This sequence comes from Warburgia ugandensis, assembly GCA_035236585.1. Lineage (NCBI taxonomy): Eukaryota > Viridiplantae > Streptophyta > Magnoliopsida > Canellales > Canellaceae > Warburgia > Warburgia ugandensis. Next base: position 23,184,158 of record CP141130.1, on the reverse strand, counting down.
GAGAAGTTGCATGGTGGAAGGAAGGTTGTGTTGACAAGCCATAAAGCATGGAAAATCTGATATTTGGAGGCTAAAACTTCATCAACTTGAATCTTCTTGACCAGGTAACACTAGAAAAATCCATAAAAAGATCAATCCATAGTTTCTATAGATACTCAAAGAAAAATGTGTTTTTTGAATGGATTCAAGGATCATGCATGTAAATCTAAATGGTACTTATAAATGCTTATGATGTGCTAAAATGCTATGTTTGGTTCTTTACTTTGAAGCATGATTTTAGCTTGATTAGCTTGATCTCTCTTGTATCATGACTTGATGAGTAAATGCCAACTTCAAATGGTGAAGCTAGCTGCAAAAATCACAGCACAATTAGCTTGAAAATGACACCATTTTCAAGCATGAAAATGGTGCCATTTTTTATCCTACATTTGTGTGAAATGCCTACGGTGTAAAGCATGTTATAACAATGTTATTTGGGCTTCTGTTAGTATGTAATCTTGGAATTTTCATCTCACAAATGATATGAAATATTGAATTATAGCTATTATGCCTGATTGGACAATTATCATCTCACTTGATCTTGAACTTGTATAAAAGCATGATCATGAATACCTAGCACTTTGTCTAGTGGTTAATAGATCCATCACTTGAGAACTCATTAAAACCATGTTCTCAAGTTAGTTATGGCTATGTTATTAGAAAATCCATGAAATGAAATGCATAGAAAAGCCTTGAAATGAAATGCATTCAAAAGAAGTGTATAGAAATTCCATTAAAAAGGGGTACATTTAGGATGCCCCACTTATAGACAAGGAAATGTGAAAATACAGTATGTATTGTTCTCATTGGCATGGATATTTAAGTGCCTTCATTTTAAGGATGAAAGGGTTCTGAAATGGATCTCATATGATTTGAAAGGCATGAATGTGAGTAGTCTCATCTTTTGTTTGTTTTGATTTTCTTATTCAGTAATGGTTGACCTGGCATTTGTATGTCCTTAGCTTACGAGGCAATTGTAAGTTCCAAGTCACTATGCTAGGAGGTATAGATTTTCTCACGACCTTTGACTTGATACCAGCCCTTTTGTAGGGCATAATATAACATTAGTAGGTTTCATAGAGCTGGTCCTAAGATAAATGGGTACTCTCATGAGGGTCCTCTTGAAAGTAGACCATGTGTTATCTACAGCCTTCGCGGTTGTAGCAGAAGTTGCTTGCGGTTGCGGTAACCTCATTATGTTGCATATGTGTCTAGATAGATATGATATGATATGATATAAAGGCCATGGGCTGATATATCAGTCATTCTTGAGAGTTAGATTGGAGCTTGTGGTAAGATGGTTATGCCACTCAGTAAGAATCTGTACTTATTTTGGTTGTCGACTAATGAGTTGAGCCAATGTACACAAATATGATAGAGAACATGGAGCTTGTAAGAGTATGCCCTAATCTGTTACATTGATTTTATGTGACACATATGATGATGATTTACCTATCAATAGAATTTTCCCTCATTACAGTTTGAACATGTTGGTTTTATTGAGTATTTGCATTCATAATCAGGCATAAGCTTTACTTACTATTAAATATGAAAGAACCCGATGATATGTGTACTCTTAAATGTTATATATTCTCATGATGATAACTTGTTAAATAGATTCCATTAAAAATGCAATTGCTAGTCTTATTACACCACACATATACAAATATATATCAACTAGTTGGTATATATGTACTTCTTTGCTGTGTTTTGCAATTGGCCTTGTTAAGGTTTTTCCTATTGAGCGGTTGTGCTCACCCTCCACCAACACTTTTTGGTGAAAGTTCAGGTGGGCTAAGTGCTAAGGAGATAGGGAAGGCAAAGGAGACATCCACTTGATTGTGGTGTAGGTTTAAGTGGATAGGGTTGTTTAGCTAGTTTTGAATTCTAGTAGACTTTACGGATTACATAGAATTGAAGTTGACATTGGACTATGATGGTTATACTTGGATTGTTAAGATGGATTTTATCATAGTATGTTTAGTTGTGAACACTAGATCAAGGCATGTTCTTCAATTCCGAATATGTTTATGCTTTGTAAATTACTTGACCATGTGTGGAGGTTTGAAGAGCGGCCTCTGACATGGAGTAAGGACTTATGAAAAATACCTGTATATATTATGGGTTTCCAACACTTCATTTGCATATATTTTTAATAGAAATTCCATTGCATTACTCATTAATTTCAAAAATAATTTTGAAAAAGGGGATGTCATAATCTACTACTCTTCAAAATTGGTACGTAGCCTATCTAAGGTATTCTAAACAAGAATGATGCTAAGATCTTTCAAAAGAAGTTAACATCTCTAATTCTACATGACTTATGCAAGATGGACGAATAATCTACAAACTCGTGATCTACACCTAGATGAAATACAGAATGGGGATTTTATTTGAGTCAGTGTAGATGCAGATAAAAAACTCCAATCCATATTACTGTTACTATCAATATTCAAATGCAACTACAAGTCATTACTTCTCAAAACAAGTTACTTTTTCCTTTTTTTTGCTCAATTAAGTATTAAAAAAAAACAAGAGTTCCATTGAGAGTAGACACTTATAAGCATCCTAAGAAGTAGTAGCTGGCTGCTTTCACTCATAGTCATTGTATAAAGTAGATCAAAGCATTCATCATGTTTGGAATGACTTAGATAGGCTAAAAATCAAATTTCATAACCATCGATTACCTTCAACCTATGTTTCTTTGGGTTAAAAATCAAGACCATCTATTTTTATTTAATTTTTTAAAGACCTAAAATAAATGGCTAGGATGGTCCACATGCATTGATTTTAGGTCAGTTAATTTCTGTATGGTTATATATGGAACGACTCAGATCTTCCAAAAAAATGCTCCAGACCCCTTGTCTACTTCTTCGACACTAAGGAGCATCTACTCCTATAAGGACTTAGATTTAAAAAAAGACATAACTTGGGTTTTCAAATGAAATTTTACTAATCATTGCTTTAGACAAAAATATGTTTCCTTGATCGTTGGTTTTTTTCTTTTCAAAAAAGAAAAGAATTGCATAATACTATCCAATGCAGCCTCACACACCTCACAATTTTTGGGCTTGAAAGCTTGGCAAGGACTTGCAACACTAGTGTGGTGTTACACCAATTTGAAAGTGATATATACTAATTAATCCTTGGAAGCTCTTTTGGTGCTTGGATGGATGACAATTTGGGGTAGCTAAAGTTGCGCCTGCATTTATGGTGATCTAGATCATTCTTTAGGTATGCTCTTAGAGGTGCCACTTCCTAATTAAAAGTCTCATGCTTCACATAGTCTAAAAGCATTAATTGCTCTTAATTTTTATTTCGCTTATCTTCTAAACTTAAATCCATCCAAGTTATAACTTGGAACAATAATCATTAGTGAGAATCATCCAATGGAGTAGTATATGGGAAATTAAATGGCCAATCTAAGTGTCACCTAAGATATGAATATTGCATTAGGCACGATGTGTTGTAATTCTATGTAATTTATTTTGACCATTGGGAAGGATTTAAGTACATAATAGTTTGATCTATGAATTTGGGTACAATTGATGTGGACTTTAGAATCAATACTATCAAACAAGATAATGGCTAATTCATGCATGTTTAGCTATTGTGAAAAGACTCTTCAAGGAGTTTAATCAATTTGACTTATCATAGAAAGCTTGATTGTTTTGAATGAATGTTATTAAAGCATATAAGAGCACATTGGCTTAAGTACTACAAGTATATGGTAGTCTGATACAAGATATGATTTTGCAATAATAGATTTAAGGTAAGCAATTAATCCAAGAGGAGAATAATAGATAGTTTTATCAGAACTAGTAGGTGTCTTCAATAACTTTGCATTGTGGGCTTTAAGACTCAGGATGAATTGAGTCATTGATAGCATGTCTTTTTGCCCAAGAGGTGACCTCGGAAATTTGTGAAATCTTGAGAGGCAATTTAAGAAATAATTACCCATATGAGAATATGTTATAAGAATAATTTTGATTGGTGGGTTATGATGACCACTTGATTTTATTTAGTGGATTGTGAGGAACTCCTTACTAAAGAAATGATGAGATTTTTGTAGAAAGCTCAATCTAGAAGCTAGACTCCATTGATTCCTTCGAATATGCCCCATTTTGAAAAGGCTTCATTTGGGAGCTATACTTCTTGGATTAGCTAGAATGCCTTTAGTAGACTAACCAATAATGTGAAATTTAGGATTTTTTTTTTTAACACTCTTAAGAAGAAAGCTGGTGGATATAACATCTAGAAAAATGGCCTTAAAGACCTTTATATATATAAGTAATAGTAGTAGACCTACCTTGTGTTGTTAACCAGGTTTCAAGGAAAAAACAAGCTATTCTGATCAACTAATTATATTGAAACTTTATTATTATTTTCGTTTCTATGGTGTCTATTGTAGGACCTATTGTATTAAGGATGACTTACATATTGGTGAGTCTACATATATGCCAATTATGGATTGTAGTGTATATAAGCGTATCATTTATGGATTCACCCATTCTGGGTGTGGATGTTTAGCTGTCCCTACGAAGCCAAGGTTGTTTTCTAAAGCACTCAATGAATTACCATGGGATCAAGTTTGGATGCCTCCTATAGAGCACGACCATTAGTAAAAATGTCCAATTTAAGTACAATTATCTCCTTAAGAGAAGTGCATGTTATATTTCTTCTCTTGGGGGCAGGAGTTCATGACTCATTTCACTCGTTGCCCTGATATTTTCTTAAATTGTAGATAATAGAGAATGTTCACAACTCTATTTACTTTTTCTGATGCATAAATATTGTTGAATTTATTATGAATATGGTTTAAAAGGGTTGTTTTATTCCTATTATCTCTCGTTGTTACAAGTCTAGGCTTATCCAAGTAGAAAGCTTTGGCTAAATGGACATAACTGTTGAAGCCGCATAAAAGATTGGGCCCTTCATTGAAGAGACATCCTAACATGTTTGAGCTCGTCTTACTAGGCATCCATCATAATTTAGTGAGAGGTGGTTTCATGAGGCTTATTGCTCGAATTACTTGTCTTGCTAAAAAGGAAAATTTTACTTTTTAATGGTTATTTTGTTTTGCCTTGTTGTTTTTAATTTAAAAACAAGTGAGGAAATCTTGTTTGGTTATTTTTAGCCTAAAATAGGAGGGGGAAAACCATAGTCGGTATCCTACATAAACAAGAAACTAGATCTATGTTAGTGGAAAACTAGAACTATTCCACACGATTAAGGTACAAGATCTATGGAAATTAGCAATTAGAATTGATATTGTACATAAGAAAGAAATTAGATCGATGTGAATCTACTCACCTGAACTTATTTTTATCCAAATTCAACTCCTCACTAATCAAGCAGACTTTGGAATATTCAAGACCAAGTAAGGCTCCCTAAGGCACCCAAGTCATACTCAAAACACTAATTTATTCTCTCCTTTCTCTCTCTTTTTAGTTGTAGAGCTGTTCTATGGAGATTTCTCTCTTCTTGTCATATTTGAAGACTCCAAATAATGTATTGATTGATTGCCTAATATTTCTCTCTTCTTGTTATCTTTCAAGACTTAGAATAATATTATATTGATCGATTGACCTCTACTCGTGATTGCTTAGTTGATATATATATATATATATATATATATATATATATATATATATATTGCATGTTTATTTGAGAAAATAATTGTAAAGCATTCACTTGGAGACTAAAATATGAACTAATTATGCTTGTGCAAACTAATTGACATATAGATTGACTTTGGCTTGGTCGAATACCAGAGGTAGAGCTGCCATATTCTTCCATAATTTGCGAGCTTTAATTATCTTCAAAAAGCTCATTTAGACGTGTGCATCTAAACTTCTAAAGTAAAGTTCATCGAATTTAGTTTTGTACATGAATTTTATTTTAGTTCTACTTGCACCTTTTCTCGACCAATATACCACATGGCTTTTTGCGGATTGATTTTATTGTATTTATTGCATCTATTCAAGGAAGACCAATGTAGGACATGCGGAATGAGGCAAGGGTTTTGATTCGCCAAACCTTTGGCTCGCAATGTTTCTTTACATCTTGAAAAGATTCATGTGCTAAATTTTGGAGAAGAAAGAGACACAAATGGGCCTTTGATGGTGTCCTACCTATTCTTTATTGGGTGCATCACCAGCCTCTAGAAAAATTTCTATAACAAAGGCCGTCATTCTTTATTTTGAAGGAGGAACTATCAATATTTTATTTGCATGACTTGGCTTTACTAATCAACTATCAATATTTCAATTGAGCACCTGGCTCTACTAATTATTCTCTCTCTTAAAATAATTGGAGGAATTCTTGAGAGTATTAGGGAGTACTTGTCAAATGAAAAGAAGAACAAGGAGCAGCCCCACTTATTTATTTATTTATTTCTTCGAATATCTAATCCGTTCATCTGATTTGGTCTCATTTAGATGGCCCATGTGTACCAAAAATTAGATAAAATGTAAAACTGATAAGAACTTCATTTTTGGACCTCATTTAGCTGAAATATGGACATTGTTCTAGGAGACAGATTGTTTTCTATTTAACTCCATCCATTTTCAAGCAAATGGACCAAAAACTAAAATTTTTAGAGGTTTTGATTTGATCTGATTTTTGGTACACAAGCCTTTAAACGAGCCAAACCAGATCAACATATTAGATCTTCAGAAAAACACAAAAATGTGTGGCTATTCCCATTTTTGTTTTGCCTGACTGGTGCTCCCTATCACTCCCGGTGGCACCCTGTGATGCCGCGAGTAATTGTTGGCACTTTTCTTTAGAGAGGTGTACTACCTTAAGGAGTGACGACAACGGCCATTTAGCTCATGTGGTCCCACTTTTTCCATGGAGGGTGCAACTTGGTCAATCCAAGCCCATTCATTTACGTAATTTCTCCATCTTCTAATTAATAACAACGATTCTAGCATGTTAAGAAATATCATTTCCCTTCAATACCCGAGAGCTACGGTTTACATACTCTGTACAAGTGAATGTCGACAGTCAGAGCCCAAAAGACATGTTTCTGGATGCTAAGAATCCACCCAGTTCTTGGGCTACGTGATGTGATAGATACCTTTCGGTCAATATTCAATGACCCACGTAACTCCTGACGTCGATGTGATAATGATATATGCAATTGGCAAGGTTGTGACCTTGCAGTCCATCTGGTCCTACTGCCTTGCAAGCATATAGGACAATAACGCCCGGACGGATCTATACCTCGAGGTCAACCTTTCGTCACGCATGACGACATTGGTCACTCGCGAATGAGCGGGCAATTCCTGGCCGATAATATCATTGATCCACACCTTTCAATTAACTTACCTAAACTTGGACATTTACTAGGGCTAAAGCCATGTAAAAAGTGTTCGATCAGCATCAAAGAAATGGCGTTCATCAAAACATAAATTCGTGGGTGCCAAATATGCCTTTTTAGAACGGAAGCCTTCGAGCACTTTGAGGCACAGGTTTAAGACATGAAAATAGTCTTTTGTAAAATGCTAGATGAGATTATATACTATTCACTCAATGTGGCATCTTGGCATGACTCTTGTACTGGTAGATATCCAACGTTAGAAAAGTTAGATAAATGATATGGATTAATGCATAGTGAGACTCGCTACATAAAAGTGGAGGAGTTGCAGACTCTTAGAGTGTTACTGCGCTCTATACGAGCATTGCTGTGCTGGACTCAGTTATTTTACGGGAATGAATCAGTTGGCCGTTTTTTATGGGTAACCCGAGCGCAATAGTTGAAAGGCCATAAGCATCGGATCAAGGTGTGGGGCCCTCAATAAGGCCTTAACGCGGGATGCCTGTTTAATTATACACATCAACATGCCAGCGACCTCAGCCGTTTATGTTTCTGAAGAGTGTCTTGAATTAGGCCGTCGGCAAGATGCATTGACGATTATTCAATAAAGAGATGACTGCTTCCCTACGATGAGGACAAGGGGAGTACTGAACTGAAACCACGATGTGCTTTTTGGCACATGCAGGTAAAGGAAAGGGATGCATAAAAAAGAGTCTATAGTACATAGTCATGTCTCAAACTTGTGGCCTTCAGATCACACGGCGACAATTCAACTCCGAAAAGAACTTCAATCCCATATGCATGTGTTATAGGAGTGCTGCAGTAAGGCTTAACATTGGTTGATCATAGTCTTCTAAGTTTCTGAAAAGACCAACCTCAGGGCAAGTTCCTCAAAGAAGATCACTTTGATAGGATAAGTTTCACTATTGGTTGATCTTCTTTATCTGAGTTTTCCGACTCCTGGATACCTAGGATCCTAAAAATCATGTTGACGTGATAATTTTAGTGTCAATAAAAATGATTTTTTGGTGGTTAAAAGTGTACTGCTGCTTTCAGAATGTTTTCAACCTTTTATGATGATCAAAAGTACTCTTTCTTAGTTCAATAGGCATGAATTTTGGGCGCATAGAGGGGTAGGTGTCAGACTCTATACATTGTGTTACTGCTTAGTAGAGTCCTGTATTTTTAGTCTGATTAGTTGCTGAGTTTTCACACCAAGCCATAAAGATGTTCACAAGAGCCGGGGCAAAAACAATGAGGGATTGGCTGAAGGAGTACTGAAAAAGGTGCTAACCATAGTGAAACTAATAAATGTCGGCCTTAAAGATCCGACAGTGCCGAGTGGCTCTCTTCAAGTGTCTATGAGGTTGAGAGGATCTCCTCACTCTCTCTTGCCAGCTTAGCGAGGGAACAGATAATAGAAAAAGCAAAAAGAATAAGTAAAAAGAAAAGCAAATCGTTTGTGGAAACAATTCGAGGACTTGACATAACAGGAAGATAATGAATTTACGGATGCAATGACCCACCTATAAAGTTGGAGAAGCCCGATAAACGGCTCGGATCAATCAAATGTGGTGTTCTGTGTTCCTATGAAGTTGGAAAACTCAGATAAACTGCTCGGACCAACCAAATGTGGTGTCGATATGTAAAAGTGGAGTGCCTCAGCAGCATTCCTCTTTACCAGTCCATTTCAGCTTTCATGTAAATTAGTATTAATTTTTACTCAAGAAAAAAATGTTTAACCACTTGTAGACATGCCTTTATACTTAAAGTCTGTATATTTGAATCTCTAGTCTTGTTATTTTTAGGTTTCTAGCCATTTATGGCAGTTGGCAGCAGACAACAAGGTGCCTTTCGTTATTATGCTTGGTTGGAGGTTCAAGGTGGCTATTGAGAGAATATTAAGTAAATTCAGGAATTAAGATAATAGGTTGGAAGTAGTCTACTTCATAATTCTTGATTGTGAAAAAAGAAAAAGAAAAAGAAAAAGAAAAAATGGGTTCTGTGGCAACACAATTTCCTTTTCTGAACGTAGTTGAGCAATACGAGTTCCTGAATTGACTAGACAAATATAAATCAGGTCATTTTATCTAGAAAATAAAGTTACAAATTCGTCAATGTTCTTATCTGAGCTCCCTCCTTCATCTACAGCCTCTTTAGCTAACTCCCTCCATTTACTAGCGTTCTTCTTAATCTCTTCGGCTCTCTCTCCTTCCATTACTTCCTTTATTCGCAACTCCAATTCTTCCCTTCTTACAATCCCCTCCTCATCCCTCTTGGCTCTCACTCCCACCCCCCACAACTCCTCCATACACTTAGCATTAGTGGGTTGGTCCGTCCATTGCGGCAGTGCCACCATTGGCACTCCCAAGCTCAATGCCTCCAATGTCGAATTCCATCCACAATGTGTCACAAAGCATCCCACTGCTTGATGAGCCAACACTTGCAATTGAGGGCTCCAGTTCACCACCAAGCCCTTCGCTTGTGTCATCTCTATAAATTTGCTTGGGAGTTTGCATTGCTCTGTTGCCCTAACTGCCCACAAGAAATTCTTGTTACTTACCCTCAAGCCCTGTGCTACTTCCTCCAGTTGCTCCGGTGGTAAAGTAGCAAAGCTCCCATATGAGACATATACAACTGAAGCAATTGGCTTTTCATCTAGCCACTTCATGCAAGCGTCCGTATTCGGCTTCCAGTAATTGAGGCCGTAGGCGTTGTCCCCCTCCACGCGATTATCCAGGTACATGGATGGCACACTTGGCCCAATCGTCTTCAAAGGCCAATGCTTCTCCATCCATCGGACCACCTGGTCAAAATTATTCCAGATGAAATATTTCTCTGAATCAAATTAATAAGCTAAACAAACTAAAGTCAAATCGGATTAGATCATGTCTCTGAATCTTAAGCAATCAAAAGAACAATTTTATCCGCTATATATAGAGAGATAGTTACATGGATAAATTTATCCACTAATCCCCGGCCCAACATCTCATAAAATTGATTAACCTGTTACTTTTAAAAAAGGATTATTCCATAAAAACAAGAAAGCTCATAAAATTTGCAAACCCTTCAAGAACCACCTTATCTTCCAACTTCTCGAAAGTATTAACAAATAGCCAATCTGCTTTCCCCAAGTTGGAGAACTGGCTCAGCAGTAGCTCTCGGAAGGAAGGGTACGATCCGGGTGCAGAAACAAAAGACGGCAATTCCGGTGCTCCAAACTGCAAGGACATTCCAGGCAGCGAAACCATCTCATCTTCCAAAGGAACGGTAATTTGGCCCTCGTACTCATGATAGTAGATGATGTCAACGGTGCAAGATTGCGTGAAGAACGCTGCTCCAGCTAATCCGAGCTGTTCGGCTACCTCTAGACCCCAAGGGAGAAATGGATCATAGATAAGACAACTGAAGGGACATCCGGAGCTCCGTTGTTTCTCTATCAGCTCGGCTAAGGTTCTCGATCCAACAGTTGCAAATCGGTCATGGTATACTTTGGCACTTTCAGCTGATTCATACCCACCTTCATCAAAGCCATCGGATATGAAATCGATCGCCACTGAACCAGTTTCTGCCTGCATGGACTTGGCAAAGAAGTGGGTTATGGCAATTGTGGGTTTGAGGCCTTTGCAAACTAAGCGCCCCGCAAATTGCAGTAATGGATTTATGTGCCCTGTTGCTGGATAAGGGAGAAGTAGAACCTGGGATGATCCATAACCTCTCTTTCCCTTCTCCATTTCTGTAATATCTCAATTCTATGGACGTAGGTGATGGCAATGTTAGAAGAGAGACAGCTTTTATAGGACTGGATACTGGCTTCGGGAGAAGCCAAAATATGTTCTCTGGAAATTTTCACCAGTGGTAGCTAATCCAAGAATACTAACTTAATTTTAAAGAAATTTTCACTTTAAAGCCTCCATCTATACGCGGTCCCTAAATTAACGACTTATAAATTGAAATCTGACATTGGTACCACAATCATCTATTAAGTGTCTTAATGTAGAACTTTCGTCCATTTCCTGTTGGTTTTACAAATATAATAGCTTTCACGTGCATATCATGTGAACATTGGGAGGCAAAACTGTCCGAAAACTTTCCGCGATTCCTTTTCCCCTAGCCACGATGGAAAGCTAGCTTGAGTGATTTTGGAAGCGCTGCTCGGCTACCGTGATGTGAATTCGGATTTGGAGGAAGCTTTGGTACTTGTAGATGCCTTGGCGCAACGGTAAAAGTTGTCGTCATGTGATCTTGAGGTCACGGGTTTAAGGCGTGGAATCAGCCTCTTGCAAAAATACAAGATAAGACTGCCTACTTTAGGCCATTATGGCCCGCCCCTTCCCCGAACCCCGCATAGGCAGGAGCTTCGTGCACTGGGGCTGCCCTTTTTAGGAAGCTTTGGTACTTGTAGATGCCTTTTTGGACCCAAAAAGGTAGAAATGGTATGGGAGTTTCGAAGGATTGGAGAGCGTGTGAAAATCCCTTCGAAAGGTATGAATGTGAATTGTCCCATGGGAATGTGTTTTGATATAAAATAGCTTTGATCGTAGGCCTTTATTTTAAGAAGATGATGGGAATATTTTGAGTTCCGTTGGATGGAATATTTTTTAGTGTTTTTGAATTGGTGATGGGATTTTCTGGTTTTTAAACAATTTAAATATGTTTTGATATAAACTATTTTCAATCTTATTACTTTATTTTTAGCAGATGATGGGATTTTTTGGGTTTTGTGGATGAAATAGTTTATAGGGTTTTCAAATTGGGGATTTGTTCTATATGCTACAAAAATTGGTGTTTTTTTTTTGAAATGGGTTAAACAATGACATGTGGCTGCTGCCCATTAGTATTGCTTTTCTAGTCATTGCAAGGGACTGGTAATGTTGCCTCATTTGTTAGGGAAACATATGAGTCCTACATCACCTTTCGATGATTAAACTACTCCCTCATTGTTGTTTTTTCTATAAGTTTGATCCAATTGTTAATTTTTTACTTGACAATGGGTACTTTTGCATTTTAATTTACTCATAACAATGGGTACTATTCGATTTGAAGCTTCTTTATAAGAGTTTGGGAGTGGGGTTTAGCAATTTCTACTATAGGCTACTTGATAAGAGTTAGGGAGAGGGGTTGATGAAAATTCATTTGGTTAAGGATGCCTAGGGATTTTGTAAGCACAGGCTAGCCTATCTTGGGTTGATGGGTATGTTCCTTGAAACAGTTGCACCACATGAGGCATAGAGCCAAACATCATGTATGGTCGACAGTCTACAAGAAGATAACCCTGTGAAAGATTAGATATCTTAGTAGAAAGAATAGATGCTCAAAGTCTTGAAGTTCTAAGTATATAAGCATCTCAAATGGGCTACTCCATTGATTTGAAGAGGGTAGGAATGGGGAAGAAGAAAATGTTGAAAGAGTAAACAAAAAGGTCTAGGACTAGATCGCATGAATGATAAGGCAAGTGAATAAGCATACAATTGTAGTGATAGTGACAATGATACTAACTCTAGTTGCTCTAAAGTGAAAGATATTTATCATGATACGGATCTAAAAGATGAAAGGTTGTTTACAATAAATGTGGATGAAGATGCAGAGCATGGAGGCCTAAAAAGAAGGCAAAATGAGACATATTAAGACAAAGGCAATGGAAAAGAGGCAGTATTGGATGATGTTAAGAGTAGAAAAGTATATGCCTTCACCAAATTATGATTTGCCACACTTTGAGCTAGGAATGAAATTCAATACCAACATTATGTTCAAAAAGAAGCTGTTAGGTTGCATTTCATCAGGGAAGGAAAGGATGTGGATTCCACCAAAAATGTCAAATATGGGGTTAGGGTGAAATGTAGAGATAAAAAATGAAGCTCACATTGGTACTTCCCAAGAGTTCTGCATATAAGGCAAGAAAGAAAATAAATGAAGCTATAAAGGGAATTGTAGAGTTACATTTTGAGAGGTTAAATGACTATTTGCTACAACTAAAAAGAAAAAAAATAAAAATCTAAGGAGCACTATTGGCCTTAAATGTAATGAATAGAGTATTATTGAAGGTAAGCCTAGATTCTTAAGGATCTACATATGCTTAGGTGCCATCAAAGAATGCTTAAAGTAGTGTAAACAGTTGATTGGGTTGGATGGTTATCATTTGAAGGGCTGAACAAAGGGGCAATACTAAGTGCCATGGGTCTATATGGTAGTAATGAATACTATCCCATTGCTTAATCAGTGGTTTAGTCTAAGGGCTTGGGGCTAAGGTTGTTGGTTGAGGATTCAAGCATTGATAGGGATGAATATACCTGGACATTTATTAATGGAAATTAGAAGGGATTAGTGAGATTTGTTGTAGAAATTTCTCTAAATAGTGATCATAGGACCTGTGTTATGCATTTGCATGCAAATTTCAGGAATTCATGGTTGTCTGGGATCAATTTCAAGGAGTTGTTATGGAATACAATCATAGCATCCAATTTTCCATTCTTCACACATGCTATGAATCATTTGGCTAAGAAGAATTCATATACAGTGAAATGCCTTGCAGATAAGCTACCACAATAGTGGTTAAGGAGGCATTTCAACACTTTCCCAAAATATAACATTCTTTATAACAATTTATGCGAGTCTTTAAACAATTTGATAAGAGAGCACATAGATAAGCTAATTTTAAGTATGCTTGAAGGTATAAGAAATGTGGTGATGAATATGTGGACTAGTAAGAGAGAAAGAGCACAAGAGAATTGGGATGGAGACATTTGTCCAAGGATTAGGCTATTGTTGGAGGAAAAATAAGGCATCCACTAGGAAATGCATTTCATCACATTCATGAGATGGAAAATTCTATGTTAGATGCACCTAAGGAGAGTAGTATATTATTATAGTGTCTAGGCATCATTGCTTTTGCAAGAAATTGGATCGCACTAGAATTCTCTGCCCTCATGCCATTTCATGTATATGGTTTAAGAAAGAAGCACTGGAGAACATGTCTCATTGGTACAAAAAAGATGCATATATCAGGTCCTATTTACCCATTATTAGCCCCGTGGACTTACAAATATGTTTCATGATAGTGGCCTAGGTCTTGTATTACCATCTCATTGCAAGAAGCAACTAGAAAGACCTAAGAAGAGAAGAAATAAGAAAGAGGAGAGCAAGGACAACATAAGATAAGGAAGCAAGTTGGTTCACTCAAATGCAGCATATGCTCACATAAAGGTCATGATAGAAGATGTTGCTCTATAATGAAAGAGTCTACAAGTGACTAACTTAATGAATTGGACACTTTAAAGCAAAAATTGCCTGTAAGTGCACTATTTGTCATCTTTAATTTAGATTTCCATTGTTTAATGCCTATTGCGAAGCCTTGTGTAACTTGTGTGATTGTTAATCAGTTCAAGATAAAGTGAATAGAAGGTCCCAAAGGAAGAAGAGATCTCAATCAAAGGTATAGTTTCTTCATCACTAATAGTCCTTTGAATCATTCTAGATCTATTTGACTTTATTATTATGGTCCAATTTAGTTGGAAATGCTTCTATTACCACTCGAAGTTCCCTTGGATAGATGAGACCTTAATTAGAGGTATAGTTTCTTCACCATTTCTATCTTCAATATCTTGTGAATGATGCAAGATTCAAAAATTATTAGTTTGTTAATTTAAAAATAAATATAGCCTATTGAAGTTTATAACCAACAAAATGCACTTTCTCATGTTGCCAATTGTATATGATAGAAGTAATATAATTCCTATAAGTTGAAGATGCTTCTACTTCACTAAGAACAACCCCAAGGAAGAAGACGAGTGAAATTTGGGTACTAGTTCTTGGTCTACTATTCATATGATTACATGTGACATGTAACTGACATGATTTATATTCATTCTAATTTTAGGCTAGTGCTTTAGTAGTTGTCCCTAGGACATCACCAAGAAACAAGTTGCCCATTCCCAGGTATCACCAAAAATACGACACTACTGTATTTCTTATAAGGGTTCTTATAATATTTTTCTAATCATTTGTTCAAGTTGATTTATCCCTAGTAGCATGACACTTCCAAGATGATCCCCTAGAAAGAATGTTTCTCAACCTCATGGGAGCAAGACATGGTCATCGGGCTCTTCCCAAAGCCAATCTACTATCAGGAATTAAATCTAGTTAAAGGTAGAAGATGAACAATATTAGAGGCCAAGAAGCTTTAAAATAATAGGCTATCTTTGGAGAGATTAATTTTGAGACTACAACATTATGATATGGCTGCTATAAGCCTACATATTTTGTCTCTAATGGAAGTAATAAATTCTACTATCATATGTAGAAATGCAGTACTTTGAATTGGGTGGAGGCTTTGGAGCCCACTTTTAGTCATTAGATACTACAACACAGGAGGCTTTTAAAGTAGGTAAAAAATAATAATAAAAGTTGGTTAAAAAGTGACTTCTATTGAGCCGAATTCAAAGGTTGATAACTTTTAAAGTCATTAACATAAATGACTTTTAAAATCATGACTTTTAAAGTCGTTTACATAAATGACTTTAAAAATCAGGACTTTTAAAGTCGTCTATGTAAACAACTTTAAAAGTATTGAACTTTTGAAGTCATTTAGCCATAAACGACTTCAAAAGTACTTTAATGGTGCCCCACTTTTGAAGTCGTTTAGGTCTAAGCTACTTCAAAAATTTCTAGCTTTTAAAGTTGTTTATCTCTAAACGACTTTAAAAGTGGGTTACTTTTAAAACGACTACAAAAGTAGTCTACTTTTGAAGTTGTTTAGGGCTAAATGATTCCTTTTTTTTTTTTTTTTTGACATTCCAATCACTACCGCATGCATACAATTCAATATCGTTCCTGATCTTACAATCTTTATACACATGAAAAACAAACATATATTTACTTCCGACATTGTATACAAAACATACAAAATCATCATTAATTATCCATCCACATCTATCTTGAAAAACCACAAAATGAGAAATTAACCACAATACATTATTTACTACAACATTCACATTCACTTCATTTGTAAATCTATACACATTCGCATTTACTTTTACATTCACACTAAGTTACCCTCATTCATCATCCCATAAAAGTTATATAATTCAATGAATATATTGAAAACCAACTCTCATATTCACTTCAATTACAGCTCCCAAACCCCACACTAAGTTATTCTCATTCATCATCCCATAAAAGCTATATAATTCAATGAATATATTGAAAACCAACTCCCATATTCACTTAACTTACAACTCCATACTCCATTCTAAGTTACCTTCATTCATCATTTTATAAAAGTTATATAATTCAATGAGTATATTGAAAACCAACTCCCATATCCACTTCACTCACAACTCCCATACTCCACACTAAGTTACTCTCATTTATCATCCAATAAAAGTTATATAATTCAATGAGTATATTGAAAACCAACTCCCATATTCACTTCACTTACAACTTGATTCTATACTCATTTATTCCCATACTCCAAGTTTCCACTCATTCATTGCTTAATACATATATATATATATATATTTATTTCAAAGAAAATAATAAAAAATAAAAGAATACATACACATAAATGAAAAAATACTTTATTATATATTTTACAATCATGTAACTACTCTAAGTGTTCTAATTGAATCTCAGTACATACTCAACCTAGTATTTTGTTGAGGTTTACTTTGGAGTAACTCTTCTTGTTTGCACACTCAAAAAGCACATAAGCTTGTAATACAACATATTTAATTTAGGTCACATTCTTTAAAATGGATCCATAAAAATATATGAAAAATATAAGATTATGAAAAGTAAAAGTGTCTTACCTTTCTTAATTGGGAGACACTAATACCATCAAATATTAGGGTCCTTATGTATCTCAACATATATTACCCGCACACCCAGTTAGACTGAGGGCACTGTACAACAAGGACAACAAAAGAATTCATAAGTATCATTTGTAATATTGTAGATTTAATTAATTGTAAAATAGAGTAATTAATTATTTTGTATACCTTGACATACTTTCAAGTGAGTTTTCGTGGTTGTACAATCTCGGTCAGATTTGCCTATGTTCACCATGCTCTATAAATTTAAATTTCAAATGCATTATATATGAATAAAAAGTTATTTATCCACACATAATACATGAAAAGAATAAAAGTTTACTTATTTATAATGTCTATGAGGGCAAGGCAGATGTGCGATCCACAAGAATAAAAAAAGAAAGCATGCCCACCATGCACATCCAAAATGAGCAGCATCTAATGAGTCCTATGTAGACAGTCATATGAATTGTAATTAAAGTTGACAATCTCTAAGTATAGAATAAGTTGGCAAGAAAACAAGAAAAATCAAACTTACCCGCTATTGTAGGATATCATTAAGCCATGTCCCTTTAAAGCACTAAAAGAAGCTTGGTAAAATATCATCAGCATGTCTCTCTATTGACTATTGCTTTGCTGCTCCACAAATAATGCCATGTAATAACCCCAATTTTTGTAAATTGAATTGAGAAAATCAATGAAAGATTGAATATTCAGAAGATTAGGGCTAGAATATTAGGTTAAAAGAAAATATGTTTTTAATTATGAGTGGAGACTTAGAAATTAAGAATGTATACAAAAAATCGAATAAAATGACATTAATTATGTTAAATTCTAAGTTAGAATGAAAAATCTCTATTTTCTACATAAAAGGGTAAAGTGGTCATTTTTACCCATAACCAAGAATTAAAATTTGAATATTTAGAATGTACTCAAAAAATTAGAAGGTACTCAAAAAATCAATTTCGAGCACCATTGAGTATACTAAAATTTGAGTTTGGATAAATAATATCTATTTTCTTTATTTTTGGAATAAAAAGGATAAAATGGTAATTTTACTCATAATCAAGATCTAAGACATGAATATTTGAAATGTACTTGGAAAATCAACTCCAACGACACTAAGTAAACTCAATTATGAGTTAGGATGAAAAATTCCTATTTTTGCCCAATTTTGGAATTAAAAGGGTCAAATGGTCTTTTCACATAAATGTAGGACCCACAAAGCTAGAAAATATCTTGTAAATGCAACTATCATTCACACTACTAGAAGCTTGTAGTGGAGAGTTAGGTAGGAGTTGGAGAATGCATTCACAATTTAATAATCTAAAATAATAAAATATAATTATCAAAAGAAATAATAAAAAATTCAAAAATGGCTATAAATAAGTCCCAAAAATTTCCAAAACCTTCCCCACGAAGTGCCCAAACCTTCTGTGGAGTTTCACCTCTAAATTCCCCTTCCTTCTCCCCTAATTTCCCTTCTTTTCCCTCTTTCTTCTTTTTCATTGAAGGCATGTCCCTAGATGCACTGGGCAGACAAACACGTGTCTACCATCTTGCGCATCCAGGGACACGGGTCCTCGATAGACATGGGTTTTTGGCTGGAAAACCTTAAACGAATTAGTCATCCATTTTTAACCATCAGTTTACAATATTACCTGTCATATGTGTTCAGACTGACCTGATCTACCAAAGCTGTTTCATTTCATAATGATCCACATCATGGATCGTCGAAAAATTACAAACTAAGATAAACTCTGGTACTGTTACCGTCTCTGGCAGATTATTGATCTAATTCTAGCTAATTAGACTGGTAAAAGTAGATCTTGAATCATTGAAGATCTTCAAATAGTGGAGATCTATAAAATCCCATGATCTCTCTCCATTTCTGGCAACTTTGCTAGAGTAATAAACACCTGTATATGTATTTCGATGCAATAGGTTTTTTCAACTTGCTTATGCTTCTTCTCCAGTGATAATCCTTCACCGGTCGCCACAGGTAGGTGCTCTCCTCTTTCCTAACTTACATTCTAGCATCCCTTGGGTGATCTCCAGCCTCTAGATGGTCTCCTCTGGCCGTTGATCCGTTGAAAACGATGAATCCAGCCATGAAGAGTGAGATCTCATCTTTGACAACTCAGATGCAATTTCTAAGCTCTTAGATGATGCCTGGGTCCCAAAAACCTAAATAGATGAAATCTCACCCGTTAATAAAGAGAGATGGATGGTGATTCATTGCAGGTGATTTGATGGTCTAGATTGGACTGTCTTGCCCATAGCCGGTCACCCATCTCAGGTTACCTATGAATGACAATAACGGGGGGCGAGTTGCTCTCTATTTTTTCATTTTCTATGGGATGATTTGAGCTGTCCAGTTGTCGTACTGAAATCTTGTTTTCTTAATTAAGAGCATATTTTAGATCCAAATTCAGATCTGTAAATTTCTATGGATTCCTTGTGACGTATATAATGTATTGAACTCATGAAATCTATATTTTAAATTGTAATTATGGATGACAATCACAAAAATCCATAGTAACAACCTTGGATCATGATCAAGATGATCTCCAAATAGAAATATGAATTGATGGATGGATTCATAGGGTATCAAAAATAAGGATTATGATCACAGTAAAAAATTTGTGTTTCTAGATCAAGTAAATAATAAAAAACAGTAAGATTAAATTTCACCCCTTAAAATGGGCTGAAATCTTAAGATTTCAATTTGGATCTTAATTTAACTCTAAATTAAGATCGAAAAGTTGTGTTGGATTCCTCTTTATGATTAAAACCTACTGAAAGTATAAAATTTATGTTTTGATGCATGTAAAATCCTGTTAATAAGGAAAGGGCTTTCTAATTCCTCTGATCTGAGTAATCAAGCATGATTAGACCTTTCAAAATAGTTTGGATGATGATATAATGTTATTATAACATGTTTTTATTGGTTTAATGTAACTAATTTATCATATCTTAAGATCTTGATCATAAAAATTAGTAAAATCAATAAAAATACATAATAATCATCTTGATCAGTATGATCAAAGATGATAAGACGTCATGAATGAGTTTTTATGATGATATAAAGTTAATATCATGTGGATTGAGGGGCATGATGAGGCTCATTTGGGATAGATGAAGATCTATGCCCTTAAATTGGATAAAATGACTTGAGGTCTTCTTGATCAGTTGGATCAAGAAGGATCAATTCTTTGATGAGATGCATCAATGATCTAATGATGAAATGACATTAACAAGATGTATTAGATCTAAAGAAAAATGAAAGACCAATATCTAAACCCTAAAAGGGATAGAAATCAACTATGACCGTTAGAGCATGATGAATAGTTATGGCATGTTAGATTTTCATTTGAATTATTATAATTGCCTTTTTTTCTTAGTAGGTTTAATTGTAGATTTATTTATTTATACTTTAATGCTTATGTTTTGAAAATTATACTAAAAATGTAATTAAATGAAAATAGAGTTGAAGGACATTTACATGGAATGAATGACATGGACTTAATAATAGTAATGCCTATAGTTAGTAAGATAATATAAGAAAAATCATTTCCTTGGCCCAAATTAGGAGAATAATGAAACTCCATGAATGACATTTTAAATGTTCATGGACTTAATTTAAATCAATTAAAAAGAGTACTTAGGGTTAAAATGCTTATAAGAACCTTATGAAAGGTTGAGCTAAGGACACACTAGTGAATGCTAAACATAGTGGTTAAGGGGGTTTTCTAATAGAGCCTCGCTCTTGCCCTACCTTCTGTTGATGTTTGTGAGGTCTAAATGCCTCCTTACATGAGGATTGAAGTAATCATTTTGTGTTTAGCCATTCAACTAGTAAACCTTAGTCAATTGGAAATAAGAGGAGCAGTCTAGACTTAGGATGAAATAATCTATTTTTAACCAGCAAAATATTAACTAGTTGAATAATAATAATAATAGCATAAAAGGTTAGTAAAATATCTAATCTTAATGAAAAATGATAAGTAAAATAATCAAGACCAAATAAGATCCATAGGATCTTGAATGATCAAAGAACGATAAGAATAATTAACATTGTATTGTACTGTGTATGCATGTTTATTAGTAGGTATGTTATAGATCAAATCTTGATCATAATATTAGATAATCCAAACCCTTGATCAAATATGATTCAAGGAAAAGAACCAGGATCATTTCCCTTAGGGATGATCAAATAATTGAACTTAGATTAAAGAAGAGATAGATTATAGAAGATCTAGGCCCTTGATCTTTATCAACAAGTATAGATTGTTAATCAAAGGATCTATGAAAGATCAAGATTAAAGAGATGGATACACAAAGACTTAAAGGTAAAAAATACATATATTTGAAAGATTAGAAGATCACTCTAACCGTCAGATCTATTAATCAATAGGATAAATACTATCTGAGGAAGATAGATTATATGGATGATAGGAACACAAGACAGATCTAGATCCTTTATATCAAAGGACAATATTAGATAAGAAATATAAATAAGAGATTATCCAAAATTATACAGATAATGACAGTATGTATGTATTTGCATATTACATACGTCAATTGTGGAGGATCTGAAGGAGTGGATCACTACATGAAGGTAGGTGAAACTTTAAGAATACCAGACTTATGGTCGTGGAATTGTTGTTATTCATAGACATTATAATGCTTAAGGATGATAATATGTTTAGTTACATTTGCATCATAATTCATGCATATGAGATAGAAATCAATGTTGAAATTAGATGGAATACATAATAAATACCTAAGTATCACTTGTATCAAATGAGTATCCTTACACTTAATAACATTTGGTATATAACTACCAAATTAAAGAAAATGGGGATCATTTATAATAAATGACTAATCCCTAAAACTTATAAGAATATGGGTATCGTTCATTGTAAATGAGGATCCCTAAATCTAAAAATACAATCATATCCTTATTATAAGGATATTGAATACGAGAATGATAATATAAACAGACATATCGTCTGAGATTTACAAGAAGTATTTTAGCTACAAGCATGGAAGCTTGTGGTTTTGTTTTAAATAGGCCTAAGATTGGGGATACTATGCTAGGGAAGTTATGAGGGTTTGGCCACCCGCTTCCTGAAATTTGATGGTGTTATGATACCTTGCCAAAGAGAGGCTAAAAGTTGGGTGTGATAATTATGGGAAGGCCCCACTGTGAAAGTCCTGTCTCCCCATACAGGCAGTGACACAATATTTTTCACCATGGTATCAATGGTGAACAGTGTAGTTATGCAAGCACACTAGTACGAATCAGATTGCATGAATAGTAGTCCTTTGAGTATTTTTGCATTATTATGCAATGGCATAGTGAAATGCCTTATGATATAGCATCATGAGATGCCAATACTGCCCAAGTAAGGGAGTATTTTACCAGTTGAGGCTAGATGATTTATCAACTCAGTGTGTCTGAGTGTGGTTATTGATGTTTGAGCTATTGATTATTTTTCACGGTTTTTAATCGTATCTATATATATACAGATGATATAGTGGTGAGTGGTTTGGAAATTATCATAGTGGATATTAAATGATCATATATGGAATGGTTCATGGAAATTGAAGTATGTGATTAATATGAAATATGATGATTATGAATACTGTACTTGTGAATTATACAATTTCATATGTTCTTAAATCCTCTACCAAGCATAGCTTGCTGAGATATTGTAAATGTTTGAATGTTTACAATAACTCAGATATAGAAAGAAAAGAATGGAGGGATACGACATAGGAAGACAAAGATCATATTGTTGATCAAGACTATGTACATTTGTGAAAGGATTGGATTGCATTTTGGTTTATGCATTTCGGACATAAGATGTAATAAAGGGGCTGTGTATGTGAACCACTGGATCGATCCTGCAATTTTAATAAAATGAATTTCTTTGTAAACATATGCTGTAAACAAAATTATGCATGTATATGTGAGTAAAAGGTGGCATTTAGGTTTTCTGAAAAGAATTTCAAAGAAATTTTTTTTGCTACTTAAGTTTTCAAAACGTTAGCAAAAGTGGTCAACCACCATTTGAAAATAAATATTGAAAATGTATTTCAAAAAACCGGGTCATCTTATGCGAGGGTTAAGGAATTGGTACAGTATATCCTCAACCTCAAAAAGGCTAGTTGCATCATTCAAGAAGCTACATAAAAGAAATAATTATTACCTATACCATGAAAATATAATATGTAATGTCAAATATTTTATAAGCAAATATGTGCATATACCCTATGGAGGAGACAATGTGAGGGTGCTCGAGTTGATCCCATAGGCAAACTTGTAATAGGTCCTCTGCCATAAGTGGTACTTTAACAACATCATTGTTAAGCACTCCCTCCTTAATTTTCACAGGATTGATTACCTTATCTTTGTTATGAGACTGTAGATTAACCTTAGGATCGAGACGGGTTAGGTGAAACTTCTACGTGATCCTCAGATAGTTGCTATAAAAGATGTAGAAATTTTTAACTAAATAATATTAATCAATGAAGAGGACTTAATTTATGATGAAAAGAATATATATATATATATATATATGTAAGTACCTATTCCATTAGTGTGACAATAGGTGATGGAGCAATGGTGGGCGACCTTGATGGTGCATGTTGTTGTTGATTAATTGTATAAAGTTAATAAACAATTAAATTGAGGCCTTTAACTAAAAATTATTGATGTGGAAGGTAGTATGATAAGACATATACCGTGTACTCTATAGGAATGACTAATGCCTCCAGCCAAGCGATGTGATATGCAATTTTCTGCCCAATGGTTATAATATTTTTCATTTTTAAAAGGATGGTAAGCTAGCATTCGCATCCAAAGCCATGGTAATGGACACTAGCTTTGTACGTGGCGGCATACTAATTTCCTACAAAACGGTTAATTCATGCTCATAGGATAAACCAACTGTCACCGTATTTTGACTAGAATTGAGGGCCAATAGGCATTGACCCACCCGTAAATCAAATATATAATAGAGAAGTTGAGATAGAGAATTATTATATAAGGACAATGAATTTTTTTAGTTTTGTCTATATCTATATGCCTCCTTAACTATAATTTCTTTTTCGAGGGGGGCTAGGTGTCCTTTATGAAGTTCTTCAATTGGAGAATTACAGCTAACATTTGATGGAGGTACAAGGTGTTGCGAGAATTATGTGCAGGAGATTGATAAATTGTCATCAAACCTCCTTCACACAATTGCTTAAATATATTTGTTTTTATTTTGTTAACCAATTTATTATAACCATCCATCAAAAACACCAAGCACCCTCCTTAACCCCACCAGCTTGAAGCTTATAGATTGGAAGGAGCTAAAGATGAGTGTTTATGTTTCTCATATAATTTTATTGAGTTCTTGTTTAGAAATTGATGTATGAACAATTTCATGATAAGATTTCATTTGAAGAATATTTTTTATATTTTTATCTGGTATCAATTCTAACACTTGTAGTATAAATGAGATGTTTATGAACTGGTCTTTAATATTTGAATGAATGCTTTCTTGGATGGGTTATGGTAAGATTAGACGAGTCATGCCTATAATTTGTAGATAGTTAGTGCTAATTTAGATAGGTCATGCCATTAGAATATTTGTTCCTTCTTTAGAAGAAGTTTTAACTTGTAGCCAAGGCTTTTAATTCATACATTTTTTCAAGTAATGAGAAACATTATCATGATTCTTTTCATGGATTCACTATTCCTAAGTCACTCTCTATCATCTTAGTTTTAGTTTAATTTGCTATATTTTAGTTCTAGATTTTGTTTTGAAAAAAACCCTTAGATTTGGTAGAAATTTATTCCATCCATGTTGTTCGACAAGTCTTTATATTAAGGTTGGAGGTTGCTCATAGGTTATGTTTCCAACATTAGTAAAAAGAGACTCCACCACTTATATGGGGGACTAAGGTTGGAGTTTGTTCATACAAATTAGGTCTCCCTATCTCCTCCAACAAATCTAAGATATCACTCTATGACCTTTTGCCAAAGGAATACTAAAAATGCTCTTATCTAGGAAGAGATCTTATCTTTCCAAGGGTGGTAGAGTCACATGTTAAATCATCTCAATCAAATATGCAACTTTACTAAATGTCTATATTGAAGTGTCCAGCTACAGTCATCTTAAAATTCAAGTTCTTATGAAAAGGTGTAGATGATTTCAACAAATTACATCTAGTTGCATGGAAAAAAGTAGGCATACCAAAGAAGAACATGGGTTGGGCATCAGAAGGTTAGAGGAAATGAATAGAGCTCTTTTATATAATTGATTATAGAGATTTTTTGGGAATAATGAAGGTCTTTAGCAAACTCTTATCCCAGAGACATATAATCACCATAAAGTGTGGTAGGTGAAAGCAGTTAAATGTTGTATATGATTAAGCATATGGAAGAAGATCACCAAAAACATTGATTTTTTGAAGGCTCACAAAAAAATTAAAATATATAGTGGAGACAAAATCAGCTTTTAGTTGGATCCCTAGCTACTTGGATTATACAGGGCCTCTAGTTTTCCTAATTCTTTTATTATGGACAGTTTCTTACACACCTATGTTCAAATAATTTGGGACATCTAACTTAAAAGACCCTTAAGAGGTGTAGAAGATTTACATTACCACCACATGTTGTAACTGTTTTATGATAACCTGATAATCAACTTGAAGAAGGATAAAATCATATGAACCCTTGACACCATTGGAAAATATTCTGTTAGCTTTGCATACAACTTCTTTGACAACATGATGATCTATGGCCATAAGCCATGCTTATATGAGGTTGTTCCTAGTGCTCCTTGAACACTCATCTTGAGGAAGATCTATATGTACACTTGAACAATAGGTAGGATTGAAAGGAATATCTAGATGTGTGCTTAGACCACAGGTGATACTTGAAACACTCAAATCAAGATCTGGGTTTCCTTGAATCTTACCTGTAAGTTAGGCTGTTCATGCTAATTGACATGATTGGCTTGGAAGCAGTTGTTTCCTCCCTTGATAGCCTGCAAACTCTGGCACCAAAACCCTTCTTCTTCTGCTCGTTGGCATAACATGTCTTCTCTGACAAGCAAAGCTACTCTTCGACAAGAACGACTGCTCCCCACTTCTCTCTTTCCCCCTCTTCTCCTTCTCCTTCTATATTTTATCCCATCTAGTTTCCTCTCTTTGTGTGTGCCAGGTTGGGGAAAACGATCACTTAAGTGGGGTACTTTTATAGTCATTTGATGCAAAACAACTTTAAATGTGGGGCCTTTTAAAGTCGTTTGCTATAAGCGACTTTAAAAGTGGGGACTTTTAAAGTTGTTTTGCATCAAACAACTTTAAAAGTATCCCACTTAAACAAGATATCTTTTTCAAGTACAACAAAAAAGAAAAGTGTCCAAATATACATTGAAGACCTCTACTCAGATTTGAAATTTTGAATCCTTATACACCTTTTTAGAACCCTACCAAAGCCTATGTTTTGTCCTCTTTGAAGGTCTATTAATTTAAGGTAGAAGATAGCCTTAATGAGGATATAAATAAGAAGGAATCAAAGTGAAATACCTTTACTAGTCTTGGTAATGACATCTATTCTTAGAGATCACATTTCTTTGTTTCAATTGTGGTTATAAGATTATGCGAACCATTAGTATCTTTGGATTTGGTCACATAGTGAGAAGAATTTGTTTGAACTTATTTCTCTAGGAGCTTTATTTTTGAGTGTATACCAGTGAGACTTTATGGTTAAGACATCCTTGCAAGTAATTGAGCAATAAGCATTACTATTTAGAAGTTCTAATTATCATTACTATTTAGAAGTTCTGATTAGCATTATTATTTAGAAGTCCTATTTTATGTAGCATGTACACATACACATGCACTTTGAGATATAAACTGTAATAAAATGACTTTGGTATGTGGATAGCTTGTAGAATTCTACATTCATCTTATTTAAGTTATTAAATTCAGTAGAGTGCTAATGGATGATAATTCTCTAAGATAAATAAAAGACTTCACCTTATGGAATTTTATAGGTATATTCACTATAAACTTTTATAAGGCTTAACTCATCCACTAAGGAGTAACCTAGGGGTTTAAGGGCTTGTTGCATATACTAAATGCAATCGTGAGTACCTATGAAAATGACATTCATTTTTATTTTCATGATTTTTATCATGTTTGCTCAAGATTAACAAAATACTAGTTAGGTTGTGTGATAAGTGTTCAATTTTGTATAAAAAGTACCCAATTAGTAGCCCATATGTTATCAAATGTAGTGTTATTTCTAATGTTTTTCCATAAATTTGTAACACATGCATCTTTGACCTAATAATTCAAAATTTTTATATTTTGTAGGCTTAGGAGCTAATCCAAAGTAAGCATGTGAATCATCATAAATTTCTAGGACTTAATTAGGATTTTTAATTATTTGTAGGCGTTGAGAAGATAATTCAAAGGCCATGATTGATCGAGATGAGAATTGAAGATAAAGATCAAAATATCAAATCAAATCCTAAATGACATCATTTGAAAGTTTGATTAGGTTCAAAATGATCCTAAGGTAAGCAAGAAGGTAATGGAAAGCATAAAAAATGATCCCACCAAAAAGTCATTTTATTCCACCACTTTGCATGAGAATTGGAGCCATACATAGGGTTTCCTAGTCTAACTAGGAAACCTAAGGAAGCCAAGTCATTCAAGTTTTAAATCTAAGAGGGCTAGTCATTCAAGCATCAAGGAATGAGGCACCAAGCCACATGGAGTCACACGATTAGGGAAAGCAATTATTTCATACTAAAAGTGTTATTTTCAAGGGATAATTGGAAGGTTTTAGTAGATATTTGTAAAAGGTAAGATGATAATGCATAGCTGGACCAATCAAGAGAGAAATTCCACTTTAAAAGTCCTCCACTTTTAAAGTTATTTATAGCAAATGGCTTCAAAAGTCCTTTATTAGGTAAAATCCTTATTAGTTAAAGTCCTTTTGTTGTAAACGACTTTAAAAGTCACCCACTTTTAAAGTCATTGACTTTTGAAGTCATTTAGTTCTAAATGACTTTAAAAGTCCATTTCCGCATAAAATCCCTATTCGTGCCAAAATAAAGTGTATGCTTTTAAAGTCGTTTGACTCAATCGACTTTAAAAGTTTATACTTTGAAGTCATTTAGGTCTAAACAACTTCAAAAGTATAGGTTTTTAAAGTCGTTTGAGTCAAATGACTTTAAAAGTCATTTCCCTTGAAAATATTCCTATTCTTGCCAAACTAAAGAAGTCATTTTTGATTAAATGACTTCTTAGGTCTTTATTTTTAAAGTCATTTTTTAGTAAGCAATTTGTAAAATATTTACAAAGTCGGTAGTCAAAATAACAACTTCTTTATACCGACTTTAAAAGCCTCATGTGTAGTAGTGAGATGCTTGACTATTTACTTGTTTTATATGTTTTGAGTTTGAGTAGACAATGACCTTATCTTATATATGAAATGTATATTGCTTAGACACTTCTTAGTGTTTCATGCATTCATGTCTAGTGTATTGGTTTGGCATCATTTCTAAGTTTTGAAGTGTGTATTGGTTTAGTCCAGACTAAAGTGTGCATATAGTGACATATTAGTCAATAGTACCTCTTAGTCATGTTTGTGCTTTGAGTGTTGAAGTATGTACTGGTTTATAGCACACATATAGGAGTATCTCACAATCCCATATGATGTAGAGTTGGCTTTGTCATAGGTAATAAAACCATAACAACCAAAAGAAAAGACAAAAAATCAACACAACAAGTTTGCGTGACTTGAAAGTCATGCAATAGATTTTTTAACGAAGAGATCTCACAGCAAGTTCCTACCATAGATCTATATTCAACTTCTAGAGACGATACTGAAATTGTCTTCTGCAGCTTGGTTCTCCAAGAAATTAATGACTTGCTTAAGAACACACAATACTCCTGGTTGATCTTGTAGTGGTTAGACATCCTACCCAATTTGAGTCATAGTATGCTTGTAGTTTTAACTCATTTCTATAAGGAAAAATGACCCATGTCCTGGAGCATATTTGAGATAACACAACACCCAATGCACAACATCCATATGAGGTTTGTGTGGCTCATGAATGAACCAGCTTAATACATGCACGACATAAGTGATGTTGGGCCTCATGGTAGTGAGGTAAATTAAGTGACCCACCAACCTTTTGTATTGAGATGGATCTTTGGAGGATCATCAGAATCAAAGAGCTTGTGATTTTGTTCCATGGGGAAAGTGATAGGCTTCACCTCCATTGTAATGCCATCTCTTGGTATATTTAAACAATATACTTCCTTTGAGAAATAGATAAACCCTTTTTGGATCGTGATACTTCGATTCCCAAGAAATATTTGAGATCCCCGAGGACTTTAATCTAAAACTTGGTATCTAAGAAATTCTTGAGAGATTGAATGGTCTTATTATTCACATAAATTAATAGATTTGTAAAGGACTTCCCTCTTTTGCCAGTGAAGAGAGAGTAATTTGCTTTGGATTGAACAAAACTGACAGTTTATATAGCTTTAGTAAACTTTGCAAACCACTATTGAGAAACTTGTTTTAAACAGTATGACAACTTGTTGAGGTGACATACTAAGTTCTCTCCTTGTCACTGAAGACCAGGTGGAAGAGACATGTAATTTCTTCGTGAAGGGTTGCATGGAGAAACACATTATACACATGAAGCTGATTAAGTGTCCAATGGCGTGCAGTAGTGGCATGGAGACAATGGATTGTAAGCATCTTGGCTGTTAGAGAAAAAGTTTCATGGTAGTTGATACCCTCGATTTGAGTGTACTCCTTAGCCACTAGACGAGCTTTATAATGTTCAATGGTTCTGTTGGAATGACGTTTGATCTTATATACCCACTTGCATTCAATAGGGTCCTTGTCAAGAGGAAGAGAGGTGAGAGTCCAAGTGCCATTGTATTCTAAAGCGTGCTGCCTATTTGGATCATCAGCAGCATTTGAAAAAGTAGATGGTTTCACATCCTTACTAATAGTGGAAATAAAAGAAAAATGGGATGGTGAGTAATGTTTGTAAGAAACAAAATTACAAAGGGGACATTGTGTACCTTTGTGGTGACTAGACCACGAAGTAGAGGGTAATGTAACAACGAAGTCCTTGCGAAGAATTGATTGAGTCTTATGACATCGAGAGTGACGAAATGGTGGTGCAATGGACTCAATGGGAGGCACATGTTTAGATGAGTTTTCCAAAGTGGGTGGAACAAGAGCTAGTGAAGGAGAAGCAGGGGGATAAGTAGTAGTCTAGTCGTTATTGGCTTAGTGTGGTGGAGAAAATCCATCATGCGAGTAAGATGGAATGGGCAAGACTGGGCCAGTGGGATGTGTGCTACAAGTTGGTGCGGAGGAAGTGACTTGGAAGGGAAAGACATTCTCATGGAAGGTAACATCTCGGGAGGTAAAAATTTTGTGAGTGCCAAGGTCATATAACTTATAAGCCTTTTGGCCGTTGGGGTAGCCTACAAAAATGCATTTACGATTGCAGGGATCAAATTTGGTAGAAGGTTGGATGGAGGTAGCAAAAGCAAGACAACCAAACACTCTTATACGTGAGTAAGAGGGTAACTTGGAATAGAATTTTACAAAAGGTGTTTTGTTGGAAAGGACATTGGTGGGAAAATGATTAATTAAATAGATAGTTGTAAGAATGCATCCTCCCCAGCATCGAAGCAGAAGATAGGATTGAAATCTCAAAGCTCGAGCCGTATCAAGTATTTAACGGTGCTTGTGTTTTACATCACCATTTTGTTGGGCGTGTAGATGTATTAGTGCTTGTAGACTATGCCATTTGCTCAAAAAAAATCTCGCATGGATGCAAACTCTTCCCCATTGTCTACTTGTATTTGTCGTACTCTCATATTGAATTGTGTCTGAATATAGGCAAAAAGAGATTTAAGGTGATTTAGTGTTTCATGTTTGTGACACATAAGAAAGACCCAAGTATATCGAGTAAAATCATCTAGCACAGTCAAGAAATAACTTGCCAGTAGTAGATGCCATTTTATACAGCCTCCAAATGTCAATATGAAGAAGACAAAAAGGTTTATCAGTAGAAGTGGAGCTTGTTCCAAAAGGCAAAAGGGTTTGCTTGGCTAACAGGCAACATCACAAACATTATTCAAATGACAAGGAAAATTTGATAGAGTTTTAGATAAAACTTGCAACCTAGATGAAGACAAATGTCCCCCTTGTTGATGCCAAGTATTGGTGGAGACAACAAAACAAGCTGGTCCGGTTTGAGGAGATGACTTCAACATCAAAAGATAATAAAGGCCACCTTGTTGTCTAACCCAACCAATCATCGTCTTCGTAGCCAGATCCTGCAAAATGCACCAATGAGGATAAAAGGTTACAGAACAATTTAAGTCCCATGTAATTTTGCTTAGAGATAAAAGATCAACTTTGAAAGTTGGCACAGACAACATTTTTCACATATAGATTTGAGTTTAATGATAATTTTCCAATAGAACTAGTTGAAGCCTTGTCACCACCAGTCAATAAAACTGGGGGCAATGATGGATTAGTAGTATTAGCGGTCGTTGATTGTGAGGAGGAAGTAATGTGGTCCGTCACACCGCTGTCAATAATCCATTGTCACTCAGATGCAAAAGGTGTCAACAAACCTATAGAGAGAGCGATTGTATTGGCTTGTAAAATCTCTAGCTCAACCTCCTTCTCATTCATGGCACAGAAAATTTGTTGATATTGGTCTTACGAAAGGTTGGGCACAGTAGTATGCAATTCTTGCATGGAAATGCCAGTTTTCACGTTTTTGGCAGAGAAGATCTTTCTTCTGTTGCGGCCACCGTTGGCTTTATGGGGTTTGTCAAGCTGATGTCCCTCCAGATGTCTGTGGAACTTATAACATGTCTCCTTGGTGTGGAAATCTCAGTCACAATGGCTACAATGTAGTGGTTTGCACCCCGGCTTTGATAAGCGCTGGTTTGTTGGATTGTCATGGCTGCGACATCCGTGGTCCCTCATGAAGTACTCAATTCGATTTGTTTCTCTTCTTGGCTGATAAGCGAATAGGCCTTGTGAAGAATTGGCAAATACTGTATAAGTACAATTTGTCCACGTACAGTAGCATATGACTCTTTCAAACCCATGAGAAATTGCATCAATGCATTTCTCTCTTCACACACTAAATGCTTCTTCATAGCACCATAGATACAGGGGGTTAAGTCATTATCGGAAGCCAGCTCATCGCAAAGACCCTTTATTTTTGTACAATAGGCTGCAATAGACATTTCTTTTCTGAGAGATGAGATTCCCATTGTAGTCGAAAGATTCTTTGTGTGTTGCTCTGGAAGAATCGCTCCTGAAGGTTGTGCCACATTTCATATGCCATAGTTGAATATATGACATTATCGGCAATCGCTAGCTCAAGGCAATTAAGGATCCATGAGAGGATTATGTCATTACATCGTTGCCACAGAAAATATTCACGTGTTTTGCACTTGCAGAAGGGGCTTTGATGATGCTGTCGACAAACCCAGCTTGTTCTTTGCACTGAAAGAGATCTCCATTGAGGGGTTTGGAAATGAGAACCATCTCAAGATGATGCACATGATGTATAAAAAAAGGATTAGATGTATCGCTGGAGCTCGACCCACCGGCACTCTTTGGATAAAGTTTCTACATCGTTACTCATGGTGGAGAAATAACAAATCCAGAAATAAAACTTGCAGAGAGAGGATTGTCGGCTGAACCAAAGAGATGATTTCCGGAGATCTGATACCATGTAAAACAAGATATTCAACAGTAATGAATTTTCTCATTGAAGAATGACAAAGATTAATGCAGAGAGTGTTCTATAATTAGGTTTCTAGAATTATGTAACTACTATAATTAAGGTATACACAAGGCAAAATATATACAGGAAACCAACTAACAATTATCTTGCCATGATTGTTCTATTCGTTTCCTAAACTTCAATGATATTATTGATTTCTCAACAGTTATCCCCTCAACAATAGTGGTTTTTGTGATTTTAGTTGCCGAGTGCTTATATTTTCTTGAAATCGATTCACTTGGGTGGAATTAAATTTCCATCCACTACCTGAGAAGTATACCCACTCTTGAGACATTTTTTTTTTAATGGTACACAGTGACGAACTCCTTGTTGCGCCACTGCACTACAAGGTCTTCCACTGTCGTAAATAAAGAACTGTCGCCCAGTCTTCCACTGAGTCTGAATATAAGGCTATCACTAATGCCACGGTAGAACTTGCATGGGTTGCAACTCTTTTGCGTGAATTGGGTATCAAGCTCAAGGATCCACCTACCATATGGTGTGATAACGTATATAGGTGCAACTTCTCACTGCTAATCCTATCTTCCATGCCCGCGCCAAACATGTGGCAGTGGACTTCCACTTTTTTCACGACAATGTGTCACAGGCCTATTACGAGTGAAGTACATCTCTAGCTACCAAGGATAATGTGGCCAATGTATTCACCAAACCTTTACTCTCTACTAGGTTTTTGTATTTGGAAGACAAATTGAATGTTCTATCTCTAGAACGTTCAGCTTGAGGGCTTATTAGACTATATATCTGTATATATTTAAGGGACAATTCTATCCATTGTATATCGATGGTGTAACCTTACATATATAGGGGAATATATCTCACTCTCATTCATTATCAGAGAATACCAGTTCAACGCATACAACCGTATCCATATCTATACTTTATATATAGCAAACAACCCTCATATGGACTGTCGATGGATTTATCATGGGGATGTTTGCTTCATATTTATTCATGGGAAGATTTAAATATCCATCTACCTTTTTGAAGAATAACAAATACTCACATTTTCATCATATCAAATATAAACCCAAAATTTTCCTCTTTATCTCAAATATTCAAGTGTCGTTTGGTTTGGGATAGATCTCCACCAATCATTTGAACTTTTTCATGAAAAAATATTAATGCCCTTCATTTAAAATTGTCTTTCGTGATAGGAAGAGAACCATGTCCCCATGTTTCTCTTCTTTTTTCATAATTATCGCTTCTCAGCCAATCTATTGCTTGCTGTGTGCTTCTATTAAAACTAACTTCTTCTTGTGGCCATCTCAAGATCTCAACTGACCAGCAATCCGACGGACCATACTGTAAACAAATCCTTAGGACTTTTGTTCATGCAGACATCCTATATAAAAAGTCTCCATAAAATTACATTCATATTTTCTCTTCTAGAAAAAAAAATAAAAATAAGAAAATGTGAAACTATGTCCCTTTCAGCTCATGTGCTCACAACCGTATAGATATCTATACTTACTATATATATATATATATATATATATATATATATATATATATATATATATATATATATATAGCAAATATCCCTCATATGGATTGTCGATAGATTTATCATGGGGATGTTTGCTTCATATTTATTCATGGGAAGATTTCAAATATCTATCTACCTTTTTGAAGAATAACAAAAGCTCACTTTTTCATCACATCAAATATAAACCCAAGTTTTTCCTCTTTATCTCAAATATTCAAGTGTCGTTTAGTTTGGGTTACATCTCCACCAATCATTTGAACTTTTTCATAAAAAAATATTAATGCCCTTCATTTAAAATTGTCTTTTGTAGAAGGGGATTCTTTGCACAACGGTAAAAGTTGTCGTCATGTGACCTTGAGGTCATGGGTTCAAGGCGTGAAATCAGCTTCTTGCAAAATGCAAGGTAAGGCTGCCTACTATAGGCCCTTGTGGTCCGCTCCTTCCCCAAACCCCACATAGGAGGGAGCTTGTTCAATGAGGCTGCCCTTTTATTTAAAATTGTCTTTTGCGATAGGGAGAGAACCATGTCCCTATGTTTCTCTTCTTTTTCATAATTACCGCTTCTTAGCCTATCTGTTGCATGCTGTGTGCTTCTACTAAAATTAACTTCTTTCCATCTCAAGATCTCAACCAACCACCAATCCGACAAACCATCTTGTAAACAAATCCTTTGGACTTTTGTGCATGCAGACATCCTATAAAAAGTCTCCATCAAATTGCACTCGTAGTTTCTCTTCTAGACAAAAATAAAAATAGGAAAATGTGAAACTATGTCCCTTTTCATCATTTAAAATTGTCTTTTGTGATAGGAAGAGAACCATGTCCCTATGTTTCTCTTCTTTTTCATAATTATCGCTTCTTAGCCTATCTGTTGCTTGCTATGTGCTTCTACTAAAACTAACTTCCTCTTGTTGCCATCTCAAGATCTCAACCGACCACCGATCTGACGGACCATTATGTCAACAAATCCTTTGTACTTTTGTGCATGCAGACATTCTATAAAAAGTCTTCATAAAATTACACTCATATTTTCTCTTCTAGACAAAAGTAAAAGTAAGAAAATGTGAAACTATGTCCCTTTTGGTTTATGTGCTCACAACCGTATACATATATGGACCTACTATATATATATATATATACCAAACAACACACATATGGACTGGCTATGAATTTATCATGGGGATGTTTGCTTCATACTTATTCATGGGAAGATTTCAAATATCCATCTACCTTTTCGAAGAATAGCAAATACTCACTTTTTCATCATATCAAATATAAACTCAATTTTTTCCTCTTTATCTCAAATATTCTAGGGTCGTTTAGTTTGAGATAGATCTCCACCAATCATTTGAACTTTTGCGTGAAAAAAATATTAATGCCCTTCATTTAAAATTGTCTGTCGTAATAGGAAGAGAACCGTGTCCCTATGTTTCTCTTCTTTTTCATAATTATCACTTCTTAGCCTATCTATTGCTTGCTGTGTGCTTCTACTAAAACTAACTTCTTCTTGTTGCCATCTCAAGATCTCAACCGACCACTAATCCGACGAACCATCTTAGAAACAAATCCTTTGGACTTTTGTGCATGCAGACATCCTATAAAAAGTCTCTATCAAATTACACTCATATTTTCTCTTCAAGACAAAAATAAAAATAAGAAAATGTGAAACTATCTCCCATTCAGTTCATGTGCTCACATGTCCGGTTCTGTTGAGCCCACTGTTGCTGGGTTCTTTTCATGGATCCGTGAGTGACGTAAATTTGAATCTAGTCCATGTGTTGAAAGTTCGCTAATTCAACTTGTACGCTGAATTGAGTTACATCGATTCATCCTGCAAGGTCTTTTCTAATAGGGTTTTTTGCAGATTTGCCATTCCATTTTTACCTTTTTGCTAAAATATCCAAAGTTTTTTACTTTTTGCAGATTTTTCATTAAGTTTTGCAAAACTTTGCAAGTATGCCATTCCATTAATTTGCCTCCGTTATAATTTTTAAAATGTCAAAAATAACCCTCTCTTCTCAAAGTCGACCTGCGTTTCTTGTTGGTCCAATTATGCTGGAGTCCGTCAAATAACTGCAGCAAAAAAGTCGTTTTCCCATCATTCATGTCTGTTGTAAGAAATCAAAACTTAATTGTGGTCCAAGGCATTCAAATTTGAGTCACAATTCACCTGTGCATTCTCTTTCTGATAGTAGAGAATTTATCTCCAGTGAAAAGGTAAAACACTTGAGTGAAGCAATGAAGTGGATTCAGTTAGCCTTATTCCTTTCATTTTGGGGATATAAACGTACAATTCTATGCATGCCTTACACCTCGCAGCCCATCCCCCTCTCTCAACAATAGCTGGCTTTTTAGAAAAGAGAGGAAAAGGTTGATTGGTGTCACAGACTATTGTCATATAGTCCATGACCAAGATCCACAGGCTCTAAAAGAAGCCCGTTTTAGTTTGTGGACTTGGCCTAAGAGACTTTGATCCATTATCAGAGGTCTGTGGATGAAGGCCCACTTCTAGAAGGCTTATATTCTAGAACCATCCTTATAAATATCTATAATCTAGAATATGGTTAACTTAAGATATTTTGTAAGAATGATCTAGAGGGCAATCTAGACCATACATGTGTCATGATTTTTCATTGAGGAGGTGGAAAGGGGGTGAACTCCTATAAACAGAAGAGCTCCCTCATTTGTAAGACATCACAGAAGGAAGCATAAGAGTGTAAGTTAGTCGCATTAATATATATATATATATATATATTTATTTATTTATAGTGTTCCTTTTTGATTTCTTGCTCTCTTCCCATATTTCCATATAAGCTTTCACAATTTAGTCTGAACTTAGTCTTGGTGCCTTAAGTGTATTTCATACTAAGTACTGCACGAGAGTTTGAAAGTCTAAGCTCATGAAAATGATATCAGAGTAGGTTCGATAGGGTTATTAACTGAGCGAGCTTAGGCAAA
Organism: Warburgia ugandensis; assembly: GCA_035236585.1. Classification (NCBI taxonomy): domain Eukaryota; kingdom Viridiplantae; phylum Streptophyta; class Magnoliopsida; order Canellales; family Canellaceae; genus Warburgia; species Warburgia ugandensis. The sequence continues at coordinate 23,146,655 of CP141130.1, read as the reverse complement.
GTTGGTTTCAAAGCAAGGTTAGTAGTGAAGGTTTATAAAGATGGAGGCAATCGTGTGTGAATCTCCACTCAGCAAGAGGAAGTGCACCCAAGGTCTGGGTCTCTTGGAGCTATGACAAAAGAGCTTAAAGGTGAGGAGGATGAGTTGTACTCCATGAGGAAGGTAAGCTTGCGTGAATCACTGAAGGTTAGCTTTTTGAATTCAAGGAGCTATGCTAGTAGATGGAAGGTTACTGCCCTATTAAGGCCATGCAACTTTTGTAATGGACCACACCTCATGCAAGATTGCCCACCAAGGAAGGTCCTACACGACTTGACACTACATGAGCAGGAAGAGAAGGAACTTAAAGTAGAGAAACTGGTACAATTAGGTAGGCCACTAAATTGCCCAACAGCAGTTGAACTTGAAACAATCGTACACAATGATAGTGTTGCCACACAAGAAAGCATTGAAGGAAGTGTCCTACAATAGAAAGGAGTTGCATCAAGTGAGGAGACACTGCAACTAGGCTTACAACCCCTAGATGCCACATGCATACCAATATTGGGGAAAACAATAGAGAAATTAAAAACTAGCAAGTGTGTGCTGGAAGAGTTCAAAAACATCACAAAATCCCAAGAGAAACTAATAGCTAGCAAGTATGTTGCCACACAGGAGGATGTAAGGAGACGTATCCTGCTATAGGAAAATTTCATAAGAACTGTAGAGACAGTACAACCAGGTATATTGCAATACCTAATTGGCATAAGGGTGATAACAATTAAAGAACCCTAAGGGAAAACAATGGTCAACAAGAGTGCTAATACAATCGAAGGAATGAAGAGAAGCATGCTACAACTAGAGAGCTCAAGGAGGAGCAAAACACGATGTGAACATGCATGAGGTATGAAGCTTAGTAGTATTCACAAAAATGTTCAAGAGGCTCACATAATAAAATGAGATTTGGCATAGTCGAAGTTAAACAACATAAAATAGACTTTGAAGTGCAAGAAGAGGACCACAAGACAACAGAGGAGATGCAACTCACACATACGCAATACGTGTGACCCAATGAATTTCTTGACATCAGGAAAGATGTGTCAACATTATCAGGTAGCAAGAATGTCACGAACTGTTGTTATGCAGTCCATGACCAAGGTCCACAGGCTTTAAGAGAAGCCCCTTTTAGTTTGTGGACTTGGCCTGAGAGACTTTGATCCATTATTGGAGGTTTGTGGATGAAGGCCCATTTTTGGAAGGCTTTTATATTTTAGAACCAGCCTTATAAATATATAGAATATGATGGACTTAAGATATTTTGTAAGAATGTTCCAGAGCTCAATATGGACCATACATGTGTAATGATCTTAGCCCTCCATTGAGGAGGTGGAATGGGGGTGAACTCCTATAAATAGAGGAGCTCCCTCATTTGTAAGACATCTCAGAAGGAAGCATCAGAGTATAAGTTAGTGGCAGAAATATATATATATATATATATATATAGTGTTCTTTTCTTATTTCTTGTTTATCTCTTCTCATATTTCCTTGTAAGCTTCTGCAATTCAGGCTAAACTTATCCTTGGTACTCTGAGTGCATTTCAAGACTAAGTGTCATACGGGAGTCTAAAAGTCTAAGCCCGTGATATTGAGCATTTGACATGTTGAAAAAGGTGGTTGGGCATTTGGTATTTCTAAGAAAGCTAGGTGGACATTAGAAAATATAGTCTTTACATATTTATGTGCAAGAAGGGAATAAGTGGATGGGTATTTTCGCAAACAAGTGGGAGGGCATTTTGAAAACATGTAGAAGGGCAGTTAGGAAATGTAAAAGTGTATAGAAGAGGTTATTTTTACCAGAGAAACATACCACCAATAAAATTAAAATACCATTCTCAGCAAAAGTTTATCACCGCTAGAAGTAAAATGTTGCCATCTAATATATAGACTTTCGATAAGAGGAGATGTTGGCTTTGTCCCTCATGATAATTGTGTTTTGTAGATCTGATCCATTCGTCATATTTGAAATGGATTAGATAGTTTATAAATTGTCATGACTATTGATTGCTGTTCCCCTATGTTTTAATAGGTAAAAAATTAAGACCATTCATTTTTATTTATTTTGTTAAAGATCCAAAGCAAGTGGTTATGATCATTTAAAGAGATTGATTTCTATTAGGTGTTAAGTGTTCAATTTTGGTCAAAATTTCCTTAAATTAGCATCCAATTAGATCATCTAACCATTCAAAATTTCAAAATTTAGCTTGATTTTGAATTTAGCTCCAATTGACCATCCAAATCTTAATTTTTCAAAATCAAAGGTTAGATGATTATTATAGCTTGTTAAATGATTAATGTGTGGTTTAGATGATTCTAATTTAGTCTTTTATTTTGCAGATTAACCAAAAGAGGCATGGATGGGTAAAATCAACGATCAACGTTACAGATCATCCATCAAGGATTAAAAGGAAGATATGGAAGAGATCTGGAAAGTGCCCTTAGTTGGAAGTCCCCATGGAAGAAACTAAGTTAGAAGCAAGTGGAAAGCTCTTAAAGGTTTAAGGAAGGCAACATTCACATTCTTAAGGGGAAACCCTTTGCCGGTGTCCTCACCTTCTCTGTTTGGTTTTGTATTGCAATAATCCATGCACTTGCAGTTAAACATCAACATTGGGTTACCTAATTTTTTTTATAATTTATATGATGAATGAATAAGATCTTCCAAAACAATTCCCTAGACCAAGTACCTATGTCTTACGAAGCATAGAAGCGTCCACTTCCATGGAGACTGTATTCTAAATTTAGTGGCGTTGGCAAACTGCCAGTAATACGCCGTTAAAATTGTCCTGCTCAAAACCAATACAGCTATATTGAAATTATTACTTTTGCAATGCAACATAAAAGTGAAGGCAAAAAGTGGACGAGAAGCAACCGTGAGCACGAGAGTTGACTCGGCTTCACATGATGGCATCAGCTCACTCAGATTGCTCGGCTGTTTTCCATTATAATCAATTACGATAGGCATTTGTTCATAACATACGCCGATCACAGGGGATTTAGATCACCGAAAAGTGATGCCCCAATTTTTTTTTGATTAATTTTGGGAGCATCCATTATAGAATGGCTCGTCTAGCCAGACCATAGCACCAACAGTTCATCCAGATTCTCATATTAATGAAGAGCCACATTTAGGGATCGCACATTTTAAGAGCTGCCGCTGCTTCTGCCACAGATTGAATCTAACATGGCCATTGGATGCAACTCACTCGGTTTGGATTCGATTTTATGAAGAAACAGACATGAAGCTGCTTACTTTGTTTGGATTCGATTTTATGAAGAAACATACATGAAGCTGCTCACCCATTATTACAGTTCTAAGTACTGTCGATTCTTACCAGGAAAAAATGAGAGAAGAAAAACAACTGTCGATTTGCTGAAGAACCACGTGAATGTCATGGTTAGATGATCGTCACTTCTGAATTATGAAAGTCGACGGAAATGAATCAACCCAAGTGGTTACTGATGGTTGCCACGAATTCATCGGGAGAGCCACGGTCGATCTTTTCGGGACCAATAATTGGTATCACGGACTCAAATATTTCTGAGCTTGAAGCTTTACTATTCAAAGTCCATCAATGGTTGGATCATCCGCACCAAACATTGGTCATTGAAGGGTACTCAAATAATGTCACTACATGGTGAAGGGGAGACTTCGGAGATTCCACAGCCAGAATTCTAAATGATGGGTCTATACCCATGTGAACAGAAACCTGAAAAGTCCAATCTGTCAGCTATTGTGTGAACAGAAGACCGATAGTTAACTGTTAAAATTCAACAGCCCGTGCCAGAAATATGAAAATCAGCACTGACCATCAAAACAGTCAAATGTATAGCAAATTTATCAAGATTTGCGGTATAGCAAATCTTGACAAATCAGATAATAAACCCTATAAATAGTGGCGATCTCTGATTATAAGCAAGAATAGCATGATCTGTTAGAGAAAAGAGAGTGAGTGAGAGACAAAGTTGAGTCGAGAGAGGATCTGGTTTTGATCCTCTTCCTCCTTTGTATCCTAATCATCCATAGAAGATTTATCCTCCTCTTTCTTGTGGATGTATGCCAAATTTAGCCGAACTACATTAATCCCTTGTGTTTTTTTGTTTGTGTCTGTTTGTGTTTTTCTCAATCGCAGATCCCCAAATCTAGTGGTTAGATCTACACAGATGGGCAGATCTGAACCTCAACACTAAACTTATACCATGGCTTAAACCATCCGAGGTGGAGTTCTCTCTTGTCTATCTGGCAGCAAACTATTTAACTGATTGGTTGGCGAAACAGGGAGTTCATCGACCAACGTTGCTTGTCACTGATCACGTCAATGACCCAATCCTCGACCTTTGCATTTCTTTATGCGTATTTGTAGTTTTACCATTAAATGTTAGTAGTGTCTTCTGACTCTCTCAGTCACACTCTGTAAGTATCTCTTTATCTTAATACTATGAAGCATTCAAAAGGGGAAAAAAATAATCAACCCGACCTTTAGAACCAAACGAGATAAGCTGTCTTGAATTGATATGTGAGTGCGTGATGAGTTTGGCTACTTATAAGTTTCCAAAGCAAACAAGTTCTGAGACCTTTAAGCACTCTAAACTCATGAGTTACGGACCCTTGGGATCTCTATTTTGACTACCAAAAATCTGGACTCCACTAATTCTTTTAGTCTCTGCGTAAACTCAACGCAGAGTAGTTAAAATTTCGTATGGAAAGTATATGATGCTCAAAACTTGTTTCTCTTTAGTCTCTACGTTAAGTACTGTTAACCATGCATGTGATATCGTTCCTATCATGTGATATCGCAAATAAGTACAAAGACCATGACAGAGTTTATAAAAACATCAGTGAGGCAACTGAGTTGTCGTCTTCCCACGATGCAAACGGCATTTTACTAGGAGAATTAAGGCACGTTGGGCTTTGGTATTAATTAAATCATTTAATAAAATATTATTTGGCTAGCTAGCAAGCCTGTCAAAAGTATTTTCCAATTTTGAGAAAGTAATTTTGTCTTTTAGCTAATTCTAAAAGGTGAAAGAGAGCCTTGGCTCAGCGGTAAAGTTGTTGTCACATGATCTGGAGGTCATGGATTTAAGGCGTGGAAATAATTTCTTGCAAAAATAATAGGCTGCATACTATAGACCCTTGTGATCTGCCCTTTCCCTAGACACTGCATAGGTGGGAACTGCATGCAACAGAGCTGCCCTTCTTGCTATTTCTAAAAGGCATTCAGTAGAAGTCCACGCTTAAATGTGTGGAGTACAAACCACTTCTTCTTGTGCCTAATGATAATTTTTGTAGATCTAAGCTGTCCACCATGCTCATAATAGTTTAGATAGGCTAAATATAAGATTTCATGCCCATTCAATGTTTTCGGCTAATGTTTCTTTGAGCTGAAAATCATGACCATCCATTTCTTTTAAAAATGTTCTCACCAGCAAAGAAATTAGTTAGGATAATTTAAATTCACTAATTTTTGTACCCAATACACAATGAACGTCTTTGATCTTAAAAAATGTTATGAGGTGATGTGGAAGTGTGGAATTTACTGAGACTCTTCTAAAATATACATATGAGCTAAGTATTTGAGTAGGTTCTTTGCTTTACACTTAAATTTTAATTTTTCTCTCTAAATAATATGAGGCTAAACTTAAGGCATATGATGAACTATATAATAGACTAGGAACAAGGAAAGGTGAGAAAGATGTGTTTAAAATTGCAAGAGTAAGATAACAGAAGGGTAAGGACTTGGATCATGTTAGGTGCATTAGAAGTGATGATCAAAGGGTATTAGTCAAAGATAATGAGATTAAACAAAGGTGGGATATGTACCTTCAAAAATTGTTAAATGATAATGGCTCTGAGAATATAGGGATTGAAAATACTATAAACCTAAATAACATTAGATATTATAAGTATGAATGTAGGATTAGAATATCTAAAGTAAAAGAGGCTTTGAAAAAGATGAAATCAGGAAAGGCCATGGGCCTTGATGGTATACCAATAGAGATTTGGAAGCATATGGGAGATATTGGGGTAGTTCGGCAGATTAAGTTGTTTAACAAGATTATAAAATCAAAGACAATGCCTGATGAGTGGAGGAAAAGCTCTATTGTACCAATTTATAAGAATAAAATAGACATATAGAGTTGCACTAATTATTGAGGGATCAAACTTATGAACCATACTATGAAACTTTTTGAAAGAGTGATTGAGAAGAGGCTACGGCATGAGACAAGTGTATTGGAGAATTAGTTTGGTTTTATGCCTGGGAGGTCTACTATGGAAGCCATTTTCTTACTAAGACAATTGGTAGAGAAATATAAGGAGAAGAGGAAAGGCCTCCACATGGTCTTTATCGACTTAGAGAAAGTTTATGATAGTCTCTGGAGAGTTAATATAGAGGGTGTTGGGCTCGAAAGGGGTTTCACAGGGGCATAGAGACATAATTAAAGATATGTATGAGAGTGTGGTAACAAATGTTAAGATCACTAGTGGCGAGACTGGTGATTTTTCTATCACTGTAGAATTACACAAAGGATCGGCATTGAGTCCATACCTTTTCACATTGGTTATAGATGAGTTAACAAAACATCTATACAAGAAGATTCCCTGGTGCATGCTATTTGCAGATGATATAGTCTTAATTGATGAGAAAAGGGAGGGTGTAGACACAAAGCTAGAGTTATTGAGAGAAGCATTAGAATCTAAAGGATTTAAAATTAGTATAACTAAGGTAGAATATATGGAATGCAATTTTAGCAAGAAGAGTAGGAGTGGAACATCAATCAAGGTTGATAACCAAGAAGTCCTTGTAAAAGACCACTTTTGATACATAGGATCAATGATTCATGAGAGTGTAGAGATTGAGAGGGAGGTTACCCAGAAAATCCTAACGGGTTGGAACAAATGGAGATGTACATCTAGAGTTTTGTGTGATCGGCAGGTGCCCCTCAAACTAAAAGAAAAATTCTATAGGATGGCAATAGGCTTTCCATGCTCTATGGATCAGAATGTTGGGCAATTAAGGAACATCATGCTCATAGGATGAGCATTGCAGAAATAAGGATGTTGAGATGGATGAGTGGTAATATAAGAAAGGATAAAATTAGCAATGAAAATATTTAAAAAAATCTAGGGGTAGCACCAATAGGTAATAAGATGAGGGAGATTAAACTTAGATGGTTTGGACATGTCCAAAGGAGATAAAAAACGGCATCAGTTAGAAGGAGTGAGGCAATGCAAGTAAAAGGTTTTAAAAGGGCAAGAGGAAGGCCCAAAAGAGCATGGATAGAAGTAGTGAGGAAAGATTTAAAAACTTTGGGACTAAATAAAGCCATGGTACTTAATAGAGATGAATGGGGGAATAGGATTCATATGGTCGACCCCTAATTGAGATAAGGTCTTGATGATGATGATGAAATAATTTTCTTTGTCCCTATTCCAATTGTTATTTTGGTGGTGAGTTGAGGATCATGAGCTGACCTGGCATCTCTTGTACACTATTTTAGCCATTCTTTTGGGCTTCTTGACCTAGTTAGCAAGGTAAAAGACGTCATCATCTGCTTGTCATTCATTTTTTCCACGAGATCTTTCTTAGCATCAAGGCCTTTTATTATTATTATTATTATTATTATTATTATTATTATTATATATTTCACCAGGTGGATTCTTCGACTACAGGCCTGTGACTAAAAGTTTAATTTGTTGGTCGGCGGTGGACTTGAGTTGGCCATGGGCTTTGGGTTGGATTGGCAGGTTAGGGTTGGGCTTCAACTCTAACCTAATTTCATCATTTTCATCTCTTGAGCTAGAGGCTGAAGCATGAGGTAGTTAGATTTGAAATCTACTCAAATCTTTGTAGATTCCAGCTTAGGAACACTCAGCCTTCACCCAAATTTAATTCTACCATTATAGTGAAATTGAATTTCAAACTATCTAGCATTTTTATATTCCCTATCACCAAAAGCCTCAAAATATTGTTAGCTTCATCCATCTCTTTTGAATCATTACAAGTCACAAAAGTGCCAAGGTGATTAGTGATCTCTTCAAATGGATGCTTAAATTGTAGCCATCAAATGGAGCCTCCCCAAATCTTCACTAAAAAATGCCCTACATTTTGGGCAATATTTGGTGCCATCTCTTAAGGGTAGTAGAGTTGTCAACATAAATGAAGAATACAAAAAATTGAACTGAAATATTAGGCTTTGGTCCTTCAATTAGAATTGATGGACTAGTTCCAATTCTTTGTCAACAGATTCAAATTAGTTTTGTTTAGATTCCAATTTTATTCTAGAAGAACTAGATTGGAATTGAGAATCAAATAATTAGACTATAATACCCTTGGTATTATATATTTAACCTTTAACTAAGGATAAATTAGTCATTTTAGCTTAAAATTTATAAGACCAAATTACCCTCAATACATTTTGTTTCTCTTAAGCTAGGACAAATTAAACTTTTCAATCCAAATTAACTGAAGGAACACAAAACCCATGATTTTGTCTCAAAACTAGAAACCCCCTGTGGCGACCCAGGTTTTTATAACACATTTTATAATACATTTTGTAAAGATAGGGCCCTTAGAGTAAAAATTTTTTTGCAAACCAAAGCAGCGGAAATTCTTTTCTTTAGAATTTGTTTTGTAAAACCTAAGTCACCACCTCATACATAACATAAGTAGAATTTTGTATAAGATAAAATTCCATTGAAGGAATATTCTTTAATTAAACTTCAGGATCCATCCAGTGGTTCACAGTACACAACCCATTGTATCCTTACAATACTTGTCCAAATATACAATCCAAATTACAAAGTTCAAAATTCAATACATGTTCTAATACAATGTTTCAAGGGATATACCCTGATTACTTATTCTTCAATTGTTCTTCAAGTCTTGAGCTCCTAAGTCTCCTTCTCTGTATCTGAGATATTGTAAACATTCGAACATTTACAATATCTCAGCAAGCTATGCTTGGTAGGGGATAAGAATATAAGTTATTGACAGTATAATCTCAATATTCAAGTATCTCATAATTCGTTCTATAATAAACACATTCATTAATAACTATTAGTTATAAGGACATCTCATTTCCTTGTCATTTGTGTTCACCTTTATGCATACATATTGTATAAGGACAAATCCGTTAAAAATGTAAAAATAATCAAGAAACTTTTCTATACAAAGCTGATCAACTCCTTTCATTATAAGAGATTTGTATCTCAGCCAGTTACTATACAGGGAATTTCCCTTCTTGGGAAAAATATTGGTAATATACAATTACCTGACATTTCATCATGCCATCCCTTAAGGCATTTCACTATGCCAATTTCATATGCATCATAATGCAAAATAATCAAGGACTACTATGCTTGCAGTCTGATCCGTACAGCGTGCTCGGATAACAGTTCAATAATCCACTTATATCATTCTCAGTGGAAATTACAATATCCATGTCCATATGGGAGGACCATGGCTGTCACAGTGGTGGCCTTCCCATAAATGCCCCACCCTACTTTTAGCCTTTCTTAAGCTTGGTATTCAATATCATCAAGTTTCAGAGAGTGGGTGGCCAAACCCTCTTAACTCTCCTAGCATAGCATCCCCAGGCCTATGCCTGTTTAAAATAAAACCACAAGCCTCCAAGCTTTTATGTAAAATAATACTTATACATATCAGACTATCTGTCTGTTTATCTAGGACTGGAATATTTTCTACTTTCCTATTCACTTAGGGTTGTTCTCAATTCTCAAATTGACCATTTAATACTTATTTTCCTCATCATTTGGTTGGATCATATTTCAATTTGAGGTATTTACCTTAATATATTGGTATCACACATGTCAATACTTCAAAACATAAGATCATGTATTAGACATGTATCTTCATGTAAAGGCATTCTTAATAATCCACCTACCTCAATAAGGTATTCTTACTCCTTGAAATCTGTCATAGTCTCGATCAACATATATCTGTCAAATCATATGTATAATGTCATTTTTCTAATCAAGGGTACATACTACATGGTCTTTTGATCATCCTTATGTAGGATGATCTGAATCTTTCTTCCTTGAATATCCTATATCCATGGGTTTAATATCATCTATACAAATACTATCTATATCATACATAACAATCTAATTTACATTAATGTTTTTGATCATATAAGATCTCATCTTGTTTGATCATCCTTATCTCACTTACTATTTTTTTATTAAGGTTCGATAATTTGCTATCTTTTTATGTTCTTATTATTATTCAACCAGTTGGTGTCTTACTTGGTTGAAGATAATTTATTTCTTCCTATCACTAGACAACTCCTCCTTATTTCAGGATGACCAGTACTTACCAGTTAAAGTCTGCTCAAAAAGTGGTTAATACAACCCTCATGTAAGGAGGCGTTTAGACCTCTCTTACGTCAATGGGAGGTGAGGGAAAAGCACTTGGCTCTTGTATACCCCCTATAACTACAATGTTCAGAGTCCACTGGAGTGGTACTAGCTCAACCTTTGACAAGGTTCCTATGAGCTCTTTACCTTAAGTCCCTTCTCTAATTGATTTTAATTAATTTCCATGGATATGCACAATGTCATCCATGGATGTTCATTATTTTCCTACTTTGGGCCAAGGAAATGATAAATCATTCCTTATATTGTCCTACTAACTATAGCCCTTATTAAGTCAAAATCATTCATTCATCTTAGTTGTCCATGAATTTCTATATTTCATTAGTTTACATTTTTGGTGATTTATGCTCCTTATATCTTAACAATTGAATAAAATTTGACAATAAGTAAATCATCAACTTGGAAGCATAAATCAAATATAAGTTTAACAACTATATACTAACATTTTTCCTATGAATGTAACTTAAGCTAGTGAAATAAAACTAACATGATCCTAACTTATGAAACACATCTTCTATCATAATGAAATCATGTTTAAATCCTAATTTACACTAACATGATCTTAAGATAATCAAATCTACTAACAAATTACTCATTTAGGGAATATCATCCTAAAATTTAAAGATTACACTATCATGCTTTCTAACTTAGAACATAAATCACATTTACACTTCTATATCCAATAAAAGACAATTAAACTATTTTTATTAAGATTATTATAAACCTTTAAATATGATCCAACCATTAGATCTTAGATGTTTTCCTTTAGATCAAGGGTTTTAATTACCTTTAGGGCTTTTAATCCATTAAGATCCAAAAATCATATGTACTTGATTTTGTCACATTTCATCCATGATCTAACTGGATTCCATCATAATATCATCCCTTTAATCCATCCCAAGGATCTGATCATACTTGATCTCATTGATCAAGTGGGTCCCTTTGTATTTTTTTATTTTTATTTTAGGGTTTTTCTACCATAAAGGGTAGATCTCCTATTTTATCCAAGATCTATCCAAATTAACCATAGATATTACTTTATTAAATTATTATATCGTCACTAAAATAAATTTCCAATATCTGATCACCTCAGATCTTGAAGATATTAGAAATTGGACACTAATTTCCAAAATACAGAAATAAATTTTAGAAATATTATGACTTCATTAGAAACTAAACATTACAAGCTTTCCATAGCTTCTTTATGATCTCAATTTGGAGTTCATATTACTCCACAATCTTAAATTGAAGTTTTACGCCGTTCCTAGGGTCCAGATTTGATCTGGGCCCACCAGAATTAATCTCTCTCAATTGAGGGTCCAAACCTTGTTAGATTTTTTTAAAATTGTACCCTAGGGGGTTTTGACCCTTCTGGATTGGTTGGAAAGCTCAGAATTTCAATCTGAGCTCTCTATCACCATAATTTGAAGGATCTGGTATTTACTTTATTTTTGCCATTTTTCATTCATATTAAATTGAAAAAAAATAAAAATTACACTAAAACATAATAAATATGTATGGGAAGTAGTTCCACCTACCTGATTGGAGAAAAACAATCTAATTGGTGCCCAATTTGAGAGAATTATCGGTTGATGATAATATAACCCAATTATCCACCTTTTTGTGATTTTATGTTGTTGGAACCGTTGGATCTTGAAATTGATTTGGGGATTTTGTATACACTGTAGTATAGGATATTATGGACGGTGTAATTGATGAGATTCTTCCTGGAATGGAGTGCCTAATTGAATTTAGGTCTCTTGTTCCAATTAGAAAGAGGAGAGAGAAATAAGGAAATGAGAGTTTGGGAAGGGATGAAGGGGAATTTGGGACTGAAATTCCAGGGAAGATTTGGAAATTTCGTGGTTAAGGTTGTGAAAATTTTTGGAAATTTTTGGGACATATTTATAGCCAAATTTGAATTTTTTTTATCATTTCTTTTGATAAGATATTTTATTACTTCAGAATTTTTAATTACTAATGCATTCTCCATTCCCACTACAGTCTCCACTACAATCTCCACTACCAGCAATAATGCACTGAGAAATTATTGGTGCTTCTAGAACGTTGGCCCACTTTGTGGGCCCCACTTTTATGTGAAAAGACCTATTTGCCCTTTTAACTCCAAAATTGGAGAATAATAGGCAATATTTGTCCGAACTCGGAATCGAGCGTACTTAGTGGCGTTGGAATCGTATTTCTAAGTACTTCATGAATATTGAGGTCTTATTTCTTGGATATGGGATATGGGTAAAATTACCATTTTACCCCCAAATGGAAAAATTAAGGAATTTTCATTTTAACTCAGAATTGAACGTACTTAATGTTATTTTGATCAGTTTTTCAAGTACATCCATAATTTCTAATTTTTAAATTTATATTATAATCTCTATAAAAAGAGAATTTTCAATAACCTAATATTCCAGCCCAGAATTTCTAAAAATTCAAGCTTTATTAATTTTCCTTAATAATTTACAAAAATTCAGGGTCATTACACCCCCAAAACCCAAATCAATCAAGATACTTCTAAGATCAAGAAAAAGAAGAAGCCAAAGTTAGTAACTAAGCATGCGCACGCACACACGCACACACGCGCACACACCCACACGCACAGACACACACAGACACACACAGACACACACACACACACACACACACACACACACACACACACACACACACACACACTCTCTCTCTCTCTCTCTCTCTCTCTCTCTCTCTCTCTCTCTCTCTCTCTCTCCCCCGCCCTCTTTGTGTGTGTGTAAGGGATGGCAATGGGGTAGGTTAAATTGGGGCCTTGCCTTGTACTTGCTTTGGGCAAAAGAATGTAACTCAAGGTGGGTGAGGGTAGCGAGGAAAACTCTAGACATGGTCTATACTTTTTTACATACTCACACCCAAAAGGCCCATGTCTTATTATTAGTCTTTTGTTAACAAAGAAGGATATTTTTTGCATGAAGAAGTACATCTTTTAGTTTGTTCTTTGCCCTAATAACACTCTATTCAATTTGAAGAATATGCAAATCTTTCTGTTCATTCTAAGTCCTCTCTATCCTAAGCTATGTCTCTTTATCTCTCCCTAGAATCCCAAATATTTTAGTTTATTCTTTACATCAAATTGGTAATTGAGTGAGCTCAACTTTGTTCAAAATTACTATGCTCATGTATGCAAATATTCTCCATGGTCTAAGGTTGGTTCTTGGATATTTTATTTTTGATTTATGTCTCTTAACTAGCCTTTAGAGAAAGGAAGAATACGATTGTTTTGTATTTCACAACTTATTGACTTTGATTCCAATTTGATTCTAAATCTACTTATTGTGCTTGTCATTGTATGCCCACCTACTATGCTATATAGGTATCTATATGTTGGAAATGTATGACCTAATAACACAATAATTAATTTATCGTATGTTTGCTTAATGAATAAGCTCTATTTATATGCTAATTCTATCTTATAAGTAGTACTATGTAGTTGTCTGTAATAAATGTCTTATCATGAGATGATAACTGAAATCTTAGGGAACATTGCACAAATTTCAAATCTTTATAAACCTAAAATTGAGCTTGGGCTAATAAGATTGGAGATGATCTTTCTTATTTATGTGAGTAAAAACTCAAGGTATACATAAAGGTGTAGACTATTTTATCTATGCTATGACTTGATCTTGACTTGTTAGAACATTAGTGGAAATGACTAAAGTAAGGTTTTAGATGGAGCAAAGTCATTTGTACCCTTAGACTTGAAAGGTCCATAGCTTAAAGTAGCTTTAATATTATTTTTGAGGTATTAAGAGGTAGATTCTAATTATAGATGATACACAAATGATCTGGAATATATTTTTGACTCATTGGGAGTATGAGATGCTTAATATGGGACTCATGCCCTTATGAGGAAGGATATTCAATTCAGATCGTAGACTTCAAAATTTTATGTATAATTGTTATTGGAATTTATTAATTCACTAGTAAATGATGGGACCTACATGAACTTTTGTGTTTGGACATGCAATTTATTATAATCTAGTTTATACAAAAAATATATATGTAAATATAAAAATGTGATATTGCTATGGGACAGCTCTAAAAGTAATAACTTGATAATATAAGGTCAAAACTATAATTTTTATAATTTGTGAGACCATGTAATAAAATAGATGGAGGATGCCTTAATTATATTATTCATCTCTTTTATTTTTCCCAATTATAGGGTCGACATATATAGGGTGCACCCTTAGTAAACTAGTGGCTTGTGTAACAAATTATTCAAAGGTTGACTAAAGTTATTAAATATGATTAAGTAGGGTGGGACTTACTTATACTTGTTTGTAAGAAATAGATTGCTCACAATTAGACTAGGATATCACACTTAAACTTATTGTTAAAAGAATTAGAAAGTCATAGTAATAAGAGAGTACTAAATTAGTTTCCTATTTGATGTGAGACATCAATTAGAAAAGTGATTGGTGTTAATGAAGTTTTCTTAGAGATCTCAACCTAGAAAAGCCATATATACTAAAGGGCTCATCCCATCCAAGTGATGTTGTGCAAATCCCATTGGCCTCTCCAAAGTGAACAAAATTTCCACCTTGGTTCTCTCTTTAAGTTCTTTAGCTTTTGAAGAAATCCTTTCAAGTTCAATTGTATCTTTTTTATTAGAGCTACCTCTACTCAAAGGATGCTTTTAGGAAAGGGTAGGGATCACAACAAGGGTAGATTGGTGAGATATATTATACATATGAAAGATGAGATATAGACTGCTTGATCTCTAATAAGACTAGGGCTTAATGGGTGATATAAAGTTAAGGTTGATCAAAATCAAAACTGATCATATATCTTAGATTGAGCCTGGATATTTTGCTGGGCCTAACAATGGTGTTAAAGCCTAGTATATCACTTCATTCTTGCTTTGACACATAGAATTAACTAATTTTGATTCATGATAACAAATTTAGAAGACTTGATTTTCAACTATTATTGTTTTTCCATCATTTTGACTTGTAAAATTTAGATCTCACTCATCCAAAAGAGTTTTTGGATGAAATTTTTTATGACAACATGACTTTGCATGAGAAATTTGGAAAACACAATTTCATTTTTTTGAAAATTTTAAGGCAACATAATATTTGATAAAACATTTATTTAAATTATTCAATTGAATTTTATGGAGACAAAAATCATGACTAGTTATTAGATAAAAGATCCCTAAATAATGTTTCTAGAATAAAATATTTACAAAAAGGTTCCCAAAATTTTGTGAAAAATTGCGAATATATAAATAGTTAGATGTAAGTGATTTTTACAAAAATAAATGCATTAGTTAGTTTAACTTTTATTCTTGATAAGGAAGGATTGTTTTGGTATATTTAAAATTTATATGTTTATTGAATGGTTATAAATCATGAGATATTTTTATCAATTAATTCATATATTTATTATTTTATTTAATTAGCCTTTTCATATAATAATATTGGAAAAATTATAAATTTGATATTTCTCAAAATAAGAGACAATTTCACTTGAGTCCTAAGAAAGAATCATAGTGATATAAAATATATTTCATCATGTGGTATTTTAGCATTGATGATTTAAAATTCATTTATATGATATCCTTTGCTCATGAAAATTCAATAAGTCATGATAATTAGGATATATTTTAAAATTGAGTAATAGAAAAGGAAAAATATTTATTTTTAGTTTTTCTATAACATTATATGCAACATTATAACATATTTAAACATTTGGAATGATCCTACTATGTTTTGAAATTATGAGATAATTCAACATAAATTGAGAAAATTCATTTTAAGTACTGTTTGATGAATTCAGATGACCTGGCATACTGATACAAACATTCACATTCAAATAATGGGTAAATAATTATAATGGTATCTAATGGATTTGGAATCACTTCAATTGGTGATGTATTGCATTGTCTAAGGCCAATGTAGTGCGATAGTGTGCATGATGGATTATGTTGATTATGGGCCAAAATTACATGTTTTTTTATGGATAAGTATGTATATGATTCATGGAAGAGAATTTGAATGGTTATGTATAGAATGATGATTATTTTTATTTCTCTCTATAATTTTCTCTCTCTGTATCTGGCTATCTATCTAGTTAAACATATGTACTCCAATTGAGAAGTTACCGATGTAATTGGTTTCTCAATTTTTCTTATTCTTTTGGGTTATAATATTATTTGGATTAAGATAATTTGATTGATGTGTAGGTGATGTTAGCATATATATACAACATGGAAATGAAGCCTGACCAAAAGATCAGTGTGTAGGATCCTACTTTTTAGTGGGAAATGTATTTAATCCATGGCTATAGGGTTATACGAAATCATTAGCATTCATGGAAATAAACCATGTAAGGTGTTATATGATCTGTTTCATAATAAAGAGTCCCAATCATCATATTAGTTATGTATGTTCTCATGTGCTATGTTTCATTAGATGAATAGTATGCTAGATGAATGTCTAGGCATTTACATATTATGAAATGACTATTACCTTTGAAAATATTAAGTATGTAGCCTTCCATAAAAATTGAAGTGCAATTGATAGGAGTTATTAGGATAGGGTACCTGTGATGCCCTAGGTATTCTAAACACTTTTTTGTTGTTTTTGAAATTCAAACAATAGAGACAAATTTATTTTTTTTCATGAAGAAAATTTTCCAAAAACCCAAGTGTCATCTATACAACAAAAATACAGTTTCTAGGATTTTATCTAGTTACAGATCGTAGTCCAACTATATAAATACATATACATACATATAGACACACACGCACACACATGTTCACAAAGATCGATTAGGGGTCATATTCTTATATTGTTGGCACAATCTCTTGCTACTATTGTCTACATCCAATGTTCCTTCTACCTCAAGTTATTTATCCTTTAAGTCGATTTTTTCAAACCTAAGACATTGTAAACAAATTATATTGTCTCAGCAAGCCTATGCTTAATAAATGTTTAGGCATATAGTGTGGCAATATACATAAAGCCAAATACAAATTGAATTTTAGGCCATTCATAAATCTATTCTAAAGAACAGAATACATTTATATAGTCCTAAACAAGCACTACATAATTGAATCCATATAGTTCCAAGTCACATCAACTCATAATATATCATCTCATAGAGTAAACAATTTAATGATTAATCATATCACAATACATCAGCTCATAAAAGTACACAAATTTTATACCAAGTCAACTCAAAGCATATAATAAGCATGTGTAGCCCAATTAGCATAATAACATTCATCTAGGATTAAATCTATTCATGTACAACCTCAGTGTAGGTCAAATATAATGATATCAATGTGAAACAATAACCATACTCTTAATATACATAAATAAGCAATAAAGTAATAAAACATTAAAATCACTTTTTGATTCAATAACAAGCAAATCCATGCCAAATCAAAATTAATATATTAGTTCACTATAGGCAAATCTCTGCCAAATTGACAATAGAACATATCATCTCGTCATAGGAAAATCCATGCAAAAAATTAGAATCACGAATTAATTCATGCATGTAAAAATATCTCACAATTCATCTCAGCTCAAACCACAATGAAATTGTGAGCACTTAGAAGCCTACCACCTAGAATTTTACAATTTAGAAGCTTGCAACTGCCTCTTGCACCCTCCCTCATTGGCAGCACTCATTAGCAGCCATTTTAGGATCCTCATCAGCTACCAACATGTATAAATCATGAATCACACTTTGATTACATGATAGAAGACAAACACTCAATGAAACACTACTCATGCGTCAAATCATGGCCATACATCAAATCAAAATGATGGAACAAATGCATGAAAAACATATATGAAATAGTGGTGTTAGTAATTCTAAACCAATGGTCTTATGGTGAAATAAACCTTCCATTTCAATCGAAAATTTGATAGAGTCTCATCTATTTTTCAAACTTATGCATTTTATGCATGTGATGCGATTCACCTAGTAAATCATTATTTACATTTGTAATTTGAATATAGACTATATCTCTTTATCATTGTAATTCATATATCTCAAATAATATCCACACACTAAAGTAATCATCTAATTCATTTCATCCATGAAGTGTAATGCATTTCTAATTTCTAATCATGTCAATTTATCTATAACTTGTATTTGATTAGATACAAGTTAATGTGACTAGATCAATAATATAGACATAATCCAAATATATGAATAATTTAAAGATGTCCAAACAACCTACCTAAAACCATAGGTCCAATCTTCTAAAATCAATAAACATCCAATTTGAAGGCTGGTCGACAATCAAGATTCACTAATCTAAGGTTTTGGCATGTTTCAATTATATATGTGAGAAAATAGATAAGGTTTTACTAATTGGTATCTAAATCAATAGATTAAAGTATTATATCTCAAATTGAATGGTTGGATGACTCTCAAATTTGTCATCCACTCTATAAGTCATTCAGATATGCTACCATACATGTTTAGATATTCCATATCTCAATTTTCGATCATAGATTAGGGTTAGAATAATCCTTGATATGTTAATCTTATCATAGATCTTGTAGATCTATGAGTAACATGATTGTATCTAATATATCAAAGGGTCGATCATGTTTTCTAACCACATATCATCTTCGAATAGGCAGTGAATGTTCGGATCAAGCTTTGTAAAGTTAACATGTTATCCATTTATTATTCTTATCCAGATCATCATTAATATGAAATTCATGTCATCAAGTTCATAGAACTACTATCTAATCATCATGTTCATAGATCTACTGTCTAATCATGTTTTTAATAGTTGAATTTGCAAATCTAGGATTTACACTTGCACACCATGTCTACATTGAAATTTCAATGGTTGGATGATCTCTGATTGAAAATTTGTTGATAGGAGTATGTAAATTAGGTGATGAGGATTCCAAATATATAATTTTTATATTTTATTATCACTAGAATCTGATTGTCATTGTCGAAATCCAATCACCATCGTTGGAGAAGAGGATTGAAAAATTATCATTGTTAGCAATTATATATAGTCTTAAAAAATGAAAAATCATGAAAAAATTATAAAATCTTATGGATTAGAGGCTTACCTTCATACCTAATGAATTTGGGAGCATTCTATGTCCATTTGGTGGTGAAGCATGTAAAAGAAAGTGACCATTGCTGAAGTTCTACGTAATTGCTAGTGTCACTAGCAAAGGAATTTTGGTCATTTTGAGCTGACATAGAGGATGATCTACTTAGATCATCGACCTGAGTCATCATTTTCTCTGACAAGCTTGTTCTTCAATGGACAAAACCTTTGTCCCTCCTCTACTTTGCGAGCATCAATGGTGACTCCCATAATGTTTTCTAGCTTCTAGTCTCTTTCCCTTTCCTCTTCCTTCCTTCCCTTCCTTCTTCTTCCTCCCTTCCTCCTCTTCTTTCTCCTTCTCCCCTTCATTTCCTCCTTTTCTTATTCTCAGATGAAAATCGATTGATTACAATTGACTGACTTGAAGGGGGGTGACAATATTAAAACATCCCCTCCCTCATATATATAGATTATAATTATATATTATATAATTCCTTTTAAAACAACCATTTTCACTTTAAGATTTGGCATGATGACAGATAGAAACCTCATCATGCACTAACATAATATCATCTAATCATTGTTAGTTTTGAATTTCATGAGTGTGGCCTACCTAGTGAAATTAATAAAATACTCATTTACTTATAAAATACCTAGCTTTTTCATCTAGACTCCGATTTTAGCGTTCTTAGTGATGTTGGAATTCTTTTTTCAAGTGTAATCCAAATATTGAGGTTTCAAAGGTCAACTAGGTGTCTTTTAAAAAGTCAATTTCATAAAACTGAAAGCACGAAAATCCAAATTTCTTTTCATTAAAAAATAGCTTAGAATTTATATGAAATGGAACTCAAAATTTTGAGTTATAATAGTAACCTAGGATATGTTACTATCACACTGTCATATATAATTATAATTGTTAGTGGGTCTAACTTAACCAATAGATTCTAGAAGCAAGGGCCAGGTATGTGATACCAATGATCATGAGGAGTTATATACCTTATCAAGACCATAAGTAGTTACATGCTACACAGACTGTCAACATGTTATAAATAGTCACATGCCACAACAGAAGTTATTCATGGTAACAATGATAAGGTTCATTTATATTTAAATAAGGGCATTAAAAAATGATTAATACCATTATGCTCTAGCATGATGGATGTATAGATTTGGCATAAATTATTTTAATGAGCATGGTTATTTCTTATTACTTTTATTTGAATGTAGATGACTAATTCATTTAATTCTCTCTCTAAGCTTCTTGAAGTTGAATGGCCTCTACCATGAGGATTGGTTTTGTGACATCAATTTGGTCTTGATTTCACAAAAATGTGTATTATTTCCTTAAAGAGAAAATTATTAAGTACCTTGGGATAAAGGTGTAGAGGAACAACAAACTAGGTATTTGCAGTAGAAAAATAGTAATGATTTGGTCAAATGTTATATTGTAGGTTCCATAAGAAGTTTACAAAGAAGTACAGTGAGTTCAATGATATTCAAGGGAGTTTGAATAATATAAAACAAATTTTTGGCGTAAATAATTGTATTGTTAGATTGAATGCAATGAGAAACTTTGTGTCTACTAAAATGTAGAAATGCAAGTGTCAGATAACATGTGGTCAAGATCATTGGTTACATTGCTAAAATGGTTTAGTATGAAACTCACAATTTTAACATTAACAATTTGAATTGCAAAGTGCTTAAATTGAATGAGATGTCCATTCAAGCAAAGGATTTGATTAATAAGGAAAAAGGTGAAGCAGTTTTTGTAACTTTGTCACGATTTCAACATGAACAAGTTAAATTATACACTACTTGAATTGAATGAAATGCTCATGCAAACAAAGGATTAGTTAAAAAGAAAATATGTAATGCAATTTTTGAAAAGGGAAATGTTGTCTCGAATGTTAAGCTAAAAGGAAAGGGAAAAAATATTAGGAATGTAGAAATTGCTTTGGAGTGTGTACCTTATTTTATTATTTCCAAATAGAGTAACATGTTTGTTTCTACTTTGTAATATACTTTCTATATATCTGATGACAAGAAGAAGTGTGCTTTGCATAGAGTTGGTGAACAATAGAGAAAATGAAAGAGCTACCTTAGTAGCACATAAGTACAGTCCCTAAATTATATTCCAACATCATTGTCTAGGATGCATGGAATGAATTTGTATATTGCCGCCTGTCTCCTGAACTTGAGTTATGTACTAAAACAAGATTTGATTAAATTAATTATAGTATATGATTGTACTTAATTATATTTCATTGCATCAAATATAAGCAAAGAGTGTTGAAGGGAGAAAGGTGTGTACGATCAATCACATTTAGTGTTACCTTTCTAGGTTGGGCTATGTTTGGAAGAACAAGAAGTAAGTATTTGTGAGAGTTTATTTCTTGCTAATTATACCTTAGTTATATTTGATTACCTAACTTTAGTGTCTCTCTTGATAGCAAAGAAAAGAAAAGGCTATGAATCCTATTAACCGCGCCATCAGTGCAAAATGAGCCACTTTGATGGGTGTGATGCCCAAACCTACAAAAATGAAGTTGCGATACAAGCTACTTCTTAAATAGTAAGTGGTTGCATGTGTCTACCCTTGTAATATTTTTATAAATATATATAACTATAGATCAATTAATAGAATTTATCATGTTATTATAAATTGTGTAGGAGGAGTTGACCTAAGAAAGTGCATCTATATGGACTCTAAGCAACATTGTTGCAAAGAATGACATCATGTATATGGAATTGGGAAATAAGGAGAAAAACCTTGGCTGAGTAAGGGGCTATAGGTGTAGTGTTATTCCTTCCAAATACTTTGGTCAATAATATGAATTTCATGACGAGGAGATGTGCGAGCAGCTAAAAGTGAAACTTTGACAAGGATATATGAGCAGGTAAAGCTGGATTTAATGGGCGAGTTTTAGAATATGAGATGTCAAGAGCCAGCTCCTATTATCCTTAAATGCCAATCACACACTAGTTGCAATTCCCCTACTTACAAAGATCAAGAAGAGCTACTTGCATCCCATGAACAAGAAAATCTAGTCTATGAGGTATATATGAATACCAGTTTACTTTTTCACTTTTCATTTAATTGTCATACCTCATTCATTCTTATGTATATATTATTTTTAATTTGCTAATGGGTGAACGCATGTTGGCCTTAAATGGCATTGACAACATTATCGCTGTTAGTACATGGTATTAGATTTAGACTTACTTTTTACATGGACGATTGATGGACCCATACATTAAGCATGTGTGATATTGTTGCGGCTTGTCGAGTTTGCCTACCATTTTGTATAGAAGCAGACAACATTTATACCATTGGGGAGGTCATTGGTTATTAGGTCGCTTGCCCTAAATGATATATCATCCTCCTACAATCCAAGGTATATATGTTGTTATACCACCATCTTTAGCAACATTTTTTAGAGACCTTAATTTAATTATATATTATTTACATCTAATGTTAATCAAAAGTAGTAGCATGCACCATCGAGGCTAACCTCCTCCTCATCATCACTTGCCGTCCTAGCTATTATAGCGGTACTAGTATTTATGTTTATTTTCACAATAAAATTTAATGCTTTTAATGAAATTTTTTTACATTGATTAATAAATTTTGGTACTTTACAACATAGCTTAAGGATTAGCTCGAAGTTCCACCTGACACATGTTTAAGCCTAAGGAGCCTCGGGTAGCTCATAAATAAATATAAGGTAATCAATTATATATGCATAGAGTTTGAAGTGCTTGACGATGATGCAGTTGAATTACCACCCATGAGAGAGGACCTCATAAGGCTTTGCAAATGAGATGGACTAGAATATGTGTAAATTATCTGTTATATCAGATATGCAAATATCTATTTCAATAAGAACCCTTGTCATCACATGTTAATTACTAATGGCAAGTAATAATTATTTCTTTTTTACAACTATCTGTATGATAAAATGTAGAGATTAGAGGTCCAAAACATTTGTAAATTTTTTGACTCTATTGACATTTGTGGAGTGGAGCAATGGCCCATGGAGAGGTGAGTCAGTGAAGTTCTACCAAGGTTGTTCCATTGCTTTAAGGGGCAAGCCTTAATGATTCTTTAAAATAGCACATTAGTTTTAATTAGTTGTCCTTCCAAATTATGTTCTTCACATATATAATTTTAGGGATTTCGAACTTCAATTGTAATATATATGATTATATACATTGTTCTCATTTGATGATGTTGGTTCTTGATGTGCATAGTGGGCATGCGTTATTTTTTTATTATTGTGCTGCACACATTTGTGCCTCACTGATGGAAGTCATGAATAAGTTTTAAATCTTTTCATGTATTATAATAGTTTAATAACTGATAACTAATCTTTTCTTTATATCTAATGCATTTGAATTAAATTTTTGAAGTGCATAGCTAAGATGGGCTGAACTAACTAAGATTATGGACCCACCAAGACTCACTTGCCAAAAGAACAGGGTAAGGAAAACTAGTTAATTACTCTGTATATAAATTGATGTTACAATTAGACATAATATTTACTGATCCTTTCTATTTTCTTTATTGAGTAGTGCCCTTGACAACAATCAAATTAGGAAAGTGAACACTTTTTTCTAAGAACATGAGAATTGTAATAAGTGATTGCGTTGAGCTCTAACAATTTATAAAGACAAGATACTTTATTCATCATTAATTATCTCATATTTTCAATAATCTTTGGGGTTGGCTAGCCACATGAAATAACATTTAAGTATATAATGGATTTATAAGAAGTAAACTAAATTAAATATGTTGTCTTGCAGGTAGTGGTGCTATTGGATTGGGGAAGCAAGGGTTACTCCCAAGTTGATTTCGATGAAATTAGATGTGAATGGGCTAAGTATGTAATAAAATTTAACTATGACTAATCTATACCTCCACCCACTAATGTTTGTGTGCTATAATTTAAAAATTTATGTTGATTAATGTAAAACTTCTTAATTTAAATAGTGAATGTGAATGTGTTTTGTAATTTTCATTTACTTAAAGCATATATAGTTTGTTTATTTGAATGAGGGAATGTTGGAGTGTGGATGGTCTTTACTTTGAATGTGGTATGTTGGAGTGTGGAGGTAAATGTGTGTACATGGAGAAGTATGGATATGGGTCTTTACTTGTGAAATTTTTTTTATGCCTTTAAATTTTTATACTGAATGTGGATGTTGGAAGTGTGGAAGATTACAATAAAATTGTAATAGTGGGAAGATATGAGTGTCAAATATTTATATTGAACATGAATGCATGGATGAATATTGCAATAGAAGGAATTCAATTATATATAGACTTACTAAAGATAGTTATAAAAAAAATCATCTTTAAAAGAATTTTTTTAGGACAAATTTTGAAATCTTCTTAAAAAATTTTAAAATGGTTTTTGAAAATGATCTTAAAAAACTTTTAAAAAAACTTTTAAAGATGGTCAGCACATCACAACTGTCTTAAAAGTTTTTTGAGATAGTTTTCAAATTTGTCTTATTTTCAATTTTTTTTAAAGTTTTAAGGATAGAAAATTGTTTTGAACCATCGTAGATCTATGTTCTTAATTATCTTAAAAATTGTTCAGTCTAGTAGTAAATCTCAAAAATTTCTAAAGCACACTTGGAGTATATGATAATGAAATATGTTCAGGTTTGGCTTTGATTGCTAGTGAGAGTTATTTGAGAATTTGTTGGGAATGTATTCCCTCATAAGCCAATAATGAAGTTATTGTACATTCATGTAATAAATAAGATTCAATTATGTGCCGGTTCCATCTTATGGGTATTGCTTCATAGTTATCTTTAATAAATGTTACACCTATTTGTTAGTCATAAGATGGAACTACAACCTTGGGGAACATTGTAGG
This sequence comes from Warburgia ugandensis, assembly GCA_035236585.1. Taxonomy (NCBI): domain Eukaryota; kingdom Viridiplantae; phylum Streptophyta; class Magnoliopsida; order Canellales; family Canellaceae; genus Warburgia; species Warburgia ugandensis. The sequence continues at coordinate 23,121,244 of CP141130.1, read as the reverse complement.
AGTTCAATGTCATTATAATTTGAGTTTTATACAGCAGATTATGTGCAAAAATGCGATTCTCATCTTATTGACAAGAAAAGACTTTTCTTGTTTTTTCTCGGGTTTCTCCCTGTGGGCCTGTTTTGTTCTTTTGAGATTTCAACTTGATAAATCTTTGTTTGATTGAAATTGCTATACTAACCAATCAATTTTTTTTTTTTTTTTATAAATTTCATTTTGAAAGATTTGAATTTAATTGGTCAATTTTCCTACTTGCAGATATTACTTGGAAATTTTTTACATACTAGTTCTGTCATGTTTTTCTAGTTTATAGTGATAACTTTTGCATTTGGTAACAGTTTTGGTGTGAAAACTCCTGTTGCCTAGCCGAGGAAATTGGTCTACCATTTGTCACCGCTGAAAATAAGTTTGAAGCTTTGAGTATCAAGTGGACATATACATGCTTCTAATTGCAATTATTTGATTACATTTTACTTGGTTTGGTGTATACTTGATTTGAACTCTCATCCTCCTGATTGACCTTATGGCAGGCAGCACATGATGCATTTGTCGAAACTAGTGTCTCCCTAAACACAGTTTCTGATTCTCTTATGAAGATAACCAATGAAATACAGCTCTTGGGAAAGTAAGATGTTGTCATTAGATTATGGCACAAGGATTATTTTCTGTACGTAGCTACTATATCATCTTGTCCCAGATCCTTCTCTGAGAAAACTTCATTTCCTTTGAAGAAATAAAACTATGCCTTAGACGATATATGAAACTAATTATTAAAAACTTGGAATGTTGTAAAATTAATCTGGAAAACTAGCAATATGTTCTTTATTTAGTGGTCGACGTGGTGGCCTTGGGGAGCTTATTCTACCTAAAAATGAGCCAGGCAGCAGTATCATGCTCGTATGTAACACCTTTTTCTTTGTGTATTTATAGTTTCAGTAATGATTTAAGTTTGTCATAAACATGTATTACATTAATTAAATCAAAATTTAAATATGCAGAATGACTTATATGACATATGCCCCTTGTTATTACGGCCATGAGCAAGATTTATTCTGTTCTAGGGAGAGGTTAACCCAACTCAGTGTTCGGCTTTGACTATGGTTTGCGCTCAGGTAACATTGACCAAGTTCCATCTTTCAGTATTACAATGATATGGAGCAAATGGTTATTGAAGCAATTCAAAATTTAAAGAAATGTTTCTTTTTGTATCCAAATAGCTTGATATAATGGGAAAACTAACGTAGTCTACATGGAGGACCTGAATATGAATGCTGAATCAAAACTTTAAAAAATGAATCTGAGAGGGGAGGAAGTCCCCAATAGTAAAATTAGAGTGTTCCCATGAGGAAGTTTTTGGTGGGGTTGGCTCATAGATATAGTGTTGGATATAGGTAATTGTGACGACTCGGGTTTTCCCATGCATTTTTAAATGCAAGATCTAATTCAAAGGCGGGATGCATCCCTATTTGAAAACCATTTTATAAAAACAATGCAATGCAGTGGAAAATCTTTTGTTTTAAACTCATTTTGAAAACCTCGAGTGTCATTTTCTTTCTCAACAACCAAAGTAGTTTTTTGAAAATTTCAGAAATCATTAATGCCTTCCTAGGTCTATCCAATCACAGTGCACAGTCCAACGGTAAATAAAAGCAGATACACGTCCAAAGGGTATAGTGTTTCCTTACATGCATGCTTGTCTTCTCATCATTCACTTGATCATTACACTAACATGTTCCTGATGCTTCTTCTAATTCTGTGTGGAGCTAATCTGGAAAAATAATATATTAGGGTGAGTATTTCTCATACTCAGTAGGTCATCTGATACTACAATTTTGAAAACACAGTATGCTTCATGCATGGTTCCAAGAGCTTTTTTATGTAAAACATCAATGATTTATTTTGCGTAAGCATGCATAGTTATGCATAAAACATAAGCTTATTGATGTGATTTCAATCATGGAATCCGTATACAAATCACATCATATGAATACGACTAAAATAGAAATCAATAGGTCCATATACGAAGATTTCGGCAAATGCATCAAACTAGCGAGTCACATAGAATACTCATGAAAATCTTAAAATAGTCATCATTCAAACATATGCTAGTATTATGCACGTGAGTCTCTCGGTGTACATGTCATGTCAACTGGTCACGAGTACTCGTATACGACCATCTCAATGCTATATGCATATCAATCACACCGAAATCATAGGGTCACTATGCTCACGACTAGAACCACTATGTATCGTGTGTCTCCGGTATCTAGAGACTAGTCCACCATAGCCTCCACAGCGACTATGGATATGTCCCCGAAAGGGTGGTGTGAACACCTCTAGTGGTCGTCCCTGTTTACCATAGCAGTCAGGGAAGGGACAATGCCGTTTTTGGTAGCGATGCCATCCACCTTTTTGGTGGTAGAGGCCGGGAGGCCAAACCCGTACCCCTCAGCATAGTGCCCACTAGGCTCAATAGCCCACAAACATACATAATCCAAATCTCAAATCAACATAAATCATGCAATTTATGCATTTGTTTTCAAAGTATGCGAGAATGGCATACAAAGTCATAACCCTGCCTAGAAGCCTGTCAGCTCTCTCTGGCCCGCCCTCATCAGCTTGCCCTCATTGGCCAAGGCTATACTTCTCAAAACATGCTTGTATAAGAACAACATAAAAGAATACTAAATGCAATGATAGGTTCAAATGCTTTAATGTTATAAATCATGTTGACAATTCCGTATGCTCGTATAAGAATATCATATTTCAAAAGCATCATAAAGGCAAGTAAATCACTTAGGGTTTGGGATGTATTTAAAAACATAGCAGCATCAGACTACCTATGAATTAAGTATATTTGAAAAAACATAGCAGCATCAGACCACCTACCTCGATGTTTTCTGGAGTCCTGTCCTTCATTATTCAACCCGACCCTGGGTCTCCTTTATCAAATCCTGGATACGAATGGATAACAGGGAGTCATTATCATTTTCCATCCATTTATAAATCCCTATTTAGATCTCTAGATTAATGGCTAGATCTTCCTTTTAGGGTCTATAGGTCCTTGCTTAATACATTGTCAAGCTAGTTCTTTTGTATGGATCTACTATTCAATGGTTAGAGCCTATAATTTGTCTTATGATCCTAATTTTTATAGTCTCATTAGGTCCGCGTCATTAATACAGACGCGATGGTTCTTTCGGATTGGCAATTGGAGTCCTACAGCCTGCGTAAATAAAGTTTTAGTGTCTCAAATCATGAGCAAACCAATTTCATTTACGCGGGCGGGGGCTTGCGCGTCGCAGTTCTCAGGATGCTTGCATGCCCTAGTCGAACTAGGACATGCACCCTCACGTCGCGGGTGTTTGAAGGCCGCGTCATGGACTGCATTCGCACGTGCCTGCATGCCCAAGTAACTCTCTATGACACGCATCCTGGATGGCATCGTGTGGACGCGTCTTTGGCATAGCACGACGCATCTCAGCTCCCAGGGCACCCCGTGCATCCTAGTCAAGCCAGGACCAGGACCAGGACCCATGCCCCACATTACATGCCCGAACTCCATCCCAGGGACCACGTGTGAGGCTCGCGTTGTGCGCAGCAGCCCTGGGACGTGTCTGGCTTGATGGGTCAGTAGACCCATCGAATTTGGGTGGCTTTCGGTGATTTTTGGCTGGGGAAACGCCAAATCCAACATGGATCTGGGCTGGAATGTAGGGAAGGAGGAGGGCACCTAGGTGGTGTCTGGCTCGATGGGTCGGCAGTCCCGTCCAAGCTGGGTTTCTTCCCGACTTTCTGCGGCATTTTCCAGTTGGAGTGTTGTTTCCCGTAGGCAGTTTGTAGCCGGGAAATGCCTAGACCTAGCCCAAAACCTGGGGGAAAAGAGTGAGGGAAGAGAGGAGAATGACGTGGGGAAGAGAGGCATACCTGGAGAGCCCTCCACGCATCGAAATGAGGCCTTGAACTCGCCTCCAAACCCCTATTGTTTTGGGAGAAATTGGAGAGGAGAAGCGCGATTTGGAAAGAAGGGGTGGAGGGTATTTATAGAGGGAAGAAGGCGGTGCCCCTCGATGGCGGTGCCTTCTTTCTAGCACCGCCCTACAGAGACGGTTCTAGAAAGTTTAGGAATGGCGGTGGTTGGAGGAGGAAGAAGACAGGATGCCGTTATCAAAGTGGCCCCCTGCGTTTTCTGTCTTTTTCGTTTTTAATTTAAATTATAGAAATGCCCCTAATCTTTAGACGCCCTTAACTTTGTCATATGAACTCCGTTTTCGACGTTCTTTGAGGCGCTGGATTCCATTTTTCGAGTAGAATCCAATGGTACCAAGTTTTCTTAAAAATTCCTTCGTTTAATATTTTAAATAAAGTAAAACATTTAACATGGTTCATTTCCTATAAAATGTCCAATTCATTTTTGTCAAATGGATGCAAAAATAGCGTAAATTGCGTGGGGCATTACATCATTAGCCCCTTACAAGAATTTCTTCATCAAAATTCCACAAATTCTTACCTTCAAGTCAACTGTCTTCTTGATAAGACATATTCTTCCTGGGGACTTCCTTAGAACTCGAACTAAGAAACTTCCTATTCCTTAAGTTAGTACGTAGATGAATTGTGTTCTTAAAACCTTTTCACGTTACCATGCAACCCATCCTAGGCACATTCTCATTTTACCATCTTTATAATTCCTTCCTGAAGGCCTTACATATATATCGTCAATATACCTTCTCCGTTTACTTTAAGTACATATGGGCCGTTTTTGCTGCGTACTCTGATACATAGTCCCATGCGTGACAGTTTAACAATACTGGTTTCTAGCCATAGTTCGTATAGCTACCCATCCTTAGATGCTCATATTCCTTTGATCATGTATAGGATAGTCTCCTTAGATGACCATACTCTCCTACTTGTATATAAATTACTTCATACTTCTTTGAGATCATATGATCTTATTCCTCTTATTTCATTTTGAATAGCATAGGATAATCCCTTTTTCCTCTTGTCTTCCATCTAGTGATCTATTCATCATCAATGTCTCCTTCTAATGGTTGGTTGTATGTCATTAGCAAGAGTCCCAAAAAGCTACATTCTTTCCTGTATGTCTAATTTTTCTTCTTATCTTCTTCGCTTTATATTTTCCCCCAAGATACTTCAATAGCTGATATGGTATCATGTGCCCTACAGCCAAACCCTTGATTAACTTCGAATTTCAACTGTCTGTTGCTTTTCTACTATAACTTGGGTCCTCAAGCCATATTATATTCAAAATAAAATAATTCAAGTAGCATCCTCCATCATTGATACTATCTCATATTACGATTAGGATATCTAAACTGTACATCAAGTTTCTGAAGTCATCAAATGCTTTTCTCCTTGAATAATTTATCCAAACTCATGTCAAATGTTAATGATTGATTCATCATCATGGGTCAAATTTTCTCGTCCAGAGGCCCATCTCACTATTCACATCAATTTATCATTAGGATTTCCAACAATGTTCCCATTTATGCAAAAAGTCTCTTATTCATAACCGAGTACCCTTACTAGGTCATGGTTGAATCCTTTGTTATTATCCTCTTTGTACTTCCTTTGCTTGATGATTTTCTTCATAACCTTTCAAACTAAAAGTCCTATATTCGATCTAGTAAGGTTAGTCCTTAGGAAATTCCTTCAATTGATTTTTCATACTTGGTATATGCACATAACAACTAATTATTTGTCTAAAGGCAACATAACATTAAATCTTCACCTTATAATGTGCTAGCCATCTCACCTTTTCTCCTTCCATTCCCTATGTTAATATATTGTTCAAGCTTTTATCAAGGCTTTATCGTCAACCATGCAGTCTGTATTGTCAGGAGGTATCCTCATAAGTAGTGATTTTCAAGTGTTCCCTCATACTTAGCTTATAACAATAATTCTCATTCAATAGCGATTATATCAAATTACGTTGTAGTTGTTAAATCAACAAGTTTAAGAATACTCAGGTAAGCATAAAACATTTTCTTAGACATAGAAAGACTTTATTTGATTACCTATTGATCTCTTTCTAGATACATCTATGTCATAAGCTCAAGGTTCTCTAAAGTGATCGGTACTTATTTACCTTTCTTTTCAATCCAAGTCAGTAGTATTTTTCAGACCCAAAGTAATTTATTCACCTTGTCATGGTAGCCATTAAGGTTTGGAAAATCTTTCGCATTGGTTTAGTTCACTTCTTATTTTTGCTCCTATCTCAATTGCTACTATCCTTCTTGTACTCGTAGCTCCTTCATGATGTGGCCTAATCAACTGACCTCATGCCCTCAAATGATTTAGTCTAACAAGTAACTTCTTTTTAGGGAAAACTCATGCCTAAATACTTATAACAGTCCTCTGAGTATATAACTTAGACTACTATCTCATAGATACTAACATATTTGATTAATTAGGGTGGGATACCTTTATTTAGTCAATAGTACTCTAAAGGTAATGACTAAATAATGGTCTTAAGATATTTGGTCTTCCAATCTATGATAGTAAGACCTCAATTCGATCCTTGATAGTACCCTACTTGCTGAAGAAAGACAAATGGACAAGTCACTGTCCCAGCTTAATTTGTTTTTCAATATACTTTGTTTACTCATGTAGTGGCAAGGTAGGATATCATCAAAATTTCCCTTTTATGGACTATATCCATTGGTGTTCCTCATAAGCTAATGGATCCGATAAGATTCTAATTGCAATAATTGATATAGACATCAAACCATTTGTAGAATTTAATTTGTAGGGGATCACCACTCTTCTTCAAAAAATTTTGTGCAGCATAATGTCCTTACATTCAATGCTCTACTCAAAGTCTTAAATCCCATATGCCTTATCTCTATTATACTCTTTTACAATAAAATCACCAACTCAACTAGTATTATTCCTTCAAATTTGATTGGTTTACCTTCCCATTGGATTCAAGATGAAAAATTTGTATGTATCTCCATAAAGTCATGATCTTCTTCTTTTGAATATTCAATATTCATCGAATACTTATAGTTACATCTCTATCTCTTTCTCTCTTTTCTTCAAAATCCTCACTTTTGTCTACCTAGATAAATGCTTTGTTGTATATAATCGATACTACATCTACTCCTTTACTTAACAAATATGATAAACTGAATGCTTCTAAGAAATGCTAAACTGTACTAATATCATTGAAATCCTTAATTGCCTGTAGCCTTAATAAAATTCATACAGTGTCTTAATAATGGCATTGACGTTTTGGTCATGCTATACTTCTCTTATAAGTTCATGTTAGGATCAATCTATTATCACAAGTCTATCATCCCTAATATTATCATCAAAATCTTTTGGTAGCTCTGTCGAATACAGTTCCCTATCATATTCGTGTTATATTCCTCTTAATCACATAATATGTCAATTGTACACATCTTCTGATTTGCTCCATTATACTTAGGTTGTCCTTATTAGATAGCACTTCACTCTTCATAAGACTCCGATTACGGTATCCAAAATTGAGCTAAGTCCTTTAGGATTCATACCTTTGGGATCTAATACGAGTCACAGTTATCTCCTAGTATCATCTTGTATTCTCATCCCTCTTAGATTATCATCAAAATCTTCTCAAAGTCTATCTTTTACATCCCCTATCATACTCATATCATATCCCTTTTGATAATATACACATATTACAGGTCAGATAGCCATCTGGGTTCTTCAATTTTCTCACCTTTGATGAGATCAATCCATTACAAGTTAGAACTATCTACTAATAAGTTTACTAACATCTTCCTTCATAATTCTCATCATAATATGATCCATATATGAGTTTCCATGTTTGCACCATCATACAATAATCCTTATTTCCTATGGTTTTGATAGGATTTAAGCTATCCAATATCTAAGTATTTGTTAGATCCATCTCCTTTTTCACTTATTTGTTTATGATGAAATGCTTTGCGAAGTAATATCATTTCTCATGCTAATCGCCTCTATTACTTCTATTTAGACTACTTCTTAATTATCTTAGTTGTCGATGTCCTTGGACATGCTGGGCTGGCTGTGAAAGGATAAAACTGGGCTCTGATACCAACTGTGAGGACCCGAGTTTTCTCATGCATTTTTAAATGCAAGATCTAATTCCTAAGGCGGGATGCGTCCCTATTTGAAAACCATTTTATAAAAACAATGCAATGCAGCGAAAGTAGTTTTTCTTTTATAAAAACGGAGTGTCATTTTCTTTCACAACAACCAAAGTAGTTTTTTGAAAATTTCAGAAATCATTAATGTCTTCCTAGGTCTATCCAGTCACAGCGCACAATCCAAGTGTAAATAAATGCAGATATACATCCAAAGGGTAGAGTGTTTACTTACATTCATGCTTATCTACTCATCATTCACTTGATTGTTGCACTAACATGTTCCTGATGCTTCTTCTAATTTTGTGTGGAGTTAATCTGGAAAAATAATATATTAGGGTGAGTATTTCTCATACTCAGTAGGTCATCTGATATTACAATTTTGAAAACACGGTATGCTTCATGCATGGTTCCAAGAGCTTTTTTATGTAAAACATCAATGATTTATTTTGCGTAAGCATGCATAGTTATGCATAAAACATAAGCTTATTGATGCGATTTCAATCATGGAATCCATATACAAATCACGTCATATGAATACGACTAAAATAGAAATAAATAGGTCCATATACGAAGATTTTGGCAAATGTATCAAACCAGCGAGTCACATAGAATACTCATGAAAATCTTAAAATAGTCATCATTCAAACATATGCTAGTATTATGCACGTGAGTCTTTCGGCATACATGTCACGCTAACTGGTCACAAGTACTCGTATACGACCATCTCAATGCTATATGCATATTAATCACACTGAAATCATAGGGTCACTATGCTCACGACTAGAACCACTCTGTATCGTGTGTCTCCGGTATCTAGAGACTAGTCCACCATAGCCTCCACGGCGACTATGGATATGTCCTTGAAAGGGTGCCATGAACACCTCTAGTGGTCGTCCCTGTTTACCATAGCAGTCAGGGAAGGGACAATGCCATTTTTGGTAGTGATACCATCCACCTTTTTGGTGGTAGAGGCCGGGAGGCCAAACCCGTACCCCTCAGCATAGTGCCCACTAGGCTCAATAGCCCACAAACATACATAATCCAAATATTAAATCAACATAAATCATGCAATTTATGCATTTGTTTTCAAAGTATGCAAGCATGGCATGCAAAGTCATAACCTTGGCTAGAAGCCTGACAGCTTAGAAGCCTGTCAGCTCTCCCTGGCCCGCCGTCATCAGCCCGCCCTCGTTGGCCAAGGCTACACTTCTCAAAACATGCTTGTATAAGAACATCATAAAAGCATACTAAATGCAATGATATGTTGAAATGCTTTAATGTTATAAATCATGCAGACAATTCCGTATGCTCGTATAAGAATATCATATTTCAAAAGCATCATAAAGGCAAGTAAATCACTTAGAGTTTGGGATGTATTTAAAAACATAGCAGCATCAGACTACCTATGAATTAAGTATATTTGGAAAAACATAGCAGCATCAGACCACCTACCTCGATGTTTTCTAGTGTCGTGTCCTTCATTATTCAACTCAACCCTGGGTCTCCTTTATCAAATCCTGGATATGAATGGATAACAAGGAGTCCTTATCATTTTCCATCCAGTTATAAATCCCTATTTAGATCTCTAGATTAATGGCTAGATCTTCCTTTTAGGGTCTATAGGTCCTTGTTTAATACATTGTCAAGCTAGATCTTGTGTATGGATCTACTATTCAATGGTTAGACCCTATAATTTATCTTATGATCCTAATTTTTATAGTCTCATTAGGTTCGCGTCGTTAATACAGATGCGATGGTTCTTTCGGATCATCAATCGAAGTCCTACAACCTCCGTAAATGCAGTTTTAGTGTCTCAAATCATGGGCGAGCCAATTTCATTTACGCAAGGGCCTGCGCGTCGCGGTTCTTGGGATGCTTTCCTACCCTAGTCGAACTAGGACCTGCACCCTCACATCACGGGTGTTTGAAGGCCGCATCATGGACCACATTCGCATGCTCCTGCATGCCCAAGTAACTCTCTATGACGCGCTTCCTGGATGGCATCGTGTGGACGTGTCTTTGGCGTAGCACGGCGCGTCTCAGCTCCCAGGGCACCCCGTGCATCCTAGTCGAGCCAGGACCCGTGCCCCACATTACACACCCAAAGTTCGTCCCAAGGACCACGTGCCAGGCGCGCATTGTGCGGAACGGCCCTGGGATGCGTCTGGCTCGATGGGTCAGTAGACCCATCGAATCTGGGTGGCTTCCGATGATTTTTGGCCAGGGAAATGCTGGATCCGACATGGATCTAGGATGGAATGTAGGGAGGGAGGAGGGAAGAGGAGGAGGGCACCTGGGTGGTGTTTGGCTCGATGGGTCGGCAGACCCATCCAAGCTGGGTTTCTTCCCAGCTTTCTGCGGCATTTTCCAGTCGGTGTGTTGTTTCCCACTGGCAGTTTGCGTCGGGAAATGCCTAGACCTAGCCCAAAACCTGGGGGAAAAGAGTGAGGGAAGAGAGGAGAATGACGTGGGGAAGAGAGGCGTACCTGGAGAGCCCTCCACGCGCCAAAATGAGGCCTTGAACTCTCCTCCAAACCCCTATTACAAGATCTGGTTTTAGGAGAAATTGGAGAGGAGAAGAACGATTTGGAAAGAAGGGGTGGAGGGTATTTATAGAGGGAAGAAGGCAGTGCCCCTCAATGGCTGTGCCGTGTTTCCAGCACCACCCTATAGAGACGGTTTTGGAAAGTTTAGGAATGGCGGTAGTTGGAGGAGGAAGAAGACGGGGTGCCGTTATCAAAATGGCCCCTACATTTTCTGTCTTTTTCGTTTTTCATTTAAATTATAGAAATGCCCCTTATCTTTAGACGCCCATAACTTTGTCATATGAACTCCGTTTTCGATGTTCTTTAAGGCACTGGATTCCATTTTTCGAGTAGAATCCAATGGTAACAAGTTTTCTTACAAATTCCTTCATTTAATATTTTAAATAAAGTAAAACATTTAACATGGTTCATTTCCTATAGAATGTCTAATTCATTTTTGTCAAATGGATGCAAAAATAGCATAAATTGCTTGGGGCATTACAGTAACATAGGGAGGTTCACTACTTGACCTTTCCTTAAAATGTCGAGAGTCCATGGTACCTCCCTACTTTATGTCAGAGTGTAGGCACCTCCATTCTTCCTATTCCTATGGGGCAGCCCCGTTGCACAAAGCTCCCACCTATGTGGGGTCTGGTGAAGGGGCGGAACGCAAGGCCCTAAAGTACACAGTCTTAGCTTATATTTTGCTAGAGGCTGTTTTCACCCCTTGAACCTGTGACCTCAAGGACATATGATGACAACTTTTATCGTTGTGCCAAGGCTTGCCTTTTATTTTATTGGAGATTAATGCCAACTATAGCCCAAGAATACTATTTCAGACAAGAAGAGGGTTCTTTGAGGTAAAATAAAAAATAGCTCAGATAGGAGGACATAAGCACCATAATGACAACAACTTTTCCGCTAGAAAATTTTGCAGGCTAAGTGATTATGATCTATGGTATTTTACTTGCACCAGCAGTTGTCAGTCAATTTACATTCATTGTTTATGACCATCCTTTGGACTGGTTTTGTAAGTTAGGTGCTTACTTCTTACTTCATAGTACGTCTTTTATCCTTATTGCATTTGTCACCTGTTCTCCTTAGAGTCCCTTTGCCGGTCTCTCGGTAAGCTACTGTTTTGTACTAGTCTTACTACTTTTGAGGCTCAATTCCTGCTAATAGTTTGCTCTGCTTCTTTTATTCTATTTTTGGGGCTCAATTCCCTACTTTCTAAGTCGAAGATCACAATATGCTTTTCTAGCATCTCTGCTTTTGGATCTATGCTTTCCAAAGTCTGCATGCTAACATCTATTTGTGCATATTAAGTGGTCCTTAAGCATAATGTTCTGTTGGGCTAGTCAGACATGAGAAGCCCATGCATCTTCTTCTAGTCCCCTTTAGATATCTGATATTTTAAAATTTTCAACCATGCCTCCAGCAACCTGTTGGATATTTTTTCTCAAATAACTATAGTGTAAAAGCATATAGTTAAGTGTTTCAAAAATTTTGGAGGGAAATCTGAACTTCGTATTTTGTATTTGTCTTCTAAAGTTGCCAAAACTTTTAGTTCCACATGAGAAAGCTTAAAAGACTTTTGAGACTATATATGAGTGTGGATTTCCTTGTTGGTGTTGGAATAAGTTGTCGTCACCATGTGACCTAGTAAAAGTTGGCACAACGGTAAAAGTTGTCATCGTGTGACCTTGAGGTCACGGGTTCAAGGTGTAGAAACAACCTCTTGCAAATTCAAGGTAAGGTTATGTACTTTAGGCCCTTGTGGTCCGGCCCTTCCTTAGACCCTGCATAGGCGGGGGGTTCGTGCATTGGGGCTGCCCTTTTTTTGTTGGAGTAAGTCAGTGATTCTATTAATTATGAATGGTTTGCCGTGGATGGTATTTTTTAGCAATTGTATAGTAATCTTTTCGTATAATTTTGAATTTACTATAATCACTGCAAACCTTCTGTAATTGTAGGATTCTTTCTTTGTATAGATATCCTCTTGTGAATCAATAAAAATATCAAAAATATTTCTTCATACATTGTTTGACATGGCCTCAGAACCTACTCTGATTTCCTCTCAATTGTTGTAGGAATCAGATCTTTGTTTCATGTTATTTCTTCTGATCGTATGACATATTTTGTTTTGTTGGATCATATTGTGGTTGTTACCCTCTCTTGAATGTTTAGCTTTATTGATCTTGCTCCTTGTTTTTTCTATATCATAATGACAGATATAGAGAAGACTGATCTTGTTGTCTTGCCTCCCCTTCATGTGCAAGAAATGTCCTCACTAATTACTACAGCACGACTTGATGGTACTAATTACATCGGGTGGTCCTTGAATGCACTCAGAATAAGAGGAAGGGCAAAAAGTGTTGGGCCTTTGTTTATGGTACTAAAGTTGCTCCAAAAGACATAAGTTATAAAGAATATGGAACTTGGATAGATGATAATTGTATGGTAAATTCTTGGCTTCTTGATGCTATGACCAAGGAAATTAGGTCCCTTTCCTTCATTTGTCTATGGCCAAGGAAATCTGGGAGACTATCAAACAAACTTATTCAGTTAGCCAAGATACATCAAGAGCATATTAGTTATATTGTGAAGTAATTTTTTCTGTCAAAATGGAGGTTCTGTTATTTCTTATTTTGGCAAATTACAAAGATGGTGGCAGGAATTTGATGCTATTCAGCATTGCACTATGGAGTGTGCTAATGACATTGAGAAGTACACCACAAGGTTAATTCTCAATGTATGTATGTTTTCTTGGCTAGTCTTGATTTTCATTTGGATGGGGTTCATGGTCGTGTTCTTGCTTGTGATGCCCCAGGTTTTGAAAACACATTTTCATAAATATTTGCAAAGGTAGGGCCCTGATTTTGAAAATTTTTAAAATACAGCAGCGAAAACATATTTTCTTTGAAATTGATTTGTCAAAAAACCTGAGTGCCACCTCATATTACTTATCATACATAGATTTTTGTATAAAATAAATTTTATATTGAATATCAATAGAAATACTTTTACTAAAATCAGTATTGATCCAGTGGTTCACATACACAGCCTCAGTAGTCATTATATACATTGTCCAAATATTACAATCCAAATTACAAAACAATCAATACAATCTTCCTCAGAGTAAATACCCTGAGCCATAGTTTGGTGATGATTATCCACAAGTCTTAAGCTTTCAATCTTCCTTAACTGTATCTAAGATATTATAAACATTCAAACATTTACAATATCTTAGCAAGCTATGCTTGGTAGGGGATTCAAGAAATATATTCAATATATCTCAAAATCAACAGTTCATTATATCCATGATATAAATCAATTCATACAAATGGATAATCATTTTATCCTTCACTCATCATATGAATTATAAGTATATATTATATATATAAATAAAATCACTGAAAATAATGAATATAGTCAATATCATCAATAATTCCATATGGGGAATAATCCTCTAATACAACATCAGTAATAACTTTTACCGGGCATGACATCATGCCATAAAATAATGCATCTCATCATGCCATAACAAAAGTCATCTCATCATGCCATAACATAAGGCATCTCATCATGCCATAATGTAGGCATCTTATCATGCCATAATCAATTGCATCATGATGCAAAATATCAAAGGACTACCATGCTCGCAATCTCAATCTGAACAGCACCTGGATAACTACACAATACTCCATTGATACTATAGTGGAAAATACAAATCCATGTTCACATGGGGGGAACCATGCCTGTCACAGTGGCGGCTTTCCCATGATTGCCTCACTCAACATTTTGCCTCTCTTTGGGCACGGTATCATCATCATAATCAATTTCAGAGAGTAGGTGGCCAAACCCTCATAACTCTCAGAGCATTGGCATCCCCAGGCCTAAGCCTGTCTTAAGATTTGGGGGTCAAACTTATATAGTTCAAATCTTCCCATTCTACCCATTAAGTAATTTCATAATTACTTAATCAACCCCTTTGTATTCATTTCCACATATTTGTTGGTTCATAACAATCCCAAGGAAATTATAATCAAAGCTCATTTATCAGGACAAGATCATTTGTAAAATACATGTATATCATATATTGAATATCTCCTTAAGGTCCACCTACCTTTACTTTCAACCATCCATCTTCTCATTGATCTTGATCATCATATCCTTCATGTATCTATCAAGTCATATGTATACAGTCATTCTTCAACTCATTTATGCTTCCTAATTGTTCTTTTGATTATCCTTACATGGGATGATTTGGATCTTGTTCCTTGGATCATATTGATCAAGGGTCTAATTTATTGATCTACATTTGAATCTAATATTTATACAACTTCAAAACATACATACAATATTATGATTCTTATAATTCTTGATCATTTAAGATCTCTTTATGGATCTTGTTTGATCTTTGATTATCTTAATTACTATTTTTACTAGGATTAGATAGTTTATGTAACGATCCTAATTTTTAAATACTATTTTAAAGGATTATAAATTTATTTTGATGAATATAAATGGGGGAATTTACATATTTAGGTTTCATTGAATGTATCTTTTAAAAGATTCTAAATTATACCCTGATACCTTCATATTTGGATTGTACTCGAAAAGACAGTTCCAACAACACTAATTTTACTAAAATTGTAGTTCAGATGAAGGAGATATGAAGGTTTGAATATGAAGGGCATTTTGGTAATAACAAAAAAAGGATTAAAGTGAATAAAGGCAGGGGCCGAATTTGATAATGGCACCCCCAACCTAAGTGGGACGGCAAACAGATGTTGAGTCTGTTCCTGAGCCCGACCTCACAGTAAGAAATGAATAAGAAGAGAAAAAAAACAAAATAAGAGAGAAGAGGAAGACGATGCCGGAGAAAACTAACATCGGGAAGGAGGGGAGAGAGAGAGAGAGTGAGGGAGAGAGAGGGAGAGAAGGAGAAGAAGAGAAGGAGAAGAGAGAAGGAGAGAAGAAGGGGGAAACCTAGCGCGCTTAGAAACCCTAGGTTGCACCGGCAAGAGAGAACGAACCATGGGGGAAATAGCTAGAGAGGAGAAGGAGAGAGGGGATGAAGAAGGAAGAGAGAGAGAGAGAGAGAGAGAGAGAGAGCTACATGCATGCGTGGAAGGAAAAAAGGGGTTTTCTGGGTTGCCGGAGTCCCAGGCCATCGCTGAAGACGACGCCGGCTCGGATCGATGGTCTGACCGATCATGTTGTCTAGCACAATGAGTTGAACAAAACCCCCAAAGTTATTGGGGAATCCAACGAGATCTAGAGAATCGATCAAGGGGAGACAATGCGCAACAAGCTCGGAAACACTACAGGTGAAAGTGATGATAGATTTGAGCCAATCCAGCCCATCCAATGGTGGAAAATGCACAAAAGCACATTTAGAAGGTAAGATCCACAAAACCCAACTCTTGATTTCGAGATTGTGGCTAGATCCGCACTGTTCATGCTAGATTTAGGTTTTTATGATGATCTAACCATTCAATTCCTAATCCAAACTTAGGGATAGGTAATTAGGTGCCTAATGTTAGCTGGATCTAACTGAGATTATCAATCTAAACTAAAAATCGATCGGCCAATCTCAACCGTCCAATCAGGTACTGTTCACATAGTAACATGGCAATGTCTGATTGACAATCAGACACCACAGATGAGTTCCCCGTTCTTAAAAATGATAGGATGGCTAGAATTATATGAATTTGAAGTGCAACAGATCGGATGATCTAGGATGTCCAATCTGCCACTATTTAAACAAACACCTTGTGATGTCAGGTCAATGATTAGTGGTTACAGATGGATTCCTGAACATCAAATTAGCTTAGATATAATATAAAGTATGGAATTTGGATAAACTTATATTGGAAATTGGGTGACATGAACTGTTCACGATGCTCATTATAGCAGTTTGATTTAGGAATACAATTATAGGTTGTATTGAGGATTGTAGTATGGAAAATAACATCCAGCTCCAACCCAAGAGTTGATATGGATAGCAATCAAGGGTTAAGACCACTAAATAGTGATAGTAACTTGCAGTCACTTAATAAGAGTAGTAGATAGCCAATCTAGGGCTAATGGTGCGGATTGAAAATCCAGTATCTGTTTGTCACTCAATTAGCTATCAATCAATAGCTAATGAAACACCCTTAGCATAGAAATAAGCACTGTCACTTTGCCTTGTGATGAATAGTACTAGGACCTAACTTAGTGGAAACTTTCATGCTATGGAAGCTAAGAGAAGTCCTAGAATTGTATATTTAAATGCGTGTTTGTTTGTATTGTTATAGAGGTGTGATTGATTGGGACCGCGTATGCAAACTAAAAAGATCATTTGCTTCCAAGAACTTGAAGATCTCCATTTGAGGTAGGTGGAATTAAGATTACTACGATTTTTGCTATATATGCATGTGTATATGAATTTCAAGAATTGAAATGAATCTTTTCTGTTTATATGAAAGATAAGATGAATGTGCATGCTGAAAGTGAATTATGATTAAACTATTTATGCATAAGCTATACATTATTGTTTACCATGTGAAGAAATGTAATACTGATACTAGAAGATTATGAAATGAATTGTAAGAGGGAAAGGGGTTGTTATGATGTGGGCAAGCCACGGAGTCGTTATGATGTGGGCAGGCCTTCGGGTTGGACAAGCTACCAGTCCTTGAGCCCCATTGTTTGGGGAGTTTGACGTGTTTTGAGGGGTCGTTATCATGTGCGTGGGCCACGGTATTGTTATGATGTGGGTGGGCCTTTGGGCTGGACAAGCTACTAGTTCTTGCCTAGACAAGCTATCGGTCTCTCAGGAGTGAAGCCTTGAGGTGTGTCTTTGGGTTTAACCCATTATGCTGACTCATTATGCCAAAGAGGATAATATTGTTTGCTGTGTACATGATACACACAACAACCCATTAGTATTTCATATGTGAAATGGCTTGTAAGAGCAAAGACTGGTATCAGGAAAATATAAATGAGTTGTAAGTTTTACATGTGACTACATACTTTGCATTTCAAAGAATATGTTTTGTATTGATGCATTGGTATTCCTTCCATTTCGGCATGGATTCATGATTTTGATAAATGTTGAATGATTTCAAGTTAAATGATAATTGAATTGTTGTGTGCATGATTCAGCATGGCTAAATTAATCCATATATAATTATCATGATTTTTGTTTATATGAAACATTGTGTCTTACTCCACGTACACAAGATATTGCTTACGGAGGCATTGCTTTGGTTTGCAATGCCTCAGATACAGAGAATAGTAGCAGGTTTGGCATGTTGACAGTATCACAGAATAAAGGACTCCCAAGGAATAGGAGCTGCTTATTGGTAGGAGCACGCCAACGGATGCTTTGGAAGAGGAGAGGTAAGAATTGGTCTTTGAATTGAAGTTATCGTGTTAGAAATGAGAAAGATACTGCATTGTATGTAATTATGGGAATTTGGAAGAATTATGTGATTGAGTTGTGTTGTGTTGATGTAAATTAATTTTGTTTTGTTAGATGTATGAAAAGGAGACAGAGTCTCCATTTATATTTTAAAATTGTCAACAAATGTTTATCAGGTACTTCGCAATGACATGCATCAAATGTCATATGTCCAAAAAACAGAGGAAACTCTATCTAATTTTCAATAGAAATGAGTGCTCATTTCACCGAGAATCCTTGTTTTTGAGAAAAGAAAAATGACACGTGGGGTTTTTCAAAGTGAATTTGAAAGAAAAGATTTTCCACTTCATTGCATTATTTTTACAACAATTATTTCAAATTGGTTCGATCCTACATTAGAAATTTGTTTGTATTTAAAATTACATTTGAAAACCCGGGTCATCACAATTGGTATCAGAGCCCAAGTTCAGTCCACCCACAGCCAGTCACATTGAGTAAGTCTTAAGTAATCTTTAAAGTAAGATGTTATGACTAATGAGTTTGAGAGTAACTCATAAAAGAACCTTGTGATGAAGGGAAGCATGTCACCTAAGAGGACAAATCCGATGACAACAAACCCCTCTGCTGAGCCATCTGACTAGTGGAGTCAAATGACGGACTTCATGGCCATCATGATGCAAAACCCTAGTTAGCTGGTGCAGCAACAACAATAGATGCAACCCATGAAGGTTGGCAAGTTCTAAGGAGACAATAGATGTTTAGTCCCAGCATGAGTAAGAGGAGTACTCTTACGAAATTAGTATAATTCTTAGAGTAAGGACCAATAGTGTAAGAGTACAAAACTCATATATCTGAATGAAAACTTTATTAGAGATAGATCTATTCACATGGAGGGACCTTTAGAGGATCCAAGTTTTAATTTTGACGATGAGCACAAACCTGTGAGGACTATGATTTCTATTGCACAATAATATTTGGATTTTAATAAAAAGAGGGCAGAGAATAATCACAAGGGAAGAGAACTCAGGAAAAATTAAGAGAATTACAATATTAGTCTATACATGTTGAGAATAGATTCGATGGATAAATTTTGATATTAGGAAAATCAGTGGCAGTTGATCTACTTATGTAAAGGAATTATTGATCGAAGGAATGAAAACAAATTATTCTTTATGTATACAGAAATACTGACAGCTAATTATCATTGAGAAGTAAATGCCTATTTAAATGATTCTTAAGAGTTCTAGTTATGAATTGAAAATGCATAACACATAGAGGATATGACAACTATTTTATAAGGATGATTACTAATTGATAAGAAAGAAAAGCAGATGAGTGGAGAATTGAAGCATGAATACAAAAACTTAGTGAATACGTTTAATTTCTAACTTGGACAGTGTGTAAACTTTTGAAAAGACCTAACACTTTTGGTAACAACAATAGTATGAGGATAATGATGAAGGACCAAAAATGATTACAATTAATGAGAACTCGAGAGAGTTAGAGAAGTATTGTATTAACCTAAATTTGAAACTAGATTTATTTAATGTATAAATTGTAGCATGGTGGAAATCATTGAAAATTTGATGAAATAAGGTCCTAGTTTTCTTATGGATGTATTTTTGAGTGATGAGATGAAAATTAATGAGTTCTTGTACATAAAAAATAATAATATTGATAACAAGAATTAGTGAGAAGAGAATGTTTTTGAATTATTTTGAGAGTTTTAATTATGATTTGAAATGTATATTGCTTGGAGGACATGACAGTTACTTTATAAGAATAATTATTAAATGGAGATGATTATGTGATGAATCAATTAGGGAGAGACAATTGAAGTGAATGGAGTAAGATGAAATTGATTATAATTGATTTACATTCAACATTGATATTAATGAGATTGTGGTTACTAATAACAAGGCTATTAAAAAAGATCAGTTTCATTGGATGTGAGATTGATAGAGTTGCAATTGATTTTGACTAATATGACCATGAAATAATTCATTAGTTACAAGAAAGGAAATGGTGGAAGTGAAGACACAAAAAATTGTAATTATGAGGAGTCTAATGATGGTCATTTGAGAGGACATGTTCCTTTATTGCTGAGTCCTTTATCTAGAAGGCTCTTGAGAAGGCCGGTAATGATCAATATATTTGCCTGAGGAGTAACGGGTGACGTAGAGAGAGTGTTGGCTACTTTAAAGTAGAGGTATCAAGCAGGTCAATAGTATCTGAAATAGGTTTACAGCCTAAAGAGGTGTATTACTTATAAGGGCAAGTATCTGAATAGTTATATCTTAGAATTAGTAGATGCCACAATAGAGGCAATTGTATCAACAGCTGCCATTACAATGAAAATATTTTAGATGCTTGACTATAGTGAGTCAGTGCATTTCTTTAAAGACTATTCCAGAGGACAATGAGTCAGACAATTTGACATTTGGATTAGGGAAGAGATAGTCCCACCTTAGCAGTGATGAGTTTCTGTTATTACATCGAGATCAGCATGGGGTTCAAACTAGATGGTGGAGAGGATTTTCCAGATTGTTAGTAGGCATGTTATGATCTTCCTTGAATCCAGGACCCATCTTGCTTAGACATGCCTGGATGTGTTATCCTTTCGATTGGGTATTATGACTTCTATAGGAAAGTTACTAGAGGCTAATGAGTACTTTTAAGAGCACCTATGAACCTAATAAGAGAGAGATGATGAATAATGATCTCATCCTATTTGATAGGGTGGATTTTGATGTCATCCTTGGGATGGATTGGCTGATCCCAGCTTGAAGGTAGTGCTGTGTGTTTCAAAGGGTGTTAAGTTTTATTCTTGTTTGTGTGATAATGAAGGATCATTATCTGCCACAGACTGAGCACAAAGATGATGTGCAAGAGTTTGCAATTTTTCCAGAGGAGTTTTCATGATATTGTCGTAAGAGAATGATTTTGAAGTAGATTTGGCATCAGGTAAAGTATTATTTACCTAGAATACTACATGGGATGGGGAAAAGAGCTAGCAAAGCTCTAGCTATGTAAGCTTTTAATAAGGATTTTAACAACCCTAGAGGATCTTCGTAAAGTGTATTAGTTTTCTTCATGAGAAGAGAGATCTTTGTTACTATGCATAGATTGTCATTTGTTTGATAGTACTACGATAGAGAACTGATATTCTTGATCATATATTGACGATCCATTTGATCAACTAAGGATGTTGCATGGTGTTTGTGGAGATTGATTTGGGGTGTGGTTATGACCAGCCTAGGATTTTGAGTATGACATCTTTAAGATGATTTTTCTTGAACTCATTATGATTGTTATGAGTTCTGGATAGCGCCAATTGGTGGAACCAATACACTGACAGAGGGATGGATCGATGTAGCTATTATTGTGAAATTACTTCAAGGTTTGTATGGATGACATTACACATGATTTCAATTATGAGAAGGCATATGAAGAGTGATGCTTACAAGGTGAGCCTTTGGGAGCTAAAGATGAGATTTCACCTTTGCACTCCTTTTGACATCACCTTTAAGCAATGATTGATAGATAACTTATCATGATGATTTTGACATGAGGCAAGATGATTGACATAGAAATGTCTTCTTCATGAGTTGATATGCTCAGAGCTGATTTGGCATGAGTATGCTTATTTTGTGAGTGATATGCTCTGTGATATTGGGTGCGGATTTGCTATTCTGAGATGTTAACTGATTGCATCTTCATTCTATTATTGCCTTATGTTCCTAATGGTTGAATACCAGAATGCACAATGAGAGTAGCTCTTTATTGCCCAAGGATGATAGGGAGGCTATGGTAATAAGCAGCATATATGTTTAGAGTTGGAATTGGAATTAGGTGATTTTTGAGGATTATATCAAGTAACGAGTTGTAAGATTTAAAATGGAATAAAAGAATAGAGATGCTTTTCAATAGAACCTTCCTTTTTGGATTAATCCTGTCAAGTGGCATTGTGGAATTGAAAAATGTGATAAGATGAGAATGTTTGTAGAATTGTTGAAAGATAACATGAAAAGAATTTCAAGGACGAAATTCATGTAAGGGGAAAGAATGTAACGATCGTAATTTTTAAATCCTATTTTAAAGGATTATAAATTTATTTTGATGAATATAAATGGGGGAATCTACATATTTAGGTTTCATTGAATTTATCTTTTAAAACATCCCAAATTAGACCTTAAAACCTATATTTGGATTGTACTCGGAAACACGGTTCTAACGACACTAATTTTGCTAAAATCAGAGTTCGGATGAAGGGGATATAAAGGTTTGAATATGAAGGGCATTTTGGTAATAATAAAAAAAGGATTAAAGGGAGGGGCCAAATTTGATAACAGCACCCCCCCTCAACCTAAGTGGGATGACAAACAAACATTGAGTCTGTTCCTGAGGCCGACCTCACTGAACGAAACAAACAAGAAGAGAAAAAGAAGAAGAAAGAAGAGAAGGAAGACGACGCTGGGAAGGAGGGGAGAGAGAGAGAGAGAGAGAGAGTGAGGGAGAAAGAGGGAGCGAAGAAGAAGAAGAAGAAGAAGAAGAAGAAGAAGAAGAAGAAGAGAAGGAGAAGAGAGAAGGAGAGAAGAAGGGGGAAACCTGGCGCGCCAGGAAACCCTAGGTCACGACGGTAAGAGAGAACGAACTAAGGGGGAAACAGCTAGAGAGGAGAAGGAGAGAGGGGGAAGAAGAGAGAGAGATGCGTGCAGGCGTGGAAGGAAAAATGGGGTTTTCTAGGTCCCAGAGTTCTAGGTCGTCGCCATCGCCAAAGATGAAGCCGACTTAGATCAATGATCCAACTGATCATGTTGTCCAGCATAGTGAGTCGAACAAAACCCTTAAAGTTATTGGGGAATCCAAAGAGATCTAGAGCATTGATTGAGGGGAGACAGTGCACAACAAGCTCGAAAACACTACAGGTGAAAGTGACGATGCATTTGAGCCAATCCAACCCATCCAACTGTGGAAAATGCACAAAAACGCATCTAGAAGGTAAGATCCACAAAACCCAACTCGTGATTCTGAGATTGTGGCTAGATTCACATTGTTCATGCTAGATTGAGGTTTTTATGATCAGTTAACCATTCAATAACTAATCCAAACTTAGGGATAGGTAATTAGGTGCCTAATGTTAGCCAGATCTAACTGAGATTGTCAATTTAGGATGAAAACTGATCAGACAATCTCAGCCGTCCAATTGGGTACTGTTCACACAGTAACATCGTGGTGTCTGATCGATAATCAAACACCACAGATGAGTTCCCCATCCTTAAAAATGATAGGATGACCAGAATTATATGAATTTGAAGTGAAACAGATCAGATGATCTAGACCGTCCAATTGACCACTATTTAAACAAGCACCTTGTGATGTCAGGTCAACAATTAGTGGTTACAGATGGTTTCCTGAATGTTGAATTAGCTTAGATATAATATAAAGTATGGAATTTCGATAAACTTATATTGAAAATTGGGTGACATGAACTGTTCATGATGCTCATTATAACAATCTGATTTAGGAATACAATTATAGGTTGTATTGAGGATTGTAGTATTGAAAATAACATCCAGCTCCAACCCAAGAGTTGATATGGATAGGAATTAAGGGTTAAGACCATTGAATAGTGATAGTGACTTGTGGTCACTTAAGAAGAGTAGTAGATAGCCAATCCAGGGCTAATGGCGCAGATTGGAAATCCACTAACTGTTTGTCACTCAACTAGCTATTAATCAATAGCTAATGAAACACCCTTAGCATAGAAATAAGCACTGTCACTTTGCCTTGTGATGAATAGTACCAGGAGCTAACTTAGTGGAAACTTCCATGCTATGAAAGCTAAGAGAAGTCCTAGAATTGTATATCTAAATGCTTGTTTGTTTGTATTGTTACAGAGGTGTGATTAATAGGGAGCGCGTATGCAAACTAAAGAGATTATTTGCTTCAGAGAACTTGAAGATCTCCATTTGAGGTAGGTGGAATTAAGATTGCTATAATTTTTTCTATATATGTATGCATATATGAATTTCAAGCATTGAAATGAAGCTTTTCTGTTTATACGAAAGATAAGATGAATGTGCATGCTGAAAGTGAATCATGATTAAACTATTTATGTATAAGCTATACATTATTGTTTACCATGTGAAAGAAATGTAAGACTGATACCAGGAGATTATGAAATGGCTTGTAAGAGTGAAAGGGTTCATTATGATGTGGGCGGGCCATGGAGTCGTTATGATGTGGGCAGGCCTTCGGGATGGACAAGCTACCGGTTCCTGGCTGGACAAGCTATCAGTCTCTTAGGAGCAAAGCCTTGAGGTGTGTCTTTGGGTTTAACCTATTGCGCCGACTCACGGTGCCAAAGATGATAATATTGTTTGTTGTGTACTTGATACACACAACAACGTGTTGGTATTTGATATGTGAAATGGCTCGTAAGAGTGAGGATTGGATCAAGAAAGAGTAAATGGGTTGTAAGTTTGACATGTGACTACATACTTTGCATTTCAAATAATGTGTTTTGTATTGATGCATTGGTATTCCTTCCATTTTGGCATGAATTCATGATTTTGATAAATATTGAATGATTTCAAGTTAAATGATAATTGAATTATTGTCTGCATGATTCAACATGGTTAAATTGATCTATATATAATTATCATGATTTCTGTTTATATAAAACATTGTGTCTTACTCCACCTACATAAACGATTGCTTGCTGAGGCATTGCTTTGTTTTAGAATGCCTTAGATACAAAGAATAGTAACAGGTTTGGCATGTTGATAGTATCGCAGAACAAAGGACTCCCAAGGAATAGGAGTTGCTTACTGACAGGAGCCCGCCAATGGATGCTTTGAAAAAGGATAGGTAAGAATTGGTCTTTGAATTGAAGCTATCGTGTTAGAAATGAGAAAGAGACTACATTGTATGTAATTATGGAAATTTGGAAGAATTATGTGATTGAGTTGTGCTATGGAGGTTCCAGGTGAGTTGTGTTGATGTAAATTGTTTGTTTTGTTAGATGTGTGAAAAGGAGACGAGTCTCCATTTATATTTTAAAATTGTCAACAAATGTTTATCTGGTACTTCGTAATGACATGTGTTAAATGTCATATGTTCGAAAAATAAAGGAAACTCTATCGGATTTTTGGTAGAAATGAGTGCTCATTTTACTAAGAACCCGTGTTTTTGAGAAAAGAAAAATGATACTCGAGGTTTTTCAAAGTGAATTTGAAAGAAAAGATTTTTTGTTGCATTGCATTATTTTTACAACAATTATTTCAAATTGGATATATCCTGCATTAGAAATTAGTTTGTATTTAAAATAACATTTGAAAACTTGGGTTGTCACAATTTACTTTCCTTTTATGATCTTATTATTATTCAACCAGTTAATGTCTTACTGGTTTAAGATAGTTTATTTCTTTCTTAACACTAGACAGCTCCTTATTTCATAATTGACTAAGGCGTACTAGTTAAAAGCTGCTCACAGAGTGGTTAACTCAATCCTCATGTAAGGAGGCATCTAGACCTCACAAATGTCGTCAGAAGGTGGGGGAAGAGCGAGGTTCTATTAGAGAACCCCCTTAACCATTACGTTCAACATTTACTAGGGTGACCTTAGCTCAACCTTCATAAGGTTCCTATGAGCATTAAACCCTAAGTACTATTTCTATTTGATTTTAATTAATTCCATGAGCATTTAAATGTCATTCATGGGGTTTATTTTTCTCCTAACTTGGGTTAAGAAAATGATATTCCTTATATTGTCCTACTAACTATATCCCTTACTATCATTAAGTTCATGTCCTTATTCATTGTAAATGTTCATTCCTATCTATTTTCATTTAATTACATTTTTCATGTAATTTACATAACATGAACAATTAAAGCATAGATAAATAAATCTATTAAGTAAATAAAAGAACATTTACAATAGAACTTAATAATTCACATGCTCATTTGAATACATTATATTTATTCATTTTGATCAAATGATCATATTTTAATTTCTCTTCATTTTTCATCCCATTAAGGGTTTAAATCTTGATCTTTCATTTTTATTTAGATCTATCATATTCTCTTAATGTGATATCATCACTAGATTATTGATGCATCTCATCAGACGATTTAATCTTTCTTGATCCAATCGATCAATAAGATCTTAAGTCAATTTATCCAAATCAAGGGCATAGATTTCAATCTATCCCAAATTAGCCACATCAAGCCATTCATTTCTCATGATCTTATCATTAGATCATCATTCATACTATTTTATAGCTTCTAATCATGCTGGATTTGTCAGATCACGTAAATCCATGATTAATTTTAAGATTTATTTGTCATTAAGGTTAAATATATCCATTCATCCTAGATCAATCACATCTAACTATTGATTCCATGTTCTTTCATCACTAGATCACTGATGGATCAGAAATCCAAGGTCTGATCATGTTAGATTTGAATGATCTTGGGAATTAGTACCACTTTTATAATTTACAAAATTTTCCAGTGAATAAAACATAAATTTTATATTTCTATTAGATTCTACTCTTCACTAGAAATCCATAGCTTCTTTCCAATCTTGATTTGGAGTTAAAATGAGCCCTAAATTGAGATTTTAAGTTTCAGATCTATTTTGATGATTTTAAGTTTCAGATCTATTTTGATGGTCCAGATTTTATCTGGATTGTCAAAACGAGACAAAATAGGGGTGGCGTACTTCACCATAACTGGGAAGTGGCGCGCATCGCCATCCTCCTTGATTGTACACCTAACGCTCCCCATGCATGAGCACACGCGGAGGTGCACCCACAACGAGAGTCTCTGTGCGTTTCATGTTGGGTGTGTCTTCAGAGTTGATCTCCAGAAACTGTTGAGACGGTTCGATCTGGACTGTTAGATCAACAAGCTCCTAGATCAACATCCAAATGGCCTTAAAAATTCTTTGTGAAATCATATATGGGGCTTTAGGATCCTCTGAACCGACTTAATGGTTTAGAATTCCCAAAAAATGTCTATTTATTGAAGTTTTCAAGATAGGTCATCGGTACTAGATTCACCGGAGAAACCTTGTAGGAAAATTCAGTCTGGTGATCTTCTTGCCATAAAAACTATCGGAATAGCTAGACGGGGATAAGGGGTATCTACTTGTAGCGTCCAAAATGGAAAAATCAAGCCGGAAAAAGAGATCCACGCCAGAAAATATACAGTCACCTAACTTATTATTTTTCGGTGATTTCATTGGCTAATAAACCTCTGAGCATTGTGAAATCTTAGGGCTTTTAAAGATTGTGAAATTCCGATCAAGATGAATGGTCAAGATCATGTTTCAACGGCTGAAAATGGATGCCTAATTGAATTAGGGTTTTCAGGCAGAAAACCCTATTTTGTCGGTGATGGCTCGTCTGTGGATGCGCCTGACAGCCTATGAGGTAATATTCCCTCTGGTGCGTCCGCAGATGAGCTCTACAGTTGTAAAGGGAAGATAGAGAAAAAGAAAAGAAACAAGTGAAAAAGAGAGAGAGAAAAAAGGAAAGAGAGAGGAAGAGGGAGAGGGGGAGAGCCTAGGGAGTTTGTGCACTTTTCGTGCAATGGTAGGAGGGGTATTTCTAGGGCTAATTTTGTATTATTTTAATTATAAATAATTTTCCACTTTTCTTATAAAATTAAAAGTATATTCCTCATTATGTTTATTCTTCATCATTGATATTCCCTGAGCTGGCTGTCCACCAGATCACCCAACTTTTTGGACCCACACAAAAGTGAAATGACCATTTTACCCTTATGGGTAAATGTAAATTAACAAAAATTATGAAAATAGGTATTTTTCACCCCAGTTCAGATTTTACTGTGCTTATAGTCATTTTGACTGGTTTCTCATGAATGATTCTAAATATATATGTTTCAAGTCCTGATTCTTTTTCTAAAAATTAATATTATATTAAATATAATATTTCACCTAGATTTTCGTAAAAATTCCAATTAATTCCAAAAAAATTGGGGTTTTCACATTCTTCCCCCCTTAGTGAAATTTTGTCCTCGAAATTTAATATAACAACTCACTTATGAGTTGTCAATATCTCATTTATAATATTCCTCATATAACTTGTTTTGTATAATATGAACACTTAAGGAAATCCTTTATTCCCCTTTTATTCATCAATGATATTACCTTTTTCTTAAAGGTATACTTTATCAAGGTCTTATAACTTGTTGGATAATTTAACCATCCAGGCTAAATCGTAACTACTAACCTGCCATTTTCTAACATTTCCAAATGACTTATTCCTTTGAGTAATCCTCTTATTCATATTTCCTTTGATTGGTGTCATCAGTCTTTACTTTTACCAGTCGGTAATTCTCATCATATTGTTACTCCCCATTTCATTCAAATAGACATACTCCTTACATAACCTCTAAGGTATGGATAATTCTTTGAAGTAATTTACGTTTTCAGTATAACCTTCCAACCTTTGGAAGTAAACATTTCATATCAATTCAAAGTATCCATACTTTTACATCATTTTCTTTTAATGATATTCCCTTCCTCAAATTTTCACTATCATCTCGTCATAACTTTTCTAAAATTTATTCTTTTACTATCACGGAGTCATATCAATATTCTTGATGTTCTCATAATCAATGATTTACCTTTTTCACTATATAGGTAACACTAGTGTTACAAATTCTACAATGTATACTTGAAATTCATAAATCATCCCCAATGACTTTTCTATATTATTTCTAACTCCTTATATGAAATACCATAGTAACTTTCTTTACTCCAATTCAGGATCAATATCAATATTATCCTCATATGTCATGGAAATTCACTTTCTCTAGCTATTCTTTACACTTACCAAATTTGGTAAACATTCTAATTCATGATGTTTCAAATTAAATCCATATATCTTCAATACATACTATTTCTCATTTATCCAAGAAAACTTTCAGTTATCAAATTCATAAAAATCATTTATCCCAAAAGTATAACTCAAAATTTATATTGAGTTTTAAATTATGTCTTTCATTTCTAAGTCACATTTTATACGAGTCATGGTTACTTAACCTCCTCCATATCATTATCCATCATTTTAATTAGTGTGTAATCACACTAATCCATCCTTTTTCTAATATTTATTGTGTTCTGTAAAATAACTTATTTGGTCAAATAAATCCTCTGTATAATAGTCCTTGGCTTTTTAACTTATTCAGATCATCTTATGCCATCTTATAAAATACCAATAAAGAATTTGAGATGTAATAATTCAATAACTTAATTTCATATGAGATTGAAATTATTAAAAAATCCTTAATATATCTTGAAATTTTCATCCTCTATAATCACCACATTTATCCAAAATGCTTGACTTTCAAAATAATGTGTGAAGCTTCCTGTATTTGTTTACAGAGTCTTATTTCTCATATACCTTGTTTATTTCCTCATCAATTTGAAAAATGTATTTTTCTTCTTAATATACCAAAATCAATCATATCAGCAGTACAAGATCAATATCCATCTTAATTATGATGATCTCTTGTGTTGACTCATCCACTAAGTTATCTTAGTAAATTCATATTTGATGTACAAGATGTATGGAGTATGATCTCATTGTGAACCATATACTATCATGGTTAACTTGTTTTTCTAAAAGTTTTGGGATTGTAATTTCCCACTTTCACTATTCTTCTTTGTCTGATTTATCTCTAAATTTTTTCTCAAGTGTAAAACAATCATTCCTTCTTACTCTAGAAATTAATCATCTATTTATCCAAAATTCTTCTCCTTTACTGATTTTTTAGAGAAATAATATCTATTCATTAGAAACTTTAGTTTTACCTTTCCTATAAAGGTTAGAGTTTTTCTTACCCTTGTTAACTCACTGACTTGAGTTATCACATCTAAGTTATACCTCAAATCTTTCCATGGTAGATTTATAAATGATGCAATTTCACAAGATATAAAAGAGTGTATAGATCCAAAATTAAATAGTACTATTACATAGTTATCAGATATAAGCAAAGTACCTTCAATCACCCCATTTGAGGTTTGGGCTTGAACATCAATAATAGCAAATACTCTTTCTTGATGTCTAGGGATATTCTCTAGTTTTGCATCCTTGATTACCAGTTGTTTATTGCAATTATTTACCATTTGTCCCACTTCTCGACATTTATAACACTAGATTAGAGGTCGTCATTGTATTGGATTAGGGCGTATATTCCTAGGGTGGAATTTTCTACAATTGGGACAATGCCTCTGATTTTGTCCAAAGGTGGGATTTTCTTGGATTCTTAGTGGCCTGAAACTATTCATGAGTCCCTTGCCTTTCTTAAAAGGTCTCGGATTAAAGTTTCCCATTTTTACTCTTTTCCTGTTTTGATTTTGCTTCAAATCCTCCTCAAATGTGGAAGCCATATCCACGCACTCCGCTAAATTCATGGGTTTGGTACCCAACACCTTTGCTCTTAGTCCTAGATGAAGTCCTCCCAGGAATTTGCTAGCTGTCTGCCTATCCGTACCATAGATATGTGATGCAAACCTCTTCAACTATATGAATTTGTTTTCATACGCTACAACAGACATATTCCCTTGTTGTAGATCCAGGAATTCATTTTCCTTTCTTGCTTGAACATGAAGAGGAAAGTATTTAAAGACCTCTTTAAATTCTTCCCAAGAGATATTTTCTAGGTTTGAGAAGAAATTCCTTTTTGTCTATCTCCACCAAAAGGCAACTTCTTGTTTCAGAATATAAGTGGCCATTTTGACTTTTACTTCTTTTGGAGTTCGTAAAACTTCAAAAGTTTTCTCTGCCTATATCCATCACCCTTTCCATTATAGCCTATCATCATTTTTTGAAATCTTTCTACCATTTTGTCCAACTTCTCTGGTGATAATTGAGAATTTCCAATTACTTTAGTAGGGGCAGGTGAAGAATTATCCTGTACAAGTGTTGGAATTAATCTTCAAAAATCCTTCCATCCTCCTTTCCAATTTATCACTTATTCCTTTTGAACTTCTCACTATTCCACTTGGTACCATATACCAGTGGTAGAATATTTTATCTCTAAACAGATATCTTGGTTAAGACTTCAGGATAAACATTACACCATTGTATATTATACTACTTCAGGTTAAACATTACACCATTATATATTGTACTACTATTTTATTACCTGATTCCATGGTTTTCCTATATTGGAATTAGTAATTTATCGAGCTAGCCTCTTAGGCATAAACTCTTATATAACTATTCTTATATGAGTTAATTACATTAACTCATTCTATCTTAATACTTCAACTAATGCTATCCTATGCCTATATTAACTTATGATATACTTAACCTATATTTGGATTGTCATCTTCATATTGGACACATAGGGCTGTGAGTGACTGGATGAACCACTCTAATACCAATTATGACGACCCGGGTTTTGAAAACACATTTTCATAAATATTTGCAAAGGTAGGGCCCTGATTTTGAAAATTTTTAAAATAAAAGCAGCATAAGCATATTTTCTTTGAAATTGATTAGTCAAGAAACTCGAGTGCCACCTCAAATTACTTATCATACATAGATTTTTGTATAAAATAAAATTTCTATTGAATATCAATAGAAATACTTTTATTAAAATTAGGATCAATCTAGTGGTTCACATACATAGCCTTGGTAGTCATTACATACCTCTTCTAAATATTACAATCCAAATTACAAAACAATCAATATAATCTTCCTTAGAGTAAATACCATGAACCATAGTTCAGTGATGATTATCCACAAGCCTTCAGCTTAAAATCTTCCTTAATTATATCTGAGATATTATAAACATTCAAACATTTACAATATTTCAGCAAGTTATGCTTGGTAGGGGATTTAAGAATTATATTCAATATATCTCAAAATCAATAGTCCATTATATGCATGATATAAATCAATTCATACAATTGGATAACCATTTTATTCTTCACTCATTATATGAATTATATTTATATATTATATATAAATAAAATCATTGAAAATTGTGAATATAGTCAATATCATCAATAATTCCATATGGGGAATCATCCTCCAATATAACATCGGTAATAACTTTTACCGCACATCACATCATACCATAAATAAGGCATTTCATTATGCCATAACGTAAGGCATCTCAACATGCCATAACATAAGGCATCTCAACATGACATAACATAAGATATCTTATCATGCCATGACATAAGGCATCTCATCATGCCATAACATAGGCATCTCATCATGCCGTAATCAATTGCATCATAATGCAAAATATCAAAGGACTACTATGCTCGTAGTCTCAATCCATACAGCGCACCTAGATAACTACATAATACTCCACTGATACCACAGTGGAAAATACAGATCCATGTTCGTATGGGGGGAACCATGGCTGTCACAGTGGCGGCCTTCCCATGATTGCCGCACCAAACGTTTTGCCTCTCTTTGGTCACGGTATCATCATCATAGTCAATTTCGGAGAGCGAATGGCCAAACCCTCACAACTCTTCTAGCATTAGCATCCCCAAGCCTAAGCTTATCTTAAAACAAAACCACAAGCCTTCATTCTTGTATAGAAAATAATATTTCATACTTACAGACTATGTGTCTGGTTATAATAGGATATGCCTATAACTTATTTCCTTAAGATTTGAGGGTCCAACTTATATAGTTCAAATCTTCCCATTCTACCCATTAAGTAATTTCATAATTACTTAATCAATGCCTTTGTATTCATTTCAAGATCATTTGTTGTCTTAAGTAATGTCATAATTACTTAATCAATCCCTTTGTATTCATTTCCACATCTTTGTTAATTCAAAACAATCCCAAGGAAATTATAATCAAAACTCATTTATCAGGACAAGATCATGTGTAAAATACATGTATCTCATATATTGAATATATCCTTAAGGTCCATCTACCTTTACTTTCAACCATCCATCTTCTCATTGATCTTGATCATCATATCCTTCATGTATCTGTTCATATGTATACAGTCATTCTTCAACTCATTTATACTTCCTAATTGTTCTTTTGATCATCCTTACATAGGATGATTTAGATCTTGTTCCTTGGATCATATTAATCAAGGGTCTAATCTATTGATTTACATTTGAATCTACTATTTAAACTACTTCAAAACATACATACAATATTATGATTCTTATTATTCTTGATCATTCAAGATCTCCTTATGGATCTTATTTGATCTTTGATTATCTTAATTTCTATTTTTATTAGGATTAGATAGTTTAATTTCTTTTTATGATCTTATTATGTCTTACTGGTTGAAGATAGTTTATTTCTTTCCTAACATTAGACAGCTCCTCCTTATTTCAGAATTAACTAAGGCTTACTAGTTAAAAGCTACTCACAAAGTGGTTAATATAATCCTCGTGTAAGGAGGCGTTTAGACCTCACAAACGTCGTCAGAAGGTGGGGGAAGAGTGAGGCTCTATTAGAGAACCCCCTTAACCACCACATTCAGCATCTACTGGGGTGACCTTAGCTCAACCTTCATAAGGTTCCTATAAGCATTAAATCCTAAGTACTCTTGCTATTTGATTTTAATTAATTCCATGAGCATTTAAATGTCATTCATAGGGTTTATTTTTCTCCTAATTTGGGCCAAGAAAAATGATATTCCTTATATTGTCCTACTAACTATAGCCCTTATTATCATTAAGTCCATGTCCATATTCATTGTAAATGTTCATCCATATTTATTTTTATTTAATTACATTTTTCATGTAATTTACATAACATGAACAATTAAAGCATCGATAAATAAATCTACTAAGGAAATAAAAGAACATTTACAATAGAACTTAATAATTCACATGCTCATTTGAATACATCATATTTATTCATTTTAATCAAAAGATCATATTTTGATTTCTCTTCATTTTTCATCCCATTAAGGGTTTAGATCTTGATCTTTCATTTTTATTCAGATCTATCACATTCCCTTAATGTGATACCATGACTAGATCATTGATGCATCTCATCATATGATTTGATCTTTCTTGATCCAATCGATCAAGAAGATCTTAAGTTAATTTATCCAAATCAAGGGCATAGATTTTAATCTATCCCAAATTAGCCACATCAGGCTATTCATTTATCATGAACTTATCATTATATCATCATTCATTTTGTTTTATAGCTTCTAATCATGCTGGATTTGTCAGATTAAGTAAATCCATGATTAATTTTAAGATTTCTCTGTCATTAAGTGTAATAACCCAAAATTTTTTAATTTTGGAAAAATAAGTTAAAAAAGGATAAAATGGTAAATACATGTGGGGCCCACTTACAGGGTGCGGGACCCACAAATGAGGCTATAAAAAGCCTACCTTATCTTTTCATACAGCCAAACCACCCCTCTAAGTTCCTGTGTCACTGGCGACAAATCACCGGCAACTGCTACTTTTTTGGCAAGAGCACTTTTTTTTTTCCACTTACTACAGCATGCACGATGGATTTTGGTTATAATTGGCCGACCTAATTTGAGGTAAGCCTCATCCCCCTATCACGTTCTCCATTCCAATATGGAGCGGAGTTTTTATGAGTTTTAACACCGGAAACGATGTGGTAAATCATTTTTCTGGTGACTGCATGAATTTTATTGTTTTACAAAAACTAAACTACCAAAATGGGATCAGATTATGATATGAACCATTCATATTGTGCATAGTAACACAAAGAACAAACCCATGAATTTTCATGATGACCAGACGGCTATGATGCCGAAAAATAAAAAGTGATAAAAATCGTGTAAAAAGATGAGATAATGATAAAAATTGTTGAAAAGGTGCTTAAAAATGGGATCTACATGAAAAACTAAGTGAAATGGTGCAAAAATCGCACCATTTGGACACCTAAGCATGGTCGACGACGACCTGAGTCCGGTCATTGTATCCGGTGATGGTGACTAGCTGATTGTCGTCCCCAGCGATGGCACCTGGTGGTGGTAGCTTAATAGGCATTGACTGCACATGGGGCACATTAGGCAGCAAGTGTAAGTGTTGATGCGTACATGGCATGCAACCCACATTGGCACGTGTTGACATGCAATGCGTAGTGCGACATGGGGTGCAACCAACGCGTGCTACATAGATGCCACGTGTGTGACACGCAATGCCACACGTGCGCCGCTGCAAGTGCAGCAAGTAGGCAACACATGAGCGAGCGGCACGTGTAGTGCAGCTTTTTTAGATTTTTGGGGTTCTCTGACCCGTCTATTTACAAAAACTTGATTTTTAGGAGATACAGAGGTCCAAATCACAATGCAAAAAAGGCGTTGTGATCGTATCGATGGTGCAGACCTAGATTTGACTTAAAAATCTAGACCTAAATTTTCTTTTTAAGGGTTAAACCACAGAATATCATTAGATAACCTAGATCAGGCTGATCAAGGGATGATTAGGCCTTAGACCTCAATGGTATACATCGAATGTGAGATGATCTAAGGGATTAGAAGGATAGATATCATTAAATTGCCAAGTGATATAAGATTTATGATATGGCAAGTACGTCAAAGCACGCAACATGACACTTTCACTCTCTTGATTAAAGCGCTGCAATTATCGAGGTAGGTGATTTCATTCAAAGTTTCTGCATGATTTTAGTAACCATGACCTGTTTTCTAAAGTTCTTGAGGCATGTGATTTTGTGTGTTTTCTCATGATTCCATGTTTGTGAATGTTAAGTGTTCAATTTGGTTCAAAATACCTCTAATTTAGTATTCAATTGGAGCATCTAAGCCATCAATTCTAAGATTTTACATAAAATATTTTATTTTAGCTTTAATTGGCCATCCAACCATTGAATTGCAAGGTTTAGTAGTCAGATGATCATCAAAGCTAATCAAAGGAATAATGAATGGTTCAGATGATTCTAATTGGGTCTTTTGCATTGCAGATCAATCAACAAAGCTTGGATGATTCAGATCAAATCACGGAGATTAGATGAGATGATAAAGCTTCTTGGAAAGACAAGACTTTGGAAAACTCCTAGGACAGAACAAAATTTTAGAGTTTTGACAAAACTAGACTTCTAGTGGACCCCACTCATCTTTCTCTCTCTCTCTCTCTCTCTCTCTCTCTCTCTCTCTCTCTCTCTCTCTCTCTCTCTCTCTCTCTCTCTCTCTCTCTCTCTCTCTCTCTCTCTCTCTCACACGTCATCCTTTTTCTCTCATCTCTCATCTCACACCTCTCACTCTTATCTCTCCATCTCTCTCACATTTTTCTCTCCCACGATTCTCTCTGTCTCTCTCTCTCTCTCTGTTTGTTTGTTTGTTTGTCTATCTGTCTGTCTCTCTCTCTCTCTCTCTCTCTCTCTCTCTCTCTCTCTCTTATCTCTCTTATCTATCTCACACTTCTCTCTCACACACATCTCTTTCTCTCACATGAATCTTTCTCTCTCTATCTCATTTTTCCTTTTATACTCTCCTCTCCATGGTCTCCCTTCTTCTTCAACCCCCAGGCAAGATCGGGTTGGGCTGGTTGATCACCCTCCTCCCTCGTTCTCTCTCCTAGTTACCTCTCTTCTCCTCTTTACCATATATCTCTCTCTTTTGATAGACTCCCCACCTTTGCTTCCCATCAGACCCAATGCCTGGCCGGCCATAGGTGTGTGACACACCAAGCAGGTCTGGCATCATCCTCTATCTCTCCCTTTCGTTCTCTCTTCGCTTCCACCACCCAAACCGCACAGGTGACGTCTTCTTCTCCACTAGCGGTGTCTTTTTCCAGCACCTCCTTCCCCATTGGCCACACTCCCAGGCGTCATTTTTTTTTTTCCTCTGCTCCCAATCTTCCCTCTTCATCGGCCTGATACCCATCTCTCCAGAGCCATCCTTTTCTCCCCATCTTTCACTAGACGGTGGCTAGGCACAAACCCATCACCCGTCACCAACCAGACAATGCCAAGGCATCGGCCACTCCCCTCTGTTCATCTGATTCCCAGAAAAAGGCTTCGTTTTTAATTTCACCAGATGAGCACCACCGGCCCAGGTGATTCCAGCCCACCCGTGCTATGCCCAGCTCTCCATCTGCCTAATTCTCACCGGCTCTCTCTCTCTCTCTCTCTCTCTCTCTCTTCCTGTCAAGCACTACCAGACTATCCTTCCGCTTCCCCTTCTTCTTCTCCTTTTCTCCTCCACCACCTCTATCCTTATCTACCCACAACCAACACACGACGCCCCTGCCTCCATCGCACCTCCACATCGGAAAGGTCCAGGCGTCGTCGTCGGTGTTTTCCTCACATCCAGACATCCTGGAGGCAGGTTTTCCTCCCGCGTTCTTCTTTTCTCCTTTTCTTCTCCTCCTTCTCCCTTCTTCTTTCTTCCCCATCTCCTTCTCTATTTTTCTCCTTAACGAGTTTTCATCTAGTTTTTAATTAAAACCAGAAATCCAAAAAATTTCCACTTCTGTCCTTGGTAGATCTGAGTAATTCCAACTTTGTCCTATTTTTAATGCTGTCTGTGTCCTCGTTTTAATTCCGTTTGAGTCCCTATTTTACTTATAGATGTGTCCCTGAATATTCTGATTTTACCTTATCCCTATTCTTCTTATTTAGGGATAGTGACATCCAAGATTGCTTATTTAGTTTTATTTTATGTTTTCTTAGATTTAGAAATTCTATAAATTGTAGCAATTAAAACTCCATATTTTAAAGTGAGTCCCTGTGGGATCGACTCGTATTTGCATAGCTATACTGCAATAGCCCGTGCACTTACGGTTAAACATCAACAGTGAATAACCATGTTTTACATGTGATGTACTGTATTTATCATGAACTTTGATCATACTTATTTAGATTGTTTATGGAGTCTTTCCATGATTTATGACTTGCTAATTTATGATGGGTGCTTCCATCCGATGGGTACTATGCTAGGTGGGTTGTAAGGTTGGCTACCTACCCTCTGACTTTGTGATGATGGTGATTAGACACCGCCCTTGAGTAATATAGGGCCAGATATGTAGATGGTGGTATCGTAGGTAGTCCCCCCTATGGGTCTGTTCCTTCTCATAGGGAGAGAGAGAGTCTCCCGTTTGGGTGTCGACAAGAAGTGGTAGTGGTTCAAATCTTGATGGGGTTACCACTGCAGCATAGTAGCCCATAGAGTTATTCTGCATGCTCATCTGGATTTATATGTGGGGTGAACCAGGGCAAGCTAGGCCTAGGCCATTAGGGACTCCGGGGGCTGATGCGGGCTACACGGGAAGGACCCAGAGTTGGTATGAGTACACATCACCAGTGATTGAGTATCTTAGGACACTTTTGGTATTGTTTTGATACAATGTCATATTTATCATGATTGCATGAATGTTATTATGTGGATATGGACTCATATTGTTTTAATGGATGCATCTCTATATTTTGATCGTGCTTTGCATGCCATCCTGATTTGATTTGATACCTGTTTGTGAAGGTTTATGATTATGAGCATTCGATTATTTGATTGGTCTTATATATATTTATTTCATGAGATTCACCATGTGATTTTATTAAGCTTTAATTAAGTGTAATCACCTACACAAGCATAGCTTGCTGAGGCATTGTTTTGTTTTGCAATGCCTCATATTTGGAGCGCATACCTAGAAAGGAAAGCTGGTGGAGTAGCATTGATTTGGGAGAAGACCTGAAGACTGTCACCTTATATATTCAGAGATAGATTAGTGTATGTCTCTTAGACTTGTATTAAACTTTTGGAATTTTACTTGGACATTTATATATATATATATATATATGGATAGATTGGACCCATATCATGGTGTAATGAATGTTTAATTATAGATGCAGTGGTTGTGGTGATCATGGGTGGAACCTGGTGGCTTTTCAACTTGATTATTTTTGTCTTTACTCAGCTTGTGTCTTTATCGTGGTTTTAAATCGAGCATGCTTAGGATATTCAAATTTGATTTTATTTATGGTTGCAGTGTAGAATGTGGTTGACCCCCCAAGGTTTTCACTTCTGGTTAAATCTTTTAAAACTATAAAAAAATATATATATATTTTGAGTTTTCACTTTTAGGGATCCCATCTATTTTTCTTATAAACACATTATTATTATCATTATTTGGAGAAAAGGTTAAAAAAAACCTAAGGTGTCACAGTTTGGTATCAGAGCCTAGGTTTACACCATCATCTCCACTTTAAGGGTCCAAATTGAGTTACAGCAAATGAGTTCTTGACTGAGGTGGAGATAGAAGGATTACTTACATGATATGATATTGAAACATTGACAGATGATTCCTCGATGGAAGACGGGATCCACCCCTACTCCACTAGTTGCTACCCTGTCGCAACACCATAGTAAGGGGATTCGAAGGTGGATATAGTGGCCCCCATAGTTCAGGAGCTTATGCCATAGTTTACTCAGTAGATGATGCAGCAGGTTTGGGCAGCAGTGTAGGCTATTCACTCTGCCCACCCAGAGATGACTACAGCAGCACAGAGGGACACATTAGCGTAGTCATCCCACCAACTACAGACAACTCATATGCCAAGAGATACAGAGGGAGGATCCTCAAGGTCACATGATCCATCAGCAAAGCAGCTTGAGAGGTGCCAAAAAATAGTACCCTCCTTTTGTGGGGTAGGAGATCCAGGAGTGGCAGAAAGATGGTTATTTGAGGTTGAGAAGGCCTTCGAGGGGATTAGGATCCTACCAGAGGACCAAGTGAGATTAGCAACCTACTTATTGATTGACGAGGCTAGGTTTTGGTGGAAGACTCAGCAGCAAACGTGCCCCCAATCTTCAGCACCACTATTATGGAAGGACTTTTGGAAGATCTTCAATGAGCAGTACTTCTCTCACCATGCCCTACATATTATGAAGAGGGAATTCACCACATTAGCACAGGGGAGTATGATGGTTCACCTGGTGTGGAGTAGAGGAGAGATGAGTCAGCCCTTCAGGGGCAAGAGACCCTTCACGTCCACACAGCCTCACGGGGGCCTTGACCAACAGTATCCTCCTAGACACATGAGAGGTCAGGGCAGGAGTGTGTGCTCTCGTTGTAAGGGCTGACACATGGGGTGAGCATGCCCAAGACAGGGTCGTTAGCATCAGGGTCCACAACAATTCCACCACCAGCAACAGTGATAGCAGCCTTTCCAGCCAAGACAACCATTTAGATGTTACAGATGTGGGGAGGTATGGCATGCAATCAGAGACTGCCCGAGAGGTTAGAGAGACAAGCCAGTGAAGACAGATGCCACTATAGAGGCAGTGCCACGTAGTCAGGGACGTGCTTTAGCCACTACGTCGGGGCAGGCACAGGCCTCAAACCAAGTGGTGGAAGGTACTTTCTTGGTAGCTGATAGACATGCTAGAATCCTTTTTGACTTGGGGTCTACCCATTTGTTTATTTCATATACATTTGCATCATGCCTCGACTTATGCACGTATGAGTTAGCATTGGGGTTAGATGTATTGATGCTGATAGGAGAGATAGTGGAGGCTATGAAGTACCTTGAGAGGGTACCAATGGAGATATAAAGCATTAGGATGGATGATAACCTCATCCTTTTAGATATGGTGGATTATGATATCATCTTGGGGATGGATTGGTTAGTGACATTTTGGGTTACGATAGACTGTTGTAAGAAGTAGATCAGATGTTGTGTACCAGATCGACTAGTGGTCGTAGTCCAGGGTAAGAAGAGTGTTAGTGGCCCTTGTGTTATCTCAGCCATGAGAGTAGCTCGATGTTACGCTTGAGGTTGTCGAGTGTTTTTGGCTTGTGTCATGACGACTAACAATGAGTAGCCATGGATTGAGGTGGTGTGAGATTTCACCGATGTATTCCCAGACGAGCTACACATAGGGAAATTGATTTTACTATAGATTTGGTGCTGGGCACAGCACCTATTTCTAAGGCACCCTATAGGATGTTCCCTGTGGAGTTGAGAGAGCTCCATGTACAGTTGCAGGAGCTCCTGGACAAGGGTTTCATCAGGCCGAGTAGATCTCCTTGGGGAGCACTAGTCCTCTTCGTTAAGAAGAAGGATAGGTCTTTGAGGCTGTGCATAGTCTACCGGTTACTGAATAATGTTACGATGAAGAATCAGTATCCTTTGCCTCATATTGATGACTTGTTTAATCAGTTGTAGTCAGCATAGGTATTCTCTAAGATTGACTTGAGATTAGGCTACCACCATTTAAGGATTAGAGAAGAGGATATCTCAAACACCGCATTTAGGAGTCGGTATGGACATTATGAGTTTTTGGTGATGCCCTTTGGGTTGACGAATGCACTAGCAGTGTTCATGGACTTGATGAACAAGGTATTTTAGGCTTATTTAGATAAGTTCGTGATCTTTTTCATGGATGATATCCCGATCTACTCTCCTCACCATGAAACCCACATGGAGCATCTTCGCACTGTGTTGGACATGCTTTGCCATCGTCACTTATATGCGAAGCTGAGTAAGTGTAACTTCTGGTTATAATAAGTACAATTTTTGGGGCACGTGGTGTCCAAGGATGGTGTGGCCGTGGTCCCAGCCAAAGTTGAGGCAATTTTATATTGGGAGAGGCCTACCTCAGTGACAAAGGTTCGTAGCTTTCTCAGCTTAGCTGGTGACTATTGACGATTCATTAAAGGGTTCTCGAGGATTGCCTCACCTTTGACCACCTTGATTAGGAAGGACACCAAGTTCGTTTGGACTGGTGCTTATTAGGAGAGCTTTTAGGAGCTCAAGAGGAGGTTGACTACCGCACTAGTATTGGCCCTACCTTTAGGGTCAGGTAGATATGTGATGTTTTGTGATACAATAAGCAAAGGTTTAAGAGATGTGTTGATGCAGCATGAGAGGATTATCGCCTACGCGTCAAGACATCAAAAGACGCATGAGGTGAACTACCCAACCTATGATTTAGAGTTGGCCGCAGTGGTGTTCGCGTTGAAGTCCGAAAGACACTATTTATAATGCAAGAAATTTGAGGTATACATGGACCACAAAAGCCTCAAGTATTTCTTCACACAAAGCGATCTGAACATGAGGTAGCGAAGATGGATGGAGTACCTCAAGGACTTCAACTTTACCATATAGTATCACCCAGGGAAGGCTAACATTATAGCTGATGCTTTAGGTAGAAAGTCGAGGGTAATGATAGCTAACTCTTGACTCGATCTAGGTTCCTAGACAGGATCCTTCGAGCACAGATTAGTGATGCTAAGATACAGGACATGGCAAATAAGGCCAATTTTTCTAAAGGGCCAGATGTGTGTGTCAAGTATAGGGGCAGATTGGTATTGCCTGCAGATGAGCAGTTGAGGCACGACTTACTACAAGAGGTGCACCAGTACCCATATTCTGTTCATCCTGGAGGTACGAAGATGTACCAAGACCTTAAGTGACACTTTTGGTGGAAAGGGATGAAGTGGGATGTTGGTGAGTGCGTGGCACGATGTTTGATTTGTCAGCAGGGTTATTGCAGACATTAGACCTTCCAAAGTGGAAGTGGGACCACCTCACTATGGACTTCATAGTGGGACTGCGAAGGACTATTGGTGGGCATGACATGATATGGGTCATAATTGACAGACTGATGAAGTCTGCCCATTTCCTCCCCATTAGACAATGCAAACTATGAACAGCTTGGCTAAGCTATATGTTAAGGAGATTGTGAGCTTGCATGAAGTACCTTTGATGATTATTTTAGATCGAGACACACAGTTCACCTCGAAGTGCTGGCTAAGTGTACAGGAGGCTCTAGGGTGACGTTGAGATTCAATATGGCCTTCCACCCCTAAATGGATGGCCAGTCTAAGAGAACCATTTAGACTGTGGAGGATATGTTGAGGGCCTATGTCATGGATTGGAAGGGTAGCTGGGATGAGCACTTACCACTAGTGGAGTTAGTGTATAATAATAGCTACCACACAAGTATAGGCATGGTGCATTATGAGTCACTTTATGGCAGACCCTGTCGATCTCCCTTGTACTGAAGTGACGTGGGACAGAGACGGGTTGTGAGATCAAAGTTGATTGAGCAGTGTGCAAAGAAAGTCTGACTCATTTGGAGATGAATACTTGCAGCTCATAGTCACCAGAAGAGCTATGCTAATAGGAGATGGAAGGACTTGGAGTTCGAGGTAGGGAGAGCATGAATTTTTTAGAGTTTCCCCTATGAAGGGCGTGATGAGATTTGGTGTCAAGGAAAAACTCAGTCCCAGATATATTGGTCCTTTTGAAATCCTATGCAAAGTTGGACCAGTAGTTTATCAATTAGCCTTACCCTCACAGTTGGC
Organism: Warburgia ugandensis; assembly: GCA_035236585.1. Taxonomy (NCBI): domain Eukaryota; kingdom Viridiplantae; phylum Streptophyta; class Magnoliopsida; order Canellales; family Canellaceae; genus Warburgia; species Warburgia ugandensis. The sequence goes on along the minus strand of CP141130.1, from coordinate 23,077,876 downwards.
TGAAGTACATAATGTCTTTTATATTTCCATGTTGAGGAAGTACGTGCCGGATCCATCCCACTTACTCGAACAGATTCCAGGGGAGATACAATCTGACTTGACATTTGAGGAGAGCCCTATACAGATCTTGGATATCAAGATCCATGAGTTGAGGAATAAGACCATTCCTTTAGTCAAAGTCCTTTGGTAGCATCACTCGGCACAAGAGGCTACGTGGGAGATGGAGGACGAGATGAGGCATAAACACCCAGAGCTCTTTCCTTAGAGGTATGCACATATTTAAATTTTGAGGACGAAATTTTCTATAAGGCGGAGAGGATGTAATAACCCAAAATTTTTTAATTTTGGAAAAATAAGTTTAAAATGGGGTAAAATGGTAAATACACATGGGGCCCACTTATGAGGTGCGGGACCCATGAATGAGGCTATAAAAAGCCTACCCTATCTTTTCGTATGACCAAACCTCCCCTCTTAGTTCCTATGTCACCGGCAACAAATCACTTGCGACTGCTACTTTTTCGACAGAAGTGCTTTTTTTTCCACTTGCTACAACATGTGTGATGAATTTTGGCTACAATCAGCCAACCTGATTTGAGGTAAGCCTCATCCCCCCTACCCACGTTCTCCATTCCTATATGGAGCAGAGTTGTTATGAGTTTTAAAGCCGAAAACGACGTGGAAAGTCATTTTTTTGGTGACTGCATGAATTTTACTATTTTACAAAAACTAAACCAATGAAACAGTATCAGATCGTGATATGAACCGTCCATCTTGTACAAGTAACACAAAGAAAAAACCCATGAATTTTCATGGTGATCGAATGGCTAGGGATGCCAGAAAACTTAGAAAATAGTAAGGGAAAAAATTTCAGGAAAGTGATCAAAATCATGTAAAAATATAGGATAATGATAAAAATTGTTGAAAAGGTGCTTAAAAATGGGATCTACGTGAAAACTTGAGTGAAATGGTGCAAAAATCACACCATTTGGACACCTGAGCATCGTCAGCGATGACCGGAGTCTAGCCGTCGTCTTTGGTGTCCCCAGCGACCGCACCTGGTAGCTGCACCTCAACAGGCATCGGCCGAACGCGGGGCACATTGGGCAGCGAGCACAAGCGCCGATGCATACACCGCATGCAAACCACATTGGCACATGCCGACACGCAGCATGCGGTGTGACATGTGGTGCAACCAAAGCGTGCCACGCGATGCCATGTGCGCAGTGCACACGTGCGACACACAATGCCACGCTCGCGACACTTGGCTGCATGCATGCGCATGTAGGTGACGCATGCGTGCACATGTGGCTACACGCGAGTGTAAGTGGGCGACAAACACGTGAGCGACACACGCGCAGTGCACACGCAACGCGGCTTTTTTTGGATTTTTGGGGTTCTCTAACCCATCCATTTACAAAAACTTGATTTTTAGGACCTATAGAGGTCCAAATCGTGATCCGAAAGAGGCATTGTGATTGTATTGATGGCACAGACCTAGATTTGACTTAAAGCTATAGAGGTCCAAATCATGATCCGAAAGAGGCATTGTGATTGTATTGATGGCACAGACCTAGATTTGACTTAAAAATCTAGATCTAAATTTCCTTTTTAAGGGTTAAACCACTGAATATCATTAGATGACCTAGATCAGGCTAATCAAAGGATGATCAAGCCTTAGACCTTGATGGTATACATTGAATGTGAGATGATCTAGGGGATTAGAAGGATAGATATCATTGAATTGCCAAGTGATGTAGGATTTATGGTGTGACAGGTACATCAGAGCACGCAACATCATACTTCCACTCGGCTGATTGAAGCATCGCAATTATTGAGGTAGGTGATTTCATTCGAAGTTTTTCCATGATTTTAGTAACCATGACCTGTCTTCTAGAGTTCTTGAGGCATGTGCTTTTATGTGTTTTCTCATGATTACATAAATGCGTTCATACTTCTTACTAGTATTATGATATTCCATGTTTACGAATTACCATGTTTTACATGTGATGTACTGTATTTATCATGAACTTTGATTGTACTTATTTAGATTATTTATGGAGTCTTTCCATGATTTATGACTTGTTGATTTATGATGGGCGCTTTCACCCAGTGGGTGCTATGGTAGGAGGGTTGTAGGCCCTCTGACTTTGTGATGATGATGATTAGACACCGCCCTTGAGTGATACAGGGCCAGGTATGTAGATGGTGGTATCATGGGTAGTCCCATCTATGGGTCCGTTCCTTCCCATGGGGATGGAGAAAGTCTCCTATTTAGGTGTTGAAGGGGAGGGGTAGTGGTTCAGATCCTGATGGGGTAGCTACTACAGCATAGTAGCCCATACAGTTATTCTACATGCTCATGTGAATTTATATGTGGGGTGAACCAGGGCAAGCCAAGCCTAGGCCGTGAGGGACTCCGGGGGCTAATGAAGTCTACATGGGAGGGACCTAGAGTTGGTATGAGTACACATCACCAGTGATTGAGTATCTTGGGACACTTTTGGTATTGTTTTGATACAGTGTCATATTTATCATGATTGCATGCATGTTATTCTGAGGACATGGACTCGTATTGTTTTAATAGACACATCTCTATATTTTGATTGTACCCATACCATGGTGTAGTGAATGTTTAATTACAGATGTAGTTGTTGTAGTGATCATGGATGGAACTTGGTGGCTTTTCGACTTGACTATGTTTGTCTTTACTCAGCTTGTGTATTTATCGTGATTTTAAATCGAGCATGCTCAAGATATTCAAATTTGATTTTATTTATGGTTGTAGTGTAGAATGTGGTTAACCCCTGAGGTTTTCACTTCCGGTTAATTCTTTTAAAATTGTGATTTTTTTTTATATAGATTTTGAGTTTTCACTTTCAGGGATCCCATCTATTTTTCTTAAAAACACATTATTATTATTATTATTATTATTTTGAGACAAAGGTTTTTAAAAAAACTTGGGGTGTCACATTAAGGTTAAATTTCTCCATTCATCCCAAATTAGTCACATCTAACTATTGATTCCATGTTCTTTCATCATTAGATCACTAATGGATCAGAAATCCAAGGCCTGATCATGTTAGATTTGAATGATCTTGGGAATTATTACCCCTTTTTGTAATTTACAAAATTTTACTGGGAATAAAACTTAAATTTTATGTTTCTATTAGATTATACTCTTCACTAGGAATCCATAGCTTCTTTCCAATCTTGATTTGGAGTTAAAATGAGCCCTGAATTGAGATTTTAAGTTTTATATCTATTGTGACGGTCCAGATTTGATCTAGACTGTCAGAACACGACAAAATAGGGGTGGCGCACTTCACCGTCCTCCATGACTGCGCACCCAATGCTCTGCATGCATGACCACATGCGGAGGTGCACCCATGGAGAGAGTCACTGTGCGTTTCACGTTGGGTGTGTCTTTAGAGCTGATCAACAGAAACTGTTGAGACAGTCCTATTTGGACCATCAAATCAACAAGGTTCTAGATCAAAATCCAGATGGCCTTGAAAATTCTCTGTGAAATCATATATGGGGGTTTTGGGACCCTCTGAACCGACCTTACCATTCAAAATTCCCAAAAAATGTCGATTTACTAGAGTTATTAAGATAGGTCACTAGTATTGGATTCACCGGAGAAACCTTGTCAAAAAATTCAGTTCAGTGATCTTCTTGGCATAAAAACTACCAGAATATCTAGATGGGGATGAGGGGTGCCTACTTGTAGTGTCCAAAATGGAAAAATCAAGTAGGAAAAAGAGATCCATGCTAGAAAATATATAGTCACCTGACTTATTGTTTTTTGATGATTTCACTAGCTAATACACCTTTGATCATTGTGAAATCTTAAGGCTTTTGAAGATTGTGAAATTTCAAACAAGATGAATGGTCAAGATCATGTTTTAACAACTGAAAATGGATCCCTAATTGAATTAGGGTTTTCAGGCAGAAAACCCTATTTCGTTGGGGACGGCATGTCTGTGGACACACCCGATAGCCTGTGAGGGAATATTTCCTCTGGTGCGTCCGTAGGCATGCTCTGCAGCTGTAAAGGAAAGAGAGAAAAAGAAAAGAAAAAGGGAAAGAAAAAAGTGAAAAAGAGAGAGAAAAAGAAGGAAAGAGAGAGGGAGAGGGAGAGGGGGAGAGCCTAGGGAGTTTGTTCAATTTTGTGCAATGGTGGGAGGCGTATTTATAACACTATTTTTTAATTACTTTAATTTTAAATAAATTTTCACTTTTCTTATAACATTAAAAGCATATTCCTCATCATGTTTATTCTTCATCATTGATATTCCCTGAGTTGGCTATCCACCAGCTCACCCAACTTTTGTGGACCCACACAAAAGTGAAATGATCATTTTACCCTTATGGGTAAATGTAAATTTAAAAAAATTATGAAAAATAGGTATTTTTCACCTGAGCTCAAATTTTAGCATGCTTACAGTCATTCTGACTGGTTTCCCATGAATGATTCCAAATGCATATGTTTCAAGACCTGATTCTTTTTCTAAAAATTAATATTATATTAAATATAATATTTTACCTCAATTTTTGTGAAAATTCCAATTATTTCCAAAAAATTCCAAAAAAATTGGGGTTTTCACATTGCTACCATACCACTTCAAAACCTACAAACTATTTATGCCATGGTTTGTGCTGAGGCAAATTGCCAGGATGCCATGCTTGGTGGGATATCAAATGAAGACACTACTACTGCTATTAAAAAATCATTTGCTCATCTTGATTTAAAGAAAGGTGTTCTTAAGTGTACCCATTGTAATGGTGATAACCATGTGATTGATACATGCTTTAAGTTCCATGGTTATCCACATTGGTATCCAAAGGGCAAGACTGCACTCCCATGTCTTCAAATCCTAAGGCAGAGGATTCAAGTTTGAAGAGCCATTTAGTCATTGCTACCAAATTTATTGCCAAGATAGGTATGTCTAACCCTACTCTTAATCTTCTTACTTTTACTGAAAATAGTGATTGGATAATTGACATTGGTGCTGCTGATCTTATGACTTGTGATCAATGGTGTGTCATCTCCAATTGCTGGTGTTGGCACTGGACCTATATTAGCCTCTTTATCTATCTCTGAAGTTTTATTTGTAGCATTACTAAATTGTAACCTTCTCTCTATTAGTCAGTCAACCAAGTCTCATAATTATGTTGTCTTGTTTTTCCCTACTCACTGTATTTTTTAAAACATCCATACCAAGGAGAGGATTGGCAATGGTAAATAAAGTGAAGGATTGTACTCTCTGGAGATGGTTTCAACAATTAGATGAAGGAATACCAGTACACATTATGAGTGACAACGTGTTGAAAACAAAAAAGAAGAATACCAGTACAGAGGAAAAAAGCCATCATACAATTTTTTATTCGAATGATAATAACGCTAATACTCTATTTTTATTAGTTCATTCAGATGTTTGGGGTCCTGCCTCACTTCTCACATATAATGGGATGAAATGGTTCATTACATTTGTGGATGATTATACTCAGATGACCAGGGTTATTTGCTGAAACATAAGAGTGATATATGTGTAATCTTTCATCTTTTCCATAAGATGTGCTCACATAATTTGGCATCTCTATAAAGGTTGTTAGTTCTAATAATGGGAGTGAGTGTTTCAAGAAAGAATTGATTGAATTTATGTCTTTTTGGATAGTATTCTTCTTCAAACATCTTGTCTTGATTCTCATCAACAGAATGGGTTTGCTGAGCAAGAAAATAGACACCTTTTGGAGGTAACTTGGTCTTTATTAATTAGTGGTCTATGCCATCTCACTTATGGGAAAAGGCTTTGAGTTGTGCTATATACTTAATTAATCATACACTTTGAAGTTTTATAAAATTTAGGAGACCTTTGGATGTGATATTTGACCACTGTACGCTTCCTTAAACCATTCATTTGGAACCTCGTATCTTTGAATGTGTGGTATATGTTCACTTATATATACATCAACATGCCAAACAAGACACATGGGCATTGAAGTGTTATTTGTTGGATATGGTTCAACTCAAAAGGGTTATAGATGTTATTATCCCTCTTCTAAAAGTTCTTATGTCTCCATGGAAGTCATATTCCATGAACACAAGCTCTTCTGTACCACAAGGATCACTGATTCATCACTTCACAGGATGAATAGGAATGAAGTACAGAATCATGATGATATAAGGAACTTTGATATATCGAGGCCAAGGCCACATGATGATGAGAACTCAATAGAAGAAGTTGATTTAACCTCCACTAAGTGCTCAGTTGAAGGATGTGAAGATCAAGTCCATTATAATACATTACCTCCTAGCTCTAGAATGAATCCACTGACACAATCTTCTCCAGAGGACTCATTAGAGGTATTGCCTAATTTTGTTCTTGTTGATTCTAATATTCATGATTTTGTTAATATACCTAGTCTTGATTCTGAGTCATTTTAATATCACCTTCCACCTCAATCTAATAATGGCCAACCATCAATTTGATATGAGCCTAATCCTAAAGCTAAAGTGAAATATCCCATGAGTAATTATGTGTCATCTTACAAGTTGTCCAAGTCATATGCATCTTATGTATTCTAGTTATCATATGTCTCAATTCTTACTAAGTACAAGAAGCTTTAGTAGATGGGTGAAGAAGAAATGGCAGCAATGGAAAAGAATGCCACTTAGGAACTCATACCCTTCCCAATGAGGAAGAAGACTACAGGGTGCAAGTGACTATTTGCAGTCAAGCACAAAGGAGATGGGACTATTGAGAGATACAAAGCTCGCCTAGTTGCAAAAGGATATACACAATCTTATTGTGCAGATTATCAATTTTGTGCTAGTGGCCAAACTCAATACTGTGAGAGTACTTTTGTTAATAACAACTAATCAAGATTGGCCACTTCTTTAGTTTGATGTAAAAAAATGCTTTCTTACATGGAGTTCTTATTGAAGAAGTAAATATGGATCCTCCTCCACGTATACAAGAATATTTAGATACAAAAATAGTTTGTAAACTGAAAAAGGCCTTGTACGAATTGAAACAGTCCCCAAGAGCTTAGTTTGGCAAATTCAGCAAGTCTATGAAGAAGTTTAGCTACAAGTAAAGTAACTCAAATCACACCTTATTTTTAAAACACAGAAGAGGTAAAATCATTGTTTTGATTATCTATGTTGATGATATGGTGTTGGCATGTGATGATCATGATTAGATTTCTAGTTTACAATAATATTTGGCTTCTGAGTTTGAAATGAAACAGCTTAGAGACCACAAATATTTCCTTGGGATTGAGGTAGCTTAATCAAAATATGGTATTTTCTTATCCTAACGGAAATGCATCCTTGTTTTATTACTTGCGATGGGAATGATCAAATGTAAGCCAATTGATACTCCCATTGAGTAGAACCATAAGCTATTTCAATGTTTAAGCACAACTTCTATTGATGGATGGAGATACTAGAGGCTCGTAGGAAAACTAATTCTCATACCAAGTTAGATATTGTGTATGTAGTAAGTGTAGTGAGTCAATTCATGCATGATCCACGTAAACCTTACATGGATGCTAAAGAGCGCATATTGAGATATTTGAAGTTTGTTCTTGGAAAAGGTTTATTGTTCTCCAATCATGATCACCTAAAGGTAAAAGGCTACATTGATCCTAATTGGGCAGGTTCAACTGGCTACATTCTACCTTAGATACTTCATCTTTATAGTTGGCAAACTTGTGATTGGAGGAGTAAAAGACAACTAGTAGCAGTAAGATCAAGTGTTGAAGCTAAGTATAGAGGCATGCCATTTTGGGTATGTGAGTTGCTTTGGTTGAGAAATTTATTAAATGACTTAGGTTTCAAACCAAAAGTGGCAATGAATCAATATTCTGATAAGATATCAGCTACAAAGATTGCTCATAATCCTATTCAACATGATTGAAATAAGCATGTGGAGATAGACAGGCATTTTATCAAATAAAAACTTGAAGCTAGAATCATTGCTTTTTCATTTGTGAAGTCTGACAATCAATTAGTAGATGTCCTCACTAAAACATTAGCTAGTAGGGTGTTTATTGACTCTCTTGTCAAGTTGGGCATGTGCAATATTTATGAACCAGTAGATAAGTGTCCAATTTTGTATAAAAATCACCCAATTAGTTGTCCATGTGTTATAATTTATAGTGTTGAATTGGTGTTTTTGGCCAAAAATTATAACCAAGCATTTCTAACCTAATAAACCAAAGATTTGATAATTTACAAGTTAAGAGGCTAATCCAGGATAGTATTTGATAATTTACAAGTTAGATGGCTGACATCAATCGGGATAAAAATTAAAGATCAAGATCGAAAGATAGAGTTAAGGCCTAAATTACATCAATCTAAAGTGAGATCAATCAACATCACCTTGAGGCAAGCAAAGGATGGAATTGGAGAAGTCAAAGGTGAATAAAGTGGGCCCATGCATAAGCAATGCAAAGTCCACCATCTTTGCATGGGATTCATTGAAGTCACCTAAGCCAAATAAGCCATAAAGAAGGTGACAAGCTAATCTAGCCAAGCCATCAATGTCAATAGGGTTGAGCCATCAAGTCAAGCCAAAAGAGCCCCAAAGCCATCCATGAAGTCAAGCGAAATGAACTCTCCAAGCAAGCCATCAAGCCACATGAGTCAAGTTACATGGAAGGCCATGATTGGAGAGGATTTAAGGATATTATCCAAGCCAAAATTGAAATTTTTAGGAAGATAATTGGATGATTTTAAAGTGAAAATCCAATCAAGTAAGATAGCATGTGGACCAGAAGGAAGAAGCCATCTCAATCTTCCCTCTTTCCCACTTAGTTTCCATTATTTTCTCTCTCCATCCCACTCCACCTTAACCCTAAGTGTCCCACGATTTTACCCAAGTGGGATAACATTTAGCTTGATAGGTGACGCTCCCACTTTCATAGGAAGCCACTTAGCCAACCAATACTCTGCCTCCCCATCTCTACCCTTTTCTTCCTCACCATCCTCATCCCATATCTCATTCTCCACCCCACTCAAGGAATTCCACGTGAGACTCCTATGGAGTTGGGTGTTCCACACCAATCCCCTTAGAAAATAGCATCCCACTCTCATCCTTGATGTCACACATGTTGCTCCATCATTTCACCACCCAAATTGGATCCAAAGGCTACCATCCACCTTCCTAAATCCCCTCTTACCCAATTAATCACCCACTATCTATTTCTCCTCTTCTTTCTTACCTCTTCCTCTCTCTTTTCCTCTCTTTTGTTCCATCTTCCATTCCTCTTAAGCTTCCATGCGAAATCCCTATAAAGAGGGAATCCCATGCCCAACTCCTATAAAGTAGGAGCTTTCCTCTCCTCCTTACCTTATCTCCCTCACCACCTCACACTTTCCCACATTTATCCCTCTTTTCTAATTCCTTTCCACATGAAAAACCTTATGGGAAGGAGCTCAGTGCCTCGATCCTACAAAGTAGGAGCCTCCTTCCTTTCCTGCTTCCTCTTAGTTGTCCACAAAGTTTAATCTCTTCATGCCACCTATGCCACCTTCTAACCTTCCTCTCTATCTCTCTTTACATCCTTATTTTCGTCCTCAATGCCTCGATCCTACAAAGTAGGAGCCTCCTTCCTCTTAGTTGTCCACAGAGTCTAATCTCTACATGCCACCTATACCACCTTCTAACCTTCCTCTCTATCTCTCTTTCCATTCTTATTTTTGTCCCTTTTTCCTCTTCTATCTCATCTTCCACATCATCCTCTCGTAAAGATTTCCACCCATGGAAGAGAGGTGGAGACACCCACCCTAAAAAGTTAGAGTTTCCACCTCATCTCTCACCTTGTTCCTTCTTTAAGTTGACGTAGGCAGCCATCTCATCTTTTATCATAACCATCCACTCTCTTTCTAATCTCATCCCCACCTTGCCATTTACTTAGGTCACCTTGGAAGAGCTCAGAAACAAACTATATATATGATAAGAAGAGTCCCCCATAGAGATCACCTGAGGAAGGAGTGGAATGCATTCCACTTTCCTCCCATCTCCTTCTCTTTGGGCTTCAACACACCTTCCTCCTTGGAAGTCATCTTCCTTCTAAGAGTTCCATGCCCCCTTCTTCACTTGGTTATTTGGTATTCAATCTAGTAAAGGTTAATTATTTTATAGCTTTTATTCTGGCTTTTCATTGTCTTTGATTTCCTTCATGCTACTCATTTTCGTGCTTGAGATCTCCTTTGTGTTCCTTTCATTGGTTAAGCTTTTCTTACATGTTCTTTCAAGATCCAAGGTTTCCTTTTCTTGAACTAACATCTAGGGAAAAAGCCATCTTAAATCTCTTTATTCCCATTCCTTTTTCTCTCTTATGTTTTCCTTGCTTTAATTCTATTTTTGGTGCTTTCATTACTACTCTTTTTTTGGTTATTCAATTGTAGTCCTCCAAGGCCTTCACACATGCTAGCGTTTGTATGTTGGATGATTTTTGAAGAGCTTTGAAGGATGTTATTGGGTTAAGGATGGTGCGCACATCCCTCGGATGATGTGCACCACACTTGTATTCTTCTTCCATTCAATGAAATAAAGATAGGTTTATATTCAATCCTCTCTTATTGTGGATGTAAATTGATTTAATTGTTGTTTACATTGCTGATTTAATACCATGTTGAATGCTTAGATCCATAATTATTTCATATTTATCTTGCACTAGTCTCACACACACATCAACCTTCAACATCATAGGTACCATTTCTAGGAGTCATGCACATGATATTGAAGGTTGTCACCTAGATTAGGATGTTCTGTCAATGTTGTTTCTTGTTCTATGCTTAGCACCTTAGTATCATGTTTTCATTCATTCCATGCCTTGCATCATAATGTATAATAAGAATTTTAAATAGGAATCAAGAGCACCACACCTTGTTCCATGCACATGGATATTGAATCATGCACATGGTTTTAAGGGTTTTTGCATGGGTATTATAATTGCTTAGGTTGCATCTTAGATCAGTACATATCCATTGAGATATGTATCATTTGGTGCATTTGATTCATTTATTTTCAATTGTCACATCTTGCACCACTTTACATCATGATCTAAGAGCACTATCCTTTGGGGTTATGTGCATAGTTAGTGAATGTTTTACTAGCTCATTTTGCATATGTCAATATATTTAGTTTCCATTAGTTAGTTTTGCATCAGTTAGATAGTTTCTAAATTTTGTTTTTAGAAAGTTTTAACTAAGGAAAGTACTAATTTTAGAAGGTGTATTTTTAGGAAAATTTCTACATTAATTTGGTTGCCTTGTTAAATTTTGATATTCCATGTTTTGCATTTATGTTAAGTTTCCATATTGATTCAATTCTTAGTTTAGATCAGACCTTGCTCTCTTTGGCTAGCACTACTACAACAAGGGGTTTATAAGACGGTTAAAAATGTTATAAAAGACAATCACAAAGCCATCTTATACCTAGCCATCTTATAAAATGAAGACCAATATAAGATGATTTCTAAAATTGTCTTATATTAAAGATATTATAAGACAGTTTTTGAATAACCATATTATAAATCTTAACTTTTATAAGATGGTTTCCAAAAACCCATCTTATAAATATGTGAAATATAGTATAGTTTTTAAAAAACCATCCTATAATTGTGTGTAATACATATGAAATATAGGATAGTTTTTAAATAATTGTCTTATAAATGTGTCTAATGTAGAATGGTTTTTCAATAACCATCTTATAAATTTGTCTAATAAAAGATGATTTTTAAAAAATTGTCCTATAATTATAGGACAGTTTTTCAAAAATTGTTCTATATTACTAAGCAATATAGGATGGTTTTTGAAAACCCATCCTATATTAATTAGTATATAGAATGGCTTTTGAAAATTCATCCTATATTACTCAATAATATAGGATCGTTTTTCAAAAACCATCCTATATTTACTCAGCAATATAGGTTTTTTCAAAAACCATCTTATATTTACTTAGCAATATAGTATGGTTTTTCAAAAACCATCCTATATTTACCTAACAATATACTATATTGCTTATACTTTCTACTCGAATTGTGTATTCCTTTGTTGGTTTCTATTTATACATTGTTCCTGTAGTTTCTAAAGTTTAACACTTCATTTCTGGAGGCTACAAATCATTTTACAAAATACATTCATGCACATTCAACACTTTCAGCATTCCACATCGAACTTCTCCATACACACTTCTTAATGAAATAAAGAAACCACACACAGACTTAAATTAAAAAAAGAAAGAAAAAAGAAAAGAAAAAAGAACACATGAATCTAAGTAGTGTGTAAATTATATTTCAGTGATAAAATTGTTTTATGCTCAATAAAATTAGATATCTACAAATTAAAAGTCAAAAGATATTTAGTCCATTCCATTATGATATAATCTATATCTAATTGGGAGTAACTCTTGCTACCCAAATCAACCTGCAAGATAACAAATATTAAATCAATTAAGACATTAATATTGGAGTCATTTAAAAGAAGTAGAAAACTATAAGAATGATGGTTAGTTAATTTAACCTTTCTTAATTAGGAGATTGTAAATCTTTTACGAATGAGAGTTCTTATATATCTGATAATACAATACCTACACTTCGTATCAGATTGTCGTCTAGGGCATTGTTGTGACAACCCAAGTTTTTGCATGCATTTTTAAATACAAACCTAATTCCTAATGTGGGATTGATCCCTATTTGAAAATAATTTTTACAAAAAAAACAGAAGCAAAGCAATGCAACAGAAAAACCTTTTATTTTAAATTCATTTTGAAAACCCCAAGTGTCATTTACTTCCAAGAGAACAAAATAATTTGTAGAACTAAGACAAACATATATGCATCTCAGATCTATCCATCACAGCTCACAGCCTAACTGTAATAATTACATATACATGTCCAAAGGATAGGTTATATACTTACATTCATACTTGTCTTTATCTCCATTCACTTGATCATAGCACTAACATTTCCTAATTCTTCTTCTAATTCTATTGAAGCTAATCTGCAAAAATAATACATTTGGTTAAGTATTTAGCTTACTCAGTAGGTGATCTGATACTACTATTTTGAAAACACGGCATGCAACATGCATAATTTCAAAAGGAGCTTTCCATGTAATAAAAATCATGCAATTCCTTTTTTGTGTAAATATGTGTATTTATGCATAAATCATAAGTTCATTTACACATTTCCAACCATGGAATCTTTTATCGAAATTCATTAATCAACAATATAAATATTACAAAAATCTTAAAGTAGTAATCAATCAATCCATGTATTACAATCTTGGCGATCACATCAAGTCAATTAGTAAAAATCAATAATTTATAAAATAATAATGACTAAATTCTTAAAATAGTAATTAGTCAAATCAGATGATAGAATCCTAACTCATGACAGATATCATAAACGGGGGTGTCTTGGTGAACACATCAAGTCGACAAATTAACGAACACATCAAGCCGTCTAATCACGAGTACTCGTCTACGACCATCTCAATGCAATATGTATGTCAATATTAAAATAGAAATCATAGGGCCCACTATGCTCACAATGAAAACCTATTTGAAATTGTGTGTCTCTGATATTTAGAGACTAACCCACCATAGTCTCCACAGCGACTATGGATATGTCTTTGAAAATGGTGTCGTGAACACCTCCAATGGCCAACCCGGTACACAATCAACCTCTTAACATAGAGCCTACTTGGCTTATTAGCCCAAAAAGATATATATATATATATATATATAATCCAAAATCTCAATCATCATAAATCATGCAATTTATACAACTAGTTTCAAAACATGCAAACAATACATATTTAAAAAGTATTCATGAAATATGTAAGCTATCGCATTTAAATCAAGATCATGAAACATGAGAACAGTTCACATGCTCATTATAAGGATATCATTTTCAAAAGCATACCAAACACAGTAACAAATTCAAGTAAATCATTTTAAATTTTGGGATGCATTTGAAAACTTTGTAGTATCAAACTACCTATCTCGATGATGTCACTTGGATTGCCTTTTTTTTCAATTCAAATCCTAGATCACCTTTGTAAGGTCCTAAATATTATTTGGAATAAGAATCCAAGATCATTAGTTAGATTTACAGATCAACGGGTAGATCTATCCTTTAGGTTGTATATCATTGATTAGCGCATCTTCAAGCTAGATCTCACTTATAGAACCAACATTTAATGGTTGGATTGTCTTCAATAACATTTATGTCATTAAGATCTTGTAATTGAATAGTCATATCTTGCAGATCACCTATTGTGATGCTTAGATCGGGTTCGTATTTGATTTGAATAGTTGATCTACAATTTAGGGGTTGATGTATGTAATTTAGGGTTGATCTAGGTATATTGATCTATTAAAACATCCAATGAACTACTTATTAGGGTCAGATCATCTTTAATCTTGAAAATCTATGAGATTCATAGGATTTTTAGGCTATGAGTAGATAAAATTATTCTCTGATCCTAAATTTTATTACATAATTATATTTGCGTCATTAAGACGAACACAACAAACTTTTCGAATCATTAATCGGGATTGTATAGCCCTCTAAATTCCACTTTTAGTGTTTCAGGTCAAATAAACAATCCAGATTAAATCTTTGGATCCAGAATGCAACAAAACAGGCCCTACGCATCATGGTTCCTAGGACACGCCCATGTCCCGGTCTAACTAAGACTTTCTTGCACAGATGGCACACGCATGAAGAACACTCCAGACTACACATCCCCATTGTGCGTTACAAGGAAACGTCCTAGACACAAAACTAGACCAATAGGGTCGAGACGGTCCGATCGGGATCGTCCGATCAATTCAATCTCTAATCAAAGTCTAAAATCATCCACAACTTGACTATTTTTACCGTTTTAGGGGTTTTGGGGTCCCCTGGTCTCATTGGATGGCTTAGATCATCCATCCAAACTATCCTAGAGTTGGCACCTAATAGATCCAACAGATCTACTTTCACCTGGTGAAAGGCCTGCCGGTGAGAACAGATCTGGTCCTGATCTAGTCTAATCTTTGCCAAAAGATGGAAAGGAATAGGGGGAAGGAGGAGGGTACCTACCTGATTGAAGCTGAAGAAGAGAAAGTGGTGTTTTCTGGTGATGTAGATTTCTTGGTGCTGTTGGAAACCATAGGTTGCCAAAAAATTAAATGCAGCAAAGGCTAAAGCTGGAGGGGCAAAAGAAGAAGAAAGAGGGAAAAAGGGAAAAGAAGAATCTGAGACTAGTGCTGGGGGAGAAAAGAAATGCAGAGAGGGGTTTTCCTGTGAAGGTTTGCAGAACCCTGTGTCGTCGAAAAACACAGAAAATAAGGGGAAGTCAGAGTGGAAGCAGAGATCACTAGTGCAATGGGAGGAGAGAGGGTAGATGGGGTTTTTATAACCCGTGAAGGTAATGGCACGCCATCTCTACAATAGTGTCATCCTTGTGGTAGTGTCGTCATTTCTCCCAGTGCTGCAGAAGAAGACCAGAGGAGGGGGTGACACTTGCTAGTTCATCGATGCAGATGTAGTGACACGATGGTGATGAAGGGGGGTGTCATTATCAAAACAAGCCCTCCAACAAGCACTGACCTACCTGCAAATTAGAAATCACCTATACATAAGAATAAATGAAGATTACTAAGACATGGAACATAAAAAAGGTAAGTATGTCAATAAACACCTCCTCGATTGGGACATCTCCTTTGAACTATTACTCCTCCATCTCTTCATTAGATGGAGAAGTGTAGCTATTGTAAGATGGGGGTTGAGGGGGAACGTCTTGACTTAGACACTTGAAACCCCAAGGGTCCTTATGGAAATCGTTCCTTACCTTCACATGTAACTCATTCAACATATTCTCTTTCCATGCTTCCATGTCCTCTATTGGAGGATTTCTTATTTTATAGAAGAATTTGGAAGGAACCACATTGCGCCCTTGGCCCCTTACTCAGCTAGGATACTCGTCCTTGTTGCTTATAGCATATACATGATGTCCCCTTTTGAAGCAGTGCTACTCAGAGTCCCTGTAGTGCCACTTTCTTGGGTCAACTCTTCCTGCACATGCAATTAATAGAACACAATTATTTTCATATATATATATATATATATAATAATTCAAGAGATGCAAAAATAGACACATAAAACCACTTACAATTCTTAAAGCAACTAAGGCAGCATTTTCATTAGTAAATGTCTAATGTGCCATTTTCTAAAGAAGGCACAATCGATGGGATCTGTGGTCCTAGCCTTCTTTTACTGTCAAGAGAGACATTACTTTAGATTTAATGAAATGAAATTTGAGTATAGTTAGATAGAACTAAATTGTTACATATACTTACTTCTTGTTCTTCTTACAGTGCGTAACCAATCCTGGAGAGCTGGTGTTGCAAATGATTGGTCGCATTAACTATTGTTCCTTTTACACTTTTTACCCACATGTCAAAGGAACATGTAATGAAGCACATTGGACTTGAAAAATTAGAGAAATCAAACTTTTTGTTGGCTTGTAATTACCTCAAAATCTGAAGACAGGAGGGTCTATACAAATTGATTCCATGTATCTTGGTCATTAATGCTAGAATACAACTTAGGGACCGTGTAGAGCGTAGAAGAATCATTAGCATTTGGAAGTATGTACTTCCTTGCTAGACCACTCTTTCATTTCCTCCATTGTTACTCATCCTTATGTAGACCATTCTTCTTATACTCATCAAAATAGATTATGGAGTAAAAACAAACATTGTCCATCTAAAATAAAATAAGATAAGGCACCTAGTATATTGTATGTAACAAGCATTTACAAACCTTCACCATCTCCCATATTTCACCCTTTATTGATGGTAACACATGTCTCCAAATTAATAATTGAGACTGGCACCATGCTCTAATAGTGCAGCAAACAAAACTAGTGTAAGAATGTGCATTGCCACCTATTGCTTGCCCTTTATTGTTAAACGGTACTGTCTCTCTTGTTCCCTTTGACTTTCTCTTGATAATATGCTCCATTTTTGTTAGCCCTCTATCCCTTCTCTTAATGGGTGCACTTGTGCCGGACTGTTCTTCATGATGCTCACTCTCTTTATGTTTCATTTTTCTTGTGAACAGCTACAACAATCATAATTCAAGTAAGTCTTTAGATGCCTTTTTGGATGAAACTTGAAAATCTAAAGCACGGGACTTCTTAAACTCAATGTACACTATGTAGAATGATCAACTTAAAGCATCTATGACCATTAACAAATCAGAAAATCACAAACATAGTAAAAAAGGCATGGTATTGTTACTATTCACGCAGATTACAACAATCATACTTTAAGCAAGTATTTGCATGCCTTGTTGAATGAAACTTCAAAATCTAAAACATGGGTCTTCTTAGAATCAATGTATTCTATCTATAATGATCAATTTCAAGTATTAAAGAAGCATAAAATCAAGAACATAGTAAAAAACACATGGTACTGTTACCATTCACATGGATTATAACAATTATACTTCAAGTATTTACATATCTTTTTGAATAAAACTTCAAAATCTAAAATATGGGTCTTCTTAGACTTAATGTATTCTATCTAGAATGATCAATTTCAATCATTTACAAATAGTAAAGAAATAGAAAATCAGGAACACAATAAAAAAACGCATGGTACTGTTACCATTCATGTGAATTATAACAATCATACTTCAAGCAAGTATTTGCATGTTTTTTTAGTGAGACTTCAAAATCTAAAATATGAGTCTCCTTAAACTCAATGTATTATATTTAGAATGATCAATTTCAAGTATTTATAAGCATTAAAGAAACAAAAAATTAGGAACATATTAAAATCGCATGGTAATTTACTATTCATGCATATTACAACAATCATACTTCAAGCAACTATTTGAATGCCTTTTTGAATAAAACCTCAAAATCTAAACATGGGTCTTCTTAGACTCAATGTATTCTATTTAGAATGATCAATTTCAAGCATTAAACAAGCAGAAAATTAGGAACATAGTAAAAATTGCATTGTAATGTTACTATTCATGCGAATTATAACAAACATACTTCAAGCAACTATTTGCATGATTTTTTTTAATGAAGCTTCAAAATCTAAAGCATGGTACTTCTTAAACTCAATGTATTCTATCTAGAATGATTAATTTCAAGCATTAAAGAAGCATAAATCAGGAACATAGTAAAAATAACATGGTAATGTTACTATTTATGAGGATTACAACAAGCATACTTCAAACAACTATTTGAATGCTTTTTTGAATGAAACCTCAAAATCTAAAGCATAGGTCTTCTTATACTCAATGTATTCTATCTAGAATGATAAATTTTTAAGCATTAAAGAAGTAAAAAATTAGGAACATAGCAAAAATCGCATAGTAATGTTACTATTCAAGCGAATTACAACAAACATACTTCAAGCAACTATTTACATGCTTTTTTGAATGAAGCTTCAAAATTTAAAACATGGGTCTTCTTAAACTCAATGTATTCTATCTAGAATGGCCAATTACAGGCATTAAGGAAGCAAAAAATTAGGAACATAGTAAAAATCACATTGTAATGTTACTATTGATGTAGATTACAACAAACATATTTCAAGCAAGTATTTGCATGCTTTTTGAATGAAACTTCAAAATCTAAAACATGGGTCTCCTTAAGCTCAATGTATTATATTTAGAATGATAATTTCAAGTATTTAATGCATTAAAGAAATAGAAAATTAGGAACATAGAAAAATCGCAAAGTATTTTACTATTCATGCGGATTACAACAATCATATTTCAAGCAATTATTTGAATGCCTTTTTGAATAAAACCTCAAAATCTAAACATGGGTCTTCTTAGACTCAATGTATTCTATTTAGAATGATCAATTTCAAGCATTTACAAGTATTAAAGAAGCAAAAAATTAGGAACATAGTAAAAATTGCATTGTAGTGTTACTATTCATGTGAATTACAGCAAACATACTTCAAGCAATGATTTGCATGATTTTTTGAATGAAGCTTCACAATCTAAAATATGGGTCTTCTTAAAATCAATGTATTCTATCTAGAATGGCCAATTTCAAGCATTTACAAGCACTAAAGAAACAGAAAATTAGGAACATAGTAAAAATCACATTGTAATGTTACTATTGATGCATATTACAACAAACATATTTCAAGCAAGTAGTTGCATGCTTTTTGAATGAAACTTCAAAATATAATACATGGATCTCCTTAAACTCAATGTATTCTATTTAGAATGATCAATTTCAAGTATTTATAAGCATTAAAGAAACAAAAAATCAGGAACGTAGTAAAAATCGTAGGGTAATTTACTATTCATGCGGACTACAACAATCATACTTCAAGCAACTATTTGAATGCCTTTTTGAATAAAACCTCAAAATCTAAACATGGGTCTTCTTAGACTCAATGTATTATATTTAGAATGATCAATTTCAAGCATTTACAAGTATTAAAGAATCAGAAAATTAGGAACATAGTAAAAATTGCATTGTTATGTTACTATTCATGTGAATTACAGCAAACATACTTCAAGCAACTATTTGAGTGATTTTTTGAATGAAGCTTCAAAATAAAAAATGTGGGTATTCTTAAACTCACTGTATTCTACCTAGAATGATTAATTTCAAGCATTAAAGAAGCAAAAATTAGGAACATAGTAAAAATCACATGGTAATGTTACTATTTATGAGGATTACAACAAGAATACTTCAAGCAACTATTTGAATGCCTTTTTGAATGAAACCTCAAAATCTAAAACATAGGTCTTCTTAAACTCAATGTATTCTATCTAGATGAAAAATTTTAAGCATTAAAGAAGTAAAAAATTAGGAACATAGTAAAAATCGTAGAGCAATATTACTATTCAAGCGAATTACAACAAACATACTTCAAGCACCTATTTACATGCCTTTTTGAATGAAGCTTCAAAATTTAAAACAAGGGTCTTCTTAAACTCAATGTATTCTATCTAGAATGGCCAATTTCAAACATTTACAAGCATTAACAAGCAAAAAATTAGGAACATATTAGAAATCACATTGTAGTGTTACTATTGACACAGATTACAACAAACATATTTCAAGCAAGTATTTGCATGCTTTTTGAATGAAACTTCAAAATCTAAAACATGGATCTCCTTAAACTCAATGTATTGTATTTAGAATGATCAATTTCAAGTATTTATAAGCATTAAAGAAACAGAAAATTAGAAACATAGTAAAAATTGTAGGGTAATTTACTATTCATGCAGATTACAACAATCATACTTCAAGCAACTATTTGAATGCCTTTTTGAATAAAACCTCAAAATCTAAGCATGCGTTTTCTTAGACTCAATGTATTCTATTTAGAATGATCAATTTCAAGCATTTACAAGTATTAAAGAAGCAGAAAATTAGGAAGATAGTAAAAATTGTATTGTAATGTTACTATTCATGCAAATTACAGCAAACATACTTCAAGCAACTATTTGCATGATTTTTTGAATGAAGCTTCAAAATCTAAAACATGGGTCTTCTTAAACTCAATGTATTCTATCTAGAATGATTAATTTCAAGCATTAAAGAAGCAGAAATCAGGAACATAGTAAAATCACATGGTAATGTTACTATTTATGAGGATTACAACAAGCATACTTCAAGCAACTATTTGAATGCCTTTTTGAATGAAACATCAAAATCTAAAACATATGTCTTCTTAAACTCTGATAAATTTTAAGCATTAAAGAAGTAAAAAATCAAGAACATAGTAAATATCGCATAGCAATTTACTATTCAAGTGAATTACAATAAACATACTTCAAGCAACTATTTACATGCCCTTTTGAATGAAGCTTCAAAATTTAAAACATGGGTCTTCTGAAACTCAATGTATTCTATCTAGAATGGCCAATTTCAAGCATTAAAGAAGCAGAAAATTGGGAACATAGTAAAAATCACATTGTAATGTTACTATTGATACAGATTACAACAAACATACTTCAAGCAACTACTTGCATGCCTTTTTGAATGAAACATCAAAATCTAAAACATGGATGTGACACCCCAGATTTTTATAACACATTTTGTTTATAATAATAACAATATAATCGTAATCAGGATCCCAAAATAAAAGGATTCTATTAATTATTTATTAAAACATTTATTAAAAACCTTCGAGTGTTATTTTCCTTTTCTGAAACATCACAACCATTATTGAAATTATAATTATAAATCCACAGTAAACAAAACACATTTTAATTTTAACTTCAAAATCATTAGCGCCTTTATTTTCAAAAGAATAATTATCCAAAACATAATAATAATGTGGCCCAGGGTCTATCCATCATAACATCCCACCTCAATGTCCATCATATAGATAATTATCATAATCAATCTCATCATGTAGTTTTCATTTTTAGCACTCCTTTTGATTGATTTTGCCAAAAACTAAGGTTTTTTCTCATGTTCCTAAATTTCTTCTACGTACTGTTCTTTGTGATTTCTGGCGTCATCAACTGTCAGATCTCCCTCAAACTCAAAGGGTTTGTTCCTGGGTCTGTTAAGTACCATATGAACAGACGGATTGTGTTTTCACACTGTTTCATCTACTAAATCCTACGACTATAGTAGGGCATACCAAGTCCTTGAAAAAATGATGACCCGATTTCAATGCATGCAACACCACTTACATGCTATTCATGGAAAGGGAAAAGAGGGTGGAGACTTACCTCGATCAGCTGGGCAGTCATAGACACTGATGAAGCTCTAGTTGCTAGAAAAAAAAAATGAATTTATAGATGCTAGGGTTTGAGGGAAGGGATGCGACGGACAAGATGATGAGAGGAGTAGTCTGAGGGAGAGAGAGATCATGCTAGGGAGGAGGAAGGGAAGTTTTTCCCTTATACTCCACCCCCTGATGATTTCTCCAGTGAAGTTACCAGATCTGATAGAGGCGTGTAGAAGGGTGGAAGGGGGTGCCGTGATTGAAACAGCCCCCTGTATTTCGGGCCCCTTTGAATTACCAAACTGCCGTTCTAACTTCAACGACTCATAACTTCTTCATTTGAGCTCCGTTTTCTACGTTCTCTATGTCGTTGGAATTCTATCGACGCATACTTTCTAATTTTTAGTTTTTAGAACTAAATTCTATGCATAAGATTTTTAATTTTATTTATTTATTTATCACTAATTTAAGATTAAAAATTGAGGATATTACAATGGGTCTTCTTAAACTCCATGTATCATATTTAGAATGATCAATTCCAACCATTTACAAACATTAAAGAAGCAAAAAATAAAAAACATAGTAAAAATGACATGGTAATGTTATTGTCACACGGATTACAACAAGCATACTTCAAGCAACTATATGCATGCCTTTCTGAATGAAACTTCAAAACCTAAAACATAGGTCTTCTTAAACTCAACGTATTATATCTAAAATGATCGATTTCAACCATTTACAAGCATTAAAGAAATAGAAAATTAGGAACATAGTAAAAATTTCATAGTAATGTTACAATTAATGCAGATTACAACAAGCATACTTCAAGTAACTATTTGCATACCTTTTTGAATGAAACTTTAAAATCTAAAACATGGGCCTTCTTAAACTCAATGTATTCAATATAGAATGATCAATTTCAACCATTTACAAGCATTAAAAAAGTAGAAAATGAAGAAAAGATAGACTTCCAACCTAATGAGAGAAAACTCATCACCAAATGTCAGGGGGGAAGCGTGTGTTTGGTCTCTCCTCTCCTCTTCTTCTCCTTTTTCTTCTCCTTAAGGGTTTTAGGTTTGAAAAATTCGTGAGGATAGGGGGGCACATGAAATCTCCCCTCTCCTCTTCCTCTTTTCTTATCCTATTTCTCTCCTTCTCTCTATTTCTCCTCTCCTCCTCCTCTTCTTCTCCTTAAGGGTTTTGGTTTGAAAATTTTGAATGGGGGGGCACGTGATTTCTCTCCTCTTTTCTTCTTCTTCTTCTTCTTCTTCTTCTTCTTCTTCTTCTCTCTCTCTCTCTCTCTCTCTCTCTCTCTCTCTCTCTCTCTCTCTCTCCTTAAGGGTTTTGGTTTGAAAAATTCGAATTGGGGGGGGGGGGGCGATGTTGCGTGTGGGGGGGTTGTTTGGAGTTTTAGATGTTATTAATATAGGATGATTTTTTTAAAATCATCCTTTATTCAAATAAAATATCCTATATTAATTTGAATAAAGGACAATTTTTAAAAAATCATCCTCTATTCAAATAAATATAGTACAATTATTCAAAAACCATCCTATATTCAAATCAATATAGGACGGTTTATTTAAAATCGTTCTATCTTTTAATCATTAGATAAGATGGTTTTTAAAAAACCATCCTATATTAAAGGTTCACTTTCTCACCCACACATCCCCGCACCTAAATTTTTGTTTGAATAATAAAAGATGGTTTATTAATAACCATCTTATATGGTTTAAAGTAGTTTCACTAGTTTTTTGAACCCTTAAAATCTTAAAAAGTGTAGAGGTTACCTCATCATTTATTTCATTGACGTTTAACAAGTGTTTGACATGACACGTGATGTGTAAACTTAATTAATTAGTTAAATCATTTTTCATACATCACATGATACAAACACTTTAATTTGTTTCATTGAGGTTAACCCCATCATATATTAATAACTAATATAGGATTTTTTTTTATAAAAATCATCCTATATTACTTCTAATAAAGGATGATTTTTGAAAAACCATCCTATATTCAAATTAATATAGGATGGTTTTTAATAAATCTTCCTATATTTTAATCATTATATAAGATAGTTTTTTAAAAACCCATCCTATATTAAAGGTTCATTTTCTTGCCGATACATCCTAATGCCTAAATTTTTGTTTGAATAATAAAAGATGGTTTATTAATAATCATCTTATATGAATTAAAGTAGTTTCACAGGGTTTTTGAACCCTTAAAATCTTAAAAACCTGTGAAGTGCAGAGGTTACCCCATCATTTATTTCATTGACATTTAACTAGTGTTTGGCATGAAACATAATGTGTAAACTTAATTGATTAACTAAATCATTTTTCATGTATCACATGATACAAACACTTTAAATTGTCCTCTCATATACAATTAGATTCTACCCAAGCACCTTCCTCACCAACATCATACACATAATCCATCTCACTCTCCCTGATTAGATCGATTGATGGCATTGTTGTAGTGATTGAAGGGTAATCAATTTCCATGTCACCTAGGTCATCTTCATCATGGAAGTCCCTTGGGGAGGCTAATAAAATAGTTGACCATCTCATATCATGTCCATCTTGTACATAAAAAATACTCATTTTGCTTGACATGCCAAAATAAATTGGTCATTTTGATAGCCGATCTTATTAAGGTCAACCAATGTCAAGCCAAGTGCATTGGTTCTCATCCTATCTTTGTTGTGTTCTACCTAATTACACTTAAACACAACCACAGTTCTACAGTTATAATCGAGCTCCCATATCTTGCATATAACCCTGTAATAACTATAATTAGCTACAATTGGATTGTTGTCCTTTTTACTAGAAAAGAAAATGGCTTTAGCAACTAAGCTAACACCACTGCCTTGTTGTGCTCTTAATTTATCATGATCTTTTGTGTAAAATCAATAACCATTGATGCCATATCCAGCATATTTTATTACTTCTAGTTAAGGTCTTGTTGCCATCCAACCTAAGCATTCAGAAATACTATGACCTGGAACATCTCGCTGATCTAAAACCTATATGTAATAATATATTAATTAATGTATACACACATATACTATTATACAAATTAATTAATTAATTAATTAATTCATCATAGAGCATTATTCAATATAATTAAATACCTTCTAATGAAGCCAAGTTGTGAAGGAATGACAATGATCATCTTGTAGCTTGTGAAGGCCTAGGTGCCCCGTAGATGGGAGATGGCTCAGGGACAGAGAGTTAGTCCCACATTGCTAAAGAAAAAGTTGCTGGGCTATTAGTGGTGTGTGGCTCTCCTTACAACAAGGCCTTTTCATCAAAAAATCATAGAAGAACAAAACCGTGAGGGGGCTGGTTGTATAAGCGGCCAGTTTCCCACAGGGAACAATATTGTTGTATGTGGGAGCCACTGAGCTGTTATAGATGAGATGTAATATCCGCTATCTTTAAATTCAAGAAATATTTAATTTTGTGGAATTATGGGAAATTGGAAATTTTAAGAAATAGAAAAAAAAAATTAAATTTTGGAGATAGAATCTTTAGTTGAAACCTCAATAATTAGAATATACTCAAAAAATAAAATCCAATACCATTAAGAACCCTAAAATAGGAGATCGAAGGAAGAATAACTAATTATTTTAATTTCTATATTTAATTAAAATTGCCAAGGGGATAAAATTGTAAATTCACATGGGAACCAAGGTCTGGGCACTAGAATCCACAAAGGCTTCAAATGCTTGTCTCATCTCCTGCACAACCATAACTATCCTCTTCGTATCCCGTGCATCGACGAGGACGCCTGACACCAACAAATGCAGCACACCCACCTTACGTGTGTGCGATAGATTCTTCACCTTCGGCCAACCTGATTGAGGTAAACCCTTGCTCTCTTTTCCCCTCTCCATTTTTGGCTTATTTCCATTAAGTTATACCATTTTTAATGCTGAAAAATGGCGTGAGTAGGTATGCATTACTGTTGATGTGCAAATAAACCAATAAAATGGTGTTAGATGGATAATCTAAACCGTTCATCTTGTGTATAATGGAATAAAGAACAAACCCATGATTTTTTAATCGAACAACTAGGGACGCTGAAAAACCAAGAAAACAGTAAGAGGTAGACTTTTAGAAACATGATAAAATTTGTGTAAAAATGTGAGATAGTGGTAGAATTTGTTGAAGGAGAGCTTAAAAGAGGAATGTGCACAAAAAACTAAGCAAAACGATGCAAAAATTGCACCATTTGGACACCAGGGAGTCACCAGCACCGACTAAAGTCCTATTGTCAACTCCAACGACAGCGGCTAGCCGGTCGTCATTCTCAGCAATGGTACCTAGTAGTGGCAGCTCGAACGGTGACTTACGAGTGACAGCTCGGGTAGTACACGCACGTGAGCAATGCTCGGGCAACAAGCGCACGCAGTAGATCTTGAGCGATGAGTGCAGACGCTCACGACATGGGCGCGTAGCACACACATGCGTGCACACAGGTTGCATGCATAGCACACACGGGTGTGAGCATCACATGCGGCGCAATTTAAACCCCTTTTTCTTTATGTTTTTGGATTTTTTGAGCCGTTCATTCACAAAATATGTGATTTTAGGAGCTATAGAGGTCCAAATCACGATCTGAAAGATGCGTTGGGATCATCTTGATATGCGGACCTAGATTCAAGATAAAAACCTAGCTTTGAGCACCTTTTAAATAGTTAAATCACCAAATAATATTAAATGACCAAGATTAAGTCGATCAATGGATGATTAGGCCTTAGAATCTAGTTTCATACATCGAATGTGAGATGATATAGGAGACCAGAAGAAAAGATCTCATTAAATCATTGAGAAAAGTAATCTTGACAATTGATCTGATCAGGTGCCTTAGGGTTGGCTAATCAGAGAGCGATTTGAATGTCAAATTGAGGTATAATTATAGAGACATGTTTAAATGACTAAATAAACATTAAAATTAGAAGGATCATGATAAGAATAGTTAGAATTGATTATCAGATATCTATTATGAATGTTATGAAGCGATCCAATGGTCGGATTGTCTCCAAATCTCATGAGATGTTAGGGATTGACCCTTTATTGGATAATGGGCATAAATTAAGTGAATCATAACATAAATTGATGATCAACGACTACAAATGGTCAGGTAGATGTTAGAAAAACCTACATCTGGTACAAGATTGACCTAATAGAGGGTTAACAAATGATCTAGGTGGTTGATCCAGGATTAACGACCAAATCAATGAAGTTACCACTTGGATTTGTTTAATTTTAGATGTGGGAACGCCAAGTGATAGATGACTTATGATGTGTTAAGTACGTCGAAGTGCACGGCGTGACATTACTTACATGCCTAATTGGAGTATCACGTTTATTGAGGTAGGTGATCACATTTGGGATTTTCCTTTTGATTTCATCGATTGTGACTTATCTAAATTTCTTAAGGCATATGTCTTATACACTACCATATTTTGTTGTATGTGTTTAGTACTTCATAGTTGTTATCGTGACATTTGATTTCATGATCATCCATGTTTGATATATGATGGATTACACCTTATCATGGACCTTGATTGAGACCATTGGGTGAAGTGGAGTAAGCCGGGTCTTATACCAATTTGAGGGCGGGCTAGTAGTTTTGGGCTGACAGGCTTCTGTAAAAAAATAGATTGATGCGGGCTTCACGTGAGGGACCTAGGGTCGGATTGTATTGGGTGAAGTAGGGTAAGCTAGGTCTTGGATGGATTTGAGGGTAGGCCGGTAGTTTTGGGTGGCTGGCTTCAGTTGGAAAACAGACTAATGCAAGCTACACATGAGGGACCTAAGGTTGGAATGAGTACTCATTGCCATCGTCGTGAGTGTAGTTGAGGTACTCACAGGACTTATTTGTGCACGACTTGCTATGATTACAACATGCATTATTTGGTCTGTGGATACAAACTTTTAGTTATAGTGATTGATGGGTATCCATGAGTTTCATGCATTGGACGCTATGATATTTAGATTTGATGACAATTTGCTTAGTGCATGATTTCTCGATTTATCCATCATGGATGGTTGATGTTTCACATGCCTTGTATACATTTATCTTATGAGATTTCATCATGATTATTATACTTCATGTCATATGATTTTATTATATTTATTACCAAATGTGAATCACCTACACAAGCATAGCTTGCTGAGGCATTGCTTTGTTTACAATGCCTAAGATATAGAGAATTGCAATAGGTGGATGCGCTGATAGAGCAAGCAAAAGCGATGACGGTCCTTGGTGAAGCATTGAAGACATTTTAGAGATGATAAGGTTTGTTCAGGATCTCACTTTAGTTACTGTTTATGAACTGTACTTTAATATAAATTGCAATATGACCTTGATGTAAGAATATGAATTCATGTTGGATGTGATGGCCATATGGAGAGACCCTGGGTATTTTGTCATGACTTGATTTTCTTATCCATTGTTGGAGTATATATTTTATTGAAAATAATATTTAATATTGTGGATGGGTGTAGAGATTGAGTCCCTTATATGTCATGTCTTATATTATGTTTATCAGATTATTTTGTATTGCACTGGTCATGTGCAATGGTCCAAATTATTGAGAAGACTGCCAAATTTTCAAGAGAAATAGTATTTCATTTCATCGTTAAATCTGTAGTTTTGTGGTTGTATGAATCCTCAAATTTTGGAAAGAAATGCATTTATTTAATTTTTTATTTTTGTCACTTTAAAAATTAAGGTTTTTAAAACAAGAATCCTAACTATTTTTATAAATTGTTATTTTATTGTTGTGAAAAACCTGAGGCATCACAATTTGGTAACAGAGCCCAAGTTTAGTCCATCATAGCTATTCCAACAAATTCAAACATCACATACAATCCATGAAGTGAGGTAGTTTCCTAAATATGAGTTACAGAGATAACTCATGCGAGGGATGTTGATGATTATGAAATAGATAATGCCATTAAGATTGGCAGACTTTCTTAGAGGAATTTAGACTTTAAGTCATTGTATGAGCATAAGGAGGTACACTTTTATGGGAAATGCATGATTCTTAGAATCATGAATCAAAATAAAGATTATAAATTAGTCTCTCAGAGAGAACCTTATTATATAATTGATTTTGAGAATGGTGTGAGTAAATTTTTAGAAAAGCCTAACAATTATCATAATAACAATAGCATGATAAGAATGATATAGGAATAAAAATAATTACAATTATTAATAATTCGAGAAAGTTGATAAGAGTATTGTATAACTTAAACTTGAAGCAGATTTATTTGACGAATAAATTGTAATATGGGAAAAATCATTGAAAATTGATAAAATAAGATCCTAGTGTTCCTAAGGGTGCAATATCTAATTTTGAGATGAAAAATGGTGAGTTTAGTGTATAAAGAGGTGTTGAAAGCTAGTCATTAATGAAAAGTAAATACCTACAAATCATTCTGAGGATTTTCAATTATGACTGGAGACACATAGCACTTGAAGGAGATAACAACCCTTTTATGATAATAATTAGTAGTAATGATGTGAATCAAGTGGGGAGAGATATTTGTTGAAGTTGATGGGGAGAATGAATATTGCTGTGAGAATAAGGTGAGATAAAAACTAATGAGTTCTTGCACTTACAAAAATATTGATATCAAACATTAGTGGGGAGTGAATACTTACAAATTGTTTTTGGGGTTTTAGTTATGATTTGAAGTGCATATTACCTAGAGGACATGATGACTAAATTGTGAGAATAATTCTTGAATAAAAATGATTTTGTAATAAATCAATTAGAAAGGAAAATATACGAAGTGAATGAGGTGAGACGAAATTAATTATGATTGATTTACTTCCAACACTGACAGAGATGATAGTGTGGTTTATGATGATTAAGGAAGTGTTATAAAGGTATATTTCTTTGGGTGTGAAATAAATCGAGCTGTAAATGATTTTGATTGATATGACCATGAAATAATTCATTAGTTCAAGAAAGTGAAATAGCAAAAGTGAGGACACTGAAAATATAATTACGAAGATTTTAAGGATGGTTATTTGAGAAGATGTGTTCCTCTATTGCTGAGACTTTTATCTAGAAGGCCTGTGATAATTAGTATTTTTGAAAACTAAAAGAGTTTGCCACTTGAAGAGAAGAATTAGATGGTTCAACGGTACTGAAGCAGTATACTCAGTTGAAGATACTTACCCTAACTCCTTCACCATGAAGGAGGAGGCCATGGATAGATTGTTATATGTTGACAACTATATCAAGGAATTGGATGATTGTGTCGCATTTCACACTGGTTACGAGGTGCAGACATAAACTCTATGTAGAGAGGGATCCTTTTAGGTCAAGACTGATCACAGAAACTCAAACATGGGTAGTTCGAATTAGCCTAGTAAGGGCAAGATACCTTTCATTGATTGACTACAGAGGCCATTGAGCCAACAACAATTGATCAAGCAGTGTTGGGATACAAAAGAGAGACATAATGTGTACTAGTGGTAAGGGCAGACACCTGGACAACTATGTTGTAGAGTTAGTGGACCACCGCAGCAATGGTAATGGCATCAGTAGTTGCCATCACAGTGGAAAACCTTTAAATGTTTTGACTATGGAGAATTAAGATATTCCTTTAGAGACTGTCCCAGTGGACAATGCGTCAAATTGACTGACATTGGAGAAAGGGCAGAGATGGCCCCACATTGGTAATGATGATTCATTATAATATATTTACATTTACTTGCAGATCATGCTTTTGACTATCATTATCATTACTTGAAGCAAGTATTAACCTCAACCTAAGTTAAGGAAGGCACCTTCTTGACTGTTGATAGACATACCAAGATCCTCCTTGATTTAGGATCCAGTCACCTTTGTAGTTTGAGTGTTGGCACCCTGATGAATGTGCCTTTATATGTATTTAAAGATCCTTGGGTTGAAGGTTATGACACTGATTGACAAGTTATTGAAACTTGTAAATACCTCTAACGAGTACTAGTGAAAATGATGACGAGTGAGCAGATAGATACTGACTTTATAGTCCTCGGTTTGAGGGATTATGATATCATCCTTGGGATGGATTTCATTGTTAGAGAACAGTTGATTGCAATGAGAAGAAAGGTACTTTCGATATACTAGATAACTATTAATCTCATTCCTGAGTAAGAAGGGGCATCACTGAGATTTACGTTAACCTTGCCTTGAAGGCAATATAGTACTCATCTGATGTACCGAGTTCTCCTGGTTTTGTGATTGTGGATGACAGAGAATAGGTATAAATTGAGCACACAAAGGGTGTGTGAAGATTCATAATTTTTCTGACGAGGTTTCAAGATTTTATGCCATGAGAGATTGATTTTTATACTGATTTAGCATTAAATATAGTGTCATTTTCTAAAGTGTCATACAAGATGGCCCCAGCTAAGCTGAAGGGTTCTTGTTATGGTAGTTATTTGACAAGAGATTATTAGACCTAATGGGTCTTAATAGGATGCATTAATCTTCTTTGTGAGAAGAAAGATAGATTCTTATTTCTAAGCACTGATTGTTGATTGTTTGATAGCTCCATGGTTGAGAATTGATATTCTTTATCATATATTGATGATCTATATGATCAGCCTTGGATGGTGCATAGTATTGGTGGATATTGACTTAAGGTCTGATTATCACCAGCTAAGAATTGTGACTGAAATGTCTTTAAGACAATTTTTAGAACTTGTTATGATTGCTACAAGCTATGGATCCTATAAATTGATGAAATTAGTACACTAATAGTATGATGTATGACTCTTGGTTAAATAGGTATAATATTCTTGACCTTTTGCAAAAATGCAAGAATCTGGTTCATTCGTAAAAACAACCTCTTGCAAAAATGCAAGGTAAGGCTGCAAACTATAGACCCTCTATAATCCACCCCTTCTCCAGACCTTGTATACACAGGAGCTTCATGTACTAGACTGCCTTTTTTTCTTTTATTATTCTAGACCTCTACTAAATTATTCATTCTTTCTCTAGTTAAGTGATTGATTTCCTAGTGATTTGCAAGTTATGGGCAATTCTGTGGCCCTTATAGCGGGTGGATCAAACTGCCATTTTGGGCTCAATGTCTGCAAGCCACTAATTGCCAGTGGACTTGTACGATCATATTTGCATTGTTGTATGTTCTCACTTTACGTATTTTGAACAGTCAACATTTTAGGAGTACTGGAAATTGTATTTATGTTTGAATGCATTGATAGTCCCTGAGATTACTTGGGGCTGCTTCTGTTTCCTTTAAAAAGAACTAGGTGAGGGGAATTAAGGCCAACCATCAGAGAATTTCAAAGTTACCACATGAGGTAAACTTAAACATAATGCAAACACTCTTTGATGCCTTATAGTGCTCAAAGTAGTTGATAACATACTTTCCTACAATGTGATAATTTTGTGGCACCTTGCAGTCTCTTATGCTTGTTACATCTCTTAAGCCAGTAAGTCTAATATCAGTTCATCTTTTGCATTTTGTTTGGAAGTCCTTAAAGTTTTTGTCAATGGTCAAAATGCATGACACTTTCCACAGAAATGGCTATGAGAAGGCTACAGCAGTTGCCATAAAAGCACATGAGGGGACCGCTCTAAAGGTGATGATAGCGTTGTACATTCTCTTAGCTGCATCTCTATTAACAAAATTCCATCCACACTTTCTAGACAATCACATAAATGATGGTCCGTGTTAAATGGAATAGTTCCTTTTTTGATGTGTGCAACGATTAATTGATTTGTTTGGAAGTTATTAAGCATGCTTTTGCATAGAAGGACATATGATGTTATCTGGTGTCTCAATATTTTCTATGGGGCCATCCTGATGGTATTTTGTATCTATCAATATTTTTCATACTATAAGAAGTTAAGTGGCCTGATAAATTTTCAGTTAACCCCTTTTACGATGTTTTCCCAAACATGAAAACTATTAAGTTCATTTTGTGGCTTATGGTAGACTTAAGTCTTTGATGCTTCTGTGTGGTTGGTGATTAGCACAATAGCTCTTGCTGTTGAGTTTTGTTCGTTTTTTCGAACAAGGATATAAATTGTTTTGGGAAGCAAGCCTTTTTCAGCTGGTTATATAATATGGTTGGAGTGTTTAACTCATAGCTTGGTGAGAAGGAATTTGTTTAGCAGGTTGGGAGTCGCATCTTGAAGATCTTCCATTTGCAATGGTCAATTGGAAGCATACAATTCTTTTGATAGTGGTGAATTATCTCAATGAAAACAGA
This sequence comes from Warburgia ugandensis, assembly GCA_035236585.1. Lineage (NCBI taxonomy): Eukaryota > Viridiplantae > Streptophyta > Magnoliopsida > Canellales > Canellaceae > Warburgia > Warburgia ugandensis. The sequence goes on along the minus strand of CP141130.1, from coordinate 23,044,878 downwards.
ATCGGTTTGATTTACAGAAGATAATCAGAAATTGTGCCACATGCAAACTCTCTATATTGTGTTGCCTTAGACAAGGGATCCACGGCTTCATTGCTCTTCTTCCAGTTACAAGAGACACTATCACATGGATATGTCTTTAGCTTGGTCGGTAACTCATGGAAAGCCTACAAGGACCAAAAAAGTTGAGATTGAAGAACTCATTGTCCACCATCGAATTCCTGTTGCAAGAATATTAAATCCCGTCAATAAAGCCCCCATTTCCGCTCTGTTTGAGTCATTGTAATTAGGTGCCGAAGAGAAGAATCGATCAAGTCCACAAGAACCTCCGAAACTCATCCGGCATACCAGCTTCATAGGCTCTCTGCAGAGCTGAAGGAAAATTTACTGAATTGGATATTTCAGGAGCTTCACAATGGCAAAGATAATTGGGTTGGAATTCTCGTCAAGGAAATTATAGGTATTTCATGCACACTATCCTGGCTTATCTCCACTACTACAATAAAATATAACATAGCATCGCCAAACCTATTCTCGTTTTATTGGATCTTTTAACATGGTAGCGATAAAAATTTTAATTGAAGCTGCTTTCCATGTTCTCTACAGTTTGATATTTCAAGTGTTAATTTGATGCTGATGTTTAAATTTATCAAAGTTCAAATCCATTTTTGAGCACAAAGTAACGATCAACTTTTTGCGGGAAGCTGCCATAAACCTTGGAATGCTCTTATCACAAGAGTTTGACGAGCTAGTTGTACCTGAGAAGACGATCAGCCCCTCCAAGTGAAGGCATGACAATTCAGTAGCTTATTTGATATAACTTGTTTTCTCTTACTCGAGGACATTTCTGCCCTGAGATTTTATTTTTTGAACTCTCCGGATTTTGCATCCGCGAGGATGAAAGGTGCTTGAAACTGTTAAAATATGATTTCCTTGTAATGTTTCAGGATTGTTCTGCCATATCTACGTTGAGCTTGTAACGTTACAATAAAAATAGTTAAAGTCCATAGAATAATTGTCATCCAAAAATGAAATGATTGGTTTCATATTTTATCAATTAGGCTGCATGGTCATGATTTTACCTGTTGTCAGCTCTTTAAGAAAAATGAATCCAATTCGTAACACAGACAGCAATTATGAAGGGCATCTGAGGTGAGGTATGCTTTTGGATTACACCCCAAGGGATCAAATGCTGATATTAGTTGGTCGAGTCAGGCATATAAATCCTTTATCCCTACGAGACCGTATAATTATCTAATGGTGCATGCAATTAAAGAGCGTGTTGTTCTCTGAAGATAACTAAGTGTTTATGAGAAGGTACAAGTGATGCCCGTATGGTTCGCCCAGCTTTGGCCTACATCTACGAAACAAGAGAAGAACTATCACTGTTTAGGAACAGATTACACTGAGGAGGAGGAGGATCAGATCAGATCCTCTCTCTACTCTACTTACTCACGTCCACTCTTTTTCTTTCACAGATCGACTCTGATCTGTTTCTTACACAATTATTTAGCAGCGATTGGATGTCCCCTATTTATAGGGTTTAGATGATCCGATTGTCAAGATCTATAGCGTGCTAGATCTTGACAAATCCATAGATTCGGTTGCCTAATTTGACTGTTTATTCAGTGCTGAATTTTGACTGTTCTGATTTCCAATTTTACTGCATTAATTCTTGACTTTCAGTTGTTGTGTTTTGACTTTGCAGATGTCTCCACATGAGTACGGACCCGTCACCATTCTTAATCATTATTATTACAGTGAAGAATTATGCGACAAACTACCTAGAAGCATCTCCTAATTCCTAGATCTACCTCAAAACTATGTAGGTTAAGATCATCTAATGAATGAGATTCTTGGATCACCATCATCTGTGTCCAGAATTGTATATTGGATTATATACTCTGATATGCACCTTAAAAGGGCTTATGGTTCCGTATGGTGTTATAGGATCATTTACTTCTGGAAAAAATTGTTCCTGTCTGCTTTGAGAGAGCCATTGAGATGGGTGAATGCCCAGTGACAGGGGGGGGAACTTTTGGTCAGTTTTAGAAGCTATTCTGTATATCTAAGCTTACTAGACCCAAGAGCCAGGGCCATCCCAATCGGAATGGATGGGATGATAGTATCTCGTTCAGAATCTCCGTTAAGTCGTAATTCTATCAAATCACGCTGCAATATACAAACGTCTTCTAATTCCTTAAGCTGCAGAACCGAATCAGCCATAATTGTTATGTTATTTCATGGCAAATGCATGTACCGGCCAGAGCCGAACCAGTCATAATTGACAGTAGAGAGAGGACCGCAAATGGTCATATAGCGCCGAATGATTGATTAAGCACAAAAAGGCTTGTGTTTTTATTTTGGATTGCAGTTTTGCTTGGGTTCTTGATTCATCTGATGCAGTTTGACTTTCCATTTTGGTGCTCATCTCTTTTATTGGACACTTCTCCTGTTGGTTATCAGAATCCAAATGCTATTAATTATGAATAAGAAAAGTTTAAAAATAACAAACAGAGTCCAATATTAAAACATAGACTCATAATATCATCTGTTCTACGTTAGTAATACAAAGAGCAGGGTTTTGAATATCTATACATAAACATCCCGCTATACACCCTTGTATAAATTTGCGCAAAGTCAGAGCCATTCAAACCACGAACTTTAGAAACACCACTTTGTGAGACCGTGCATTGGGTTTGTACTGTCTATGGTGGCTGTGTTGCTGCAAGGTGGAAGTTTGTTGGAAACCAGGATTCTGGATTTTAGGGAGTGGACTCAATGGTATTTAAAGATAGATCTGTGACTCTTTACAGCCTTCATTTTAGTTCTGTGCTGCTGTTTGTTCCTCTTGTTCTATCTTGCTTATGTCCTCCCATATTTGGAGTGGCTATAGATGTTAAAAGCTCTTGTATTACTTGATGGGCTTTTATGCTCTAGAAGCTTTTCTAGTGGGTGAATAGTATCTACCATTCAAAAATGACGATGTCCGAAGCCATTAACACTAAGTATAAACTTTTGGAGACAGATTTATTCTTGTGATGTCTATCACTAAGTGATCTAGGCTCGCTTAAAATTTTTCCCCATGGAACTCTGGCACTGGAGACTTGCTTGGTGCGTTTTTTACTGCCGTTTCCAGTCCATGTCTTTGATGCTGGAAGGCGAACTACAGCAGTAGCTGAGAGTTCAATGAGGCGAACAAGATTGAAATGGTCGAGTAAGATCGAGATAGTGGCCTTGTGGGAGGATGGGGACCCTGGCGGTATTGAAGTTGGACAGCTGGGAACTACGGAAGATGGCTGTTTTCCTTGGTTGTGAGTTCGGATTTAAACCATGATAGAGGGGGTCAATGGTGAAGGAACAGAGAGTAAGAATATTTTCCTCTATAAATTTCGTTTCAAAGAGAAAATGGAGAAATTGTGATTTTTGTGCGGGTTTAAACCATGATAGATGGGGTCAATAGTGAAGGAACAGAAAGTAAGAATATTTTTCTCAACAAATTTCGATTCAAAGAGAAAATGGAGAAATTGTGATTTTCTAAGGATGTGTAAATGGAAAATCAGATGTTACTCTGCTTTAGAAACTTGGCTAAAAACTCCTCAATGTTCTTGTCTGAACTACCACCGCCATCTAGAGCTTCTTTAGCTAACTTCTTCCATTTTCTGGCATTTTTCTTAAACTCTTCTTTCCTTTCTCCTTCCATTACCTCCTTTATCCGCATATCCACTTCTTCTCTTCTCACAATTCTCGTATCATCCGCCTTAGCTCTCACTCCAACCTGCCATGCCTCCTCGATATATTTTGCATTGGTTGGTTGGTCAGTCCATTGCGGCATTGCCACCATTAGCACTCCCAAGCTCAATGCTTCTAGGGTCGAATTCCAGCCGCAGTGTGTGACGAAGCATCCCACTGCCTGGTGGCCCAAAACTTCGAGTTGAGGGCTCCATCTAACCACCAACCCTTTCCCCTTTGTCTGTTCGACAAACTTACTAGGGAGTTTGCACTCCTCTGATGCCCTCACCATCCACAGGAAATAGTTCCTACTCTGTTTGAGGCAGCACGCTAGTTCCTCCATTTGCTCTTGACTCAATCGCGTCCCGCTCCCGAAGGATACATAAACAACTGAACTAACTGGCCTCGCATCTAGCCACTCCATGCACTCCGTAGTGCATGGCTTCCAACAATTGAGGCCGTACGCCTTGCCTTGTCTTCTTTAATACGATTGTCCAAATACATTGATGGTACTGTAGGCCCTATTGTCTTCACCGGCCAAATCTCTTCCACAGCACGAAGTACCTACCACAAGTCCGGAACAAGGTAAATTTTGTCAGAAAAATAATTTAGTTAGTTATACGATATCAAATCGAACTGCAGCAAAAGTTTCCAGGCACCAAAGTAGGTTTTCTTCATTAATTAACTGATATCAAACCCGAACTCAGGCAGTAATTTTCATCAGTCTATAACTTACTATACCCTTCATGTCATCAGACTTGCGAAGGATTCAGGACTCACCTCCGCTTCCAATTTGTCAAACGTGTTAATAAGAATCCAATCTGCTTTTTCCAAGTTGAAGAACTGCTTTAAGACGAGCTCCCGGAAGGCTGGGTAAGATCCAGGCACAGATATGAATGATGGCAGTTCGGATATTCCACAAGGCAGCAATCCGCGTTCTGAAATTGTAGTATCTACCATTGGAACGGTGAGTTGGCCACGGTATTCATGGTGGTATATGACATCAACGGCGCATGATTGAGTGAAAAATGCGGCTCCCTGTAAACTGTACTTTTTGGCCACCTCTAGAGCCCAAGGAAGAAAAGCATCATAAATAACACTACTAACAGGATAACCATATCTCTCCTGCTTCTCTATTAGCTCAGCTAACGTTCTTGATCCAATCGCTACAAAACGCTCATTATAGGCCTCAATGCTTTCTGATGCTTCAAACCCACCTTCATCATAGCCGTCGGATATTGGATCAAACTCAACCAATCCAGTTTCAACATGCATGGATTTGGTGATGAAGACAGTGGTGGCAACTGTAGCTTTGATCCCTTCAGAGGCTAACCATTTTGCAAACTGGACGACTGGGTTTATGTGACCTGGCCAGGATAGGGAACAACTAGAATGTGGGGGGCTCTATCAACTCTCTCTTGCTTCGCCATCTCTTTGAGCATTACTCAATATATTATATCTTAATTTTCTCCTTATAAGGATGCAGGGAAAGATATGTTTTATATAACATATGTAGATATATATGTATGAACATGTGTATTGCCTATCTAAATGCTAGGCCTTCTATTCATTGACCTGGAGACCGCAATTTCAGGTTAAGTCGGCGGCCTATAAAACATTTGGCACTTTCTTTGTTAATTGTTTCCATTTGTTTAATTTTCAACTGGTTGACTTGCAAAACTTAAGGCATACTTTTGGGAGACGAGGGAGAAAAGACGATCAAATATTCAGCTCCAAGTTGGTAAGCATCATCAGGACTTCCAACAAGGATCACACCTTTGAATCTTGTATTTATTACTACCTCAGTCACCCTTTCCACAAGCAAACGATTACAAGTTATCCGGTAATAAGTACACATGCAGCATTCTCAATCACATTTTCTGCATTGGTCCTTCTAAGGCCCAAGTTGCTTCATTCCAAACTAACACCTAACTGCAATCCATGTTCTGTTAGCCATTTTCTAGTTGCTTCAAGAAGGGTTGAATCTTGGTAATTGAAAAAATTTATTTAAAAACAAATCAGACTTGCACGTCAAAGTAAATGAATGAAGTTATTGGTAAAATGAGTACATATATTCATTTCTACAGCCTCTTTAGCCCACTTCATTTCTTAGCACTCTTCTTCATCTCTTTGCAAATCTCTCCTTCCATTACTTCCCTTGTAACTTTTACACTCCTTCCCTTCTTACAATACCCTTTCCATCCACCTCAACTCTCACTCTCACTACCCACGCCGCCTCCACACCATCGGCACTCCCAAGCTCAATGCTTCAGTGTTGAATTCCACCCACAATGTGTCAAAAAAGCATCCTATTGCTTGGTGAGCCAATCATGGACTCCAATTCACGATTAAGCCTTTCTGTGTTGTCTTCTCGACAAACTTGCTAGGGAGCTTGCACTCCTCTGAAGCCCTCACCACCCACAAAAAATAGTTGTAACACGTCCTTAATCCCCATGCTACCTCCTCCATTTGCTCTGGCTTGGCTTCCGAATGGTAGGTAGACAAAAAAATCAATTGATGCTGCATCCAGCCACGTCTTGCATTAGGTAATGCTAGGCTTCGAGTAATTGAGGCCATAAGTGCAATCCGCTTCAACACGATTGTTTAAGTACATGGTAGGAACAGCTGGTCCGAGTGCCTTCACTTCATAAATCTCCTCTATTGATTGAAACATCTTCATAGTACCCAGACATGATAAATTTTGTCATGACAGTAGTTAAATCTAGGGTCCCACTATCGAGACTGACTAGAAGTATCTCAGATTATGGATAGAAAGGCAAATTAGTCATAAAATACAAAATTGAGAAATGCTATCTAAACTGAGTTTGGGACTGATTCTGAAACCCTGCCTAATTAAGCCAATAATTTGGATGATCTAGCCCATTCATCTTCATTCGTTTTTTCTATTTAGATACATGCAAAAATTGTTATTCATTAAATGCTGCTAGTATCTCCTTTTTTTTCTTTATATTAAGAGAAAGGCTTTTTACTCACGATCATTGAACTTCTCAATAGAGATAACTAGAAAAAACCGTAGCTAAAAGTAACTAACGGACGTGTTTTTAGCTCACCTATCTAGAGATAAAGAAGACAAGCTCGAATCTCATTAGAGAGGTTACCGACTCACTTCCTAAAGCTCAGTCGGGATAGCATCTCTACAAAATTTTGTCTTCCTTGGTTTTCCTTCCATTGATAGACATGGTTGTTTTACTGCCCTGACAATTCTCGGGTGGCCAGCTTCATTGATGCAAAGTAGTGCTCATTGCAATGTCCAAAAAGGGGTGACAAGATCAATTGCCCATCAGGTAACCAATCCATATGGTGGGGCCTTGTTTAAGTGGAGTACAATCTGTAGCGTACCATAGAACACTGTACCTCAGATTACATATAGAGTTTGGATTGGTAATCTAGGAATATAAAATGACGTCTTCTTTTCACTGTCCTTGTTGGAGACTAACATGTTTTATTTTCCAATTGCTTGACAAGTCTTCAATGTATATCTTCATTTATCTACATAGTGACACAGTGGTCAATCACTTGACAAAGTTTCTTCCTAGCTGCGATGCCATTTTCATTGCCATCCAATTATCCGGTCATCTTTGATGGCAACTAGTGTAATCTACCAGTTCGGATCAATAGTGAACCAGCGGTTCAATTCTTACTAGTATATCACCGACCTTATAAAAAAACAAAAAAAAAATCCTAATAGTAGAGGACAATTTGTAACAAATTAAGACCACAAATTGAATTTCACATATTAGTTTTTGGGTTATGCAAGTTCATTTTCCTTTCAACTTTCCGTTTCATTTCTAGAAATTAAATATATAATCCATTAGAATTCCCTTATGTTAAATGGATGGGAGAAACCAAGAATATAATGGGGTAGAACTGTTGTGCCAGATCTCACTTGGATTAGAGATTTGATGTTTAGGATCGATAGATCTAAATAGGATAAGTGCACACATAATAGAAGAGAGAGATTTATGTAGTTTGGCTATCATGCCCACATCCACAAAAGAGGAGGAAGAAACTTCACTATTTGATTATATTACAATGGGGGAGGAGGAGGAGGAGGCTAACTCACTCATATGCACTAACCCTAACATTACATATATATAGGATTCTCACTCACATGAGTATGGACTGCATGCAGGTCTATCCCAACAATCTTCCTCTTATGCCTATGAAAGGAGGATGCACTAAATTCTTTCAACTTGATTCAACACTTCCAAATTATAAACATATTTTTTATCCAACCCCCCTCCAATAGTCGTCTGCCTTTTCTAGCGGCTTCATCAACCATCTGCACTTATTTGTGGCTTCTCCTGGAGGGGTTTCTGCTCCGCTGACTCAACACTCTCTACTGAGTCTAAGTGCTAATTAGTCATCAAGAATACAATAAACACCTAAAAGCTTGTCGCCTAGAAGCCTACTAGTGCCTCTCCCACCTACCCTTGTTAGCTATTCACAAATATCACTTAGAATGGCCACGTTCACTCAGAATGGGGTAATCGAGTTTGCTCGAAATGGCCACTGAGTCTACTTAGAATCACACTTTCATTGAGTCATCTCACAACTATTTACCGAGCCATCTCACCACCATTCATTGAGTTATCTTACTATTGTTCCCTAGTCATCCCCACTTGCAGTAATCACTCTGTCCACTTTTTACACTTATTTGTAGAGTTCACTCACCACCTATCATTGAGTTGTCTCCCAACTGTCACTGAGTCCACCACCAGTTGTCGATGAGTTATTCACTCCTAATTGTCACTAAGTCATCTCCTAATTGTCACCAAGTTCACTTCCAGCTGTCACTGAATCTACTCACCAATATGGATTTTTCTCAAAAGGAGTTGTCATTATCAATTTCTTAAAGTGCTGATTTTGTTCCCCAAGGGGTGTCCTTATCAAAATTGGGGTTATAAATTTTTAACACACAGGGATGCCCATATCAATTTACAGGGTGCAAAAAACAAAGTGCTCTAATACCACTTTGTTATGGCAGATCTCGCTTAGATTAGAGATATGATGATTAGGATCGATAGATCTGAAATAAGATAAGTACATACACAATAGAAGAGAGAGATTTACGTGGTTTGGCTATCATTTCTACATTCAAAGGAGGAGAGGACGATACTTCATTATCTAATAAGATTACAATGTGAGAGGAGAAAGAGGTTCATAGCCTCCTCCAACCCTCTACGTTCAATCTTTTTAACTCACATGCACTAACCCTAACATTACACACACACACACACATAGGATTCTCACTCACATGGGTATGGACCACATGCGGATCTACCCCAACAATCTTCCCCTCATGCCCATGGAAAGAGAATGCACCAAATTCTTTCAACTTGATTCGGCTCTCCTAAATTATAAACATATTTTTGATCTAGTAGCTTTCCCTCCAATAGTCGTTGCCTTTCCCAGTGACTTCATTAACCGTCTGCACTTATTCGTAACTCAACACTTTCTACTGAGTCTAAGTACTAATTAGTCATTAAGAATATCATAAGCACCTAGAAGCCCGCCAGTGCCTTTCACACCTGCCTCATTAGTTGCCTCATTAGCTGCTCACAAATATCTCTCAAAATGAGGTCATTGGGTCCGCTCAAAATGGTCATTGAATCCACTCAGAATCACACCTTCATTAAGTCATCTCACCACTATTTACTGAGCCATCTTGCCACTATTCACTGAGTCATCCTAGTACTGTTCCCGAGTTATCCCCACTTGAGATCATTGAGTCCACTCATAGTAATCATTGTGTCTACTTTCTACACTTGTTTATAGAGTTTACTCACAACCTATCACTGAGTTCACTCCTAGCTACCACCCAGTCCACACACTAGCTATCGCCAAGTCATTCACTCCTAACTGTCTCCAACTCATCTCCTAATTGTCATCAAGTTCACCTCTAGTTGTTACTGAATCTACTCACTGATATGGATTTTCCTTAGGAGTTGTCATTATCAATTTCTTAAGGTGCTGATTTTGTTCCCCAAGGGGTGTTCTTATCAAAATTGGGGTTATAAATTTTTAGCACATGGGGGTGCCCATATCAATTTATAGGGTGCCAAAAACAAAGTGCTCTACTACCACTTTGTTGTGCCAAATCTCACTTGGATTAGAGATCTGATGATTAGGATTGATTGATCTAAAATAGGGTAAGTACACACACACAATAGAAGAGAGAGATTTACATGGTTTGGCTATCATTCCTACATCCATGGAAGAGGAGAAAGATAGGCTCCAAGCTTCTACATTCAATCTCTCTAACTCAGTCACATGCACCAACTCTAACATTACACACACACACACACACACACACACACACACAATCCTCACTCATATGGGTATGGACTACATGCAAGTCCACCTCAACAAGAACACTAATTTCTATGAAACTTCAAATAGAAAAACAAAAGATAGGGAAGGTTTACAATTTTTTTTGGGAAGCATATGCATGCAACAATTAAAACTGATGACTCTGTAAACACCTTTTTAACATCATGACTTATGGCATATGTCAACTAGCTTGTGGGGAGCTACTTAGTCTCATTTCTTCTGAGACATGTAACACCAAGGGACTTAAGATGAAGATAGACCTAATATGTAAATACTGCATTAGTTTTATTAAAGAAAGATAATTTTCCTTAAGATGACCTTCTGCTGCTTCAACCAGGAATCCAGGAAGGCATGGCTTATTGCAGCTAATAAGAAACATGAATGAACTTAAAGTTGTATAAGGGTATCTTTTATTATAAGGCCCATGGCTTATTGCAGCTAATAAGAAACCTGAAAGAACTTAAAGTTGTATAAGGGTATCTTTTATTATAAGGCCTTGGTTCCAAAGTGCTCTACTTTCTATATGGAGGGGCATACCTTTGAATCATCTGACCGCTTAATGATTTAGTAGCTATAAACAAAATTTACAATGATTGGATATCTCGTAAATAAAAAGTATGATGCATGACAAAGTAAAAAGGTAACTTCCATAAGTCAAACTTTTGGGCCACATCCAGGGCCTAAGGAAGAAAGGCATCGTCAATAATGCACCTGATTGGATTGCTAGAGCTTTTTTATTTACCTATTAGTGAAGTCAAGGTTTGTGATCCCACTACTATGAGATGCTTATTATAGGCCAACAATCTCCATTGCATCGTACCTATGCACCTTTATCGTAGCCATTAGATATTGAACAACATCAACCTAACCATTTTCTAGATTACATGATGTTGGTGATGAAGGTTATTGTATTGGCTACTAGCTAATGTAGCTTGATACTTTGGAGACTTAACACTAGTGAACTAAGGAATTATGTTGAAGTGTCCATACTGTCACAAACTTGCATTGCAAGGCCCGTGACCAAGGCCTATAGGCTCCAAAGAAGGCCTGCATAGCTTGTGGATGTGACCTAAGGGACCTAGGCCCATGTTCTTAGATCTATGGAACAAGGCCTAATTCCAAAAGGCCTAATTTTTGGAGAAATCCTTGTAAATATCTTAGATCTTTTATAATTGTCTAAAATACTCTAGGAGAATGGTAGAGTAGTCTAGAAAGAGTAGGAGGATTCTAGAAGATGATTTGGATAGTTGATGTATAGACACAAAATAATCTTGGCCATCCATTGAGGAGGTGGATGGGGGTGGGCATGTATTAAGAATGGTCAACTCCTCATTTGTAGTAATTGAGGAAGTCCCTTTCTGAGTTCTCTCATTGCTTTTGTGGGTAAGTGAGCATAGCTCTACCAAGTAAGACTGGGTAGTTTAAGGCTAACTGGTGTTTTACAAAGGAGTTGCATGAATTTAGCACAAATGAAATTGCAATCCCATGATAGTTCGTATCAGAGCAAGGTTGGTATTAGGAGTTAGTATCATAGTCGAGGTTAAGCTAAGGTAGGAGAGTGGTTCGAAAGGGAGCTACTTATGGTGATTTTGTGAACCCCGCAATAGTGTCATGGCAAGTGAGTCAGGAGTGACCAACATGCTTGTGGAGGTTCAACAAAAGACTAGGAGGGAGAAGTCTAGAGATCCACCAAGGGAGTTGGCTTTGGATGCTTGTCTCACTACGTTAGAGGAAAGGTTTGGTAAGTTAGAACACCTTGTTTGAATGTTTGGAGAAGTCTAGTGCATAGTCTTAAGGCTAATATGCAAAGCGTAGTTGAGGTATTTAAGTATATGGATGCCAAGACCACTGAGAGGGTAGAGTGTATGTTTGATTGCCTTAAGACAATGGAAGGCAAAATAATTGAGCTACATGAGGAGGTATTTAGTCTAATGGATGTGAAGATTACATTGGCCTTATTGTCCCCAAGGGTCATAAGGAAGAAGTTAGGGAGGGCCAATAAGACTCTGAGGGCAAAGGTAAGCTCATTCCTCTTAGCTCTAGTTGTTTCATATGTGGTGGGGATCATTGGGCAATTCACTGTCCAAAGAAGAAGACCCTCAATGCCTTGGTGCTTGAAAGGGAGAACCATAAGGTAAGAGAAGAGGATGAAGGGGAGGAGCCTAAGATTGGGGCACTTAGACTCCTCAATGCCATAATGGGGCAAGCATCAAGGACCAAGCCTGTTGCCCAGACGGGGAAGAGCTTGATGCATGTGGACATGTGCTTCAATGGCAAAGGCAAATGGGGCATGGTGAACACAAGAGCCACTCATAACTTTATCTGATAGGGGAGGCTAAGAGATTAGGCCTCAAGATAAAGAAGGATGAGAATAGGATAAAAGTGGTAAACTCTAAGGCTAGGTCAGTGCTTGAAGTAGCAAAGGAGATTCCTATCAAGGTTGGAAAGTGGCAAGGCACCATCACCTTGATTGTAGTACCTTTGGACGATTATGAGGTTATCCTTGGAATGGATTTCCTCACTTCAACTAAGGCCAACCCTATGCCATAACTTAAAATATTGAGCTTCTTTGATGAGAAGACCCCTTGCACACTCCCGATGTTGAAGGATGGCAAAGTCAAGGGAACATTCTATCGATGATACAGTAGTAGGGGGATCCATAATGACTGTGGATCTCTCCCTCTTCTCTCTATCTCTCTCATTGCTTCTCTCTCCCTCTCCCACTTCTCTCTCTTCTCTCTTCTCCCACTTCTCTCTCTTCTCTCTTCTCCCTCTCTCTCACTCACACCATCCTCTCCCCTCCCCCATTTTTCTTTCACCTTCTCCCTTCTCTTTGTTCTCTCTAATGCACCCTCTCTTCTCCTCTTCTCTCTTTTACATTCCCTCTCCCCTCTTCCTTAGATCCATCATGGTTTCCATCAAGAAATTGAAAATTGACCAAACCCCCCCTCTCTTCTCCTTTTCTCTTGTCTCTTCTTCCTTCTCCATGTCACCAACCAATGACACCCAGCTTTTCCTCACCTCCTCTATTCACCCGACGTCCCCTTCTATCTATCTTACTCTCCTTTTTACATCTTTCAATTTCTCTCTATTCTCTCTCTCTCTCTTCTCATTTGCTTCCAACACCGCTCCTTCTCTTTCTCATGCTAGCAAAACTGCACAACCCAACCATTTCTCTCTTTCTCTGACTAGCAACATGATCTCTGCTTAGCTCCTTCTTAACAAACCCTGCACCACCACTGTCGCACTCCTTCCTCTATTTTCCTTCTCTGTTTCCCTTATTTTTCTCCCCTCCCTCGTTCTATCTCTCCCTATTTCCCACACCACCTCCCTCTATCTCATCTATTACGTTGACATCATCACCCAGATCAGTCAGTCGAATAGTATTGGCAGACACCGCCTAAACCCCAGTCATCGACATAGCCTGCCATCCATTCTCTCTCTGCCTTCTCCTGCTCCTCCCTTCTTCCCCTCTCCCTTGTGTGGGTTTCCTCCTTAGGTCTCTCTGTTTTTTCAGGTGAAATAAGAAAAATAAAAAAGATTTCATCTTTACCCTTTAAATTTAATTCCCTATATATCCTTGATTTAATTATATCTGTATCCTTTTCTTATTCTAGTTTCTCTTTATCCTTATTCTGCTTATCTAGGAATTCTATAATCCAGATCCGATTTGATGGAGGCTTAACATAATCAACGATTTAGCCTTAACAAACAAGATTTGTCTATTTCCTTATTTGTTTCTCATTAGATTTTCAAGTAGGCTACAGATCTTGTTGTTAGGACATTTCTTTACTTATCCATCAATTTTGATTTTCAATCCGAAATCTAGAAATCAGGTCTAAGCCATCCAAAACCCAAAATCAATCTTAAGCCAAGATCATAAACATTTTGGAGAATCTGCTCAATCTAGCCATTGGATCTTTAATTAGAGGTATTAGTGAGAGATTGATGAAGGTTGAATAAAGTTTTTAATGTTATAATTGAAGAATTTTTCCATAATTAAGCTAGAGAAGTAGATTTTATTTGTTTTTTAGCTAATTTTCTATCTTTTTTATTTTCGATTTTTGTAATTTTTATGGGTTAAATATATTTTAGTTTATAATTTATTGTTAGATATGTTTTTTATTTTTAGATAATTAAATTTTGTTTAAACTCTATCTTTTTAAGTCGAGTCCTGTGGGATCGACATATACTTGCATCAATTACACTATAATAGCCCGTGTACTTATGGTAAAACAATCAACAAGTTTTTTATGCTGTTTTTAGGGACCTGCAATTGAGTTTTTATAAAATAAAAATAAAAATTAAGAAAAATATTTTTTTAGGAATTGCATTGTTTTATCATTTTAGGCAATTTTAGGTGTATTTTTAATTTTTCATAGTGTAGAATCACTCTATTTTCTGAATTTGGTACTAATTGCTATTTTTATTTTTTAGAAAATTGAAAAGTGAGAAAATTGTCTCCTCCTCGAATGTTGATTTGTCTTCTTTGTGCAATTCTACCAAAAACTAGGAGTCATTCTTTTGTCAAAAACTTTGAATTACTCATCACGAGTAAAATTGTAAGACAATAGCCTTTTGACCTCACTCAATTCCTATTTGATCACATGATTTGGGCATAGACAAAATTACATGGACCTCTACCCTTACAGTGGCTCAAAGCATAGAAATTCCCTCTTTACTTAGAACGCCACTAACCTATCTCTTATTAGGTTTGTTTGTTATGTGTTCTTTGATTGTTAGGGTTGAGGATAAATATGTTATAATTCATCTTTTATTGATAAATTTAGAGTCATCACCTAGAAAAAATACCCTAGGACTAAATATCTAGAGATCATGTTTGTAGTTTGGTATGGGGTTTAATGGTGTAAGCTAGGAACCAACCCCACCCAGTTTTGCAAACTAGTTTCCACTAAATAAGATGGTTAGGTTATCTTGGCTTAGGAAGAAGAAGATGACAGTTCATTCAATTATTTCATGCATCTTATCCTAGAAGGGATGTGCGAAGTCTTTTGATGCTTATCAAATGATGGACTAAACTTAAAGGATGAGAATATTTGAGTTATGTTACTCTGTAGGGGACCTTTCCATGTAGAAATGGAGAGACCTTCCTCATTGGGCCAATGACATAAGCCTAACTAATATTTAATTTAAAATCAAATGAGATGCATATATAGATTATGTTGCCTTGTGAGAGGTTCTTCTTAACATGCAAGTAGGAGAACCCTCTTGGATAGGCTATGCAAATGAATTGGATATCAAATTAAATGATCCTCTTCTACTCTATATTATAAAGATCTCTCCTATCATGGGGATATGAAGATCTTCTAACCAAGTCATGAGTATTCTTAAAGAAAGGTGGGAACTTGGGTCTCCTCTTTCCCCACCCTCTAGATGATATTTTGCTCTACTTGAAGAACTATTCTATAAAGCATGGAATCTACTCTAGAAGGCAAGAAATCAATGAATTAAACTTAAAAGCCTATTCTATATAAAAGCTATTCTAAATGTAAGAAATTAAAATAGAAAAGAGAAAGAATTTTTACTAGTTAGACAGAGAAATAGAAACTAGAAGATAAGAAAAATAGTAAGCCAAGATAGAGAAATCCCAAGCTCAAGAATATGCTTCAAAGAAGACTTCTCCTTGAAAAAGCATGAACTAGAACTTCCCTTAGGTTAGTGTAGTTAGGTATAATACTATTTCGCCTTTTAACACGGTCTAGCTTTCTTAAGAAAAAAAAAAAAAACTTTCTAAGAGAGATTTTTAAAGAGTGATGTAACATTTTTTATTTTTTATTTTTTATTTTTCTAGTTTTCTAGGTCATGATGTTGCATGACCTTATGTTGTGTGAAAATTCTAGGTTGTATGGCCACATGGGCATGTCATCATCATCTAGTTACTGCTTGGACTCATCATCTCTTTGGATGCTTTATCTTCTTTCAGAAGTATGTGTCCCGAACTCTAGGTCTTGAGATTGCATGGCTACTTTTGAGGTCATGTTGCTGGAGCATAAACTATTTTAAAAGGGGACACATGTCCATATTGCGACTCACGAGAGGGATCATACAGTTGCCTAAACATGATTCATGTAGTTACAGGATCTTTCTTCTTTTGTTCAATCTTTTTCATGCTTTTGACATTGTAGAACCTTTTGGCTGAATGTCATTTGAAACTCTAAATAAATGAAGCTTCCAAAAGTCAATGTAGATCATTGTTGAGGAATTTTTGTTTTGACTTGTGATTAAATGATTAAGGTGGGCTCAAAATTAGTGCCCACAGCCCTATGGTATGCTCATTTGATAGATTTTTCTTAAAAAATATTTGGGTGTAAACCATTCCTCAAAAAAAGGCCTATCACCTACAATCTTCACTTCTGGTTCTGAAAAATAAATAATCATTAAGTCATCCTCTTTCTAGACAACACATACAAAGCAACCATCGTATCATTAATTCTCCTTTGCACATAAAATGAGGGTTGTCAAGACTTTTGTAATGGTACACGCCCTAGAGGTCTCTTGGAGAACAAAAAAATAGTGTCATTGTTATATAAAGGACATGCATCATTTCCTCTTATCATATTTTGAAAAACTAAAATCAAGACTCCAGCCAACACCCCCCCCCCCCCAAATCTAAATTATAGCAATCCAAACATTGAAATGGTTAGAACATTCAAAGTATTATGAAGATGCAAAAGAAAAAATGAAACAAAAATCATATATTTACATGATTTCCTCTGAATTGAGGTACATAACCATGGGTACACACCAGTTTCACTATCTCCATGGTCAAAAAGTAGCTACCACAACATACAATAAATTTCTTCACCCCTTAGCACAACATAATTCAGTATGATAGGATCAAGCCAATTAGGCTTCACACTCAGAATACAAAGGTTGTATTTATTTCCCTACACACATTCTAGTAGGTAGCTTTAATAGTGCATGACTAAGTGAAGAATGAAGGCCTTGTTAATCCTTGTTGGTTGGTTATATTTAAAAGTGTGCAAACACAAATTGGAAGAAGAAAGGAAAAGATGAGAGAGTTTGGAGCAATTCTACATATACTTTAGGATCACAATGATTTCCATACATAGAGAACAATTAGGGTTAGAAGGGATTAAAATTAAGGAAACTTCATAAAATAGAAATAGAATTTTCCAATGTAATGAATGCGTGAAATAAATGAGGGAATAAATCAAAGGAATTTGAGAAAACTTGGGGCCTAAGTTTGGCTCTTAACACCTTTTATCAAACTTAACAAACATATGGCATTATGTTTACCACATAACCAGATAGAACATCAAGTAGTAATCATTTTTGTCATTCTTTCTACAAATTCATTATTTGTATTAGTGAAGAAAACATGAATAACTCTAATAGCAACCCCCTATGTCAAAAAATGGGAGTCGACCTCAATATGTTTTACCCTAGCATGGAAGACAAAATTGGTAGCCATATAAATGGAACTAATATTATCACAAAATAATATAGGAAGGTACGTAAAGAAACACATAGATCCTTGAGTAGGAATGTAAGCCCATGAAGATCAATAGTAGTTAAGGCAATGGCATGACTATCATCTTTAGTACTTGATCTGAAAATAGTTGGTTGTTTGTTGTATCCTCAAAAGATCAAATTAGGACCCATAAAGGTGCAAGTCCTAGTAGTGGGTCATCAATCACCTAGAAACCATGCCCAATCTGAATCACTAAAACCATGAAGAGAAGTCCATTCAAGACTTGAAGCAAAAAATATACTTAATATCCTCCAAATGAATAGTTAGGGGTGGTGCCTAAACTAACAAACTTGATTAACCAAATAGGAGATATTAGAATGAGTCTTTGTTTTTCTACTAATTGATGGAGTCACCATTAGAAACTAAGAGCTTAAAGCCAAGTGGTGAATGAGTCAAAGCTGTTTTAAAATCTAGAAGCTTAGCAAGACAAAGAAGATGAATAGAATTTTGGTTTGAGTGATAATAGTTGAACCACATGTGCAACAGACTTCCATTTCAAGAAAATACAATAAGAAAGCAATCAAGTATCCGATTTCACGAGAATCATTCCTTGTTATCACCATACCATCAACATAGATTAACATAAATATTCATTTACAAGAAGAGTGGTGATAGAATAGGAAGGAGTCATGTCCATTAGCAATCATTCTATGGCTACAAATCTAACCTAAAATGATCAAACTATGCACATGGGGACTATTTAAGGCTATAATTAGCCTAATGATTCAACACATATTAGTCCTGGTGGGATGTAGAACTTGATTGTTATTACATATAAACAATCTCAAAACTAGTCCATGTAAGAAGGTATTCTAATATCAAGTTGACGAAGTAACAATTGTAAAAGTATGCTAAAGATAGTACAAGAAGGATAGCAACAACCTTAACCATTGGATTGAATGTATCACTAAAATCAAGGCTATATTTTTTATGAAAAGCCTTAGCTACAAGTCGAGACTTATTACACTTAAGATGACCATTAGCAGTAAGTTATTCTTGAAAGGATGCCAAATAGAAAAGAAAACCTTGCACTTGCTAATATAGTCCTTGTCATATCATAAAAATAAAGTGAGTAGCAGCAAATGCGATGGCTTTGACTCATTAAGGTTCACATCACAAGGTTTGGGAGATGCATGAGAATCCACCATGGACAGTTTGTCAACAGGTGTGGTTCCACTAGATGTAGGTTGATCGAGTGAAGGATCTGATGGATGAGAGACAACTGTAGGCCCTGAGGGTAGCTCAATTGAGCTGAAGGGAAGAACTATTAAGTTTTTCCATTGCACTAGTGTTCCATTTGTTAGAGAGGTACGAATGAAGAGGACAATCATACAAAAGGAAATAAATTTTCACCAAAAACAACATGACAAGATGTATAGATATGCCCATCTGAGGAATCAAAACATTGTTAGCCTTTTTTGGAAGTGTAACAAAGTAAGATGCACTATTTTGTCTTTGAATGTAATTTTGATTTATTATATGACACAAGCAAGGGATAACATGCTGAACAAAATATAGTAAGGAACTCATAGTCTGGTGACTTTTCAAAGAGGACTCCAAAGGGTGACTTTCCTTTAAGAATAAGAGTAGGAAGCTAATTAATGAGATGACACTTGTTTGAAATGCCTCATGCTAAAATTTCTACAGTAACTTTACCTGATCAAGTAAAGCTAAGCCCCTTTCAACTCTATGTTTGTGTTTCCTCTCAGCCAACCCTTCTGATGTGGTGCATAAGTGCAAGAAATAAGATGTTAATGACCACTTTTAGATAAATATTGTCAAAATGTGATTGAAGAATTCACCAGTACTATTTTTAACAAGAGTCTTAAAAAGTGTGAAAGCAATCAATAACATCACTTTTAGTATAAAGAGGAAACAACCACAAAAATATGGAAAAAATTAATTAACAAAAGATAAAATATGTTTGAAGATGTACTTATACTAGGCAAGTCCCTATACATCTAAATGCAGAAATCCAAAGTAGTAGGACAGATAACTAAAGAAAGTCCAAAAGGAAGCCTACAATGTTTTCCTAAGAGGAAACTAGAGTATATTCCATCTAAATTTGACAAAGTGAACATGATAGATTTTTTTCTAGCAAACTATGTAGCTGAACATGCCAAACCATAGCCAAACAATTATCAAAGATTAAAGCTTCTAAATGAGGAGTGCTACACCCATAAAAAAGGTATAATCCTCCCTTGCTCTATCCTTTGTGAAGAACCTTCCCCATACAATGGTCTTGAATAGTGTAGCTAAAAGCACCAAAGATGAGAACACAATCATAGGTTGAGTTAATTATGCAATAGATCATATAATAAACTTTAGAAAGTAAAAGAGGAGCATTAGATAATGATAGATTAATTATATATGCATGTGTAAAAGTGATAGGTAAGGAGTTACCATTGCCTATATAAATCAAATTGTTACCAATATACTCTATCTTGTTAGTGAGTTGAGAAGGATCAGCCATCCTAGGTTTATTGCACCTATATCAATGTATCAGTTTTGATCATAATTTTCAAGATTTATAGCTGAAAATGATTGAGACATCTCTTCAAGTTCAGGCTTGAGACAATGTTTAAGGATGTAGCAATTCTTGGAGACATGCCCTTTCTTGACAAAAAATTGACTCACAATTATTGTCATCAAGAATTAGGTGGAGGTCCTAGAAGACTTGTAGCATTAGAGCACCATTGTGTTGAACTTAGAAGGAGAAGAAAAATGACCTTGATTTCTTCCTTTGTTCTTATTAGAGATTTAGCTAAAGAAGATTATAATTCTAGGAAGGATTCATAAGCAAAAGCATGCATGACAAAGATATCAATAAACAATGGAGTTGGCTTGATGTTTGAAATAGCAATAGTAATAGAGGAATACTTAGTACTAAGGTCAAAAAGTGTGTGAAGAATGAGATCTTTTTCTAGTAAAGGATTTAAAAAAATTGTTAGGGCATAGGAAGGAGAACATTTCTGAAACCAAGAAAGCATTTCGGGATCTATAGATTTTAAAAAATTGTTAAGGCATCAGAAGGAGAACATTTATGAAGCCAAGAGACATTTTGGGATCTATAGAAGTTCTCCTTAGGCGTGAATTATACAAGCCCCATATTAGGAGAAAAAGGTAGCTTCAATAGAATCCTAGACTCCTTTAGATATTGAGAGATTAGCCACTTGAGTTAATACTAGTTCAGTTAAGATAACTGTTATGTTTCTAATTTTGACTAAAAGACCCCTAGTTTAGCATTCAATTAGATCATCTAACCATCCAAATTGCAAAATTTAGTTTGATTGACCATCCAAATCATAATTTTCTCAAAATCAATGGTTAAAGCTTATTAGAGGATTAATGTATGGTTTTGATGATTCTAAATTAATCTTTTCTTTTGCAGATCAACTAAAGGAGGGTTGGATGGATTAGATCTAATTTTAACGGTGCAGATCAAGTGGAGATCAAGAAGAAGAGTCCTAATTGAAAGAGGATTCTTAAGTGGAAGAGTCCTAGATAGGGATAAGAAGAGTTTGTTGGAAAAAAATAAGGAAGAAAAAAAATATAAAGAGGGGAGCCATATGAGTGGGAAGGGGAGTCTTTTTGGGTGTTTGGAGTTTTGGGTTTTATCTTTGCTTTCCTTATTCATCATTTTGTGTTCATGCTTCCTTACTCTTTTGTTCATCTTCTATTTATTTTTTCTCCTATTTCCATCATCTTGCCCAAACCTTCCTTCTCTCCATTACCCATTCATTACTCTACTTGCATCGTTACTGCCCATCTACCTTCTTTATTCCTTGTCTCTACCCAGCATCCACACACAATCCAACCATCCCACTACAGCATCACGCTTTTCCTCTTTACCCTCTACAGTCCACGTTCACACCCTAGAACCCACCTTCCATTCCTCCACTTACATCCCACACACCAAACCCTTCTAATCTTTCCTTTAATGCTCAGCTCCTCCACATTTCCACTGCTCCGTTTTCTTTTCCGAGCTCAGCTTCTCTTCTCACGTATCACACTGCCTAGCCCTCTAGAACCAGATCTGCCTCATCTATTCTCCACTCAGTATTGCACAGCCAGACACGAGCTTGGCTCTGTTCCAGACGACGTCTTTGTCGTCTTCACCAGCCAGGATAAAGCCCATATCAATTCTGCCTCCAGCCTGGTCAGTAGGCGTCGTCTTTCCCAGGCCTGAACCAGACGACGCACAGAAAGGGCGTCATTTTTTCCTCGAAGAGCTCTTCAATGGCTAGACCAAGCCAGGCAGAGACGGTCCTGAACCAGGCAACGCCCAAAGCCTCATTGACCCAGCACGATCAGCACAAGCATTTGCACATCTTCGGCCAAAAGTCATCTTCTCCGGTGGATTTTGGAGTTTACAGGAGCTTTTGGGAAGTTTCAGAAAAAAATTCACTTTTGCCCCTAAAGGAATAAGTTAATTTACATTTGATGTCCTTATCCCCGGTTTATCTTATTCCTGGTCAAGTATTCCATGTTCTATGTATTTCATTACTGGTTACTTTAATTAACGGTTCTGGGCTAACAATGGAAACTCTTTGATTTCTTGTTCATTTTAATTCTAAATTTCAATTAAATTTTAGGGCATGTTCTTAGGATAGATTCTAGTGTAATTACTATTCTTGATCTTCATTTTGAATCCATAAAACAAATCTAAGTCGCTGAATCTTAATTTCATTAATTTGATTAGATCTCTCAATATTTGAAGAATCTGAAAAATTCCTCCGTCAGATCATTAATCCAGAGAATTTTGAACATATTGATATAGGTTGATCAAATTCTTGGAAACCTGAAGTGAAGAAATTGAATAGTATTAAGCTAGGAATTAGATTTTCTTAATTTTTTCTAGTTTTAGTTTAATTAGGACTTTAATGGTTCTTTTTCTGTTCTTTTTGGAAATAGACTTCTGAAATTTCATTGGTAAACTAAATCTGAAGTCTGAACATTTCTGTTAATTTTTTTTGTTAAATAAATTGAATTTTAAATAATTAAATTTTATTAAAAACTCCAAAATTCTAAAGCGAGTCCCTGTGGGTTCGACCTGTATTTGCATAGCTATACTACAATAGCCCGTGCACTTGCGAAAAACATTCAACAAGTTTTTGGCACCGTTGCCAGGGACTTGCAAAGGAGTTTTTATAAAATTTAATTAAAAATTCAAAAAAATAAAAAATATTTGGAATTACATTTTAGAAATTTTTAGGTGCATATTTAATTTTTTTTATTGCATAACCACCTAATTTCCTAAAAACTGGTACTTATTTCTATTTTTCTTTTTCAGGAAAATAGGAAAGTGGAGAAAATTGGCAAGAAAATCTTCATCAACATGAAAATTTTTCCCGCTTTCCTAGATTAGGATTTTTCTTTTTCTTTTGAGTGAAGCTTGTAGTGAGGATCCTTGTAAATTGCATTTTCTATTTTAAAGGGTTGTATACTACAAGGCAAGTGTGGGATAAGGTGGCCCACACTTGATCTTCATCAGAAACCCCACTGTAAGTTTCCTCATTCATTTAAATTCCTAGATTAGGATTTGCATTGTTTGGTAGTATAAATCATATAGAAAACATCCTCTTATAATTGTTACATTTTTAGGTTTTTGCATTAGTTTATTGCTTTTCATTGCATTTTAGGACACGATTATTGCTTTAAGGTAATATATGTTGATCGAACTGTCCCCACACAATTTCAAGAAAATCAATATGCTGCTTATTAGCCTCATGGATTATATTGTGTCCTTTGTTTGTTCATCTTTCTGGGAAGTTAGGTTGCATCATGTAGGTTAGAGAGAGAGAGCCTTTTAAGAAGGGGCTAGATTTCATAGATTAGATGCATAGATGGATCAGTTAGATCTTATGGAAAGTCAATTGCTTAGGCTAATAACTTCTAGGCAAGTTGCGCTACAACCTCAATACCATAATGACTATACCTATTCTAAGCATCCCTATTCCACTCCTTCCTAGCCCCCATCAAGCTCTGCATACAATGAATACTATCAAGAGCTAGTGGATGCACCTAATGTATTCACATACCCTAGCAATTTTTATTCTGAAACAAATTATCCAGACTTTAATGGATGAGCTAGGCATCATGAACAACCATGGTCTCAGGATTACCAATATCAGGAAGAACCACAATGGTCTCACTCTAGTCAGTACTACCATGATTATACAAAATATCAGGGTCCATCCTCATGTGTTCAGCCTACTCAGTCTTTTTTCAGTACCCCAATGCCACAACACTGCCAACCTTATGAGTCATTTCCTCTACAGGAAGAACCACTATTAGAAGAAAATATGCAACATAGGTGTGAAATAATAGAACAAGACATGGCTGCTAGGAATACAAAATTAAAACAAATGATGGAAGAGTTCAATGAGGAAATAAAACGAGAGAGGGAGGAATTTAAGGAGTTACTAAAACAAATTACGGGGAATAAAGAGCCATGTATTCTTGACACTATGATGGAAATTTCCTATGATCCTTATGAGTCACAAAGTCTACAATCATCCTTAGAAATCTCCAACTTCGATATACTTGAGTCATGTCCTAATTCTGATTGTGAAGAGACTTCCATTGATGAAGAGCATAACACTTTAGAAAAATCCAACCCTAATCCTCTATATGCATGCCCCACCTATTTGTATGACTCTAATGAAGACACATCTATTGAGGAGATGCCTGAGTTGTGGGATACTGTGCCTCTAATGGACACTTCTAGATTGCAAGCCAGAGTAGATCATCCTAAGCATGAAATTTGGATTGCACCTTTTAATGTAACAGATGTACCTGAATGGGACCTAGCAGCCTTCTTTGAACAAACAACAGATGATAATATAGGCCCAATTGCTACAGTACCTGTGCTTATCCAACAGAAAGAAGCAGAGTCAGTTGATATGAATCAACCTACTGTAGGGTACACATCAGAAGATAACCAGGGTTTAAGCCAAACCTTATCCCCGCCTCTAGTAAAACAAGAACAACCTATTAGAGAAGGGCAGAGTCAAGTTATTACCCTAGTTCAGGACAATGATAGGGACACTAAGGAAAAAAGATAAATTGCATAGAATGGTCACATTATCCCTCAATTTGGTCAAGACAAGGACTGTTTAGCACCATATGGTCTAAGGAAATACACTGTCATTCATACAGTCATTGTGTTACCCTCACCTCAATTTTTGAGGTGGAGCAATTATATTGACTACCGTGAAATATTAAAGATGGGGATCATCAATATGGTCCCACTACCTTCACAATTGCAGTGATCTACTGTATTATATTCATATCACCACCTACAATTTTAAGGTGGAGGCCATATATAGATTATCACAAAATTCTGAAGTGGCGTGAGCAATCTCACCATTTCATCTTAGGGTTGGGCTTAGGACAAATAAAGCTGACCTAGTTAGCTCTAAGTTTAGGAAGGTAATGTTTGGCTGAAGACATTAAATTTAGCGCATATTGGGAGGCAACCCAAGGGTTGCGAGTCTACACCACTCCTTTCATATACAATCCTATTGTGACTACCCGGGTTTTTCAATACGTTTTTCTTTTATATAAAACTTTTCAAAAGGTGGGGCCCCAATTTTATTAAAAAAAAACCAAAACAATGAAAAACAATTTCAATTGAATTTCATTTTTAGAAAAATCTCGAGGTCAACCACTGACGCAAAACAAGGTTTTTTTTTCCAAGTAAACATGTTTAAAATAGATTTACTATTCCAGGATCATCCAATCATCAGCCACATTCCCACAACAGTATAATCAAGTCCAATAACATATATATACATACCCAGTCCATGTGAAATCAAAACATACCTCTAGATGAGACTTCTCCATCACTATTCTTCTAACTCCTCATATGTCCTGTCTTTCTTTAATATTTGAGGCATTGCAAAAATAACGCAATGCCTCAATAAGCAATGCTTGGTAGGTACATAGACATTTAATGTATATCAATAGAACAAAATTGAATAATTGTATTGATACAATGAGTAAAGCAATTTTCTGCAAGAATATAATTATTTTAAGCAATGCTAATAAAATCTCAAAACATCATATACAATAAAACATGCATTTCATGGATTTAAACATGATACAATCTCATGTAAATGAGCATACAATAACAACAGGGTACCCTCAAGGTATGCGGGTCCCACGAGTGTCCCATACACTTGCATCATAGATCATGAGTACTCATATCAAACGTCTGAGTGTCGTCACACCTAGGCATACCATCACATCTCCATGCTCATCATGCAAGGACACAGAATAAGAGTAGGGATCTTCATGCCGCAGTGGCAACCCTCCATGGTCTCAACCATTGCCGTTCCCCGTAGACACCATAACGGGAGACTTAACGTCCGTAAGTCCCCATGGAAAGGCCCGGACCGGTAGTGTGGACTATCCATGTTACCAACCCCTACCGAAAGCCATCTGTGGGCAGGTGTCTATAATATCACAATCATATCACATCACAAATCTTGGAGGGTGGGTGGCCGGCCCTCTCCCTCCGAGCATGACATACACCGGATGAGAGCACCTGTCATAAAACACAAAACACGAAAATCATGTATGTCAAAAAACCAAGAGCACTCGTGGCTCGCAATCCCTAAGGAAAAATCAAGCCTCCACTTTCCTCTCTCATGAAAACTCATCAGTTTTAGTGATGCAATAAGGAAAAATAATTTTCTAATTGTGCATAAGTAGATAATCTCAATCTGATGAAACCATTGGTCATAATCCATTTAATACATAAATGAAATCAAATAGCGATCATAACATTAAACTCTAAATCTCACAAAATCATCGATTAATAATAAGTGCAATTTAATCACAATCAATCATGATGCCATGATAATACAAGGTTTTAAAATCAAAACAAAACATTAAATGTCATCACCTACCTCAATGTGAGATCACCCAACTCAAGCATATAATCTTCATAGCTTGTACGTTTAGATATACCTGTCAGTACCACAATACTATTTTGTGTTATTTATTATATTATAATGGAATCTATGATGATCCAACCATTGGATAATCCTCTAAGATCTCTAATTATGATTTGGTTCTTAATTTAGTCTCATCTCATGTCCATCTATTCATTTTTGTGTGTATCTAACGTTTATACCTTAATCTGATGGTCAGATCATCCTTAGATCAATAATTTCCCAAGATCTGGTTCAGACCAATGGTCTAGATCAATTTCTACCATAGTCACGCTAATATGCCCCTTAGAACCCTTTTTTATTATCATACTTTATCTCATTGTTCAAGTCTTAAGACCTGATCACCCTTTGATCAGTCGGTTCTAAGTTAGTAATTAATATTTTATAATTTAACTAATCTAAAAGTAGTTAAATGTAGATTTTCAAGCTAAATCTAAGTCTATGTCGTCAATACGGTCACAATGGATGTTTTCGCTTGTGATTTGGACCTTTGTAGCTCCCAAAATCAAGTTTTTTGTGAAAAGACTTCATAAATTAATATATTAATTTATAGGGGTAAGTACGGGTGTACCGACTTACACGGGCGGTGTAGTTTGCACTGGCTTACACCAGCGCACTACACGCCCAGGACACCCAGTGCATTTCGAACGTCCGAGACAACCCACAAGAGCATCTCGTGCACGTGTACGATACACACACGTGTGATGGAGCACCCGCATGCACACGTTCGCATTTGTGCATCTCAGTGGGCGTCTTGGGCGCACTGTCCATTGGGGACGATGAGCCCAAGCAGTCCACCTTGTTTTGGCTTGATCAAAGCCTTAGAAGCTCTGATTTTTTATCTATTTTCACCATTCTTAGGGTTTTTGGGTCCAAAGATAACAATGAACGGCTTAGATTTCTCATTTGAGGTGTCTTTAACATGGGTCTAACCATGCTTTACGGTTTTGAATCCATAGGCCATCCAATGGCCATTTTGATCTGATCTAGCCTAGATTTGTGAGGAAAAAGTTAGAAAACAAGATAATTAACAAGTTAAAGTATGTAACTTACCTTATTAGAGCCGGAGATGGGAGATTAGAGCCCTCTAGTACGTGTAAACTTCAACTCGTTTTCGCGACGTGCACAGCAGAAAACAAGGGTTCTCCTCTAGTTGTTTGGCATGGGAATGGAGGGGAAACTTGTATTTAATAGGCTAAATCCCGATTTGGCCGAATGGAAGGTAGATTAGTGCCTTCCTCCATTAGAACTCTAATGGAAGTGGAAAAGGGGTATCATTATCAAAACGACTCCCTTTAATTTACGTCCTTGGAAATTTACAAATTTACCCTTACACTTAAAATGGTCATAACTCACTCATTCGAACTCCATTTTCAACGTTCTTTATACCGTTCAGTTCATATCGACGTGAACTTTCTAGTTTTAGTGATTTTAGAAGAAAATTTTATGCATAAATTTTTTAATTAATTTATCTTATTTTATTACTAATTTAGGGTTAAAATTTGGGGTTATTACATCCTTCCCACCTTATAAAAATTTCGTCCTCAAAATTTCGATACATATCTCCATGTAAATAACTCTGGGTGGATCCTTCGTATCTCCTCTTCTATCTTTCACGTGGCCTCCTAAAATGAATGATGCTGCCAATGGACTTTGACTAATGAAATAGTTTTGGTCCTCAATTCCTTGACTTTCGCATCTAGTATACACACATATCCCTCCTCAATTGTCATATCAAGCTGTAACTCTCCTAGGATCTGCTCAAGTTTGTGAGACAAATCTGACATGTACTTTCTTTTAACAATTCTCAAGTTATCCTCACACCACAATATATGGTAATCGTGATAATAATTCCAAAGTCAACATCAATAAGCTATTCCACTACATGTCACACCTTCTTATCTCAATCCATCATATAAATTGATGCCTATCAATCCTCTCTTGATATAATCAGACACATCATAACCACATATGACCCAATTTGCACAAAACAAACCTCCACCTAGAAGTTGATTACTTATGTACCACTTAGTACTAGTTATCTTACTACATTTTCTCTATTTAGAGTATCTCTGTTAACATATAGGAAGTCATTTACCAATTCAAAATCACAGCATATAGCTTACCAGTAGAAATTTATATGCTAGTCACAACAACAACATGTCAACTCACCAACAGGACTCTATGCCAATGAGAACCAATCTCTATTATGATCGTACTGTAAGCACTTAAGAGCTTGCCACCTAAAAGTCTACCAATGTGTCTAGCACTTGCCCTCATTGGTTACTCACCAGCATTGATTGGAAATTGAAATTTGATTAATTATAAGGGAATAATCTCACATAATATTCTATATCACTGATATCTGGTGAAACTCAATTATACGGTGCTCGCATTTGATAAGACTAAGGAACTATGAACCTCAGTCACCAATTTGGCTACTCTTAGCCCACCACAGTCTCAATAAACAACTCCTCTATTATTCCAAGTGTTGCGTAAAGGGAATTCACTTCCTCTGACCAAAACTCATGCTATAATGTTTGCAATAAATGATGAGCCCTTAGTCATTTTGGATTTATGCACAATGATTCCTTATGCCTCTCTGTGTTCGTGAAGTATTCAATAATACTATCTATTAACCTAATCATGGCTTATCAAAATAACATTTGAAGATTCGACCCATCATATCCATACATGCTGTCAGTGTATTGGTTCCACCGATTTATACCATCCAGAATTAGTAACAATCATGACAAGTTTTAAAAATCATCTTAAAGACGTCATACGTAGAATCCTAGGCTGGGTATAATCACACATCAACTCACTCTCTACAAACACCAAGTACCATGAGGAATTAATCAATTAAATCACCAATATATGATTTAAATTATTAGTTTTCTACCGCATTATTATCAAATGAACGTAACTCTGTGCATAATAGTAAAGATCTAGCTCTCTTCTCATGAAGAAGACTAATACACTTCACGAAGACCCACTAGGCCTGTCAAAACTCTCAAAAGCTCATATAGTTGGAACTTTGTCGGCTCAATTAGGAACATCTCACATGGCCTTTAGAGTAAGTAATGCTATGTCTAATTAACATCAATATCAATCCCTTGTGGCAAAATCATGAAACTCCTTAGGCAAAATCATAAACTCTTGCACATCATCTTTGTGCTCATTCCATAGTCGCTCATGGTACCCCATAGTCTTACAATTAAGAAATACTTAGTAACCTCTAAAAAGTACCATACTGCCTTTAAGATAAAAATAACACAACTCTTAAAGATGCCTCTTCTTACATAAGTGAGGCCAATAACTATCCAGTTACACCAGAAGTAATCTTCTTATCATAGAAATCACTATCTCCATATTAGAGAATCCATTCTAAAGATTATATTGCAATCAATCATATTGAGTGGGATGAAATCAACATTCATCCTATTTCTCGTTATCTCCACCACTCGTCCCTAGTCATGCTTACAAGTTTCCATAACCCTTTCACCAGTATTCTTACATCTGATCCTAGATACTGCCATATATTCCCAATATATTCCTCAAAGCTCTAATACATAAAGTCCAAATCTGCTAGATACTTGTAATATTCTTATATTTTTAAGAAAAAGAAAAGAAATAATTAATTAATTAAAATAATAAAATAAAATAAAGTAAAACACATATAATAAGGTAAGGAGAAGAGAGAGAGTGCTCAAAACGCACACTCCTCTCTCTCAAATTTTCTCTGCCATCACGTGGACAGTGATGCACCGTGGAGACGGATTTCTCCACCTTGGAACAGCCGAGAACGAGGTAGGATCACTCCACCCTTCTCTTTGTGTTAAATTTCAAAGTTTATTTACTTGTGAACACCGGAAAAAGGCATGAACACGTAGGTTTTTGTAAAAATTCGTGTTTACTGTTTTCACGAAAAAAATTGGATGAGACGGTGTTAGATTTAGATCTGGATCATTCACATTGTGTATGATGAGGAGAGAAAAGGACCCACAAAATTTCATGACGATCAGACGACTAGGGACGCCAAAAAACACAAAAAATCGTAGTATGGGAGTTTTTGAAAATGTGATAAAAATCATGAAAATATGATAGATTGAGGTGAGATTTGTGAAAATGGAAAGTGGAAATCGAATGTACATGAAAAACCGGACTCAGGGGTGTAAAAATCACAAAAAATGGAGCACCTAGGGTCGTCGGCGACGGTGAACCAATCCGATATTCGTCTCCGGCAATGATGACTGGAACAGGGGGAAAACACATAGTTGAGGGCATGCCACATGGCGTGACAAGGGTGCGCCACGAGTAGGGCGCGTGGTGCGACTCATGCTTGCCACGCGGAGAGATTGGAACACACCACTCGCGCTGTTCCGTCCCCCATGCACAGAGCGCATCCACAAAAGCACCCGCTACCTTGGAGTGAGTTCTAACGCGAAGTGCTTCCACATAAGCACCCGCCACGCGCAGTTTGCACGTGTGTGGCGGGCCCATTTTTGGGATTTTGGTCTTTTTGACCCTTTAAACCTTGATTTTAGGAGCTACAGAGGTCCAAATCACGATCCGAAAGAAGCGTTGTGATCGTCTCAACAAGGTGGACCTAGATTTAAGACAAAAATCTAGTTTAGAGTAACTTTTTAATAGTAAAACTACTAAATGCTATTAGATTATTCAGATCAAGCTAATTAATAAATGATTAGGCTTTAGATTTTGGTTATATGTGTTAACCATGACATGATTTATGGCATCACAGGTACATCAGGGCATACCCCTTGATATTGGTTACGTGCTTGTTTGGGGATAATGCGATATTGAGGTAGGTGATTTCATTCACAAATTTTCCATGATTCTCAAATGTTGATTTGGTGATTTGAGTTTTTGAGGCATGTGATTTATGCCTTACCATATGCTTGAGATTGATTTCAGCATGTAGCTTCTCATGTGCGTGCTATCTTTCTAGTGGTTATTGCATGCACTGTTTTTTATATCTTTCGTGATATCCACTTGATTATGGGTATTTTTGGCATGTGGGAGTCGCTCTGACTTGATATTTGAGACTATTGATCCTGTGATAGGATGCGATTTTTCACCCCATGAGTACTTGAGTGCCTGAGTGCCCGTGAGGGTGAAAGCAGGTGTGCAACGCGACTTTTCATGAGTGCCTGAGTGCCTGTGAGGGTAAAAGGGTGAAAGCAAAAGTGGTGCACGTTGTTCCCGTGAGTGCCTGAGTGCCCGTGAGGGTGCAAGGGTGAAAGCGGATGGTACAGAGAGCTAACCCCACATTGCCGTAAATGTATGTGAGACACTCACAGGGCGTGATTGTGTATGATGTTGATACTTTTGATATGCATTCATGTGTTTTTAGATTTTCTCAGATTGTGCATGTCCTGATATCATGGTTGATGATATCTTATTTATTGCAAGGACTTGGTATGTCCTTCATCATGTGATTTAAGGCTTTATCGATATTGTTGTTGATCATTTTTTATCTTTATGCCTTGCACCATGTGATTTGTTTTTATTGAGTTATTTTGAATGTATATCACCTGCACAAGCATGGCTTACTGAGGCATTGTTTTGTTTTGCAATGCCTCAGAATCAGAGCGTGATAGTCAGAAAGGGAAGAAGGTGGACTAGCGTGGAGTTGGACGGGGGCTTGAGGACAGAGACTGTCAAATACCGACAGAGTGTACTTGTGGTTGGACTGGTATTGGCTTTTTAGCATTCTCCTTAGTCATTATGTATATTGATAGATTAGACCCATATCACTTTATAGTGGTTATGTATTTATTCATGGATGATGTGGTGATCTTGGATAGACCCTGGAGCTTTGGAACTTTCACTATTACGTATCTTTACAGTTGTAAAAATTTCATCGTGGTTTTAATTTGAGAGCATGCTCAAAATGGTTACTTTTCGTTCTGTTTCTTCAATATGGTTTTGAGGTGAAATGACCCTCGGGGTTTTCTGAAATGGTATTTTTCTTGATGCTGCGAAAAGTTTTAAATCATGAGTTTTAAGTTCTGGAATCCCATTTATTTTCTATAAATAAACTATTATTATTATTATTATTTTCGTATAAATATGGGAACTAGTTGCTAAAAACCCGGGGTGTCACAATACTACATCAATAAGTATTTGAGCATGTTTATTAGAAATTAAGAAAATATTTTCTATTGCCCAAATCGAGGTCTATACTTGCTTCCAAGTAATGACAGAAATTCATCACCGCTAATGTGGAGCCATTTCTGTCCCATCTCCATTGTTAGTTAGTTTGACTCATGGTCTTATCAAACAGTCTCTATCAAATACTCTATCTCCCCACAGTCAAAATATTTTAAAGGATTGTAGCTATAATGGCTATTGTTGCTACTATTATTGCTATTGGAATAATCTATTAACTCTAAGACAGCTATCTAGGTGCCTATTCTTTTACTAATGTACTTTCTCTTGTTCACATCCCAATCCTGTCTAATCAATGTTACTAGCTCAATGGCCCCTATAATTATGTTAATGAAAAAAAATCTCCTGCTCTTTCTAAGCTAACTCAAACAACTCATGTCCGAGTTTCTATGCTCAGTTCAAGTCCCAAGGGAATATCTTTCGATAACGCAAAGTTCAATTCTATTGCCTTTGTCACCAATGTAGGATGCACTACCATCCTCTGATTTCTCAATCCAGGTGTCAACATATCACAATCTATTGTAGCCTCCTTACCCAACATAAAAAAAAATCAGGGGCCTATCAATCAATTATATATTCTAGTTCAATACTATTGACCCATTTAATTTCTCTGCTCTAAAGCAACAACTTTCATCGTATCACCAAATGCTCATAAGAGAAGGATAATGGTCATCAATAGCCTTTTTAAGAGTCTTTCATATAAAAGTCTCAACAATGGAGGAACGTGATCTCTCAAACAATCATAATTAGAATTCTCGTAATCACATTTTCGGTGTTCTCGCTTCTACTATTTCATTTTCTTTAACAAATCAAATATTCTATGGTCATATTTATCAAATCATTTACAATCGTCAACCTCACATCCAACGTGCTTGATATTTCATAATGACTTTCTTAGCTATTTTAGACCACATTATAATCAATACATAACAATTATTCTCATCAAACATTTATCACATCCTCCAGGGCTATGCACTTCCCATCATAATTAAAATCCCAATAAAATTCGTGACATTAACTTATCACCAATGTCTATTTATCAGTATTTTTTTATTTTATTTTTGTTGTGCATAAGGACTTATAAATTTCAACTTATAGATCAAATAATTCATCTATGAAATATTAAATATTGTTCCATCAATTGTCAATGATTTTCATTCATACTATAATTTATTCCTAAACTAAATCCACTTCAAGTTTAGATGAATACAATACTTCCTTAAAATTCTCAAGTTCTCATTTGTTGTACCCATCACTGATCTTGCTCAATTGCAGTTATAATAGCCTTTATACTCTTTCAAAATTTATAAACATAGTCCAAGTTATAACTTGAATTCTTAAAATTAATTTATATACACATATCTTCTATTATATATTAAAGTTTTCACCCAGAGAACTGATTCACAATTTTTATTCTGAATCTTTCCTTACCATTAACCACTGTACTCTCTAAAGTGTCATACCTACTATTCTCTCATTAGATATTATATTCATAGTACGTTTTCTCCCTTAGCAATCATCTATCAATACGAATATTCTCAGTCAGAGACACTAACTCATGCATACCATGTAATGATTTCTTACCCTTAAGAGTTTCATCATTCTCATAAGAATTTACATTTCCTTTAGTTGATCGTTTTTCTTTTTCAATGACTATTCACGTCTCCCACTTGCATCATTGTCTATTAATGATATGATTCAACTCTATACATGATTTTCACTCTATCCTTCCACTTTCTAGTTCAACTCCCAGCATCATCAAATGGTGTTTATTCTAGTTTTGTAATTTATTAAATGATTTACTCATTTAGCTCTTATTAGTTCTAATTCTCACCTTCGAATGTCATCTTTCACATGGACTTTTGGGAGTGGCTGTGAGTGGATGAACCTACTCTAATACCAACTGTGAAGCCTTGGGTTTATCAATACTTTTTTTTATATAAAACTTTTCAAAAGGTGGGGCCCCAATTTTATAAAAAAAACTAAAACAATGAAAAACAATTTCAATCGAATTTCATTTTTAGAAAAATCCCGAGGTCAACCATTCACGCAAAACAAGATTATTATTTTTCCAAGTAAACATGTTTAAAATAGATTTACTATTCCAAGATCATCCAGTCATCAGCCACATTCCCATAACAGTATAATCAAGTCCAATAACATATATATACATACCCAGTCCATGTGAAATCAAAACATACCTCTAAATGAGACTTCTCAATCACTATTCTTCTAACTCCTCATATGTCCTGTCTTTCTTTAATATCTGAGGCATTGCAAAAATAACGCAATGCCTCAGCAAGCAATGCTTGGTAGGCACATAGACATTTAATGTATATCAATGGAACAAAATTGAATAATTATATTGATACAATGACTAAAGCAATTTTCTACAAGAATATAATTAGTTTAAGCAATGCTAATAAAATCTCAAAACATCATATACGATAAAACATGCATCTTATGGATTTATACATGATACAATCTCATGTAAATGAGCATACAATAACAATAGGGTACCCTCAAGGTACACGGGTCCCACGAGTGTCCCATACACTCGCATCACAGATCATGAGTACTCATATCAAACCTCTGCGTGTTGTCATACCCAGGCATACCATCACATCTCCATGCTCATCATGCAAGCACACAGAATAAGATTATGGATCATCATGCTGCAGTGGCAACCCTCCAGGGTCTTAACCATCGATGCTCCCCGTAGACACCATAACGGGAGACTTAACATCTGTCCCCATGGAAAGGCCTGGACCGATAGTGTGGACTATCCATGTTACCAACCCCTACCGAAAGCCATCTGCGGGCAGGTGTTTATCATATCACATCACAAATCTCGAAGGGTGGGTGGCCGGCCCTCTCCCTCCTAGCATGACATCCACTGGATGAGAGCACTCGTCATAAACACACAAAACACGAAAATCATGTATGTCTAAAACCCAAGAGCACTCGTGGCTCGCAATCCCTAAGGCACGCCCCTCATCCCGGGGTTAGCCTCTAAAAGGACCAGCCACCAAGCCTCCACTTTCCTTTCTCATGAAAACTCATCAATTTCAGTAATGTAATAAGGAAAAATAATTTTCTAATTGTGCATACGTAGATAATCTCAATCTAATGAAACCATCGGTCATAATCCATTCAATACATAATTGGAATCAAATAGCGATCATAACATAAAACTCTAAATCTCACAAAATCATCAATTAATAATAAGTGCAATTTAATCACAATCAATCATGATGCCATGATAATACAAGATTTTAAAATCAAAACAAAACATTAAATGTCATCACCTACTTCAATGTGAGATCACCCAACTCAAGCATATAATCTTCATAGCTTGTACGTTCAGATATACCTCTCAGTACCACAATACTATTTCCTGTTATTAATTATATTATAATGGAATCTATGATGATCCAACCATTGGATCATCCTCCAAGATCTCTAATTATGATTTGGTTCTTAATTTAGTCTCATCTCATGTCCATCTGTTCGTTTTTGTGTGTATCTAACGTTTATACCTTAATTTGATGGTCAGATCATCCTTAGATCAATAATTTCCCAAGATCTGGTTCAGACCAATGGTCTAGATCAATTTCTAGAGTAGTCACGTTAATATGCCCCTTAGAACCCTTATTTATTATCATACTTTATCTCATTATTCAAGTTTTAAGGCCTGATCACCCTTTGATTAGTTAATTCTAAGTTATCAATTAATATTTTATAATTTAACTAATCTAAAAGTAGTTAAATATAGGTTTTCAAGCTAAATCTAGGTTTGCGTCATCAATACGGTTGCAACGAATGTTTTTGCTCGTGATTTGGACCTTTGTAGCTCCCAAAATCAAGTTTTTTGTGAAAAGACTTCATAAATTATTATATTAATTTATAGGGGTAAGTACGCATGCACCGACTTACATGGGTGGTGCAGCTTGCACCGGCTTACACCAGTGCACTGCTCGCCCAAGACACCCAGTGCGTTCTGGACGTCTGGGACAACCCACAAGAGTGTCCTGCGCGTGTGTGCGATACGCATGCCTGCAACGGAGCACCCGCATGCACGTGTCCGCATCTGTGCGTCCCAGTTGGTGTCTTGGGCGCACTGTCCATTGGGGATGATGAGCCCAAGCCATCCACCTTGTTTTGGCTTGATCAGAGCCCCAGAAGCTCTGATTTTTTATCTGTTTTTACCGTTCCTAGGGTTTTTGGGTCCAAAGATAACAATGAACGGCTTAGATTTCTCATTTGAGGTGTCTTTAACATGGGTCTAACCATGCTCCACGGTTTTGAATCCATAGGCCATTTAACGGCCATTTTGATCCGATCTAACCTAGATCTATGAGGGAAAAGTTGAAAAACAAGATAATTAACAAGTTAAAGTATGTAACTTACCTAATTAGAGCCGGAGATGGGAGATCAGAGCCCTCTAGTACGTGCAAACTTCAACTCATTTTCGTGACGTGCACAGGGGAAAACAAGGGTTCTCCTCTGGTTGTTTGGCATGGGAATGGAAGGGGAAACTTGTAATTAATAGGCTAAATCCCGATTTTTCCAAATGGAAGGTAGATCAGTGCCTTCCTCCATTAGAACTCTAATGGAAGTAGAAAAGGGGTGTCATTATCAAAATGACTCCCTTTAATTTACGTCCTTGGAAATTTATAAATTTACCCTTACACTTAAAATGGTCATAACTCACTCATCCGAACTCCGTTTTCAACGTTCTTTATACCGTTTAGTTCATATCAACGTGAACTTTCTAATTTTAGTGATTTCAGAACCAAATTTTATGCATAAAATTTTTAATTAATTTATCTTATTTTATTACTAATTTAGGGTTAAATTTTAGGGTTATTACATTGAGCAACTGTGACGACCTGGGTTTTTCAATGCTTTATATATATATATAACTTTTCAAAAGGTGGGGCCCCAATTTTGTAAAAAAAAAACCAAAACAATGAAAAACAATTTCAATCAAATTTCATTTTTAGAAAAATCCCGAGGTCAAGCATTGACGCAAAACAAGATTATTTTTTTTCTAGGTAAACATGTTTAAAATAGATTTACCATTCCAGGATCATCCAATCATCAGCCACATTCCCATAACCATATAATCAAGTCCAATAACATATATATACATACCCAGTTCATGTGAAATCAAAACATACCTCTAAATGAGACTTCTCAATCGCTATTCTTCTAACTCCTCATATGTCCTGTCTTTCTTTAATATCTGAGGCATTGCAAAAATAACGAAATGCCTCAACAAGCAATGCTTGGTAGGTACATAGACATTTAATATATATCAATGGAACAAAATTGAATAATTGTATTGATACAATGAGTAAAGCAATTTTCTACAAGAATA
Organism: Warburgia ugandensis; assembly: GCA_035236585.1. Classification (NCBI taxonomy): domain Eukaryota; kingdom Viridiplantae; phylum Streptophyta; class Magnoliopsida; order Canellales; family Canellaceae; genus Warburgia; species Warburgia ugandensis. The sequence continues at coordinate 23,006,744 of CP141130.1, read as the reverse complement.
TAATTATTTTAAGGAATGCTAATAAAATCTCAAAACATCATATACAATAAAACATGCATCTCATGGATTTAAACATGATACAATCTCATGTAAATGAGCATACAATAACAACAGGGTACCCTCAAGGTACGCGAGTCCCACGAGTGTCTCATACACTCACATCACAGATCATGAGTACTCATATCAAATGTCTGAGTGTTGTCACACCCAGGCATACCATCACATCTCCATGCTCATCATGCAAGCACATAGAATAAGAGTATGGATCGTCATGCCGCAGTGGCAACCCTCTAGGGTTTCAACCACTGCCGCTCCCCGTAGACACCATAACGGGAGACTTAACATCCATCCCCATGGAAAGGCCCGGACTTGTAGTGTGGACTATCCATGTTACCAACCCCTACAGAAAGCCATCTGGGGGCAGCTGTCTATCATATCACAATCATATCACATCACAAATCTTGGAAGGTGGGTGGGTGGCCGGCCCTCTCCCTCCTAGCATGACATACACGGGATGAGAGCACACGTCATAAAACACAAAACACGAAAATCATGTATGTCGAAAAACCAAGAGCACTCGTGGCTCACAATCCTTAAGGCACGCCTCTCATCCCGAGGTTAGCTTCTAAAAGGACCAGCCACCAAGCCTCCACTTTCCTTTCTCATGAAAACTCATCAATTTCAGTGATGCAATAAGGAAAAATAATTTTCTAATTATGCATAAGTAAATAATCTCAATCTGATGAAACCATTGGTCATAATCCATTCAATGCATAATTGAAATCAAATAGCGATCATAACATAAAACTCTAAATCTCACAAAATCATCGATTAATAATAAGTGCAATTTAATCACAATCAATCATGATGCCATGATAATACAAGGTTTTAAAATCAAAACGGAACATTAAATGTCGTCACCTACCTCAATGTGAGATCACCCAACTCAAGCATATAATCTTCATTGCTTGTACATTTAGATGTACCTATTAGTACGACAATACTATTTCGTATTATTTATTATATTATAATGGAATCTATGATGATCCAACCATTTGGATCATCCTCTAAGATCTCTAATTATGATTTAGTTCTTAATTTAATCTCATCTCATGTCCATATGTTCATTTTTGTGTGTATCTAATGTTTATACCTTAATTTGATGGTCAGATCATCCTTAGATCAATAATTTCCCAAGATCTGGTTCAGACTAATGGTCTAGATCAATTTCTAGAGTAGTCATGCTAATATGCCCCTTAGACCCCTTATTTATTATCATACTTTATCTCATTGTTTAAGTTTTGAGGCCTGATCACCCTTTGATTAGTCGGTTCTAAGTTATTAATTAATATTTTATAATTTAACTAATCTAAAAGTAGTTAAATGTAGGTTTTCAAGCTAAATCTAGGTCTACATCGTCAATACTATCACAACAGATGTTTTCGCTCGTGATTTAGACCTCTGTAACTCCCAAAATCAAGTTTTTTGTGAAAAGACTTCATAAATTAATATATTAATTTATAGGGGTAAGTACGGGTGCACCGACTTACACGGGTGGTGCGGTTTGCACCAGCGCACTGCGCGCCTAGGACACCCAGTGCATTTCGGACATCCGGGACAACCCACAAGAGCATCCCGTGCACATGTACGATATGCACATGTGTGATGGAGCACCCACATGCACGCGTCTGCATCTGTGCGTCTCAGTGGGCGTCTTGGGCACACTGTCCATTGGGGACGATGAGCCCAAGCCGTCCACCTTGTTTTGGCTTGATCAAAGCCCTAGAAGCTCTGATTTTTTTTATTTGTTTTCACCATTCCTAGGGTTTCTGGGTCCAAAGATCACAATGAACGACTTAGATTTCTGATTTGAGGTGTATTTAACATGGGTCTAACCATGCTCTACGGTTTTGAATTCATAAGTCATCCAATGGCCATTTTGATTCGATCTAGCCCAGATCTGTGAGGGGAAAGTTGGAAAACAAGATAATTAACAAGTTAAAGTATGTAACTTACCTGATTAGAGCCGGAGATGGGAGATCAGAGCCCTCTAGTACGTGCAAACTTCAACTCATTTTCGCTACATGCACAGGGGAAAACAAGGGTTCACCTTTGGTTGTTTGGCATGGAAATGGAAGGGGTAACTTGTATTTAATAGGCTAAATTTTGATTTTGCCGAATGGAAGGTAGATCAGTGCCTTCCTCCATTAGAACTTTAATGGAAGTGAAAAAGGGGTTTCGTTATCAAAACGACTCCCTTTAATTTAAGTCCTTGGAAATTTATAAATTTACCCTTACACTTAAAATGGTCATAACTCACTCATCTGAACTCCGTTTTCAACGTTCTTTATACCGTTCAGTTCATATCAACGTGAACTTTCTAATTTTAGTGATTTCAGAACAAATTTTATGCATAAATTTTTTAATTAATTAATCTTATTTTATTACTAATTTAGGTTTACAAATTGGGCTTATTACACCTATGTTTTCATACATTGGGGACAATGTTTCATTCAGGTTGAGGGTGTAGATGCACTAAAGATTTTGAGTTTTCTTAAGTTAAAAAAAAAATTTTTAATTGTAAATTTTTGAAAAAACAAAAAGTTTTTAAAGTAGAGTTCCCTTACTATGATGAGAACTGAATGTTCGAGATTTAGTAAGTATACTGTTTTCACCTCTTAATGGGAATGCATTTGATTAGTTTTCCATGTCATTCATGTGTTGAAGCATTTTATAAAAGTTAATTCTTGAAAAACCATTTACACACAACGCATAATCTAGACTAATATAGAGATATGACTTAGAGACCTTGAGGAAAACCAGTGGAGACCTATAACTTAGTGAGAGTTTGAGATTATCTTCTTTTTAGAGAGTTATAAGTAATTCCACAATTTCTTCAGCGTACATACATTAGTGTGATCCTGTTATCATTGTTTTGGTTAAACATCAAGAATAAATAGGAGTAATAGCTTTAATTCTAGAAATTTATTTAATCTAATAGGCTTTAAGAAACCTAGGAAATGATATAGGTCATCCTTGCTTAGCTTAGAGACATAAAGCCTACCCAATATAGTATACCACTAGTTAGCCTTTTGAGCTTATTACTAAGCCTTTCTTTCTTAACTCCATTCACCTTAACCCAGAATAAACCAAAATAAATAACCATTACCCATCTTCAAAATGAGTAGAGTAGAAAAAAATTCAAAAATAGGACAAAAAGTCAAAGAAGTAAGAAAAATTAGTTGTCTTTGTTCCAAAGAAAGAAAAAAAAAAGAAGAAAAAGAAAAGAAAGACCAAAGTCTGAAAGAGAAATTCACTTCAAGTACAAACCAAAAGAAAAGTTGTCCTAGCAAATATTCATTGAAGACATCTACTTAATTTTGAACCTTTGAAATCTTTATACCTTTCTTTTCTAAACCTGTCCTAAGCCTACATTTCATCCTAAGTTAAAGACCTATTGATCTTAGGTGGACATAGCCTTAAATAGGAGATAAAAAGAAAGAATTAAGGTAAAAGACCCCTAATATGCTTGGTGATAACATCCACTCTTAGGGATCACTTTCCTTTGTATCATGAGTGTTTAAAAGAATTATGTGAATGATCAGCTTGTTGGATTCGGTCACATAATGAGAGAAATATGTTTAACCCCTTATCTGAGAGTTTTATTCTGGATGTATACCTCTGAGGATTTGAGGTCAAAGCATATTTCCAATGGAATGTAAGCATATCCAATTAGAAGTCAATATTTATGTGGCTATACACACACATATGCACTCTGAGAAATAGCTCAAATAAAATGTCTTTAATATATGTATGGTATGTAAAATTGTCAAATCCTCTTCATTAAGTTGTGAAAAACTAGTCAATTTGCTAATGAATGAGGATTCTCTGAGATAAAATAAGGAACTCTACTCTATTGAATTTTGTGGGTATATTCACTGCAAACTCTCACAAGGCCTAACTCGTCCACTAGGGGTAACCTAGGGGTTCAAGGGCTTGTTGCATGTGCTAAATGCAACCATGAGTACCTACAAAAGTGGCATTTTGTACAAGTTTTGTAAAATAGTTGTCTGCATGTTTTGCTCAGGACTAGCAAAATGCTGGTTCGGGTGTGTGTTATGTTTCTAATTTTGACTAAAAGACCCCTAATTTAGCATTCAATTAGATCATCTAACCGTCCAAGTTGCAAAATTTAGCTTGATTGACCATCCAAATCATAATTTTCTCAAAATCAATGGTTAAAGCTTATTAGAGGATTAACATACGATTTTAATGATTCTAAATTAATCTTTTCTTTTGCAAATCAACTAAAGGAGGGTTGGATGGATCAGATCTAATTTCAACAGTGCAGATCAAGTGGAGATCAAGAAGAAGAGTCCTAATTGAAAGAGGATTCTTAAGTGGAAGAGTCCTAGATAGGGATAAGAGGAGTTTGTTGGAGAAAAATAAGGGAGAAAAAAATATATAAAGAGGGGAGCCATATGAGTGGGAAGGGGAGTCTTTTTGGGTGTTTGGAGTTTTGGGTTTTATCTTTGCTTTGCTTATTCATCATTTTGTGTTCATGCTTTCTTACTCCTTTGTTCATCTTCTATTTATTTTGTCTCCTATTTCCATCATCTTGCCCAAACCTTCCTTCTCTCCAGTACCCATTCATTACTCTACTTGCATCGTTACTACCCATCTACCTTCTTTATTCCTTGTCTCTACCCAGCATCCACGCACAATCCAGCCATCCCACTGTAGCATCACGCTTTTCCTCTTTACCCTCTACAGTCCACGGTCACACCCTAGAACTCACCTTCCATTCCTCCACTTACATCCCACGCACCAAACCCTTCTAATCTTTCCTTTAATGCTCAGCTCCTCCACATTTCCACTACTCCATTTTCTTTTTCGAGCTCAACTTCTCTTCTCACGTATCACACTGCCCAACCCTCCAGAACCAGATCTACCTCGTTTGTTCCCCACTTAGTATTGCACAGCCAGACACAAGCCTGGCTCTGTTCCAAACAACGTCTTTGTTGTCTGCACCGGCCAGGATAAAGCCCATATCAATTCTGCCTCCAGCCTGGTCAGTAGGCATCGTCTTTCCCAGGCCTGAACTAGACAACGCACATAAAGGGTGTCATTTTTTCCCAGAAGAGCTCTTCACTAGCCAGACTAAGCCAAGAAGAGACGGTCCTGAACCAGGCAATGCCCAGAGCCTCACTGGCCCAGCATGATTGGCACAGGCGTCTGCACATCTGTTGATTATTTAATTGCAAGTGCATGGGCTATTGTAGTATAGCTCTACAAATATGGGTCGATCCCAAAAGACGCCCAGATTTGTTCACCGCCCAGACCAGCTATACTACAATAGCCCGTGCACTTGCAAAAAACATTCAATAGTAACAAATATCCATGAGACAATGATTTGAACTACACATTCTCAAAGAATATAATCCTAATATTTGGATGGTGCAGGTGTAGTACTACTAACGGAAGAAATAAATCTTGAGTTGATCAGACTTCGTGAAAACATAGTGTGTAATATTGGTGTTGGCAAGAGGTACAAAGTTGGGATTCAAAGTTGAATAGGATCCAATAGTAGGGTCAACAGGAAGAAGTGCAGAAACTCTGGCAAAAAAAAAAATTCAAATCCCAATATGAAGGTCAAAAATGACTTTAAAACATCCTAAAATGCACTTGTCTTTATTAGTGACTCTATTGCGTAAAGTAAGAGGAGCTTTTTAATGCACTAAAATTGGTTTGATTCTGATTGCATGATTGTAGTACGGCTTGCAGAAAATAGAAAGATCCCAGGTGAGGTCTAGGAGACAGGAAAGAGGATTAAAAAAAAATCGTAGAAGGATGATTGACATTGTGGAAAAGTATAAACACAAATTAGAAGAAGAAGAAAGACAGAGATGAGAGAGTTGGAGCAATTCTACATATCCTAGAGGGTTGTAGAGGTTTCATTATATGGAGAACAACTAGGTGTACAAGAGATTACAATTAATTAAGAAAACATCTTAGTGGTAAAATAAAAGTTTCCCAATGCAATGAATGTATGAAATAAAATAAAGAATTAATCAAAGAAAATTGAGAAAACTTGAAGACTAAGTTTGGCTCTTAATAATCTCAAGTACCCAAGGAATAAAGGAATCGTCAATACGGCAACTAATTGGATTGCCAGAACTCAAGTTTTTTCAGTAAATACTATTAAGGCTTATGAAGCTATGGTTTTAAAACATTTGCTGAAGACTTGACACCATCAGCTCCCGTACACAAGTTCTACGCTACAAATTCAACTGTGACAGGATCCTCTATGAGTTGCATTGAATTGTTATTGGAAGCTGTGGTGATTAAGGTGATTTTAAGGCCTTTGAAAGCTAAGCGCTTAGCGAACTGGAACAATGGGTTTATATGGCCTTGGCCTTGAACAGAAACAAGAATACCATAACGTGGGCTCTATTTCTTTTCCATTTGTGTCTGCAGCTTGTACGATTATGGTTGAGGAAGGAGTGAGTTCAATTTTGTAGAACCAAAGAATGATTTATATACTGTCTTAACCAGGGGACTTAGCTCATCAAGAGGATTAAGGCAATTTGATACGATACTTTAATGGAACTTGTCAGCACAAAGTTAGATTCTCAGACTTTTTTGTATCTTATCGTGGAAATAATTGTCCCTCTTATGTCCATAAAGACAAGTCATGGTTTCCTACACACATGAGAGGAACCTCGTGTCTGGCAAAAACATACGCATGATGAACCCTACCATAGCTAGTATTTTGGCCGAAACTTGCAGTAACTGAGGGATATGAAGTTCTGGACATATTGTTGTGAGTCAACAAATTGAGGGAAAGAAGAAAGAGCGCAACTTGCAGAAAGTTGCCATCAGAATCGAACTTAATGATCAACTTCTTGAGCTCATAAAGGTTATGCATCTGTAGTCTAGACCCTTGATCTTGTCAACCATAAAGAGATGATTCAAATGTTTTCCATGCCAAAGAGGACATACTATATATTAGCTTATGTCAAATAAAAACCTAAGCATTAGTTTTCCTAGTTGAACATCACCATAGGCTTCGCATATCAAAATGATATGAACAACCATTGAAGCTGAAATTAACAGCAACAGGCTGGATTAATGGTCATGTATTAGATAAACAGACAGATCATATCTATGGACTTTAAAAGCAGTAGCAGCTGATGATCAAATCTACCTTATGTACGTAGAATATGAAACCGAAGATAAGATTTTTACAGCATTTGGAACTTAAGTATTAACAGTCTTTTATGGGAAAAAGTGAATGTTTGAATTTTGATCTGAATCCACTTCTTAAGGCATCACCTCCAGCTGGAAACTTGAGAAATAGATAGATATTGAGGTGGTAAATCCAAATATTGGTTGCTCAAGCAGATTTAACAAAGATAACTTACTGCTCTCTTGATAAAAATGGGCAGGTACAGTTATTCAATCAAGAATAAGAAAAGAAAAATAAAGAAACTGCGTTCTGAGTCCTGCGCTTGGTTAGGTTCTCAGTTATGTGTCTCACAGCAAGGAGCTTGTGGGTTTGAATCCACTCACCATTCAAAAAACTAAACTGCATGAAAAGCGTATTGACCTGCTTTGACTACACTATCAAACTAATATTCTATGAATTATTCTCCTTAGGTGATCCAAGAGAACTTGTAAAGATTTTATGATCAATAGACAATGCATATAGAAAACATTTGAGGGATAATTAGACGAAAATTCAAAACTCACAGATATCAAATTACATGCAGAATATGTCACCAACGTTGCTGCACAAGATCAACAAAGAAAAGAACACCAGCTACTTTGCTGAGATTTGGCAGATGTCTGTACTGGTTGGTGAGTGGTGATTGTCATCAGCCATACATATATTTCCATTTTCTTCTATTTTTGCTTGGGTGCTTGAATGCCCGTTTCTTAGTTAAACTTGGATATCTCGATGAAGACAGTAAAGATAGAGTAGATAACAAGTCGCAGTTGTTATTTACTGACAAGGTGAAGCTACAAATTCATCTGTTTCTTGTTTGAACTCCCATCTGCTTCTCATATTCCCTCCATTTTATGAGTGTCTTTCTTTATCTCTGTCGCTCTGCTTCTGTCTTATGTGCATATTCATTTCTTTCCTTCTCACAATCCCGTTCTCTTTCCTCCTAACTGTCACTCCTATCCCCCAGATATCCTCCACAAACTTAGCATTGGTGGGCTGGTCCCCCCACTGTGGCATTGCCACCATTTGGTGCTCCAAGACTTAAAATCTCTAGTGGAATTCCACCCACAATGTTTCACGAAGCATCCCACGTCCTGATGAGCCAACAACTCCAACTGGGGGAACCAGCGGAGCAGCGAGCCCTCTGTTGTCTCCTCTACAACTTACTCGGAAGCTTCTCCTCTTCTGATTCCCTTAGCACCCACAAGAAATATCTGTTACTCCCACTGAGACCCCAAGCCAATTTCTCCACTGCTCTGCTTCTAATGTCACCAAGCTTCCCGATTGATACACGTGTTACCACTTGGGTTCAGGGAATTGAGACCGTACGTTTTGTCCCTCCTGGATGACTTCGTCTAGGTACATGGATGGCACAGTCGGCCCGTTGGCCTTTATAGGCCAATGTCCCCAGTTCACAACCTTGTAGAAAGTTCGTGCGTATTAGTAAAAGAATTGTATCTAACATAGTGAACAATATAAACGTCTTAAGGGGGAAAACTATATGATGGTCAATTGACCATGCAGGGCCCTGATATATCCACCTATCAATCTCCTAAGCGCTGCCATAGACAAGCCATGCCCCAAAACCTCGTCCGGTAGGTGATATAACCCTTGTTCATATGAGTTGCAAGAAGGACTTGAAAACCGTTTTTACCGTCCATTTACAAATTAAAAAAGTTCAGGGAAACAAGACTTTGGATCATTCACTGATGAAATTTATGGAGCATGCCCATCATGATTTATAATACGAATGGTTAGATCACCTCAAAACTGGACCATGCATTTAGTTTCAGCCATCAGATCTAGAGACCATCATATTATTTCTCAGTTTAGTTAGTAATCATGGAGTCCCCGAAAGTAAATTCCATCTACATTTATACGCCGCCTTTCCTGGTGCAGTACTGTGGTCTTTGACAATAATGACCAATAATTTAGTACCACTGACAACCTGCCAGTTTTCAGTGATTGGAAACACCTGTACTGGATCCTTTGCATGGATGGATGGAAGTGGGAATGCCACCACTTGAGGTAGAAGCATTGATCCATTTTCGGGAGTTTGGAGTCGAGACTGAAGAATAAGTCGGCAATGCAAATATTGGTAATATGCCTATTGGAAACCTTCAACCAGAAGTGCAGTAACAAGCACGATTATGATGAGAATTTAATTTTATGGTGAAATTGTAGCTAAGTTTTACAAAGACTATTTGAGAATTTGGGAAATTTTTCAACACTTGAACAACGGTGAATCGTCTCCATTTTTCTATATGAAGCCAACTACTATTAATCTAACCCATTCATTTGACACATCTGACATTGGATATCTCATGGCCTAAAATTCATTCCAAAAGAAAGTCATTTGCTTCCAAACAATTGTTTTAGTTTGTTGAATACTAACCATTGATTTTGGAGAGCTTTTGATTGTCTGTATCTAACAAGACAAAAACACCAGTTCTTAGATACTAATAAAGTTTTGGGCCATGAGATTTTCAAAATCATTTGTGTCAAATGAATAGCTTGAGAGTATGACATGTAGGGCCATGATAAAAAAGTGGAGGCACTTCACTATCGTTGGTGATGTCACGCTGTATATTAGCATTGCTGACTGTTCTTGAAATTTGTATTTAATTATGTAATTTTTGTTAAATTTAACTTTCACAAAAATTTGTGTTAAATTTAGCAAATTTCCAGTGAATACATAAGTTATGAGAACTTCCAAATTATTTGGGACAAATCAGGAACGAAGACTTTTTTCAAAAGAAAACTGCAATTATTGCTGGACCTTTGTAACTATGCTCATTATGGTCCTTGGAGACAAATTCTGTTTACAGCTACTGCAATATTACAGATTGACTTTCAAATACTTTGACGTCTAATGGAGAGTTTGACCTCATTATAGCTATCGCAAGGCATGTCACTCTTACATGTTCAGATGCACCAGCGGTTGCTTCAATTTGGCATATTCAGATCGTTCATCTGATTTCTTCGGCTCTTAATCTCTGGCAGCCCAAAATTCATGGCGGTTCGAAGTTTTAGCATCCTTTCTTTTTTCCTTTTTTGGGCAAAGACAATCAGCAACTCATTATCCGGATGTTAAAATGTAAGATTTTTAGGCTATAAGATATCCAATTTGGAAGATATCAAATGAATTATATGGATCAACTATAGGTGGGGATCCGGTATATAAGGGAGCCATGCCTATAAAACCCAAGTACTACTAAAAAAATGGAAAAAGGATTTCTGGTAGAAAGTCCATAATTAGTAAAAAAATTGCTAATCGCGAATTATATGACAATTACCAAAATATATAGAATGTCATATATTCGTTGCCAATCCTTAAAAGCAAGTCACATATAGTTGTCATGTGTAATTTGCCATGTTATATATCCTTTCTTTTAAATTTTAAATTGATTATTAAACTCTTTCATTAATCTTAACTGTTCATCTTCTTTACAATGCAGGCTAGAAGCATGTAAGTAGAACACACTCAGTCTACTTTGATTGAAGATACTTCCACTTTGGTGTTTGAGATCAAAACTATTGACCATCTAAGCTTAACTAGGGAAACAACGGAGGTTCAAAATGTTTTTTTTCCTTGACTTTAATATTAACGCCAGTCGGGACATCTCCATTTTGTTTCTAGACATTCTTTTTAAAATCACAGAACTATAGGGTTATCTACATGCAATTGGATTGTAGGACATAGCTCATTTCCAATATGGACTACATGAGAAAAACATGATCTTGCAAACAAAGAAAATTATGGACATAGCGTTTTCTTGCTACTTTATTTTTATTTTTTCGGTACAATCGAAGAGTAACAAAGGAAATACTCAAACAATCTCACTTACACATGTTACTCAATCTAATTACCAATCAAAGGAAAAATTGGCGACTCAAATCTGCAACCATGTGTATTTGTATGAAGAGATGCCAAATTGTTCTATAACCAAGTGTGCTAGATATTTGTTGGGATTTTTTAGTTACTTCTTGTTCTTTGGGGAGAGAAAGAAATGATTACATCTTATGTGAAAGTCCGCAAATGAACCATTCATTTCAGAAAGTATGAAGTACTTGGGTCATTGTGAACAATGATTTTCAAGGATATATGCTAAATGTCATGAAACGATCATGGTTAGCTACTTCCGAATCTAAAACAAAGAAAAAAGAAAAAATAGCTTTGGAGAGAACCTCCTAAAGGTTGGTTAAAACTGAATTCCTCTGAAGCAGCAGTGTTGTACTCGCTTACATTAAGTCAAAGAGGATCTTATATTTGGGAGATACGGGAATGAGGATTATTGGATGTACTATAAAGGATTATTAAGGTATTTCTCATCTTGAATTTGTAGGCGCCATTGGTAGAAAATATGCCATTAAAGCCAAAACTATGACAGTAAAATAAGTACATTATTGGCAGAAAATTTAAACACTTTCTTCGTGTTGTTGAAGGAGATTCAAAAATGGCAATTGAGAAGATTGTGAGCCCTCAAATCGTGCGGTGACATTTTACCAATGTCATGGAAGTATCTGTCGCACCTAGGCTTGATACTGTAGTCCACATTCTAGAGTCATCAAATAGCTCTGCTGATAAGCTTGCTAAGAAAGACGCATTAGAACAAGGTTTGAGTATCAATATAATTGACTAAGGGAATGTTAAGGATCGTATAGAGGGGAACGTCTTAGCGAATAGAGCGGCTGTGGAAGGAGAATGGGAACAGAGGACCTGTGGAAGGAGGTAGCCGTGACGCCACCAGATCTAAGGAACCTAACATTGATCGAGCTATAGGTAGTAAGTTCAATGGAGGAGGAAAAGCGTCTTTCACAGAGGTTGTTAGAAGACCTTACTTTGTAGAAAAAAGTTAGAATGGTAGAGCTAATGGTGTAAATAGATCCTCTTGTGCACATAGCTTATCAGGCCTGAAAAGCAATTTTCAGGGAAAGAGTCCCTATTATCCATTTTATGATTAGTCATGGTAGGTGTAGATGTCTAAGAGGTAGAAAGCTAAGATCAGAGTTTTCCACAAAAGGATTGATTTAGGGAGAACAGAATGGAAGTGTAGAAAATGCACCTAGTACAACTTTGCTTTTCAAGATTTCTGTAGGAATTGAGACAAGCTTTGATTGAGGAAGGGGACATTAGTGTTAACCCAGAGCAATTGTTGGAGACGAAGGAAATGTTGTCTTTGTTGGTTACCCTCTTAGTATATGGAGAGAAAATGTTGTCATCCATTATTCATACTGGAGATTTGATCAAAGTTTGGCCCATGATTTTTTCCTCTAGCTTAGTAGTTTTCTAAGTCATTGTTGTGTTTCTTGTGTGGTTGCTTATCATACACTTTAGGTGCTTGATGTTTTGTCTAAATCATGGTTGTTGTAGTTTAGCAGTACGACTACAGTGTGGATCCTAGGTGTTCGCTAGAATTTTCAAGTGATTTACATAAAGGGGAGGAGTTCCACAAATTGTTCTGTTTCCCTAGCAAGTGACATCAGAGCTACAATGGTGGTTTATGGTTATGTTCATGTGGATGAAAGTTGATATTGTCACATCTAGGACAGAGAATTTCAATAGAAGAATCTAGCTGACACCAAGATGGAAGACATTTTATGCAAAGGGTTTGTTTACATTGCTAAAGCCAATGATGAATGGATTACGAATGGCCACTAGAAGATTGAATGACTTTTTAGCAAGAGAAAGTTCCCTACTCATACATTAGGATGCAGATATTGTTGGATGTTCTCTCCATAGAGTTGGGAGGAAGAGATTGTTGGGATATTCCTCCTCATTGAAAGATGGATCCTACAATGGTTGGCATATAAAGCCTATTATCTCTAATCTTAGAATTAGTGGTGGTTAAGACCATACTCCCATGTCTTTTGATTGGACTTGGAGGAAGAGGAAGGAGAGTATTATAGTGGGATGGTTCTTGGATACCTCTATGGTGGATAATAGGAGAAGATGACGTTTGGATGAAGATCATTAGACTCTGGAGAAAAGAAAAGTAGATATCTTTACTTATGGTTATCCTCTCATTAGAGAAGACATGAAGAAAGATTTTTTCTTGTGTCAAGAGAAGAAAAGTATGTCTCTTAGCTCTCGGTTTCCTCCTTGATGGAAAAGAAGAGATTATGTCTCTTAGGTTGATCTCTAGTTGAAGAAGAAGAAAGGAGCGTGTTTCTTGGTTATCCTCTTGATATTTGAAAGAGGAAATGTTGTAATTAATTATTTCATAGTGGAGATTTAGTAGAAGTTTGACCCGTTGCTTTTTTCCTTTAGTTTGGAGAATTTTCCAGTAATTCTTTTATTTCTTGTGTGGTTGCTTATTGTATGCTTTAGATGTTTGATATTTTTCCAAGTAGAAGACACTACCTACTCATTTATTGGATTATAATTGTTATTATTTGACTTGCACAACTACAACATGAATCCCAATTATTCACTAAAATATCTAAGTTATTCACATAAAGGGAAGAGTTCGCATATTATACTGTGCCTCCAACAAATCAAAATGAAAGAAATTATACGTTGTAATTTATATGTAGCTCATGCCACTATTAAAATTTGGGTTTTATAAGATGGAAAAACAAAACGGTTCAAAGATAACTATCTTATTAAAAAGAAGAAGAAGAAGGTTTCTCAAAGCCTTCTTATATATTATGACATTATAAGACAGTTTTAATAAAATTATCTCATAAAAATAGTTTAGGAGACGGTTTCTAAAATCATCTTATATTGTATGTAACAATATAAGATGATTTTCATGAACCATTTTATAATGTCATGTTTTATAAGACATTTTTAAAGAACCATCATTTAAATCCTTTTTTAACATAGTGTGAAGTTCAACATGTAAGTTTTTACTTTCATTGGTTCGATGAAAAACTGGAATATTGAGTTAGATTTATGTACACTTTGTCCTAAACTTGTATATTCTTAGTTGATATGAGTTTGGGCCTATATTAACTCTTGTTTTTATCATATGTTTAATTTATTTGATGTTGATGGGGTGTAAAATTCCTTTCATAAAGCTTTTTCTTCCTATTTGTGGATCATTCATGTGTATGGATCAATGTGTAGATTATTTGTGTATATAGATTAGTCATGTTTTTGTATCATTCTTACTTGTCCCAATCCTAGAGTTGAAATTTTGAGTCCGCCAATCTATATACATGTGTGTGTGTGTGTGTGTGTGTGTGTGTGTGTGTGTGTGTGTGTGTTTATTAATTGCATGTACATTTTCTATGCACACCAAGTATTTGGTTAAACACCTAACCAGTGTTATTAGTCTTTTCATGTCTAGAAAGTCTTCAAACGCATTTGAACATCAACTTTTGAATAAAATGGACAAATATGCATTGATGACTACGAAAAAATCATCAAGAGAATATAAGGAGGGAATAGAAAACTTTATAAAGTTTGCACTTAAGGTAGGTGGTGATTATAATAGGATGCAATTTTCATACTCGAGATGTGAAAACCTGAAAAAGGTTAATATAAGTAAGTTGAGAGAATATTTGTACTTCAATGGAGTTGATGAAAGCTATCACCCCTAGATGTGGCACTAAGAGGGAATTCTTCATAAGCCCTTGATAAGGGCCGAATGTGTATATGATCATAAAGCCAATGTAGGAAGTGTTGTAGATGGTAGTATAGCTGCACCGATATTTTGAGATACATATGATGACTTCCAAGAGGACCATGAATAATTCTAGAATACAATCGAGGAATTTGATGAGACATTGTATGTTGGGTGTACAAATCATACCGAGTTGTCTGCAATGGTAGAACTTTATAATGTAAAATAAAGAAATGATTTTTTAGACCAAGGTTTTACAGAATTGTTGAAAGTCATCGATAAAATACTGATGAAGAAAAACAAATTGACTAGGTCAACATGGGAGGCAAAGAAAACCTTGGTTGCACTAGGGTTGAAGTATGAAAGATACATGCCTACCCCATTGACAGTATCTTATACAGAAAGGAGCATAAAGACAAAACTATATGCCAACTTGTGCACATTCAAGATGGAAGCTGAACAAGAATTAAGTGATCAACAAGTGAAAGATGTTCCTACAAAGTTCCTATAGTATTTTTCCCCTATTCCAAGGTTTCAAAGAATGTTTCATATTAAAAAACACATCAAAGAAATTAGTGTGGCATGCCGAGGAGAGAGTAAGTGATAACTATTTATGCCATCTAGCAGATAGCTCAATGCGGAGGCTTGTATAAGACAATTTTTGAAAAACCATCTTATAAAACTTTCAAAATATAAGATAGTTTTTAGAAACTGTCTTATATTTTTTGAAAGTTTTATAAGACGATATTTCAAAAACCATCCTATATTATCCAAGATTTATAAGATAATTTTTTTTTTTAAAGTCCTATATTACACAACTTTGTAAGATGGTTTGTCAAAAATAGTCCTATATTATCCAAGATTTATAAGACAGTTTTTGAAAAATCATCTTATATTAAATAACATTATAAGATAGTTCTTCAAAAACTGTCCTATATTATCTAATATTTATAAGATGGCTCTTGTTAAAACTGTCCTCTATTACACAGCTTAATAAGATGGCTTTTCAAAAAAACTATCTTATATAATTTCAGCTTTATAAGATGGTTTTTTAAAACCATCTTATGATACTTATTTGCTTTATTATATAAGATGGCTCGGTATAATATGATTTTTTAACCGTCTTGTACATATGTTTTTAACTATCTTAAAGACCACTTGTTGTAGTAGTGTGCATTGATAATAGACCTCGTAAGAAGTGGTTTGGATCATTAAACAAGCAGGCTTGTCACTATTCTCTGCTAATATTCTGCCAAAGTAAAATGTGCCTATTGCATATAACTGCTCATGTTAGATAAGCAAAATTATGAACTTACCTCCCCCTCAAATTTGTTAAAGTTATTTGCAAGGATATAGTGGGTATCTATTTTGGAGAACTGGATCAAGCAAAGCTCTGAATGGCTAGGCAAGCTCCTGGAGTTAGAAAGGAAAGATGGCTAGTCAGACAATCCAAACTCCAGCAACCCTAGCATGGCTCTAGTTTCTAGGGTCCCTGTTAGCCACCCTTTGCACGCAAGTTTATAACTGGCATCAGTGGCACAAGGGTGACTGAAGAAAGCAGCTCTGAATATGCCATGTTTTCTGGCCACATTTAGAGCACAATGTCACAGACTTGCATTGCAAGGCCCATGACCAAGGCCTATAGACTCTAAGGAAGGCCTATTTAGCTCATGGACATGGCTTGAAGCACTGAGGCCCGTTGTCGAAGATCCATGGAAAAAGGTCTAATTTTAGAAGGCCTAGTTTCTGGAAGAGTCTTTGTAAATATCTATAAAGAGGAAAGCTTAGATATTTATGTAGAGAGTTATAAAGAGAATTCTAGAGTAGTCCTCAACCATTAGATAGTTGACACGTGTAATAATCCAAATCATCCATTGAGGAGGTTGATGGAGAGGAACAACTATAAATAAGGGTAAGCTCCTCATTTGTATGCAAATTAGATTACTCAAGTAAGGGATAACAGGTTCTCTTTGAGTAAGTCTTATCTCTTGAGTTCTCTTGTTGCTTTTATGGGCAAGTGAGTGTAGCCCTAGCAAGTGAGATTTGGAAGTGGAAGGCTAACTTGTGCCTAGTAAAAGGAGTTGCAAAGAAGTACTGTATAGGTTTAGCATAAATGAAACTGCGATCTTGTGACCAAGAAGAAAATAGTCATAGACGAGGCAATTGAAGTGTTCCTTAGACCCTTGATATTTCTCTTTAACATCGGCTATGCCTTGGGACATGATCCTTTCATGATGACGAATGGCCGTCTTGGTGTCATCTCTACCATATATATCTTTTACCCGGAGACCACCAATACACTCGATCGCAACCTGCCCACCTCAATTTGCGAGGATAGGTCAGAGACAAGAGTAGTGGCTCGTGTGAATTTGACGTGTTTGAATGCCACGCGCTTGGCAAACTGAAGTATCGGGTTTATGTGTCCTGGAGCAGCAGAAGGGACCACTAGAACATGGTCTTTAGAAGATTCAACGATAACTTTGGTTTCCCATCTCATATATATGCAAGCTCCTTAGTGCATATGTTACAGAAGTGTTGGGAAATTTAAAGGATGGGGAATCTCTGTGCTCAGCAGTTGCCTCCTTATAGAAGTAAGGTTGATTATCTTAAGGACTCTGGGGATATTTTATATCGCAAGTGTTTTAAGTTATCTTTGTCTTTTCATGTTTATTTGCATATATAGATGAAGTCACCCTGCTCAATCTAAGATTCTAAACTTTTGACATTTCGGCACAGAGCCTCACAATGGATTGTGCCTGGAAAGAAGTTGCTCTGATCCAACGTTCCAGGTTCTATTTATCTCGGTAAGAGCCGAAAGTGGCAGGTTAGGGTATAATCTAAAAGCTCAACTCGTTAATTCTAAACTAGGCCCGATTGGCTTACCACTGGCTTAAAGTCAAAGTGGATGATTCATTAGTGGACACTTTGTGATACGATACATGAGAGCCGTATAGATGGCTTTTATACGAAGGATAGCATGCAGATCATCACGAAAGACAACTAATATGAGTAAAAACTGTATATAATAGCAAGCTGATTCCTTGATAGAAGCAGTCATTTGCTTTATGCATCTATGATCTCGTACTGTATTTAGATCTCACCATGAATTTTACCTTGTGGGCTTAAATCCATTCATTACTAAAGTAAATTACATGCATTATTTTCAAAAGTAGCATTTTGGAGTTTGACGAGTTAGCAACGATCAGATTTCGAGTTCTAGAGAATCACTGAGGGCATGTTGCTTTCAGATAGTTCTGTTATGAATTTTCCTCTTCCGAGGATACCAATTTCAGGCTGAAGATGCCGCAAGACGAAAGCACAAAATTATAGGAGATATGGACAGTCGAATATGACACCAGATCCTATGTCAGCAGATGGCATAACTAATGGTGGCTGTGAGGAGGATCTTTGACCCGCAAGTCTCTCCATGTAAGTCTCTCCTGGTTGTTATCCGCGTCTTATACTTTTGGCCTTGGCACAAACATAATCTCGATACAAATCAGTGGTGCAGAAACAGTTTTAAGTATATAAAATTAGTATGTTCCCAACTGTATACGTGCTTTCTCCTAATCGTTTCCTTTTTGTTTTCACTCCTCTGTGGTCCTGAGAGAGAGAGAGAGAGAGAGAGAGAGAGAGAGAGAGAGAGAGAGAGAGAGAGAGAGAGAGAGCTCATTGGTCTTATTCGGACTTCACTCTCTCCTAATGCCTCCTGGCGAGTTGGTTTTGTATGTAATAGCGTCTGTCTTAGTCTCTATAATGTCACCCATTTTGTCACTTTCATATTTAAGAATTTGTTTTTCTCTTCTAAACGAACTCTTGACATCCTTTAGCTCCGCATTATACCTTAATCGACTCACGGATAATTTGGTGCGTCCTATACAGTGGAGGAAAAATACAACAAGACATAATGATATGACTCAAACTCAATACGGATTTGGAGGGTTAGGGTCAAGTCTTATCGTATTTGTGTTACGGAAAAAATTGTGTCATGTTTAGGTCAACCCATGTTGACCCATGTTGACTCATGACTATTTAACCCATCGTATTGATCTGTCTAATTCGCGACATGTTAACCTGTCGTGTTGACCAGTCTAACTCGAGACCTGTTAACCCGTCTGACTCACAACTCATTCGTATAATCGTATTGCACAAGTCATATCATGTTGATTGTTTAATAAAGGGTTGTCTTCGAGTTACGGGTTCTTGACACTATTATTAATTGCACCGTGCTTGTGTCGACCCATGTACTCTAATGGGTCAATCTCAACACGTCCCGAACATGACTCGCCAACACAATTTGTCACCCCTAATCCTACAGCATCCCGTCTATTGCCACCATCGACCGACTAACGTAATGAATTTTGAAACCTTTCAGGCCCTATTACCATCAAAGATTTGAGATTGTAATCCTTGTCAGTTGTCACTCTCCATCCAACTTCCACCTAGTTCAACCTTCAGGAAATAATGAACTTCCCCGGCGATAAATGAATTGGGAGATAAGTGATGGGAATTTCCATAAGAGCATACCAGTAGCTAAAAGATATTCTTTCCAGAGACATTCTTTTTGAACTATTATAATCCAAGGTCTAATCTAGATGCGAATACCATTAGCCAAAAGATATTCTCTCCCAGAGAGATATCACGTGTACATATGTATGTATGTCTCATACAGTTAGAAACTCCAGATGGGTTACATGTGGAGTGTTACAAAAGAAAGAAAGTAAATTATATGAATAATATATGACATATATCTTTTCTAATACGCCCCCTGGAATTCTCGCTTCTCTTGAAATAAACAGCAACTTCTCCAGCTGAAAATTAAATTGGACCATCGATAGTGGCTTTTTCATATGATCAACAAGTTGGTCCTTAGTTGAGATAAACCACACATCCAACATTTTGCGAACGATGAGATCCTAGACGAAGTAATAATCTACTTCAATGTGCTTCGTCTTAGCACGGAATAATAGATTGGAGGTTAGATATGTAGCCCAAGAGTGTCACACCAGACGAGATTGGGACGCACAACTAAAACTCCTAGCCGTAATAAAGATCATAACCAGACAATCTCAGTTATACACTTGGTCATTGTGTGATATTTTGATTTCATAGATGAACAAGTCATGAGTTCAAGGCGTAGAAACAACCTCTTACAAAATACAAGATAAGGCTACGTGTTATCCTGCATATACAAGAGCTTCGTGCACTGGACTACCCCTCTAAATGAACAAACCATGGTTCACTGTTTACGAACTAACCATGAGATCAAGTTGGATCCAAGAAACATGGCAAATTCTACGGTTCATTACCTATCAGCAGTGCAACCCGCAAGTCCGCAACTCTAAATGCATAAAGTTACATGGGATCAGAACTGGAATTAATAATTCCAATAAAGGAGGAGTGTTTTAAGTAACGTAAGATCCGTTTCACCACTTCCCAATATTTATCAGTGGAATTTTTAGTTTTTGAGGTAAAGGTACGAATTTATTGATGAAGGGATAATAGCCCTCCCCATGGAAGTACAAGGTGATTGAGTTGATCAAAAGGCCATCAAGAAGAAATCCAATTGTTTGGATATCTCCTATCTCTAAGCACAGGAAGCCTTCACGTACAAGCCCATACACTACTTCATTTGCAGATCGACGGATATTAACAAAACTGATTTTTGGCTTCGTTAAAAGTGGAGAAGGCTCTATCCAATAAATTCTGGAATCGCCATGGGGAAGCATCTAAATTACCAAACCAGGAAATAACATTCTAAGAGTCCCTTCAATAATGAGGGCAGTTCCTTGAAGTATCCATTTGATTTCGGTTTCATTAGCATCTCCATAACCCAAGGGACCTGCATAGTAAAAAATAATATTTCCCTGATGATCTCTTAAAACTCCTCTGACATCCAAGGTACCTGGATTGCCTTGGGATGACCCATGAGCATCCAGCTTGTAACCTTTATCCGGAGGCGAAGTCCATCTAGGACTCGAATTGGATTTTACCAAGGCATAAGAAATTGTCTCCTTCCACTTGGGGTTAATCTCTTCGACAGTATTAAGTATTTGAATTCAGGCTGATGCCGAATGCAAAGCAATCTGAAAACATCATCTTTTAAAGCGGTAGGCGCTGGAGAATTGTTAAAACAAATAGCATTACGGGCCGGCCGTCTCCACATAGCGGGACCCCTATTAGCCCTTCCCAGTATAATACAATATAAGTAAGGGCATTTTTAATTATGAGTAAGCCAAGTATGAATCCACATAACATTGTTAAGTGTTAAGCGTATTATGATAGTGGAGAATAGGTAGTAACCTGGCCTAAAAGAAGAGGATTGAAAAACGGGATTGGTGTCCTCATATTCTATTTGGTGAAAGGTAAAGGTATCTTTCCTTCTTTCCAAAGTAAAAGGGGTCAGCTCGTATGCCTGCAGGTCTATGTTCGCCCCTTAATAAGCTCCTTCTTTCTTGTGAATTGTAAATCTGAAGTAGACTTCAAGCTAGAGTAGGTGTCCAATGGTTTAGTCTTGCCCAACAGTTAGAATCTTATCATTCGAATACCCACTCCACAAGATGATGTCTCCACAACAAACTCTTCTTCTCATTTGAGTAAACAAAGCAAAAGCCCATATGATCAATCTCAACTCAAGCTGGATGAGAAGGCAAACCAACTAACCCTCCAAAGAAGGAAACTATGACTAATTACAACAATCTTCACAAAATTTTGCCTTTTTTATTAAAAGATGGCGATAGCCACCGATGTAATAGGTTCTCAAAAGAGCTCAACAAAACCCAGCTCAAATTAAATCGTTTGAAGATCTCATTCTAGATCAACTGTGTAGTTGGGCAAAGCATAACAAGATGCTTCCGAGTTTCTTTCGACACCCCACGCATGTAATGGCAAGATGGACCAAATCATCCTCGGGAAATCAGCTCATCAAATGTTCAAACTTTGTCCAAAGCCGAAGACCATGCAAAAATTGGACTTCAGGGGGGAATTGGTGACTGCCAGATTAGCCTAGTATGCAGCCAGGATTCCTCAAAAGTTGGACTGTAAATTTTCCATTGATAGGGGGAGTACATGTAATTTTATCATCTCTGGCAGGGTATGAATATATCTGATTGAGCTTTTGCATCAATTCATTAACCTACTTTTCCTCCCATTCCCCGTACGTGTCAAGAGAAATCAGTGCGCGAGTGGAATTTTGCATGAATTGTGAGACCTTATTGACCGAATATGTTAGATCAGGCTGAGTTAATATAACATATTGTAGGGCCCTAACTATACTACGGTAAATATGTGGCTTTTCTAAGAGTTTCCCACAAAAAGATAATAGCTTAGTTGTAGATGCCATCGAAGTCTAACGGGGTTTGCAACCAGCCATTTGATCTAACAGCCCATCCCTCGGGAAGGCCTTAAGCCAACAAAACTGATCATAGAAACTGCTCGCCATGCAAGGCAGGCCCACCTAGCTTGAGTCAAGCATGTTAGAATTTTAACGTCTTTTATGGTCGTGTCATTCTAACTGATGCCTAATCACTGATCTTAGTGGGGTGTGGTAACTGCAATTATAATCTATCGATGGGTTCCTAAGTCAAGCAATTCAGTTCTGTTGTTGCTAAGAAGACTTTAAAGACGATTTAGATCATCTGCTATGGCTGTAGATACTAGAAGTAGTAGGACTTTAAAGACGATTTAGATCATCTGCTGCTGTGGCTGGAGATAAGTATCTACGTTATTACGCTTCTGTTAGTTTAACTTTGAATTTTGTGTAAACATGAATTGATTTAGTTATGATTTACATGTGGTATGAAAGCTAGCTTATTCCGTTGCCTAGCAGTTTTGTAGTTTCTGTTTAATAGATCATTATGATAAATGAAATAAAGGAATGAAATTAGACAGATCAAAAGACAAACTTCCAGATCTAACTTGATCACTGTAACCTTAAGACAGTCAGGCTACCCACGCCGCTTCCCTTGTTCCACGTGCAATGCTGAGACCTGATGCGCCTCTAGGCCCTTTTGTACATCCTCGTGGTCGATGGACTGACGGCGATCATGTAAAAAATGGGCAACAGAGGCAAACTCGAAATAAGAAAGGAATCGGGAGTTTGGGTTTTGATATCCTTGGGATTTGTAGTTGATCCTAAAGGATCTAAATTAGGTACCGGGTTTTCCGGTTTTTAATCGAAAGGAATTAGCGACTGGTTCTGTTAAGGTTTCTTTTCTCCGACCATGAGATCGACCACTGTTTGTCGAAGTTATGTTGCCCCGATCGTTGGCAAAATGGAGAAAAATTGGATCTTCATCAAGGAAGGCTGATCTTCATTAGAATAACAGACCTATGTTGGGTAAAAGCCAAAATTTTGCTCTGTAGAACAGATCCTGTTCTATGATCCATCACCAAACTCTTTTAGGGGTTGAACAAATCTCGACGGTTTCCGGTTCATTGGGGACCTTTTGTTAGAAATCATCTTTTCTCCACGTCTTTTCATTATTCTCCTTCGCCTTTTCCTCTCCCTTCGATTCTACTGTTGATTTTCGAAACCCAGCCCATTCGCCGCATTCCCTCGCTGCTAGCACAGCAGCCGAGTATTTTCACTACCGCATCGAAGCTCCTGTTGTAAGAGTCTTCGCCAGTAGGTTTCTCGTTTTCTCGTCGTCGACTCGTTTGAGACGAAAGGGAGAAAATCGGTAGTGGGAGAAGGTGGATTAATGTTTCTGTTTTCCGGTTTTTCATTAAATGTGTTCGCGGTGGTGGAAGGTAGGGGCGGCAAAATATGACACGACACGATAACACCACACGAACTCGACACGAATTTAGCTGGTTCGGGTCGAGTCTTATCGTGTTCGTGCCATTTTCGGGTCAAAAATCGTGTCGTGTTCGAGTTAATCAATTTGACCCGTCGTGTCGGCCTATTTGACACGCGACCTATTTACTCATCACCTTGACATGATTCTAACCTATGGAATGGTTGAAAATATAAGACGCTTCTTGAGGAACCGTCGTATATTACTCATGTAATATAGGACGGTTCTTGAGGAACTGTCTTATATTGCTAGTTATATAGGACGGTTCCAGAATAACCGTCATATATTGCTAGTTATATAGGACGGTTCTAGAATAATATAGGACGGTTCCTGAATAACCGTCCTATATTGCTAGTTATATAGGATGGTTTCCTATATTACTAAAAATTATATTAAATGCTAAAAATTAGCTAAAAATCATTAATACATGAAGATTCAAGCATGAGTAAACTATATATGTGGATAAGAATAGGTATTAACTAATAAATATAAAAAATAACAAATTTTTCCTAATTTTTGTAACTTATTTTTTTTGGAAAAAAAAACTAAATTACAAAAAAAAAAGAGATGAAAACATTATCACACATGAATACACAACATGGGAAAGCTCTATATGTGGATAGAAATACTTTTCAATGAAGAAATACGAAAAAACAATGACTTTTTTTTAAAATTTTTGTAATTGATTTTTTCGAAAAAACAGTAAAAAACCTAAAAACAAACTCAAATCTAGAGCAAAGACATATAAAACTCAAATGGAATGTTTCTCATACACATAGAACTAAAACCCATCAAAATCTATGAAAAATAGTTAACGAAAAACAAAAAAATTGAAAAAAATAAATATAGATTATAAAATTTGTAAATACATACCTTTTTTTGCTTAAATCTGCGAAAGATCGAAGAGGAATGGTCGTTTTCACCTTCTCAGACTAAAACCCATCAAGATCTATGAAAAATAGTTAACAAAAAACAAAAAAATTGAAACAAAGGGTACTGACTTTTATGATTTTTATAGAACTGTATACAGATTGTAAAATTCGTAAATACATACCTTATTTTGCTTAGATCTGTGAAACATCGAAGAGGAATGGTCATTTTCACTTTCTCAGTAGTTTGGACCGCTGGAAGATTGAAAATTTGAAATTAGGGCTGATCAAGGTGAAAAATGATATATAGAATAATATAGGACGGTTTTTAAATAACCATCCTATAGTATATATAATGAAATATATGATGATTTTTTTATAACCGTCCTATAAGTTATATAGGATGGTTATTTTATTTATTAGAAAGTTGTAGGACGGTTGTTAACATGCTGTTGCATAATCGTCATATAAGCTATAAGAGTTATGTATTTAATTAATCTTAGTTGAGGATGTGTTTAAATAAAAATAGTTATTAAGTATAGAGTAAAGAAAGAGTTATGTAATTAACTCATCTTAATTTCCTTAAGGATGAGCTTAAAAAGACAGAGCATATATGTAATTAACTCATCTCAATTGAGTATCAACTTAAAAACAAAGTTATGTAAGCAACTCATACTGTCATACTCAATTCAATAGTTGTTGAGGTTGAGGATGAGTAAAGTAAGTGTTATGTATTTAACTCATCTGATCTCAGTTGAGGATCAGCTTAAAAAAGCAAAGTTATGTAAGTAACTCATACTCAATTCAAAAGTTGTTGAGGATAAGTAAGAAAGAGTCATGTAATTAACTCATTAGGTAAGAATGATTGAATGAGAATAGAAACAGTTATGTAATTAACTTAGTAGCTTGAGAGTTGAGAATGAGTATAGAAAGAGTTATGTAATTATCTCATTAATGGATAATGAGTATAGGAAGGGTCCGAAGGGAATAGTTATTAGTTATGTAATTAACTCATTAGGTGAGGTAAGAATGAGATCAGAGAATAGGAGTTATGTGTTGAATTAACACAAATGTTGAATGATATTACTAAGGGAGTTACTAAATTTTACTCTACATGAATGATGGATCAATGGATTATGGATGAATGAGTTATTCCTAATATATTATCATCAATTGGGAGTTAGAAATGAGAAACAAATATTGACTTATATGAGTTGGATACATGATATTCATGAATTTGATTAAAAAGAGATATATTAGATCAATTGGTGATGACATGTGAAATTAACATAAGAAAATCATTAGCATTTATAATTTTATACAATATTTGACAGTTAGTTAGTCTCTCACTTCACTTGTACTTGTATAAGTTACAAAACTTGGTTAACTAATTTTGTACTAAGTGTGACTTGTAAGTTTGTAACTGATAATGTGTAGCTAATCTTAAAATGTTTTATAAGAAAATTAGAGACAGTGTATAGGTGTAGCTAAGTCTTAAGTTATAACTTATAGTTATAGCAAACAACTGACCAGGGCAGGGGCTTTAGCTTAAGACTTCTAATTCAATTGGATAATTGGATTTGGGCTTACTTACTTACATATAAAAAGACAAAACAATTGCCTTGAGAATTAGTATATAAAGAGTTATGTAATTATCTCATTGGTGGATAATGAGTATATGAAGGGAATAGTTATTAGCTATGTAATTAACTCATTATGTGAGGTGAGAATGAGATCAGAGAATATGAGTTATGTATTGAATTAACAAAAAAGCTTATCAAGAGAGAATTAGAAGGATATTGATATGATAACTTTGGTGAAACTAAAATTAATTATGGACTGTGGTCTATACTCTATAGTGAAAACTGAAAAGAAGTGGCATTGATGGTAAAATGAATAATAATCATGAGAGAAAAAACACATGTTGAATGATATTACTAAGGGAGTTACTAAATTTTACTCTGCATGAATGATGGATCATAGATGAATGGGTTATTCCTAATCTATTATCATCAATTAGGAATTAGAAAAGAGAAACAAATATTGAGTTATATAAGTTAGATACATGATATTCATGAATTTGATGAAAAAGAGATATATTAGATCAATTGGCGATGACATGTGAAATTAACATAAGAAAATCATTAGTATTTATAATTTTATACAATATATGATAGTTAATTAGTCTCTTACTTCACTTGTACTTGTACAAGTTACAAAACTTGGTTAACTAATTTTCTACTAAGTGTAACTTGTAAGTTTGTAACTGACAATGTGTAGCTAATCTTAAAATGTTTGATAAGAAAATTAGAGACAGTGTGTACTTTAGCTAAGTCTTAGGTTATAACTTATAGTTATAGGCTTATAGCAAACAACCACCAGCTAGGCTAGGGTGCTTTAGCAGCTTAGCTTTAGCATAAGACTTCAAATTTAATTGGATAATTGGATATGAGAATTGGGCTTACTTACATACAAAAAGACAAAACAATTGCCTTAGACTAGATTGACTTAGTAGACCTAGCTAATTATTAATTAGTTAAACCTTTATGTTTTCAATTTTCATTTTGTTTTCCCGCCACTACAAGGGGGCCCACACGTCGATCTAACATTAAGGACTCAAAATATTTGACAAATGATTGAAGTGTAAGTTTCATTAACTCCAGTTGCCACTTGCCAGTTTGTAATTGGAGGAAAGCAAACTATCTGTCCCTGTCAGGCAGGCCAGCGCCAAGGCTAGGCCGTTTGCTTAACATAGGTAGGCCCAGTCACTGGAAGTCTGACACATCACAGTCACACTCATAGATTGGTAAAGTACTAATAAACCATATCCATATGTGTAAAATAGGACGGTTAGTCCTTAACCGTCCTATATTCTTATGTAAAAATAGGACGGTTATTTCACAACTGTCCTATAAAACACATAACATATAGGACGGTTGTAAAATAACCATCCTATGTTTTGTGGTTGGTTTGGCTCCATTCACTTGGGAGCAGTTTTTTTACTAAGTCGTAATAGGGAAATCGAGTCATTTCATGTCGTGCCGTGTATCCAACACAACTCAGCCAATTAATCGTGTTACACAGGTCGTGTCGTGTTATTTTTTTAAGAACCAGGTCGTGTACGAGTCATAGGTTTTTGACACGACTATTAATCGTGTCGTGTTCATGTCGACCCATAACTCTAATCGTGTCGGGTTCATGTCGCCACAAACACGACCCGCCAACCCAAATTGCCACCCCTAGTGGAAGGGAAGGATAGATAATATATTATTATTATTATTGTTATTGTTATTGTTATTGTTATTATTATTATTATTAAATGAGGGACCTTGTGGGAAGACATGGTAAACACCTTATAAAGTTTACTCAACCTTTCAAATACAAGACAATCCCAATTGATTCAAATCGCTCATATGAAGATTAAATATTTAAAGAATTTTTTTAAATATCATTTCGTAATTAAAGTTCATTTTTAATTAAGATATTATTAGCATCATAAATTAGTTAGCTGTAATTTATGTTATGCTTACATTAATATGTCTTAATTTAATTTATATATTTCTCGATATCATGTGATCAATATGTATTTAATTTTTAAGAAATAGTACAGAATCCTTAATTATAATAATACATACATTAAGTATTTAATAAAATTTTGATCATATTAAGTTTTTAAATGACATAAAAATCTAATTTAATCATGTTAATATAATTATTTTATCTCATATAAAAATGTTATATTATTATGATTAATTAGGATAGAATTGTAAAATTATTTTTTATTTCTCAAGTAGCCCACAAGTGTCAAGAAATATTTATAATTAGCTAATTTTATCATAAATGATAATAAATTAATTTTATATTAAAATCTTTACCCACAAGTTGATTTTAATGACATACTATTTCATATTTATTTGATTTGACTTGCATTCGTAAGCTTATCGTTATGGTTTAGTGATTTATGGCTCATTATTATTAGTAAGCATGTTTATTTGTATATTTACAATTATGCAATCTTTGATATTATTTGATGAAAAACTTGAAGTTCCCTATTTACATGATGACAATTATAAAGTCTCAAAAGAGAAAATGCTTCTTCATTTAGGGTGTATGGACCTTGACTATGCTTTGCAAAAGGAAGAGACAAATCGCACTTAGAGAAACTAGTATGAATTCTAAGATTGCTTTATATGAACGTCGACAAAGATCTAATCACTTGAATATGATATTCATTACATCTTAAATTAGTACTAGCATTCGTGGGTTGATAACTGAATGAGAGAATGTTAAGATTTTATAAAAGCTATTGATGAGAATGAGAGACATTGCTTCTTAGCTAAATTCATGGTAGATTGAGAATTTTTTTCGTCCTTTTTAATGCATTTTATCATAAATGGTCAATCAATGAAATTTTGATCATGTGTATTAAAAACTAAGGGAGATTGGTTCAAAAGATGAGTGAAAGTGCACATATGGTGATATACAGCGAAAACAAAAGGCAAGGTAGCAAAAGAAAAAGGATACTCTTAAATGTTTCTTCTATAACAAGAAGGGACTCATGAGAAAAGATTACTCTATATGAAAGGCTTAGCTTGGAAATAAAGGTAATCTTACATCTTTTATATATTATAAATCTAATATAGTTAATGTTTCTCATACTACATAAGTGGATTGATTTTGGTTCTACTATTCATATTTATAATATCAGGTAGGGTTTTTTTACATTGGAGGCCAATGGAAAGTGAACAGAATATTATTGTGGAAATCAGATGCATTCACATGTTGAAGCTGTTAGGACATACAAACTAGTTTTACAAACTGGTTTTATATTAGATTTTGGAACAAACCCTTCATATTCTTAGTTTTTCTAAAATTTAATTTTTGTTTCAAGATATGTACCATTGAGATTTTCCTTTTATTTTCATGAAACTATTTTCAACTTATTTTAAAATTTAGTAGTTGGACATGGAACATTTGATGATGGTTTGTTTAAAATTTATTTAAAAAATAATGTCTCCAATGAAATAATGGTTATGCATGGTAATATTGGTATTACGCATAATGTTATGAATGAGAAATCCTATATGTTATGGCATCAAGGATAAAGGCATATCTCCACCACTAAAATTGTAGCTTTATAAGATGACAAATATAAGATAGTTTTACCACAACGGTCTTATATATAATTAATATAAGACGATTATATAAAATTATATAAGACCGTTCTGGAAAACCATCTTATATTATTAGCTTAATATAAGATGGTTCATTAGAACTGTCCTATATTATTGAAGGAATATCAGACAAATATCCAGAATAGTCTTATATTACTCTACTAATATAAGACAATAAGTTGAAATGAATCACACCTTGGATGAAAACTCGAACATTGTGTTGGATTTACATGCACTTTGTCCTGAACTTGTATTTTCTCAATTAATATCATTTGGACAGTATTCTTTCTTGTACTTTTTCATTGTATATGTTTACTTTATTTGATGTCTATAGCTGTAAAATTCCTTTTCTTTTTCTTCTTACATTTTTTATATATGATATGTATATTTTATTTATGTGTGTGATACTGGTGAGGAAGGTGAGTAAATGGAATCTGAATGTATATAAGGGGATAAATAAAAGTGCATGTATTTGTTACAATTGTATGAAATTTGTAGTACACTAGTGTATATGACCAACTTAGTTGTTGATGAGGTGATTAACTATTACAATGGTTATAGAAAGAAATGATGAGGTTTGGGGCGACAGTCAGTTGTAAAATTATCAATTGTGAAAAAAAAAAAAAAAAAAATTGGACAGGGGGACATTTCGTGCCCAAAGGGAATATTTATATAGGACGGGTATGAGAATCGTCCCTTATTCACAACAATATAGGACGGGTTTACTAAACTCATCCTTTATTCATAACAATATAAGACTGTTATGGGCAATCACCTTATATTTAAGTGAATATAGGATGGTTCTCATACTTGTCCTTTATTCACTTAAATATAAGACAATTCTAATGAACCGTCCTTTATTTGTTTCTAAGTATAAGATCTTTTCTCCCCATTTCGAATTGTACAAACCCCAAACCCCTAAAACACTTTAGGAGAAGAAGAGGAGGAGAGGAGAAAGAGAAAGAAGAGAGGAGGAGATAAATCATGCCCCCCTCGCACCATTCCCCCCACAATTATTTAAACCCTGTGTGCCCCCCCTCTTCCACATTCAAAATTTTGAAATCCAAACTCCCAAAACCCCTGCGTGGAGAATAAGAAAGGGGAGGGGAAAGAGAGAAGGAGAAAAAGAGGGGAGAGGAGAGAAATCATGCCCTCCCATACGATTTTGTACAAAACCTCTCTTCCCCCTCATTTCCCCCATTTGAATTTTTCAAACATAAACCCTTAGAGAAGAAGAAGAAGAAGAAGAAGAAGAAGAAGAAGAAAGAGAAGAAGAAGAAAGAGGTAAAATTTTCTCATTGGATCTCTCTCATTTCTTGATTTTATAGTTCTCTAATCCTTGTAAATGCTTGATTATGATCTTGATAAATGTGTCTTTTTACCATGTATTTTCTATTGTATGTCAAGCTAATTTTGGGATTCTTTATGCTTCTAAATGCTTGATTATGATCATGCTAGATAGCCTCTATTGAGTTTAAGAAGACCCATGTCTTATATTTTGATGTTTCATTCAAAAAGGCATGCAAAATGTAGCTTGAATATGCATTTTTACCATGCATTTTCTACTATATACAATGCTGATTTTGGGCTTCTATAATTCTTCTAAATGTTGTATTATGATTATTCTAAATAGCCTCAATTGAGTTTATTAAGACCCATGTTTTAAAATTTGATGTTTCATTCAAAAGCCATGCAAAATGTAGCTTGGATATGCATTTTTATCATGCATTTTATGCTATATACGATGCTAATTTTGGGCTTCTGTAATGCTTCTAAATGCTAGAATATGATTATTTTAGATAGCCTTAATTGAGTTTATTAAGACCCATGTCTTAGATTTTATGTTTTATTCAAAAGGCATGCAAAATGTAGCTCGGATTATGATAATTCTAATTAGGAGATTGGGTATTATGTTCTTAGATATATGAAAAATCTCATTCGAAAAGGATTTACCATCTACCAATTGAGGAAGGTACATATAATTGACTAATCATCATTCTTACAATTTTTTACATGTCTTAAATGACTCCAAAAATAATGTTTACCATTGATATAATATTTGTTTTCTTGTAGGTTGTTAGGGGAGCAAGAGTTACTCCCAATTAGACATAGATGATAACATAATGGAATGGACTCTATATTTTTTTACTTTTTATTTGTAGACATCTGATGTTATTAAACATGTATCAATTTTATGACAGATATGTAATTTACATTGCACTAATTGGATGCATATGTTCCTTTTACCTTAATTTAAGTCTATGTATATTTACTTTATTTCACTAAGAAGTATGGAGAAGTTTGATGTGGAATGTGGTAATGTTGGAAGTGTATGAATGTATGAACAAATGAAGTGTTAAACTCTAGAAACTACAGGAACAATGTATGAACAGAAACCAACAAAAATGAGAACATGATTTGTGAAGAAATTATAAGCAATGTAGAACGGTTATTGAAAAATCATCATATATTTCTTAGAAAATATAGGACGGTTATTGAAAAACCATCCTATAGAGATTTGTATATAGGATGGTTTTTGAATAATCGTCCTATAGACATATGTATATAGGATGGTTTTGAATAATCGTCCAATATACATCTGTTATAATTTTTAATATAAGACGGTTCATACCATCGTCTTATGTTACATTTTATTTTATAAGACAGCTAGGTATAAGACAATTTAGTAACCATCTTTTACATCTATTTTTAACCATGTTATAAGCCCATCGCTATAGTAGTACTCCATTGAGAGAATCACAAGGTTATTAAATGATAAAGGTCTTGAGACTCTTGATTTTATAGATTTTGATTCATATGTAGCCTATATTAAAGGAAAGTAGACTAACAAGTCAAAAAGGATGCTAAGAGGAGTTTTGACATATTAAAAATCATACATGTTGACACTTATTATCCTAACGTGAGCTTAAATAATCAGAAGTATTTTGTTACCTTTATAGATGACTACTTACGATTCATATACCTCTACTTGCTTCATAATAAGAGTGAAGCATTAGATGCTCTTAAAATATATAAATTAGAGGTAAATAAATAATGTGAAAAACAAATTAAAATTATGAGATCATATGGAGGTGGTGAATATTATGATAGGTATATAAGGACTGGATAAGTACTTGGTCCATTTGCAAAGTTTCTTCAAGAGTAAGATATTTTAGCTCAAATATTTTGGCTAGCTTACCAGATTAAAATGGTGTAACAGAAAGAAAAAATAAAACATTAATGGATATAGTAAGGAATATGCTTAGCAACTCCAATCTTCTTTTGTCATTATAGAGTGAAGCTCTTGAAACAACTATGTATGTAGGGGTGTGTGTGTGTTAAACCGAGTTTCAACTAAAGTCATTCCCTAATTTCCATTTGAATTACGAAAAGGTTGGAAAACTAAGTTTAAGACGTATACACTTGGGGTTGTCCAGCTGAAGTTAGAGTTTATAACCCATATGAAAGGAAGTTAGATGTGATGATTATTAGTGTGCATTTCATTGGATATGCTCATAAGTGCAAGGTTTATAAATTGTATCATCTATCCAAACTTGTAGAATCAAGAAATGCTAAGTTTCTTAAGAATGACATGGTTAGTCAAAGTAATTGATCTCAAAACTTAGTTTTTGAGGAAAATTGTATTTCTAATACAACTCTCACAATAAGCAGCAAATTGGTTATTATTAATGAGACCCATCAAAATATGGTGGATGTTGGGCAATCGGTTATTAAAACTCCATGTCATGCTGATAATATTTTAGTAGATCCTTTTGAACAATAACCACAACAAGTTGATGATCAGGAGCCTTTACAAGAGGTTGTTGATATACCATTGAGGAGATCTACTAAAGAAAGGAAAGCAATAATTGCTATTGATAACATTGTCTACCTACAAGAATATGATTATGATAGCAATGTTGAAATTGACTTTGAGACATTTTCAAGCAATGAATAGTAGTAAATCTAAATTATGATATGATGTTATGAATTATGAGATAGATTCTATGACAAATAATCAAGTATGAGATATTGATTTGCCTAATGAGGTTAAGACCCCTAGTTGTAAATGAGTTTTCAAAATTAAGAAAGACTCATTAGGCAATATTGAGTTATACAAGGCTAGATTTGTTGCAAAAGGATTCCCACAAAAGGAAGAAATTGATTATCATGAAATAGTTTCTCCTACTTCTAAAAAGGATTCCTTCTATATTATCATGTCATTAATTGCTCATTTTGATTTTGATTTACATCAAATGAATATGAAAATGGTATTTCTCAATGGTGATTTAGAGGAAGAGGTTTATATGAAACAACATAAGGGTTTTGTCTCAAGTGATGGTGATCATTTAGTTTGCAAGCTTAAAAAATCTATATATAAACCAGAGCAAGTTTTACATGAATGGCATTTAAAATTTTATAATGTTATCTTTTCATTTGGTTTCATTAATGGGAGTAAAATTATCTTTTTGGTCATGTATATGGATGATATTTTTCTTTTGGCAAATGATATGGGATTGCAACATGAGGTGAAACAATTTCTCTCAATATTTTGATATGAAGAATATGGGCAAGGTATCTTATGTCATTAGTATTCAAATTCATAGAGAGGTCACAGGGTATCTCAAGCTTATCTTTGGAAGCCTAAGAAATTTTGAATGAAAAATTGTTCGCCTAATGTATCACCTATTGTAAAGGGTGAGAAGTTCAGTTTGAATCAATATCCCAAAAATGACTTTAAAAGATTAAAAACATTCTTTGTACTTCAGTTGTTGAAAGCCTCATATATGCTTGACTCTATACTACATAAGACATTGCATTTATAGTTGGAATGTTAGGATGATATTAAAGTAACCCAGGTTTGGACAATGGAAGAGTTACAAAGAAGGTCATGAGATACCATCAAGGGACTAAAGATTTCATGCTCACATCTAGATGGGTCGATGACTAAGAGGTTGCTAGATATTCATATTCAAATTTTGCTGGTTGTATTGATTCTCGTAAGTCAACATCTAAATATATCATCCTATTTACTGGAGCATCTATATCTTAGAGGAGTGCAAAACAATATTTGGTTGTCACTTCTATTATGAAAGCTAAATTTGTTCTTACTTTGAAGGGACAAAATATGGTATTTGGTTGAAGAGTTTCATCTATGGGCCTCAAGTTATTAATTCTATCTCTGAGCCACTGAAGATATACTATGAAAATTCAGCAATTGTATTATTTGCTAAGAATAATAAGAGTGGAAGTCAAAGTAAGCATATTGATATTAAGTATTTAACTATTAGAGAGCATATTAAAAGAAATAAAGTGCTCATTGAACACATTCTTATTGAGCTAATGATTACGGTTCCTTTAACGAAAGGCATGTCATAAAGTTATTTAAGGATCATGTAACACAAATGGGACTTTGTTCAATTTGTCACTTCTTTTTTTTTTTAATTATGATGTCTCTGAATTCTTGACTTTGTCTTTCTTTTCAATGGTATACATTTATGATTGGAATGACAAATATTTCTGTGTGGACCTAGAATAGCATTTAAGGCTTATTCAGAAAGATAAAAATATTAAATAAAAGGCTTTTCAAAGAACAAAGTTAAATTGTGATACATGGAGGGTAACACTTGCTTATAGAGAACTTATAGCAACAATTCATGTAATTTATTTCTTTGTTTGAGCATAAAGTGTTTGAGACTAGTATGTTAAGATTTGTAGATATTATAAAGTAATAAGTATTTGGATCAAGCGGGAGAATGTTAGAATTTTAATGTTTATTATGGTCCTTAACATTTAATTCCACATGATCACGCATGTCATTCTAAGTAATTGATGCCTAAGCACTAGTCTTAGTGGTGCGTGGTAACTGACCATGCAATGGCCATTATACAAGAAAAACTATTTTTGGACAATTAACATGCTTGATGGAAGGATAACTATAGTTATAATCTTTTTAAGGGTTCCTAAATCAAGCAATTCAGTTCTATTGTTCTTTTCCATCACCATGAATTGCTAAGAATTAGAAGAACTCTAAAGACAATTTAGATCATGTGCTATGGTTGGAGCTAAGTAACTGTTTTATAACACTTCCATTAATTTAACTCTATATTTCGTGTAAACATAAATTGATTTAGATATGGTTTACAAGGAAATCTTCATTCTAAAGCAAGGCAAGTCTAATTTCTAAAGGCCACTATCAATTTGCCCGCATAGAACTAGCTCCTTAGTGACTTGATCTTCAACAAAAAATGAGTTAGCACCAATCACTGCTACATTGGAAGCTTTTTAAGATGGTATAAAGAAGTTGTTATTTCAACTACTAACTCCATAAATATTTTGCAAGTCATTTAGAAAAAATAACTTTAAAAATCGCACTTAAGAAGTTGTTTAATAGAAAAAAATGACTTCTTTAGTCTGGTGCGAAGAGAGATTTTTATGCAGGAAAGGACTTTTAAAGTCATTTGAATCAAACAATTTCAAAAGCCTACACTTTTAAAGTCATTTTTTTCTAAATGACTTCAAACGTTGAAACTTTTAAAGTTGTTTTAAAAAAAAACTATACTCTAAAAGTTTGAACTTTTAAAGTCATTTTTAGTGTGACAACTTTAAAACACCATTCTTTTGAAGTGGTTTTCAGTAAACTACTTTACAAGTATACTTTGTTTTAATAAAAAAATTTTTTTTATCAAGTTTTGGTTTGTGTTTTTCAACTATCTTCATATATTTGCAAACTAAAGCTCATATATATAGGTTAATTTTCGTTGTGGGTATCCTCAACCAAATCCCAACTATGAATTGAAATTACATTTATATATTGTTAGGCAATATTAATTTTTAAGTCTTGGTTAGTATCACTTTTAACTCCGCCAATGTCGATCCCAAGCCCAGATGAAAAAGGAGGAGGATCTTGCATTAGGTGCTAGCCAATAAGGGAGAAGTTGAAGATGATTTTGTTATGTCTTTTCTTCCTACAAATGAATATGCATTTGTATATTAGTTTGTAAGGAAGAAATGAAAATCATCTCCAGCTTCTTAAAAGTATGGCAACCCTTGCGTCAGGTGCTAATCGGCAAGGGAGAAGTTGAAGATGATTTTGTTATTTCTTTCTTACTTGCAAATTAATATGCATTTGTATATTATTTTGTAGGAAAGAAATGAAAATCATCTCCAGTTTCTTAAAAGTATGGCAACCCTAACATGACATGAATAAAAAACTGACATTCTCTCAAGCTAGGGCATTCCCCACAAGCAACAAGCTGCATCGGATCCCAGGTACAATGAAAAAAAAGCAAGGGTTGCTATGGCATTTCCCCAGAAGCGACACGCTACATTGGATCCATGGTGTAGTGAAAAATGGGCAAGGGTTGCTAGAGCATCCCCTTGGAAGTGACATGCTACATTAGAACCCAGGTGTAGTGAAAAGTGGACAAGGGTTAATGCCATGGAGGTCAAGAAGGGCACTGGTAAATAGGGTATCTCTAGAGCATAAGATTCGCATTGCCACATAGAATATAAAGACATTAGCATGTAAGAGTTTGGAGTTAGTAAACATGATGAAAAGTAGAAGAGTCAACATTCCTTATATCCAAGAAACCAAGTGGAAAGGGGCTAAAGCTAGAGAAATCGATGGGTACAAATTATCGTATGTAGGAAAGGATAATAATAGAAATGGCATAGAAATAATAGTAGATAAAGAATTAAAGGATAAAGTTGTAGTTGTTAGAAGAATCGGTGATAGAATTATAACAATAAAACTTGTTCTAGGAGAGCACATCATAAATGTTATAAGTGCGTGTGCACCACAAGTAGGGTTAGAAGATATAACCAAGAGATAGTTATGGGAAGATATGGAGGGAGTCATACAAGAAATTCCCAACACTGAGAGGATATTTGTAAGAGTAGACTTAAATGGCCATGTAGGAAAATAAAAGGAAAGATATGATAGAATACATAGAGAGTATGGTATAGGTGACCGAAATGAGATCGGGAAAACTATCCTTGATTTTACTTTGTCATATAACCTAGCCATTGCAAATACACTCTTTGAGAAGAGGGATGAATACTTAATAACCTTTAAAAGTGGATTTCATAAAAACCAAATAGACTTTTTTTCTACTTAGGAATATTGAACGATTAATGTGTAAGGATTGTAAGGTGATACCCGGTGAGAGTTTAACCTCACAACATAGATTAATGGTTATGGACATCCATATCAAAAGATGGAAGAAAGGAAAATAACTTAATAGGTATTTAAAAATAAGTGGTGGAACTTAAAAGGAGATAAAATAACCTCATTCACAAATAAGTTGATAGTAGAAGGAAACTGAAACTGTGAAACAAAAGTAAACACCATGTAGATTAATATTGCTAAGTCCATTAAGAAAGTGATAAAAGATGTCTTAGGAGTATTTAAAGGTAAAAGGCAATTAGTCAAGAAAACATGGTGGTGGAGTGAAACAGTGCAAAAAGTTATTAAAGAAAAATGGATGTGTTTAAAGCATGACAGAAGATTTGAAATAATGAAAACTATTAACAATATAAGAATGCTAAAAAGGTTGCTAAGAGAATAGTAAGTGAGGATAACCTTAAGGCATATGATGAGCTCTATAATAGACTAGGAACAAGAGAAGGTGAGAAAGATGTGTTTAAACTTGCAAAAGTAAGAGAACAAAAGGGTAAGGGCTTAGATCATGTTAGGTGCATTAGAAATGATGATCAAAGGGTATTAGTCATAGATGATAAGATCAAACAAAGGTGGGAAACATACTTTCAAAAATTGTTAAATGATGATGGCTCTGAGAATATAGGAATTGAAAATACTATAAATCTAAATAACATTGGATATTATGGATATGAACATAGGATTAGAATACTTGAAGTGAAAGAGGCCTTGAAAAAGATGAATTAAGAAAGGCTATGGGCCTCGATGGTATACCAATAGAGGTTTGGAAGCATATGGGAGATATTGCGGTAGTTTGGTTGACCAAGTTGTTTAACAAGATTATAAAATCAAAGAAAATGCTTGATGAGTGGAGAAAAACCTCTATTGTACTAATTTATAAGAATAAAGGAGACATATAGAGCTACACTAATTATCAAGGGATCAAACTTATGAGCCACACTATGAAACTTTTTAAAAGAGTGATTGAGAAGAGGCTACGACATGAGACAAGTATATCAGAGAATCATTTTGGTTTCATGCCAGGAAGATCTACCATGGAAGCTATTTTCTTACTATAACAATTGGTAGAGAAATATAGGGAGAGAAGGAAAGACCTTCACATAGACTTTATTAACTTAGAGAAAGCTTATGATAGAGTCTCTAGAGAGTTAATATAGAGGGTGTTGGGTGAGAAAGGGGTTTCATGGGGGTATATAGACATAATTAAATATATGTATAAGGGAGCGGTAATAAATTTTAAGACCACTAGTGCGCGAGATTGGTGATTTTCCTGTCACTGTAGGATTGCACCAAGGATCAACATTGAGCTCATACCTTTTCACAGTTATGGATGAGTTAACAAAACATTTGCATAAGGAGATTCCTTGGTGCATGCTATTTGCAGATGATATAGTCTTACTTGTTGAGACAAGGGAGGGTGTAAACATAAAACTAGAGTTATGGAGAGAAGCATTAGAATCTAAAGGATTTAAAATTCGCCAAACTAAGATAGATTTATGTAGGGTTATGGATAGACCACTAGTGGCAAGATTGGTGATTTTCTTGTCACTATAGGATTGCACCAAGGATCGGCATTGAGCTCATACCTTTTCATGGTTATAGATGAGTTAACAAAGCATCTGCATGAGGATATTCCCTGGTGCATGCTATTTACAGATGATATAGTCTTACTTGTTGAGACAATGGAGGGTGTAAACATAAAGCTAGAGTTATGGAGAGAAGCATTAGAATCTAAAGGATTTAAAATTCCCCAAACTAAGATAGAATATATGTAATGTAATTTTATCAAGAAGTGTAGGAGTGGAACCCTAGTCAAGATTGATAACTAAGAAGTCCCCATAAAAGACTAGTTTTGGTACTTAAGATAAATGATTCATGAGATTGAGAGATTGAGAGGGAGGTTACATAGAGAATCTAACAGGGTTAGTGGGTGCCACTCAAACTAAAAGGAAAATTCTATAAGATGGCCATAAGGCTGGCTATGCTCTATGGATCAAAGTGTTGGGCAGTTAAGGAACATCATGCTCATAGGATGAGTGTCGTAGAAATAAGCATGTTGAGATGGATGAGTGGTAAGACAAGAAATGATAGAATTATGAATGAAAAAATTAGAAAAAATTTAGGCGTAGCACCAATAGGTAACAAGATGAGGGATATTAGACTTAGATGATTTGGACATGTCCAAAAGAGATTGACAACGGCACCGGTTAGAAGGAGTGAGGTAATGCAAGTAGAAGGTTTTAAGAGGGCAAGAGGGAGGCTTAAAAGAATGTGGATAGAAGTGATGAGGAAAGATTCAAAAACTTTGGGACTAAATGAAACCATGGTACTTAATAGAGAGGAATGGAGGAATAAGATTCATGTGGCTCACCCCCAATTGGGATAAGGTCTTGATGATGATGGTTAGTATCTCTTTTGTGTGTCTTATATGATATATATATATATATATATGCATGTTTGAAGAATTTTTGCATAGTACCTATGTCTTTTGCATATTCTTGTATTTATTATGTACAAAATGTGTAATTTAACACTGATTTGCATGAAACATTATTTGATCTTGTGTTAATCAATGAATTTAAAGTTGTGAAAAAATTGAGTTTAAGGACTTTTAAAGCCATTTTCCAAAAAACAGACTTCAGAAGTTGCAACTTTAAAGCCATTTTTAGAAAACGACTTCAAAAGTCCTTCATCTATGAAAGGCTGAAGTCATCTCATTTTTTCTTGTATTCCCTGTTCATGTTCTTCATCTTATGGGTAGAATGACAGCCTCCTCCTCTGGTCCTTATGTCTCTTTCTATCCTTTTTCCCATCTTGCTTTTCTTTTTGGATATTTTGATTGTATGTGGCATAAAAACACTATAATTATACCAAAACCCCTTTTTATTACACATGACTTTCTTGCTACCAACTCTTTCTGTTTACAATTTTCTAAATCAAGTGGGTTTTGTCACTATAGATGATGGGGTTAAGAAATGTGTTAGATCGTCGTGATTTCAACAAAAAGCATTTGATTTCATTGCAAACAAAAACTACTTCTCTCTCTCTCTCTCTCTCTCTCTCTCTCTCTCTCTCTCTCTCTCTCTCTCTCTCTCTCTCTCTATCTATCTATCTATCTATCTATCTAACCCTCACTATTGGAGAAAAGGAGACCATTAGGATTTGTTGTTCTTATCCAAAATTAAGGTTTGATGAAGAGAAACAGTACCACCAAGTTGGCCAAGGAAGTTGCAGTTTAAAGCTTTACCCTATCT
Organism: Warburgia ugandensis; assembly: GCA_035236585.1. Lineage (NCBI taxonomy): Eukaryota > Viridiplantae > Streptophyta > Magnoliopsida > Canellales > Canellaceae > Warburgia > Warburgia ugandensis. The sequence continues at coordinate 22,965,668 of CP141130.1, read as the reverse complement.
CTTTGCCCAAAGTAGTGTCAGTTGAATACTAAGAGGCTATATTTTGATGAAATCATTTCAAATTAGCTCTTTGATCATGATCTTATATTAATAAGATCTAATAATATATAATAATTGATATATGTAATAAAATAATGATAAATGAGGAGTTATTTCAAAAAATACTTTGAATTCCTTGTTCTTGTGCTTGTTTATGTGTCTGCGTATGAATAATGCGTAAATCAATGCTGACTATCATAAAAAATCAATTTCATTATGTATTTATGTAAGATATTGTAAAGTACTAAAATGAAATATATTTGAAGTGAAAATTATATTTATTTTTAAATTTGTTTGAAAAAAATGACTTTAAAACTAGTGACTTTTAAAGTCGTTTGAAGAAAACAACATTAAAAACCGTGACTTTAGTCTAGTGTGAAGCAACTTTTTGTGGGAAATGACTTTTAAAGTCGTTATCAAGAAATGACTTTCAAAGTATAAACTTTTAAAGTTGTTTTCTAGAAATGACTTAAAAGTATATATTTTTAAAGTCATTATCTGGAAACGACTTTAAAAGTCTATACTTTTAAAGTTATTTCTAGGAAATGACTTTAAAATTACTATATTTTAAGAGTTATTTCTTTGACTTTTGCTTTTTCCATTTTCGACTGTCTTCATCTATACACAAAGTAAAGGTCATATATTTTAATTTTCTTTATGGCTATCTTCAACCAATCCCCAACTATCAATTGGAACTACATTCACATATTTATGGTTGATATTGATTTCTAAATGCAGGTTAGTATCTCTTTTTTTCTCTCATATATATATATATATATATGCATATTTCAAGAACTTTTGCATGATTATGATTAGAAACTTCCCTTTTTAAAGTTAAAATTTTTAATATATCTGTCATATTTTGCTTCTATTTCATTGTTAATTGAAAGTTTCCACATATGTGTGCATGCATGCACTTTAGTTATTTTAAATACTTATAATTTTTGTATACCTAATGTTTGGTAAAATGCCTAACATAATCTTTTCATGTCTAATAGGTTTTACACATAGATTTGCTTCAATTTCTCAAGATAAAGGACAAATATGATTGGATGACTATAACAAGGGCATCGAAAGAATATGAGAAGGGAACAGAAAAGTTCATAGAGTTCGCACTTAGGCAAGCAATGATCTTATTATCATACATTGTCCATGCTTGAAATGTAGAATCGATGAAAGCTATCACCCATAGATTTTGCATGGAGAAGAACTTTAGCATACATCCTCAACAAGGCCTGGAAGATATGAATACACTATAGGAAATGCTGTAGACAGTACAACTGCACTGATGTTTTGAGATGTATACAATGACTTCCAAGATGACCCTGAGTAATTTCATACTACATTAGAGGAAGCCAATGAACATTGTACCCTAAGTGTAAAGATTATGCCAAGTTGTTTATAGTAGTAGAACTTTGCAACATGAAATTAAGATTAGGTTTTTCAGATCAAGGTTCTACAGAAGTCTTGAAAGCAGTGGGTAAGATGCTACCGAAGGATAATAAATTGCAAGGTGCACATGGGAAAACATTGGTTATACTAGGGTTGAAGTATAAGAAGATACATATGTGTTCCAATGATTGCATCTTGTGTAGGAAGGAGCACAAGCAACTTATGGACAGTTAAGATGGAAGTTAAAGAAAAATTCAACTGAGACAGTTATAAGGGTTCTTACAAAGTTTCTATGAAAATTTCCCCTTATTCCAAGGTTGAGAAGAATGGTTTGTATTAAAAAAACAATGAAGGAATTAGTATGGCATGACAAGGATAGAGTAGATGATAGCTTCTCCCACCATCTAGCAGATAGCCGGCATGGAAGCTCTTAGACTTCATGTAGCCTAATTTTGCTAAAGAATTTAGAAACCTATGACTTGCATTATCTCGAGATGGAATTAATTCTCATGGTTCTATGAGCAGCAAGTATCATTGTTGTCCTGTTATATTAGTTTGTTACAACCTCTTAAAAGTTTTATGCATGAAGAGGAAGTTCATGATTTTAACTATGTTAATATTGAGTCCAAAGCAGCTAAGGAATGCCATTGATGTGTACTTGACTCCTTTAATTGATGATCTTGAGACATTATGAGACGTAGATGTTGAAGCATAGGATGCATATAGGAAAGAATAGTTTACCCTAAAGGCCATATTGTTGTAGATAATAAGCAACTTCCCCATGTACAGTAATTTGTTTGGATGCACCATGAAGGGATACAGTGCTTATCCTAACTGTAGTGATCAAACATGTGGTGTGGGACTTAAACATGGTAGGAAAATGGAAGTCCTTGGCTACAAAAGATGGTCACATAGAGACCATCCATACCATTCTAAGAAGGGAGAATTCAACGATAGTGTAGAAACAAGGAGACCTTCAAAGATGTTGACAGGATGACAAGTTTGGGAGTAGGTTGAAAACATTAATGCCTTGTTGGGAAAGAAGAAATCAAGTAATCATATAGGTGAAAGCAACTGTAGAAGTTATTGGCAGAACAAATCAATATTCTTTCAGCTTACATACTGGAAATCACTACGTGTATGCCATGTGCTTGATGTCATGCACATTGAGAATAATGTGTGTGAAAGCTTGACCAATATCTTGTTTGACATCCCAAGAAAAACAAAGGATGGACTTGTACCTTGAATTGATCTTATGAAGATGGGTTTGAGCTCAAAGTCCCAAATGGCTACTCTTCATACTTTAAAAACATTGTCCCCATGAAAGAGCTAAAAGAGTTAGGGATTAAGTCTCATGATTGCCATGCATTGGCGGAACAACTCCTGCCTGTAGCAATACATTTGATGTTACTTGACAAAGTTAGGAGAGCTATTACAAAATTTTACTACTTCTTTAATGCTTTGTGCAAGAAGGTGGTGGATGTTTCAAAATTACAAGAAATTCAAGGACATCTAGTGATAACATTATGTGAGCTTGAGATAATCTTCCAACCATCCTTCTTTGACATCATGGTATACTTAACTATGCACCTCATTGATGAAGTTAGACTCTGTAGCCCAGTTTACTTACAATGGATGTACCCATTTGAGAGGTACAAGAAAATTTTAAAAGGGTATGTACGAAATCATATCCAACCAAAGTGTATAGCTAAATGTTATATTGCAGAAGAAATAGTAGAGTTTTGCACATAGTACTTATCAGGAGTGGATGTGATTGGAATCCTAAGAATGAAATAATCAGTTGCATTTCATGATCCTAAAGTTAGCAAACCTCTATCAAGTGGTTGTATATCGATAGTTGATTATAAAGAGCAAGACCAAGCACACCTTTATATGCTGCAAAAATGTTAATGAAGCCCAACCATATATTGAGTAAGTTAATCATGCACTTAGGTAAAAATTAATTATTAATGATTAAATTTTCTTTGATCTTTTCATTAATTTTTGTGTGTGTTTGTGTATGTGAGAATATGGATGTCCTTAAAGGCAAAAAATCCAAGTTACACAAAGAAATAGAAGTGACTATAATTTGAGCATTGTCGAACTTTTAGTACTTGATTCCGTCAAAAGGTAAAATGAAAGAATTCATACTTAATAAATTACATTATATATATATATATATAATCTTACTTGCAACAATCATATCCTACTTAATATGTGTATACACAAATTCATGATCAGCAAAAAAGTTTTAGGCACTAGTATACCCAAATCCTTAGGTTGGATGGCAATGGGACCACGACTGAAAGTAATAAAATATGCTGGATATCTCATCAATGGTTATCACTTTTACAAAAAAGAACATGATAACTCAAGAGTGTAATGGAATAGTGGTGAGTTGCCAATGCTACATTCTTTTTTAGTTCAAAGGATGCAGGCCTATAGTGACAGATGATATTTATTGCAGGGTTATAAGAGAGATATGGGCCTTGGATTATACTTGCAGAATGGTGGTTGTATTTAAGTGTGATTCGCTAGAACACAACAAACACAACATCAAATCTAATGCCATTAGATTCACATTGGTTGACCTTAACAAGATGGGCTATAAAAATGATCTATTTATTTTTGCATCTTTAGAAAAAAAGGTATTTTACATGCAAGATAGACTTGATAAGAGATGGTCAACTGTTTTATCTTCTTATTTGAGGAATTTTTATGATGAAGTTGACCTAGGTGATAGTAAAATAGATTACCCTTGTATTACCAAAACTATCCCATCAATGGAAGTACTTGGTGAGAATGAGGATTATGCGCGTGATAATGGTCAGAAGGGTGCTTGGGTTGAAAACAATATATGAGTGGGCTATATGGATTATATTGGTGAGTTGCAATAGTTCCATATTTACAATTATCTCTTTTAACATATGCTATATGGATTGAAGTGAGATGAATACTATGTGTGTGTGTGTGTGTGTGTGTGTGTGTGTGTGTGTGTGTGTGTGTGTGTGTGATTGAAGATTCATTGTATTTAAATAATAAATTGTAAAGTGAAATAAAATATATTTCAAGTGAAAACTACATTAGATTTTAATGCTTTTTTAAAGTCGTTTGAAAAAAATGACTTCCAAAATCATAGTTTTTAAAGTCATCTAAAAAGATTACTTTAAAAATTGATGACTTTAAAAATGGAGATTTTTAAACCTGTTTGAAAAAAATGACTTTAAAGCCATATTTAAAGTCGTTTGAAAAAACGGCTTAAAAAATCCACGTAAATAGGATAAAAAAATTTCATTCTGCCATTTGCTTCTTAATCTCTATCATCTATAACTATGCCCTTTGTAGTCTCTCCACCGATCAACCAAGCAGCACCCCATCGAAAACTTCATGCCAGTTAATTAAGGTACATTCCCCCTCCCCTTACTTCCTCGCTATAACCCCCTCTTCCCCTCTCCTTACCTCCTCCCAATGACCCCCTGCCTCCTTCCTACTACCCTCCTCAACTATCTCCTCACGTCCCCTTGTAACATCCTTGATTTTTAAATATAAATTCAAGTAAATTTTGAATTATCTTAAATTGGGATGAAAAGATAATATTGAAATTTCCAATTTTTAGGGTTTTATAAGTGAAAATTCTAAGAGATCAAATCAAGTTTTGAGACATCCATATTTGGATTATACTTGTAAAAATGATTCTAATGACATTAAGTTTGCTAAAATTAGAGATCAAATGAATAAGTTGTGATTTTTCTTGCGAAGGATAATTTTGTAATTTTACTAGTGAGCCCCACTTGCAGAAATTAGAATTTGACAGTCAATGGAGTTGATAACCATCATTAATATGACTTGCCCCTTTTTAACCAAAATTATAATGTTCAAAATAAAGAAAACATCATAATTAGACATTTTAAATAAATTAAAAAGAAAAAAGTAAAATATTTAAAGGAAGGGGTAGAATTGATATTGGTACCCCCTCCCCACTTAAATGAAATTGGGAAAAACATACTTTGGTTTGCTACCAGAACCCAACGTAGAGAGAAACCCAATGGGGGAGAGAGAAGGAGAAGAAGAAAAGAGGAAGAAGAAGGGGAAGAAGATAGAGAAAGAGAGGGAACCAACCTGCTAAAGAAGATGACCGGCGCGGTCTCTACTGGTAACTCATCTCTCAATGAATTTCAAAATAAGAACATGGGAAATGTAGATTCGGGCCTGACCTTTATTCCTTTGAAGTTTGCTAAAGATCCCACACCATTTGATGCCGGAAGACGTAAAAAATGGTGTGTCGATCACTGAATTTTGCTAATCGCCAGCATTATCTTCTCTCCCTTTATTCTCCTTTGTTTCTTACCCATCTACGTGTTTGTTGAGGGGTTTGGATCGTGCATTCATGCTAAAGAGAATGATTAGCTCATATCTCTGATCTGATCTGACCCGTCATCGTCTCTGCCACCTCCCTACAATCCCAGCAACCTAAAAAAAAAAAAAAAAAATTTCCCTGCTAACGTCATCACCTTCTATGGTGGGCTGGTCTCTCTCTCTCTCTCTCTCTCTCTCTCTCTCTCTCTCTCTCTCTCTCTCTCTCTCTCTCTCTCTCTCTCTCTCTCTCTCTCTCTTCTTCTTCTTCTTCTTCTTGTTTCTCTTTTCTTCTTTCTCCCATCGGGTCTCTCTCTACATTGGGATTGGGTAACAAACCAAAGTCTATTTTTTCTGATTTCATTTAAGTTTGGAGGGGGTGCCAATATCAATTTTGGCCCCTCCTTTAAATGTTTTACATATTTCTTTTTAATTTATTTAAAATTTCTAATTATAATGTTTCTTTATTCTAAATACCATAATTTTTGTAAAAAAGGGGTGAGTCATACTAATGATGGTTTTTCAACTCCATTGACTATCAAATTCTGATTTGTGCAAGTGGGGCCCACTAGTGAAAATTACAAAAGTTTCCTTTGGGAGAAAAATCATAACTTATTCGTTCAAACTTTGATTTCAATAAACTTAGTGTCATTGAAATCATTTTTTTTAGTACAATCCAAATATGGATGCCTCAAAACTTGATTTGATGTTTATAGAATTTTCACTCATAAAATGCTATAAATTAGAAATTTCAATATTCTCTTTTCATCCTAATTTTACATAATTAAAATTTTACATAAATTTATATTTAAAAATCAGGGATGTCACACCCTTACCCTTCACCCCCACCCCCACTGGCAGCAACCACCACTCGAAGGACACCCTGACTGCAACAACCACCACTCAAAGCACCCCGGCCTGCAGGAACCATCACTTGAAGCCCCCTTGCTTGTAGTGACCACCGATGGCCCCCTGCTTGTAGTGACCACCACCCAAAGCATGCCCCTGCTTGCTATGACCACCACTCGAAGCCCCCCTTTCACCCTCTACCTGCTATGACCACTAATTCCCCCTTTCCCATCCTCTCCCTATGACAACCACCTTGAAGCTCTTTCAGGGTTTGCAACGTATTCTTCCTTCTTGGATGATCTCTTCCAAGGCTCCATGCCTCCCTCTTACTTGTGTTCTTTGGTCCTTGCACTCTTAATTCCCAGGTTAATTAGTTCATTACTCTTATTCTTTTCTTCATTACCTTGGTTTAACTCCTTACTTTCATGTGTTCTTTCCTTTTTTGAGCTCCTCATTTTCTTTGGTTGTTTGATTCTTGTTTCAATGTGCATGAACCTCTTTTTGTAAGATCTATGCACAATGTTCCAAGTTGTTTCTAATGATTTTAAGTCCTTTGGTTCCCATGTTTATTGTTGAGGTTTCATGCATGAACATATCGACAACTCTATGTGCAATAGTCCTAGGATTCATGCATTCCATTTTAGATTGTTTCAAGCATCCTTTCTCTCTTATCCCCATGAGCACCATACACCCTCATGTGCACTCCTCCCAAGTTTTAATTACATGTTTTATTTGTATTGTTAGTCCATATTTAGAGATTGCCCTTCATTGATAGGTTTAATTTCATGTTATGTTGGGTTTAGGTTTCATTATCTAAAGTTATTGCATCTTCAGAATAGTTTATTTAGTTTCTAGGTTTAGTTTTAGGAAAGTTTAATTTTAAAAAGTTCTATACTTAGAATTTTTTTATTTTTATGCATATTTTAGTTTTCATGTTATTTTAATTCTTAGATTAGATTAAAAGCCATCTATTTTGGCTAGGATAATGAATTTATTAAGCAAGATGCAGTCAATATACAAAATAGTGGGATTTTTCGTAGGCTTGACTTCTCTCATGTATAAGTTACTACATTGATTTGTGATTTTATGAGTGATTTAAAATATACACCAAAGGACACTTAGTGGACATTACTATAGGAGTGCTTATCCTGCAAGAATGTTACATTTATTTCAACTCCAAAGAGAAAGTAAACCCTCTTCTTAACAATGACCCAATCATTATCATGACCCAATATACATCTAACAATGACCCAATCATTACCACCTATGTCATGTTGGTTTGTTTTCTTTAAATGCAATAGATGGCCTTTTGTTAATGTTTTCCGCAAGTGCACGGGCTATTGTAGTGTAGCTTATGCAAGAACGGGTCAATCTCACGGAGACTTGATTTAAAAAGTGGGAATTCTCATAAAATTTAATTATCTAAAATTAAAAATAAATCACTCAAAAATACTGGAGTTATTGTAATGATAATCAAAGATCATATCCAACAAAATTACAGAATTACCAGTTCCTAAATAAAACAAATAAAATCAAATAACAAGAAAAAACTACTTCCCTAAATCAATCACTATCAAAATATTCAAATCGAATGTCCAAAGAGATGATCAGCCTTCATATATGTCTTCATCACATTCTTGATTAGAGATCCACCAGTCAAATTTGTCAAATTCATCAAAATCAAAGAGATCTGGGCTAAATTGTAATTTTAAGATTTGGACGGCTTAGATTGACTTATGGATTTCAAATCGAAGATCAGAGATGTTGATTATGTCTAGAGATGTCCTAAGAATGATCGGTAAAATTAATTTGAAATTCGATAATAAATGAAGGAGAAATTGAAGCTTTTTGTTTGCTTAAGGCTAACCCGTTGATTGGGTTAAGCCTTAAATGATCTGATTCAGATTGGACAGTTTCTGGATAACAGAATATGGATAAAACAGAATGGGAATAAAATGGGACACAGACGTAAATAAAATGGGGACATAGATGGAATTAACGAAAAAGGACAGAATTGAGATTTATACTAAAGAGGGGTAAAATTCGGATTTCACGAAAAATCTAGTTTTAAAGAAAAACCAGACAAATAACCCGACGGAGAAGGAGAGAAACGAAGGAGGGAGAAGAGAAGGAAGAAAGGGAAGGGGAAAAGAGCAAAGGAGGAGAAGATGGGAGAAAACCTAATTTGGGTTTCCTTCCCCGGATCCGACCGATGATTGTGTGGAGACCTGCGACGCAGAGATGTCAGATGAGGATGGTGAAGGAGCAGAGCCAAAGTGGAGCGAGCTGTTCTGGGGGGTGATGAGATCGTGCCAGAGAAGTAGTGAGTGCAAATTAGAGGCATCGTGGAAGCCAAGGAAGAAGAGGTTCTGGGCTTGGTGCATGAAGATGGAGAAGAGGTGAGGTGAGGAAGGTGCGGTACGGCTAGCTTGGGCGGTTGGCCGGCGAGAACGAGGGAGAGATAAGAGGCCAATCCGACTAGAGCTGGTCTGGGCAGTGGAGGAAACGGAGCATGAAAGAAAGATGAAGAAGAAGAGCTTAAAAGAGAAAGGAAAGAGATAGAGGGAAGGAGATGCGGTAAAAAAAAATGACAGAAAGAGAGAAATTGAAATAGAGGGCAAAAACGAGAGATAGAATGAGAGAGATGGAGATTAAGAGAGCAAAGAGACGGTGGGTAAAAAATAGGAGCCCTCCCCACAGTTTAAAGAAGGGGTTTAAGAATAGAAGGGAGAAGAGAGGAGAATGGGAAAGTGGGAATGAGAAGGGAAAGATGGAGGGGAAAAGGAAGGTGGTGAGAAGAAGATGAGAGAATAGAATAGAAGAAGAGAGGAAGTGGTAGGATGTGAGGGAGTGGGAAAGGAAAGAAAGAATAAGAGAAGAATAAGGAGTGAAAGAGGAGAAAGGGAAAGAGGAAAGAGAGGGGGAGAGAGAGTTTTGCTTGCCTCCTTTAAGCTCTCCTTTTTGGAAATTTATTCAAAATTTAAAGTGGCCTTTCCTTTTTTTCCATGATTCCAAATTAAGCTCCCTTGTCTTCTGGGAAACTATCCCAACCATCTCCATGGGTGATCTGGTCCATCCAATCTTCTTTAAGATGATCTACACTGTTAACTTTTAATCGTACACACCCATGCGTCTTTTGGTTATTCTGCAAAAGAAAAGACTAAATTAGAATCATCTGAACCATACATTAATCATCTAATGAGCTCTAATGATGATCTGACTGTTGATTATGACAAATTAAAGTTTGGATGGTCAATTTGAGCTAAGTTTTAAATCAAGTTAAAATTTGCAAATTTGAACAGTTAGATTATCTAATTGAATGCTAAACTAGGGGTCTTTTAGCCAAAATTAAACACTTAACACCTTTTTATCTCATTGTTCTAACATCCTTATGTTCTTATTTGTAGTAAAGATGGAACAACAACAAAATCAAGAATATGGGCAAAATCAAGAGCATGAAAAATAGGCGAACATAAGCAATACTCAAAAGAGAAATGGTAGAGGGCAACTAACAATGACAAAGGTTATTAAGAGAAAGCTAAAGGGAATTAAAGAACTATTGAATGCAACAATAGGGGTAAGAGATAGCTGAGAGTGCAACCTCTTATAGCAGTTTTCTCTGCTCTATAATAAGAAGTAATGTTCCTAACACATTTGATGATTGGAGACTTGTGCCATCCTCAAAAAAAGATTCAATATGGAAAATGGTGATGGTAGGTAAACATTAATAATATGGATTACATAATTTATAACATACCTTATTTGAGTGAATATAGTAATGTGTTGTGCACTTTGCATACTACCTTTGACGTACTTGAGCAAAAGAAGATGTGTACTTTACAAAGAGTTGGTGAGCAATGGAGAAAATGGAAGAACTACCTCGTTCGCAATTATATAGCTCTATATGCTAATGATCCATCGAGACTATACATAGTGCCTACCATCTATTCCAAGTTCATTGACCAGGACATGTGGAATGCATTTGTACAGAACTACATGTCCCCTGAATTTGAGGTATGTGCAAAAAATGATGTTTCATTTAATTAATTACTTATAACATTTGATTATTGCACTTGATTACATATATACAAATGTGCAAGCAAAGAGTGAGAGAGGAAGAAAGGTGCATGAAACTAATATGCAGTACCACCTCTTTAGGTTAGTTACACACTTTTAAAAGAGCATGAAGTAAGCATTTGTGGAATTTTATTCCTTTCAAATTAATGCTATTATAGTTATATACATTATGTTATCTACCTATAGTGTTTTGCTTGATAGCAAAACAAAGTTGGGACAACAGAACCCATTGATTGCTCCATCCTTTGGAAGATGACACATTCGGTTGGCTGTACTTGCCAAACATTTTTATGAAACTACTGCACAAGTTGCTTCTTGCATTGTAAGTGGTTCCACCTATCTACCCCTTGTTAAATTTAATTTTATACAATTAATTAGATGGCATGATCATGTCCTTCTAATTAAAATTTTCAAGACATTCTTATCCAAGAAAGCACAAGTACAGGAACTCTAAGCAACATTGTTGCCAACTATGACATCCTGTATAAGACTATAGGCAATAAGAAGGACCATCCTAGTCCAATTAAGGGCATGGGGCACAGCATTGTTACTTCTGAATTCTTCGGTAAAAGATTACCTACAATTGAAGATTAGGAGGCCTACAATGAGTTGTATGAGAAAATAAAAACGGATATATTTAGCTAGTTTCATGAAAGAGGTTTGATGATAGTTTCTCAATCCCCTGCACACAATTCTCGTAATGCCTTTGTACCTATATCAAATGCTAGCTAAAATTCTCCAACTGGGTTCATGAATGATAACCGGCACCTGTCGAGATAGAAATTCTAGCCAATGAGATATATATATATATATATATAAACAAAAATAATAAAAAAATATCATCCTTCTATAATTCTCTATCTCAACCTCTTTATTGTATATCTCATTTATAGGTGGGTCAATGCCAATTGCAATTGGATTTCTATCAAAATATCATCATAGTTGGTTCATGCTATGAGCATGAATCAACCGTTTTGTAGGGAATTAATATGCCGCCACATACTAAGTGAGTGCCTATTACCATGACTTTGGATGCCAATGCCAACCTACCATTCCCTTTAGAAATAAAAAAATATTATAAACATTGGGCAAGAGCTACATATCACGTCGCTTGGCCGAAGGCACTAGTCATTCCCTCAAAATCCACTATATGTATCTTATCATACTACTTTCCTCATCATTAATTTTTAGTTAGAGACCTCAATTTAATTGTTTATTAGCTTTGTAAGGTTAATCAGTAACATGCACCATCAAGGTTTCCTATCATTGCACCATCACTTTATTATTGCACCAATGAAATAAGTACTTGTATATATGTTATTATTATTATTATTATTATTATTATTATCATAAATTAGGTCCTTTCATTGATCAATATTGGTTAGCTAAAAATTTCTACATCTTTCAAAACAACTGTCTAAAGATTGTGTGAAAGTCCCATCTAACACACCTTGATGTTTAAGGTTAATCTACAATAAAGATAGGGCAATCAACCTTGCACAAATCAAGGAGGGAGTTCTTGCCGATGACATTGTTGAAGTGTCACCTATGGTAGATAACCTATTACGAGTTTACCTATGGGATCAACTCGAGCCCCCTCATATTGTCTTCTACATGGGGTATATGCACATATTTGCTTATAAAATACTTGACATTATATATTATATTTTCATGGTATATGCAATAACTATTTCTTTAATGGAGCTTCTTGAATGATGCAACTAGCTTTATTGAGGTTTAGGGTATACTTTACCAATTTCTTGACCCCCGCATCATTTGTGGAGTGGTGAAGCAATGGCCAATCAAACATGTTGATGATATCTTACCAGGCTTCTTCTGATGCTATAAGGAATAAGACTTAATGATTCCTTACAATAGCAGGTAAGTTTTACATTTCTTATTTTTTCACCAACTTATTCTATACTTAGGTATTGTAGACTTTAATTGTAATTCATATAACTGTCTACATATGGCTAATTGAATGTTTCTTATTTTGGATGTGCATGGTGGGACAGGCTTTCTTTTTTTATTCTTGTAGATTTCACATTTGTCCGCCCTCGTAGAAAAGATTTTATATGTATTATGTGTAGATAAATAATTTTTTATTTAGCTAAAATGCATTTGAAATATATATTTGTAGAACATGGTTAACATGGGCTAATATAACTGAGACTACACAACCATTGAAACTCACTTGAACTGAGACTGTACAATCACTAAAACTCACTTGGAAGAGTGTCAAGGTATAAAAAATAATTAATTACTATATTTTATAACTAATTAAACTTACACTATTACAAATAATATTTTTGGATTCTTTTTATTTTTCTTATTGCATAATGCCCTAGACAACAGTCTGATTGAGAGTGAGGGTACTAGGTGCTGAGATACATAAGTGTTGATGTTTTTAACTGCAAGTGTATGGGCTATTGTAGTATAGCTAATGCAAGCATGGGTGGATCTCACAAGGACTCGATTTAAAAAGTGGGAATTTAAATAAAATTTAATTGATAAAAATTCAAAATAAATATAAAACAATTACTAGAATTAGAATCAGAGTTTAGATCTAATCAACTTATAAAAATTAGAGAATTTTCAATTCTAAAATAAAGAAAATTAAACTAAATAACAAGAAAAATCTACTTCCCTAGCTTAATCACTATCAATTTCATCAAATATGGTTTTCTTGGAGTTGATCAGCCTTTATAAATGTCTTCAAAATGTCCTTGATTAAAGATTTGATGGTTGGATTGCTCAGATTCCTCAAAATCTTAAAGATCTGGAGTAAATAGTGATTTTGAGATTTGGATGGTCTAGATTAGTTTCTAGATTTTAAATTAAAGATCAAAGACTTTAATTAAGTTCAAGGATGTCCTAAGAATGAAATCTAAAAGTTAATTGGAAATTTGAGAAGAAACAGAGGAGAAGTTGAGAAATCTTGATGGTTAAGGCTAACCTATTGACTAGGTTAAGCCTTAATTGATCTGGCTTGGATTGTGTAGTTCTTGAATAAGAAAAATACAAATAAACTAAAATTGAAATAGACAAGGACACAGAGGGAATTAAAAATAGAATAGAAATGGAATTAAAATTAAAGTGTAATGGGCAATTCTAGAATTTAACAGAAAAAATCAGAATTAAAGGGAAACCCAATAGAGAAGGAAGAGGAAGCCGGAGGAGGAGGAAAGGAGGAGGAGAAGAGAGGGGAGAGAAGAAAGGAAGGGGAAAAGAGTTGGGTTTCCTCCTCTGAGCTAGCCAGTGATGGGGAAGAATGCCAGAGTAGAGGGTAGGTGAGATCGATGATGCCGATGCCAGTCCCGATGAGTGGAACTGATGATAAAGCTGGAGACGGGAGAAGGTATCGAGGGAGTTGGGGTGAGAAAGGGGATGAACACTAGTGTTTGCAGTGTCGAGCAAATAGAGGCATGAGAGAAGAGGAGTGATCGTGCCGGCCGATGGAGCATAGATCAACTGGGGAGAGAGAGAGGCTAACAGGGTGGACGTTGTTCAGTGTCTATAAACCGTGGTGGAGTCAATGTTGGACAACACCGGTGGTGTGGGCAAAGGCAGTGAAAGAATAGGAGAAGAATCTCGTTGCTAGAACAAAAGAGTAGTGCAACAGTGAAGGGGAACAAGAGAGGAAGGCAAGGGAAGAAGGGAAACTAATTTTCAATTTTGGAGAGAGAGTTAACAGAGAGGCAGAACAAAAAAGAGCAGGGAGGATGGTGGAGAGTGTAGTGGAGAGAGGAGTTGGAGGGAGAAATAGAAGCAGTGGAGAAAAAGTGTGGTGAATAAGGGGATGATGCAATGGTGCGGTGAATAGGGAGAAGGAGGCGAGGATGAAGAACAAGGGAGAGGGTGGCGTGGAAGGGGAGCATAATAGGAGAGAAAGAGTGAGATGGGTAAGGGAGAAGAAGAGTACAGTGAACAGGGACAGTGAAGGGAGAGCAAGAGAGAGAAAGAGAGAGATGAAGAAGAAGAAGAAAGTAAAGGGAAGGGGCGGTCTGTCTCCTACATGATCCAACCAAGGAGAAGTTGAGAGGAGTGTGGAGAGGAGAGATTTGAGAAAGAAAAGAACGAGACAGGGATGGGGAGTGAGAGAAGGAGAAGAGAGGGAAGAAGAGAGAAGGGGGTTGATGGTTTCCTCCTTCCAGCCTAGCCAAAGGGGGGAATTGATGATGACAGTTGCCTCTTCTTATTATATCAGCACTTTCCTTTAAAGTGAAGTGTTCCTTTTAATTTGGAAACTTGTCCCCTTCTATTATGCAACTTTCCTTCTCCTTTCTTTTGTTGTACCTTTACATTTTCCATCTTAGCATACTTTCCTTTGTAGTTTAATTCCCAATTATGAAACCATCCCAACTTTTGTTTATTGCCCTTTAAGAGAATCTGCACTGTTAACTTTTGATCTTAGCTATCCATGCCTCTTTTGGTTAATATGCAAAAAAAAAGACCAAATTAGAGTAATCTGAACCATACATTAATCATCTGATAAGCTTTAATGATCATCTGACCCATAATTTTTTGAGCCAAATTCAAAATCAAGCTAGAAATTACAATTTTGATTGATTAGATTATCTAATTGAATGCTAAATTATGGGTATTTGACCAAAATTTAACACTTAACATACCCCCCCCAACTAGCATTTTGCTAGTCCTCAATAAAAAATTCAAAAAACCAGATTTTAGAAATTTTAAAATTTATTTTCAAGTCAACTCCTCTATTTCCTCAAAGAATTATCTTCAATAAATCATCAACTTTAGCAAACTAATAAAAATGACTGAAGAATTATAAACCCTACCCATATGCTAAAGTTATTTCACTTAAGCTCAGATCTCAAAGTGAGTGTGTGAGTGTATAGTCTACATATAGTATAATCTTTATCTCTTAGTAGACTTCTAACTTTTGAACTCCATCTAAAATATGTTTTGACCTCAATCCTCTCCAATAGACATACACACAAAATTAAAATCTCTCAAATAGAGGGTTCAAATCATATCTCTCTTTTAAATATATGAGCTGAGTCAATAAAAGCAAATTTATCTCATATATACTCAAGAAGAACAAGAGTTACTAAGGAATTTAATTTTTGATCCCTTTGGAATGGATGCCATTACCTTTGAACATTTAGAAATATTATTCTTTTAGATCCTATCCATTCATATCTTCATCAAGATTATATTCATCCTAAAATCAATAGGTCTTTGACTGGTATGAAACATAGGCTTAGTACAAGGTACCAAAGAAAGGGTTTAAGGCTATTCAAAGTTTCTTCAAAAATAAGTAGAGGCCTTCTAAAGTTGACAATTCTTTCTTTCCTTATACTGTAGTGAATATTTCCTTTCCCACTTTTCTTTGCATTCTTCAAACTTTTTTTTTTTACAAACACTTTTCTTTGTATTTTAGTACTTTTGAATCACTTTCAAGAAATTTTTTTTCTTGATATTCACTGTTCTACTTTTATTGCAACTAAAAGATATTCCTTCATTCATCTCTAACATGATTAGATAGCTTTCATGGAATACTTTAGAAAATGAGTAAAATGATGAATTAGTCATGTTCAGTTCAATTAATAAGCCAAAGTTATCTATATTATACTTCAGAAAATTTAATTCTCATCATAATGTGGGAATTAACCTAAACTTTTTATTTTTTTAAAAAACAAGAAAATCAACTAAAAACCTAAAAAAACTAGAATTTGCTAGAATTCTACACCCCCCAACCTGAAAGAAACATTGTCCTCAATGTTTAAAAAGTAGGATGATGATAATGCATTGAGAAATGAAAAAAAAAAATTAAAGATGTAGAAAAAAATTCTAAAAAAGAAGAAAGTAAAAACTAAGCTACATAATTTTACAGATGAAAATTTTCAAAGGAAAAATATTACTGAGTTCAAAAATTCCTTGGGTCCTATACAAAATGAGTTGGATAGGCCTCTAAAAAGGAATGGTGAATGAATTTGTCTCGTAATTTAAAATTTTTCATTTTATCAAAGGGCAAGATAAATTTATCTTCAGGCTGCTTCTCATAACTTGAGACAATTGTGGGAGCTCGATGCAACCTTTTTGGAAATAAAGCAAGGATGTCATATTGCTCAATGGGTTTGACATTTTCCTAATCAACAAATTTATCTCTTTTCCTAACAGGTTTCAATATTATCTCAGCCTTTTTAGGACCAGATTTCTCAATTATGTTACCACTATGAATAATGATAACTGCCTTTGTTTGTTCCATGTTTGTAACTGAGGAATTAATCTTGTCTCCTACATCTATATCATCAAGGTTTTCATTTCGTAGAATAGGACATTTCCCTTGATCAATGGTCTATAACATTTGAGACATCATGTCCTTCAATTTAATCATGGATTCTGTGTTCTCTTTTAGTTAGGCTTTAATTTGAGCAATTTTCTTCTCCTAGTATTACATGACTTGATGGAAGTTATCCTCCACTTTCCTCTTATGTGGAGGAAGGTAAGGTCCAGGAGCAAGTGGTCCTTATTTTTGGTGATGGATTTGGTATTGGGCCTTATGTGAGACATTGGCATTATATTCATTTTTGACAATAGAATGATTACTCCAACTAGAATTATATGTCTTTAAAGATGGGACATTCTTGAGTAAGGTGTGTATTACTATCACAAATATCACACACTTGTTTTACTTTCACAACTAGTGGGAAGACACTAAGGTGTGTATTACTCCCACTAGAATTTTGGTTATGCTAATTATCCTCATGTGTTATAAATTAGTCCTTTCTTCTATTTTCATGTGGTTGAGAGTGATTCCTCTATTGATATATATTATCATTAAATAGAGGTAAAGGATCATCAGCATCAAAAAGAGGCTTGCTCGTCCATGAGGAAACATCATCATTATCCAAGATGAAAGGTGGTTCGTCATCATTAAAGAGAGGATTGTTTCTCCATGGGGAATTATCTTCTCTATTAATGTTGGGTTGTAAATTACCCTTTTGATCAATTTTTAGATTATTCATTAAATACAACTAACCATGTCCTTCTCTCTTTATTGTTGTTGTTGTTGTTGTTGTTGTTGTTGTTGTTGTTGTTGTTGTTTTTTAGGTTGGGAAAACAAAGGGTACAATCAAATAATCCCGAGGCTGATAAGCAGCAATATTTTGACTTTCTTGAATTTGGGTGGGGACGATGCGTTTTTATTAGCTTAGTCTAGCGCTCCTCCTCTCTTTTAAATTTAACTACTACTTACTAGTTGGGTTCTACGCTAAGGTGGTTAATACAATCCTCATATAAGGAGGCATTTAGACCTCAACAAATGTCAATGAAAGGCATGAAAAAATTGCTTAGATTTTAAGACACTCACTATAACCACAATACTCAAAAGCCACTAGAGTGACAATAGATTATGTCATATTAAAAGGGTCCTACGAGCATGTGATGACTCTATAAGTCTCTTCTAATTAATTTTAAATTAATTTGAAAGGTAGGATTGCGCACTTGTGGTGATTATCCCAGGTGGGCCAAGAAGTGGTGATTAAATCCACCCTTGATCTTGTAGGGTCGAGTTCCCTTACTAATTAATTTTCACACTCCATGGTAGTTCGATCAACATATAAAAAGCATTAAACATGCCCTAAGAATGTAGTTAAAAATAATAAAATAATACAAAATCCTAAAAATGCAACAATTATCACAGATGCTTTCTATATACAGTTACACTACCAAACAATGCAAATGCGAACCCTAATCTAGGAATTAAAAGGAGTGAGGGAACTTATAGTAGGGTTTCTAATGAAGATCAAGTGTGGGCCATCTTATCCCACACTTGCCTTGTTCTATACAACCCTTTTTAAAATTGGACTAAAAATTGCAAATTACAAAGGCCCTCACTACAAGATTCACTCAAAAGAAAAGTGATATTTTAAGAAAGCAAGGAAATTTCTATTTTGATGAGGATCAACTTGCCAATTTCCTCCACTTTCCAATTTCTCGAAAAAGAAAATGAAAAATAAGTACCAAATTCAGGAAATAGAGTGATTATGCACTAAAAAAAATGTACATTAAAATACCTAAAATGTTAAAAAAAAAGAAGCAATTCCTAAAAAATTTTATTTTTTCAATCAGTTTTAGGAGTCGTTGTAGGTCCCCAGCAATAGCACCAAAAACTTGTTGATGTTTTTAACCACAAGTGCATGGACTATTGTAGTATAGTTAATGCAAGCACAGGTCAATCCCATAGGGACTAGACTTAAAAAGTGGGATTTAAATAAAAATTAATTGATAAAAATTAAAAAATAAATATTGGAATTAGAATCAGAGTTCGTATCTAATCAACTTATAAAAATTACAGAATTTCAAATTCCAGAATAAAGAAAATTAAACTAAATAACAAGAAATTTCTACTTTCGTAGCTTAATCACTGTCAATTTCTTCAAATATGGTCTTCTTGGAGTCAATCAGCCTTCATAAACATCTTGAGAATGTCCTTCATTAAAGATCTATGGGTTGGATTTCTCAAATTCCTCAAAATCCTAAAGATTTGGAATAAATGGTGATTTTGGGAATTAGACTGTCTAGATCAGTTTCTGAATTTTAGATTAAAGTTCAAAGACTTTAATTAAGTTCAGGGATATCCTAAGAATAAAATTTTAAAATTAATTGAAAATCTGAGAAGAAAAAAAGGAGAAGTTGAGAAATCTTGATGATTAAGGCTAACCTGTTGATTAGGTTAAGCCTGAACTAACTTAGATTGTGAAGTTCTTGAATAAGAAAAACAGAGATAAACTAAAATTGGAATAGACAAGGACACAAAAGGAATTAAAAATAGGACAGAAATGGAATTAAAATTAAAGTACAATGGGCAATTCTAGAATTTAATAGAAAAAATCAGAATTAAAGGAAACCTAATGGAGAAGGAAGAAGAAGCCAAAGGAGGAGGAAAGGAGGTGAAGAGAGGGGAGAGAAGAAAGGAGGGAGAAAAGAGGAAACCTGTGTCCTCTAAGCTAGTTAGTGATGGGGAAGAACACCTGAGCAGAGGGCAAGTTAGATCGATGACGCCAATGCCAGTCCCACTGATCGGAACGAATAATGAAGCTGGTGATGGGAGAAGGTACCAGGGGTGTTGGGGCTAAGATCGGTGATGAACACTGGTGCTTGCAATGTTGAGCAAATAGAGGCGCGAGAGAAGGTGAGGGATTGTGCTGACCAGTGGAGCAGAGATCAACTGGAGAGAGAGAAGATAATAGGGTGGACATTGTCCGGCGTCTATAAACCGTGGTGGAGTCAATGCTAGACGACACTGGTGGTGTAGGCATAGCCAATGAAAGAATAAGAGAAGAATGTTGGTGTTGGAACAAATGAGCAGTGGAACAATGTGACGTCCGAGGTTTTTTCAACACTTTTTAATAAAAAATTTAGAAATGTGGGGCCCCAATTTTTTAAAACCAAAACACTAGAAAAAAAATTTCATAGGGACCCATCTAGTCATCACATAACCTTTCACTTTTTAAAATTCAATAAATTTTTTGAATTAACCAAGTAAACCTTTTCAAAACAAGTTCACTACTTCAGGACCCATCTAGTCAATAGTCGCATTCCCAACAACAATATAATCAAGTCCAATAATGCAGATATACATATACAGTCCATGTGGAATTAAAACATACCTCCAAATGAGATAACTCGATCACTATTCGTCTAGCTCCTCATCAGTCCTGTTTTTATCTCAATATCTGAGGCTCAGTAAGCAATGCTTGGTAGGTACATAGACATTTAATGTAATAACAGATGAAACATAAAAAGCAAGTAGCACAACAATGCTAATGCAAGTATAGTTCATAACATCCATTGAGCATAAGTATCATAAGCAAAACATCATGCGCGATAAAACATGAATCTCGTGAGTGTAAAACATGATACTCATATGGATATAAAACATAATATGATCCAACCTCAATGAGCATACAACAACAAGCAAGGCACCCAAGGCACGTGGGTCCCACGAATATCCCATATACTCGTACAACAGATCACGAGTACTCATATCAATCCTCTGAGTGTCGTCACACCCAGGCATACAATAACATCTCCATGCTCATCATGCAAGCATACAGAATAAGAGTATGGATCGTCATGCTGTAGTGGCAACCACTCCAGGGTCTCAACCACTATTGCTCCCCATTGATGCCATAACAGGAAACTTAACATCCCCGAACCAGTAGTGTGGACTACCCATGTTACCAAACCCCTACCGAAAGCCATACGTGGGTAGGTGTTTATCACATCATAAATTTAGAGGGTGGGTGGCCGACCCTACTCCCTCCTAGTTGTCAAGCCTCCACCACCAATTTTATGAAAAAACACCAATCTCAGTAATGCAATAAAGAAAGATAGTTACTAATCATGTATAAGATACATGGTATCAATACCATAAACACAATCGATCATGAAAACCCATTCAATGCACTGTCGAAATATCATATCGATCATAGCATAAAACTTTAAAATTTACAAGTGTTTGAAAATGATAACCATGTGACCAGCAATCACAATCAATCATGATGCTATGATGATGTAGGATTTAGAAAATAAGATGCAACATTAAATGTCGTCACCTACTTCAATGAAAGTACAACCAAATCAGATCAAGCATACTCCTCTCAAACCGTGTGCTCTGATGCACTTGTCAGTGTCACAATACTATTTTGCATTATTTATTTCATCTCAATAGAATCTATGGAGATCCAACCGTTGGATCGTACTTTAAGGCCTTTAATGATGATTAGATCATTAATTCTAACCTTAATCATCATTAATCAGTGCCATTTCATGTTCATCTACTCATTTGAGTGTGTATTTAAAGTTTGCACCTTGCTCAGGCGGTCAGATCACTCTCAGATCAACAAATTCCAAGATCTAGGATAGATCAATGGTCCAGATTAATTCTAAGATGAATACACATAATATGTTCCTTAAATTCATCAATTCATCCTTTAAATCATCCAATTGTTTAAGTTCCAAGGCCTGATCATCCTCTAATCGACCTGATCTAAGTAATTGGATACATCGTCCATCGGGGACGATGAACCCCAACCATTCGTTTTCTTTTAACTCGATCAAAGCCCCAAATGCTCCAATTTTTTTATCTATTTTTGCTGTTCCCAGGATTTTTGGGTCCAAAGATTACATTGGACAGCTCAGATCTATCATCCGAGCTATCGTTAATGTAGGTCTAACCATGATCCATGGTTCTGATTTCACAAGCCTTCCAACAGTTGTTGAGACTAGATCTGGCCCAAATTTGTGAGGGGAAAAGTAGGAAAATAAGAAAAAGAGTAAGATAGAGGATGTAGCCTACCTAATTTGAGTCGGAGAGGGGATATCGAAGTCCTTCAATGAGTGCAAACGTCAGATGCTTTTGCAGAAGAACCAAGCAAAGAAGGCCAAGGTTCTGGTTTGTTTTGCGTTAGGGAAAAGGAAAAAAACATGCCTTTGTAGCTGGAGATCCAATTTCTTCATAGGGAAAGAGGATCACCACCTTCCTCCATTGGCAATGGGATCGGAATGGAAAGGGGGCTTCGTTATCAAAACAACCCCCTCTAATTTGGGTCCCTTGCCTAATTACCAAAATGCCCTCAGAACTTAAAATGTCCATATCTCCCTCATCCGAACTCCATTTTTAGTGTTCTTTATATCATTGAAATCCTATCAATGCATAGCTTCTAAATTTAGTAGTTTCAAGTCAAAATTCTATTTATAAAAATTTTAATTTATTAATTTATTTTATTACCAATTTTTAGAAGTAAAATTTGAGGATATTACATCCTACCTTAAAAGAATTTCGTCCTTGAAATTTTTGTACGTACCTCAATCCAAATAGTTTTGGGTGGATCCACCTCATCTCATCCTCCATCTCTCAAGTGGCTTCTTGCATTGAATGGTGTTGTCAGAGGACCTTAACCAATGGGATGGTCCTAGTCCTCAATTCTTGGACCTTTCTATCCAGGATAACGTATAGGTCTCTCTTCAAATGTCAAATCAGGCTGTAATTCCCTAAGGATCTGCTCAAGCACATGTGACGGTCTAGTGTGTACTTTCTCAGCATGGAAAGATGGAAAACATCGTGTACACCTAGCAACTGCGGTGGTAAGGCTAGCTGGTATGCCACCTGCCCAACTCTGCACAATATCTCAAAAGGGCCAATGTATCTAGGACTAAGTTTCCCCTTGTTTCCAAAACCTCATTACTCCTTTCATGGGGGAAACCTTTTAAGAGTACATGTTTACCCACTGCAATTTTTAAGTCCTTCTGCCTCATGTCAATGTAACTCTTCTAACAGCTGTGTGCTGTCAACAATCTTTTGCGAATCAGCGAATCTCTGCACACTATTCCACTAACTCGGACTTCACTATGTGTCTCTCTCCGACCTCACTCCAACATAAAGGTGATCAGCAAGGCCTGCCATAAAGTGCCTCATATGGAGCCATGCCAATACTAGCATGATAGCTATTATTATAGGCAAACTTTACAAGTGGTAAATGATCCTCCCAGCTACCCTTCCAGTCCATGACACACGTCCTTAGCATATCCTCAATCGTTTGGATGGTCCACTCAGTCTGGCCATCTGTCTGGGGGTGGAATGTTGTGCTAAATTTTAGCTTCAATCCTAAAGCCTCTTGCACCCTCTTCTAGTACTTTGAATTAAACCGAGTATCTCGATTTAAAATAATCATCAAGGGAACTCCATGTAGACTCATAATCTCCTTGACAAATAGTTTTCCTATGCTATCCACCATCTGATTCTGTCTAATAGAAAGAAAATGAGTGGATTTGGTCAACCTGTCAACAATAACCCATATCATGTCATGTTTACTACCAATCCTCAGAAGACCTACAATAAAATCCATAGTAATGTGGTCCCACTTCCACTCAAGGATATCCAATGTCTGAAGCAGCCCTAATGGTCGCCAATGCTCTGCCTTGACCTGCTAGCAAGCCAAACATCATGACATGAACTCCCCAACATCCTTCTTCATCTTGTTCCACCAAAAATGTCTCTTGAGGTCCTAATACATCTTCATACCTCCGGGATGAATTGTATACTGGGACTAGTGTGCCTCCTAAAGTCACTCATGCCTCAAACCATCATTTACCAATACCACCAACCTACCCTTGAATTTGACACATCCGTCCCCTCCCCTCATAAAATCGATCTTGCCTGCCAAATCTTGAGTCTCCTTATCCTTGCTTTGTGTTCGTGAAGTACACAACAATATTATCTATTAACAAAATCATGGTTCATCAAAATAACATTTGAAGATTCAACCCATCATATCCATACATTCTATCAGTGTTTTGGTTCCACTAATTTGTACCATCCGAAACAAGTAACAATCATAACAAGTTCTAAAAATCATCTTAAAAACGTCATACTCATAATCCTAGGCTGGTTATAACTGCATCTCAAATCAATCTCTACAGACACCATGTACCATCCTGAGTTAATCAACCAAATCATCAATATACGATTAAAATTATTAGTTTTCTACCAAAGTATTATAAAAATTTGACAATCCGTGCATAGCAATAAAGATCTATCTCTTTTCTCATGAAGAAGTTTAATGCACTTTATGAAAACTCACTAGGCCTATCAAAACTCTTATCAAAAGCTCATATAGTTGGAACTTTGCCAACTCAGATAGGACTATCCCACATGGCATTCTGGGTAAGTAATGCTATACCTAATGCCTAATCAACATCAATATCAATCTCTTGTGGCAAAATCATGAAAACTCCTTAGGCAAAACCATGAACTCTTACACATCATCTTTGTGCTCATTTCATGGTCACTCGTGGTACCCCATTGTCACACAAATAAGAAATACTTCGTGCCCTCTAAAAGGCACCATACTGCCTTTAAGATAAAAATAACACAAATCTCAAAGATGCCTCTTCTTACACAAGTGAGGCCAGTAGCTGTCCAGGTACACCAGAAGTAACCTTCTTCTCATAAAAATCAATTATCTCCAAATCATAGAATCCATCCAAAGGATAATATTATAATCAATCATATCGAATAGGATTAAATCAACATTTATCCTCTCACTCATTTTCTCCACTAATAGTCCCTAGACATACTTATAAGTTTCCATAACCCTTTCACCAGCATCATAAGTTTTGATCCCAGATACTATCATATATTAGCAAATATATTCATCAAAGCATTAATACATAAAGTCTAAAATCACTGGATCTTAAATCAATAAGTATTCCAACATGTTTATTAGAAACTGAGAAAATATTTTCTACTACCCAAATCGAGGTCTATACTTGCCTCCAAGTAATGACAGAAACTCATCACTGCTAATGTGAAACCATTTCTACCCCCTCTCCAATGTTAGCTAGACAAACTCATGGTCTTCTGGAACAGTCTCTATCAAATACTATGACTCCCCACAGTCAAACATTTAAAGGATTACCACTAAAATGGCAGCTACTGATGTTATTACCATTGTTGCAATGATCTTCTAACTCCAAGACAAAACTGTCCAGGTTCCTGTTCTTGTACTAGTGTACCTTCTCTTGTTCACATCCCAATCCTACCAAGTCAATGACAGTGGCTCAGTGGCCTCTATAATTATGTCAATAAAAAGGGTCTCTTGCCCTCATTGGGCTGAATCAAACTATTCACGTCCTAATCTTGACAATCAGCTCAAGCCTTAAGAGAATATCTCTCTATAACATGGAGGCCAAATCTACTATCTTGGTCACTAATGTAGGATTCGCTATCATCACCTGATTTCTCAATCCAAGCATCAACATAACATAATCTATTTTGTAGCCTCCTTACTCAACATAAAGAAGTTAGGGACAAATCAAATCAATTATATATTCCAATTCAATACTGTTGAACCGTCTAATTTCTCTACTCTATAGCAACAAACTCTCACCATATCACCAAATGCTCATAAGATGAAGATATTGATCATCACTACCCTTTCTAAGAGCCTTTCACATAAAAGTATCAACAATGGAGGAACATGTTCTCCCAAACAACTATAATTAGAATTTCCATAATTAGCTTTTCGGTTTTCTCACTTCCACTATTTCATTTCCTTTAACCAATTAAATATTCCATGGTCATATCTATCAAAATCATTTACATCCATCAAGCTCACATTCAATGTAATTGATTTTTGATAATGACTTTCTTAGCTGTTTTAGACCACATTATCATCAATATTTAATAAATATTCTCATAAAATAGTTATCACATCCTCCAGGCGCTATGCACCTCCAAATCATAATTAAAACCCCAATAAAATTCATAACATTAACTTTTCACTGAGGTCTGCCTATTAGTATTTTTGTGTGCATAAGAACTTATAAATTTTCAACTCATCGATCAATTAAACATTGTTTCATCAACATTCAATGATTTCATTCATACTACAATTTATTCTTCAACTAAATCCACTTCAAGTTTAGATTAATAAAATACTTCTTTAACATTCTTGAGTTCTCATTTGTTGTAACCATCTCTAATCTTTCTCAATTGTAGCTACAATAGCCTTTATACTCTTTCAAAAATTTATAAACACAATCCAAGCTATAACTTGAATTCTCAAAAGTAAATTATATACATATATCTTCTATCATATAGTAAATTTTTTGCCTAGAGAAATTGATTCATAATCTTTATTCTAATTCTTTGCTCACAATTAATCATTGTACTCTCCAAGGCTTCATACCTACTACTCTCACATTAGAAATTATATTCACAGTAAGTTTTCTCCATTAGTAAATCATCTATCAACACGAATATTCTCAGCTAGAGACACTAATTCATGCATGTCATGTAGTGATGTCTTACCTTAAGAGCTTCACTGTTCTCATAAGAATTTAATTTTCATTTCGTTGATCGCTTCCCTTTTTCCATGACTATTCATGACTCCCACTTGAGTCATTTTCTATTAATGATATGAATCAATTACATATATGATTTTCACTTTATCATTGCACTTTCTATCTCAACTGCCAACACCTCTAAGTGGTGTTTATTCAAGTTTTAAAATTTACTAGATAATTTAATCATTTGGTTCATATTAGTTCTAATTCTCACCTTGGATTGCCATCTTCACATGGACTTTTGGGACTGGTTGTGAGTGGATGAACCTGCTCTAATACTAACTGTGACGACCCAAGTTTTTTCAACACTTTTTAATAAAAAAATTCGAAAGGTGGGGCCCCAATTTTTTAAAACCAAAATAGCAAAAACTAATTTCAAATGAAATTCATTTTAAGAAAAACCCCAAGTGTTAACCATCAACTCATCACACAACATTTCACTTTTTAAAACTCAATAAATTTTTTGAATTAACTAAGTAAACCTTTTCAAAACAAGTTCACTACTACAGAACTCATCCGGTCAACAGTCAAATTCCCAACAACAATATAATCAAGTCCAATAATGCAGATGTACATATACAGACCATGTGGAATTAAAACATACCTCCAAATGAGATATCTCTGTCACTATTTGTCCAGCTCGTCATCAGTCCTGTCTTTCTCTCAATATCTAACACATTGCATCAATAATGTAATGCCTTAGTAAGCAATGCTTAGTAGGTATATAGACATTTAATGTAATAACAGATGAAACATAAAAAGCAAGTCACACAGCAACACTAATGTAATTGTAGGTCATAACATCCATGGAGCATAAGTATCATAAACAAAACATCATGCGCGATAAAAACATAAATCTTATGAGTGTAAAACAGATACTCATGTGGATATAAAACATGATATGATCCAACCTCAATGAGCATACAATAACAAGCAAAGCACCCAAGGTACGTGGGTCCCATGAGTATCCCATATACAAGTACAACAAATCACGAGTACTCATATCAATCCTCTAAGTGTCATCACACTCAAGCATACAATAATATCTACATGCTCATCATGCAAGCATACAGAACAAGAGTATGGATCGTCATGTTGCAGTGACAACCACTCTAGGGTCTCAACCACCGCCGCTCCTTGTCGACACCATAATGGGAGACTTAACGTCCTTCCCCATGGGAAGGCCCAGACCAGTAGTGTGGACTACCCATGTTACCAAACCCCTACAGAAAGCCATTTGTGGGCTGGTGTCTATCACATCATAAATTCAGAGTGTGGGTGGCTGGCCCTACTCCCTCCTAGCATGACATCCACCAAGTGACAGCACTCATCATAAATCACAAAATACAAAAATCAAGTATCTCGTAAAACCAGGAGCACTCATGGCTCATGATCCCCAAGGCACACCCCTCATCATAGGGTTAACCTCTCAAGGGCTAGCTGTCAAGCCTCCACCACCAATATTTTGAAGAACCACCAATCTCAATGATACAATAAAGAAAGATAGTTACTAATCATACATAACATACGCAGTATCAATACTATCAAACAATCGATCATGAAAACCCATTCAATGCACTATCAAAATCTCAGATCGATCATAGCATAAAACTTTGAAATTTATAAGTGTTTGAAAATGATAACCATGTGACCAGCAATCACGATCAATCATGATGCTATGATGATGTAGGATTTAGAAAACTAGATGCAACATTAAATGTCGTCACCTACCTCAATGAAAGCACAACCAAATCATATCAGGGGCATAGTCCTCTTAAACCGCACACTCTGATGCACTTGTCAGTATCACAATACTATTTTGCATTATTTATTTCACCTTAATAGAATTTATGGCGATCTAACCATTGGATCGTTCTTTAAGGCTTCTAATTATGATTATATCATTAATTCTAACCTTAATCATCATTAATCAATGCCATTTCATATTCATCTACTCATTTTAGTGTGTATCTAAAGTTTGCACCTTGATTCGATGGTTAGATCACACTCAGATCAACAAATTCCAAGACCTAGGTTAGATCAATGGTCTAGATCAATTCTGAGATGAATACACTTAATCCATTCTTAGATTCATCAATTCATCCCTTAAATCACTCAAATGTTTAAGTTCTAAGGCCTGATCATCCTTTGATTGGCCTGATCTAAGTAATTGAGTATATTTTCTTAGGTTTGATCAATTAACTATGGTCAGATCAAGGTTTAGAGGTTAAATTCATATATATATATATATATTAATATATCATTGAGACGATTCCAATGAACCTTTCGGATCGAAGATCAAGCTTCTATAACCTTTAGAATCTAAAAAAAAAAATTCAGATTAAAAATCTAATTTCCACTAGTTTGCACCAGCGGAGCAATTTACACTAGTTTATACAGATGTGCCCAGGACGCACCAACTCTGGGATGCTCTGCGAGACACACCACCTATGTCTTGGCCACCAGGACGCTCCCCCGTGCATCCTAGTTTCCATGACGTTAGGCGTCCTGGTCAGTGTCCTAGGTACATCGTCCATTGGGGATGATGAACCTGAACCGTTCATTTTCTTTTGACTCGATGGAGCCCTAGATACTGCTATTTTTTATTTGATTTTGCCGTTCCTAAGGTTTTTGGATCCAAAGATTACATTGGATGGCTCAGATCTATCATCTTAGCTGTCCTTAATGCGGGTCTAACCATGATCCATGATTCTGATTTCGCCAGCCTTCTAATGGCTGTTGAGACTAGATTTAACCCAGATCTGTGAGGGGAAAAGTAGGAAAATAAGAAAAAGAGCAAGATAGAGGGTGTGGCCTACGTGATTTGAGCCGGAGAGGGGATATCAGAGTCCTCCAATGAGTGCAAATGCCAGATGCTTTTGCCGGAGAACGGCAAAGGTTCTAGGTTGTTTTGCATTATGGAAAAGGGGAAAAACATGCCTTTGTAACTGGAGATCTAATTTCCTCATAGGGAAAGAGGATCACCACCTTCATTGGAAATGGGATCAGAATGGAAAGGGGTGTCGTTCTAATTTGGATCCCTTGCCTAATTACCAAAATACCCTTAAAATTTAAAATGTCCATATCTCCCTCATCCGAACTTCGTTTTCGATGTTCTTTATATTGTTGAAATCCTATCAATGCATAATTTCTAAATTTAGCAATTTCAAGTCAAAATTATGTTTATAAAAATTTTAATTTATTAATTCATTTTATTACCAATTTTTAGAAGTAAAAATTGAGGATATTACAAGCAGTGAAGGGGAACAAGAGAGGAAGACAAGGGAAGATGGGAAGCTAGTTTCCAGTTTTGGAGAGAGAGTTAACAGAGTGGTAGAACAAAAGAGAGAATGGAAGATGGTGGAGAGTGTAGTGGAGAGAGAAGGAGTTGAAGGGAGAAAGAGGAGCAGCGGAGAAAAAGTGCGGTGAATAAGGGGATGATGTAATGGTGCAATGAACAAGGAGAAGGTGGTGAGGATGAAGAACAAGGGAGAGGGTGGCAAGGAAGGGAAGCATAGCAGGAGAGAAAGAGTGAGATGCGTAAGGGAGAAGAAGAGTGTGGTGAACAGAGAGAGAGAGAGAGAGAGAGAGAGAGAGAGAGAGAGAGAGAGAGAGAGAAGGGGGGGTTTGCCTCCTACATGATCTAGCCAAGGAGAGAGGAGAGATTTGATAGAAAGAGAAGAATGAGACAGGGATGGGGATGGGGATTGAGAGAAGGAGAAGAGGAGGAAGAAGAAAGAAGGGGGGGTGACGATTTTCTCCTTCTAGCCTAGCCTAAGGAGGGAGTTGATGATGACGATTGGCTCTTCTTATCATATCTTCACTTTCCTTTAAAGTGAAGAGTTATTTTTAACTTAGAAACTTGTCCCCATCTATTATGTGACTTTCCTTCTCCTTTCTTTTATTGTACCTTTACATTTTCCATCTTAGCATGCTTTCCTTTGTAGTTTAATTCCCATTTAGGAAACCACCCCAACGTTCTTTATTGCCCTTAAAGATAATCTACATCGTTAACTTTTGATCTTAGCCATCCATGCCTTTTTTGGTTAATCTACAAAATAAAACACTAAATTAGAGTCATTTGAACCGTACATTAATCATCTGATAAGCTCTAATAATCATCTGACCGTTAATTTTGACAAATTAATGATTGGATGGTCAATTGGAGCTAAATTCAAAATCAAGCTAAAAATTAAAAATTTGATCTATTAGATTATCTAATTGAATGCTAAATTAAGGATATTTTGACCAAAATTAAACACTTAACAATGAAGACCCTAATATTCGTTGGTGTTGGTGTCTCCCAATTAAGAAAGGTAAGAAACTTTTTACTTTTCATAATCTTATATTTTTTGCAGTTTTTTTATAAATATAGCTAAAAAAATGTGACCTAAATTAAATATATTATATCAAAGGTAGCTATGCTTTCTAGTAAACGTGAAGAGTTACTCGAGAGTAAATCTCAATGAAATACAAAATAAATGGATTGAGTATATAATGAGTTTCAATTAGAACACTTGGAGTAACTATATAAATGTAAAATACATAATAAAGTTTTTTTTTCATTCAAAATGTGTTATTTTAGTTTCCATTATTTTTATTAAAAAATAAATTTTTTTAAGCAATGAATGAGTGAAAACTTGTTGTTTGAAAGTAAATGAGTAAGTATAGATGAAGTGAATTGGAGCTTGTAAATGAAGTGTATATGGAGGTTGGTTTTCATTATATTCATTGAAGTATATAACTCTTATGGTATGATGAATGAAAGAAACTTAGAGTGTAAAAGTAAATGCAAATATATATGGACTTACAAATGAAGTGAATATGGATGTTGTGGTCAATGTATATGTTGTGGTTTCTTTTATGAAGTCTTTTCAAGATAGATGTAGATGAATAATGATGAATTTGGATATTTTATATCTAATGTGAAAGTGAATGTATGTTTGTCTTTATGTGTACAAAGACTGTAAGAAAATTTACCAGGTGATACATTGAATATATACAGGTAGTGACTGCAATATAAAAAATTAAAAAAAGAAGAAGAAACTTTTAAAGTCAGCTTTCGAAGTTGTTTACTAAATGACTTTAAAAGTCAGCTTATTAAAGTTGTTTACTAAATGACTTCTTTTGTTACCGATTTTCGAAGTTGACTTGGTAGAAGTCCTTTTTCTAACAGACTTCAATTAGCATTTTTTACTAACTTTAAAAGCCTCCTTTGTAGTAGTGACTTTAAAATAACATTATTATTTTTACAAAATTTGAATACCAATGACAAGTTCTATTAAATACCAAGAACATGAAGAAGACCTCGCATATGGAAAGAACAATTATTTGATAGACCTTTTCCATTACCTGCATAGACATTAGCATATCCTCGTGGCTGCCAAGTGTGAGATTCTATGGATTAGGTATAACGTGAAGAGATACATGTGTCCACAAACTACTAGCCATAATCAAAAGAGAAAAGTACAGTTCATTACCCTCAACTAATCAACAGACACTTTACTTCTTAAAGTTTCATCTTTTCAATTGATGGCTCTAGGCCCCACCTTTGATTTTTAATATTTTTTATCTCAATATTTAAAATAATATTACCAAAATAAAAGAAATTTTAAGAAAGAGGAAAGGAGTTCTAGTGGGATGTCCGCCCCAAAGCTAGTAGGCTACTTAAAAAAATTTAGAGGCTTGTAAATTTTGACATTTCAGTTAAAAATTTCAATGAATAAGATTTAGCAAGATTAAAATCATCTAAATACTAGCCAAGTTTAGGCAGTTCCAACATGATGAATGGATTAGATCACCTCTCATCATGTTTAGATTGGCTAGTTTATAGATGATTCGAGCCATGACATTTTTGTTTTCAAATCTTGCTTGTTGAAATTTTTAACTAAGAAAGCTAGTATCTAGAAGCCTTTGATGGGCATGAATTTTTGTAAACATTCTAAATATGATAAGACCAATAAGATCAATGATTCAGATTGCCTAAATATGGGGTCAGCATCCTGTTAGAAGATATCCTTTTCTTTTTCTTAATTTTTTTTAAATTTTGATAAAAATAATTACATATTAAAAATATAAAAATAATTAGAGAAGGGACTCAAAACTGATAGGAGTTATAATGACATGTACTTGTATAGTTGCGGGTAGTAAACTAAAAATTTGAAACATTGGTCGTGATTAGTTTGATGATAGCAAACTGTACCTTTCTCTAATCAAAATGTTGTGGGGAGCTAGATGCAAGCTATGCAAGCATTAGAAACAGAGTGTGGATCATCCTTTTATAATGATTGACCGTAACATGATTAGTGCAATGGCAGATTGTACGATCATGAAATGAACCATTAAAAGACAGATATCCATGCCCATGGCCTCTATCACGATTCACATTATTGTCACGATTAGGAGATGAAGCCTCTTGTTGAGTATATGGCCACGATGATTGCAGTTACTGTGCTGGTTTTTTGGTCTTCACCATTTCTATTTTCACCACGATAGGCCACATTGGCCGACGGAGAACAAAAGCTTTCAATGGAGTCTTTAACTACCCATAATTCATGACTATGCAAAATACTAGGTAAATCATGAAAAGGAAAGGTGGACTAACTGATAAAGCAGCTACAACGTCATTAAGTTTACGCCCCCAAGTTGGAGCAGAAACTGGAGTTAAATTGTTCCATGGAGATGGGTCTATCCATGGCACTAAGTTTGTTAGCGAATGATATCACTTTTTGAAGATATGTGTTAATCGATGTCCCCTTTCATCGCGTAGAACAGTTGCATTTTAATTTGGTTGATCTGCGCCTGATATATAACTCCCAAAGCTTGTTCAAGCGAAGCCCATGCTGGTCTCGTGGATTTGCAGTCAATAAGATATGGAAGAACGTCCTTGATGTTAGCCCAAGCTTTTTTGTTTTAATGATAACAAACTCTTGATCTTGATATCTAACCAAGTTTGTGTATACGCAATGATAAGCTCATATGGTTTAGATCAAACAAATTAATCAAAGCATCTAAAGTTCAATAGAATTATGAGTAGAAGAAATTTTCTAAGTCTCAACACATGTAGTTGGCTTTCCAGATGTCGATTGGAGAACAAGAAAATAAAAGAAAACAGCTAAGTACTTATTGAAAGCCTGGTATCCTGAAAATTCAAGTGCTTTGCTTAGAATATGCCAGCTCTATGATTTTCAATCTGGCTACTGAGCATTCTCAAGTGGCATGAAGCTTCTCAACAGAATGTGTTAAGTTTTTTGACAATCGACTTCTGAGCATTTTCAAGTGCACTATCAATGTTCCTTCCTGCATGATTATCTTTGACTTTTGCAAATTGACTGTTGAGAATACTCAATCTCCAGTAACGTTTTGTTTCTGTGATTTTCAAGTTTCCTTCCTAGACAAATTGAGTTGGCTGATTGATGAAGTTCTTGGAGCAAAATTCTAAGGGATGGAGAACTAGCCGGTTGCTTAAGAGATCTTGTCCACTCATAAAGAGTAAACAAGGGTTTTGACTTTCTAGATAAAAACTAACCAATTGTTTAGATGAAAAAGTTGACTCCATGTTTCATTATCCTACTTGGAACATTATCCATAAATAGCTGAGTTGGCTGTCCAAATACCCAACTCGTTGCCTTGTCACATTCACCGCCAACTGTTGTTCAAAAATAGAAATTTAAATTTCAAACGGCTAGGCTTGCCCTCTAACGACCACCAACTTAGGTCTAATAGACTTTTTTGGCTTGAAGGTTGTAAATAACCATTTAAAGAAGTTTTGAACAATAAGCAAGCAAATTAAGTCTACATCTCAAGCATAACATCTCTATGCACACAATTTTTAATACTTGCATATTTTGTATTGTAAAAACACACTCCAAGTTTTAAATGTGCATGAATTCGAGAGAGAGAGAGAGAGAGAGAGAGAGAGAGAGACAGAGACAGAGACAGAGACAGAGACAGAGACAGAGAGAGAGAGAGATTCTTTTCTTCATAACCTTCGTTTGTATTTGAAAGAGTGGTGTAGTTCTCTAGTTTTTAGATAGAACTCAAGTATTTGTAAGAAGATTGAGCTACTACAAGTGCTTGATTCCTTATTTGTGTGTCATCTCAGGGGTCAAGTGGTGATATGAAATCTTGCTTAGATTTAATAAAGTCATGTAGGTATTACCTTAAGAAAGTAAAAATAGGCATCTTGGTTGGCTGGCCAAACCACTATAAAAGTCTTCGTGGCCACCTCCTTGCATGCCTCTGTTTTTGTTTTCTGAAATTGTTTTTGTTGTTTAGCATCTTAACAAGACATTTGCAAAATCTTTTGAACCTTGATTAGGGTCCAATTTACCCCTCCTCTTAGGACCTCACACTTGCTACACAATGTGATTATCCAACTTAACAAAAGTTGGTGTTTCTACTCCCATGAAAAGAAATCAAGATTAGGAATAGTGCTGGATTGATCATTGGCAATGGTCGATGGCGGAGGAAGATTTCTTCCAAGCACTAAGCTAGACATTGTATGGCTTTTAATGATCAGCTCAAGTTGCTTTTTCAAGAATAAATAATCTGTGGGGGCAAGTTTTCTGGTTGGATGGTAGGTAGTATTGTCCATTGTTAATTAAGAAATAATACTACAAATAGTGGAATTTGGGATGGAAAATGAAGGATTAGATAAGGAACCAATGCTTGCATTGGAGGTCATGATAGCAGCACAAGGTGAAAAGTAGAGAGTGATCAAGAAGGGCATGAACAGACGATGAAAGATTAATGGGCTGGGATGGGAAAGATAGAGGAGATAAAAAATGTAACCAGGCAAGAACTGGAAGAGGGTCGCTACACAGCTCTGCTCACCATTTTAGGAAATAGTTCTCTCTTAACCATTAGAGAGATCACATATATCATTGTGTGTGTGTGTTTTATATAGAGTAGAAAACATAGAAGTGGAATGTTATAAAAGCGAAAGTAAATTATCCAAAGAATATGTGACATATATCTTCCCTAATAGACCATGTCAACGAGCAATTTGAAATGGGTTCTAGAATTATCCACAAAAACCTTAAAGGGTGTGAGAGAATTTATTGGAAGAATGGCAATTCATGCCTCTCAAAGGAGCTTCTAAAGCACTCAATTCCCTACACATCAAGCTAACACTGTAGAATTATGCCTCCAACATAGGCAAAGAAAATAAAAAAGAGTACAAAATTTAGGGTCTTTGTTCCTTGAGTAGATGCTTAAATGTTCTAGGAAATCTTTAAGTAATAGATTGTCCTATCTTACTTATTTAGGAATACTGCAACAAATTCCTCAATATTCTTAGTTGAACTCCCACCATCTTTTAGCGCCTCCTTTGCAAGTTCCCTCCATCTACTAGCATTTCCTTTAAACTCTTTCCCTTTCTCTCCTTCCATTACTTCTCTTATATGCAATTCAACTTCTTCCTTTCTCACAACCCCCTTCTCATCCCCCTTAGCTCTCACTCCCACCCCCCACACCTCCTCCACATACTTAGCATTGGTGGGTTGATCTGCCCATTGGGGCATTGCCACCATTGGTACTCCAAGGCTTAAAGCCTCTAATGTAGAATTCCACCCGCAATGAGTCACAAAACATCTGACAGCCTCATGAGCCAATACATCCAACTGGGGGCACCAATTAACCACCAAGCCCTTCTCTGTTGTCTCCTCTAAGAAATTGCTTGGGATTTTTTCCTCTTCTAATGCCCTCACAACCCATAAAAAATAGTGGTCACTCCCCATTAGACCCAATGCAAGTTCCTCCATCTGCTCTTCTTCTACTGTGGCCCTGCTTCCAAATGAAACATAGACTACAGATCCGATTGGCTTTGAATCTAACCACTTCATGCATGTGTCGCCATTTGGATTCCAGAGATTGAGACCATGACCAGTGTCGTCCTCCACTAATTTATCAAGGTACATAGATGGAATAGCTGGACCAATCATCTTTATAGGCCAAAGTTCCCCCATCCAGTGCAAAACCTTGTCGAAATTATGCCATAGCAAATGTGTTGGAGAATAATTAATAAATTTAAGCAAAAATTAAAATAAAATTAATAAGAGTGCATTTGGAAAGTATTTCTTTTGTTTCTATCTTTTAAGCCTAAAAGCAGAAATAGCAGAAGCATTTGTTATGAAAGCATTAGGTAGACATAGGATGTATTTGTCAGGAAGAAGTACGGTTTAATCTCTTTAAAAAGAAAAAATCAAACTCTTTCTATAACAACTTATGGAGAAATTCATTAACTTTCAAAAAGAAAAAAAAATTCAATGGAGAAATTCTCTAAAAAAATTCTTTGCTTGTTTCAATTTTGTATCTCAATCATGCAAATGATTACTTTTGTAGAAAATTCATTGTCAAACTAGAGACCTTTTCTTTAATTGAAATTTTTTTCTTTTGGATGGTATTCCCTATTTGAAAATGAAGGGTGCAGAATGTCAAATAAAAAATAATGTACATACTGATAAATTGGTTGAGTTGCATTACTAAATGGAGACGATTTCCTAGTCCATGGCATATATAACATGTGAACAATTTAAATTAGCTACACATCGAGGCCCTATAGTGCTTTAGCATGTAACCATCTCTGTGTCTGATTTAAATGGATGAACACCATATAAAGACTCACATCAAATGACATTAGATAAAACAAGAAAAATCAACCACAACTGCTTATAAGGACAACTTCAATTTCATTGACATTGGTGGTAAATGTAATGCTAGAGGTAACACTATTAAAGGGGTGTATGGAAAAGTTAGTCCTGACAGAATGATTCTACGGAGACATGAGAAGTGTGTTTCCCGTTTATGGGTTTTTCGAGTGTTTTTCTTTTAAAAATACTTCTTCATCTATTATAATATAAGATGATATATCATATAATGAGAGTGTCACATGTCGCTTCTTCCTCTTCTTTCTTTTCTTTTTTCTCTCTTTTTTTTTTTTTCTTTTCTTCTTAATATTAGCATTTTTAGTAATAAATCTCAAAAAAATAGACAACTTTGCATTGCTCATAGTATGTGGGCCCTAAACTATGTCCTTTATTTTTATTTATTCTTTGTTTATTGTCTCATAATTTTTCCAATAACATCATTCTATTTCCCTTTTCTCCTTAAGACACTTTTATCAATAAATGCTTTTTTCTTTTTTATTAACCGACTACTAGATTAAGGGTTATCTTTTCTTCCAACCATATCTAATAAGTGCTATCTTTTATCTCAATTCTAATATTTCTCTAATAACAATTCTCTCTCTC
This sequence comes from Warburgia ugandensis, assembly GCA_035236585.1. NCBI lineage: Eukaryota > Viridiplantae > Streptophyta > Magnoliopsida > Canellales > Canellaceae > Warburgia > Warburgia ugandensis. Next base: position 22,927,824 of record CP141130.1, on the reverse strand, counting down.
TCTCTCTCTCTCTCTCTCTCTCTCTCTCTCTCTCTCTCTCTCTCTCTCTCTCTCTCTCACACACACACACACACACACACACACATTCATAGTAGAGCTGCCACATGTAACTTATTCCTCTCTTTTTTCTTTTCTTCTTAATCTTAGCATTTCTTTTCATGGGAGAGTGCCACATGTTACTTTCTTTTCATTTCTTTTCTCTTTTTCTAATTTCCTAAACTAACTTCCTTTAATTTCATTCTTTGCTCTTTATTGTCTCATAATGAGACCTAACATTCCCACACCTCTTTGGTACAAATTCCACCCACTCTGTGGAGGTATTGTAGTAAAAATACATGTGGGGTTCACTTTATTGAGTGATTTAATCACTAATCTTAAGCATCTTGCCACATATTGCTTGTATCTTAGCAATCAAATATTTTAAATGATATAAAAAATAATTTTTAAATTTTTTAATACCATTAGTTTTTCTATCACTGATTTTAGAAGTCAAAGAAAAACAGTGTTAATCATCCAATATACATGATTTGTAGGTCAAAACTCATCTACCCCAAAACAACTAAGATAAACAGTTGAAATCATTGTGAAACTAGACCCCTTAAATAAAAATTTTATAAAATTCCAAAAGAGGCTATCATAATAGTATAAACTCCTTAATTTTTCCTATAACATATTTTTATTTACTTTGTCTCCTTAAGAAATTTCTATTAATAAATTCTTTCTCTTTCTTATTGACTAGCTATTAGACTAAGAGTTATCTTTTCTTTCAATCATATATAATACTTTTCCTATTTTCGCTAACCCCAACATTTATCTCATAGTCTTTATCTCTCTTTATCTACTTTATTCTAGATTATATTTGTATTCTCACTTCTAATATCTTCCATTCTAGTTGAAATTTCTTTTTCAGTTCAATGGTGTTTTGATAGAAGAAAACATCTCTCTCTCCTCTAAGAGACAGAAGAGTAAAAACAATAATAAAAATAGAAAACTCATTTTTGTCATGGTAACCATGACTATAATGACTTGGATTTTGAGTCTCTATTTGCCTAAACTTTCCATAGAATGATATATGATGCACTCAATTAAAATACAACAATATGCATAAGTACCACTAACAAATTTTATCTAAAACCATATATTTTCATTTATTTCTTGAACATTTTGTTCTAGAGCATGATAAAAGTAGAAGTTAGTTTGCGGTTGAAAAAATAATAATATTTTATTATAGAGCTTTAATCTTTCAAAATTTCTTTTATATATATATATATATATTCTTATCTTGAAGGGTAGCCTTGACGTGATAGTAGATTTGTCATATCATGTGACCTTGAGGTTATAGGCTCAAGGTGTGAAAATAGCCTCTTGCAAAATGCAAGGTAAAGCTACGTACTATTGACCATTGTGGTTCGCCCCTTCCCTGGACCCCGCATATGTGAGAGCTTTGTGCACCAGGGCTTCCCTTTTATATTCTTATCTTGAGTTATTTTTATCTTTTCCTTGATTATTATTTCGTTAATGTAGATTCTTACTCTAAGAGATGAAAGAAAAATGACTTGACCCAGTTATGTACCTTGAGAAAGCTATTGATATCCTAAAGACAACAATCATCTTATGTAGGAAAACATGCATTCTCCCATTTTTCCTTCCTTCCATTTTAGTGTTAATAGAAGTCAGATTTTATTCTATTGATGGCTTCTAAAAATCTTCACCATAAGAACTTTATTAGAGAAGTGTGGGATTTCACTAAATGATTTATTTTAATGTAAATACATAAGCCTTTCTATAAAAATTAAATTTCCAATAATTGTGTGTGTGTGTGTGTGTGTGTGTGTGTGTGTGTGTATGTATGTATGTATGTATGTATGTATGTATGTATGTATGTATGTATGTATGTATGTATGTATGTATGTATGTATGTATGTATGTATGTATGTATGTATGTATGTATAAATTCCATATGTTTCATCTAAAATTTTATAGATATCTTGACCTTGTGCTATAACCTTTCATAGATTCTTTTCCTTCCTTTGAAAAATCACATACACACACACACCCACACACACGCGCGCGCGCACATTTTACAAGGTGTTCTTAATTGCAAACAAAAAAGAAACAAATGAGATGAGTTTTCTTGTAAAATAGTCATTTCAATAATAAGATTGTTGGCATATGGGGCATGTTTAAAAACATATATTTTAAACTTTATAGTTCATTTATTGCAAACCTATAGTAATCAAATGGCTAAGACTTGGACCCTTAAAGATGACTAACATGCACATCTATATTGATATCTAAATATCCTTTGTTGCAAGACATGTAAACACTATAGCAAAAGCTCTTTCATCCTACTATTTATGTAGTTTATTTTCTGTGTATATGGTTTTGTAATATTAATTTCTAAATAGTAAAGCACCAATAGAAAATATTCTTACGAATAATATGAATTAGCTTTAGCATAGAGTTCTATGTCAATCTTCTAAACTATTTTTAATTTTTGGATAAATCTTTTACAGTCTAAATTAGTGATGCAACATGAAGAGTTAAATAATCATGGAGAAATAAGTAGTCATAATTGAAAATTTTATCAAATTGATTGATTCTTTGTTTTTTGTGCAATAGTGGGTTGTAGATTCACATACCCGTGAGCAACCTCAAACCTTTGACCTTCTAAAGGAGTGACTCATTATGCCAAATAGTGTCTATAGTACAATTGTCATTTCATCTTTGGCATGTTGAGTTCTTTAAATAATTCAAATCTATATAGATGCAATAACTTTTTTATGAGCAATTTGTCTTATGCGATGCACACGGGAGGATCTATTGCAAGTAATATATAGAAGAATATCTACATGTATATACAAAACAAAGTAGTTGGCAATCTACTGGACCATTTATTATACATTTTCACTCTATTTTTAGTCGTTCATATGAAAATGATTGATACATATAGCTTAAGAATATATATATATATATATATATATATATATATATATATATGAGCTTATCCAAAGTTTTCAAACCAATTCATCTCTTGAGCTACTTGCAAATACCGTGCCTCTAAAAGTTTTGGTTAATCCTACACTACGAAACAAAAGCATGGGTGTCTTAGTATTTGAGCCAGATATTTTAAAACTTGGAAAGTGCTTATGTTCTTTATAGATCTATAACTTCAAATTTTGTTCCTAATGGCTCAATGAAAACGCCAAACTTGCCTTTAGATTTCTTTTCCTAAGTCTCTCACTTGGAGATTCATAATTCGTCAATCTTAATGTTATTAGGAAGTGATTTTCTTTTTATAAGTAAGATAAGAACTCAAGGCATCTCCCTTTAAAATCAATAGGAAGTCCATAGACGAGCTGACCGTTAGAAGGAACAAAGTCAAGCATTCAACAAGCCGACCAGAGCAAAATACATAAATTGTAAGTAGCGGAAGAAGAAATAAGGTAGTAGTTGATGAAGTTGCCAGATGTGGATAAAGAATTATTTGGAAGGGAAAAGAAACATTTCATAAGAGATGAATGTTTAGTGGGCACTCTATAACAATGGTCTTTGTAATTTTAAAGTCAAGTTCATGAATACAATTAACTGTATTATAGTAATAAACTTGGTAGATAGTACATCGGAATGGATTAGGAAAGATATAACTATAACTATATGGTTTTTAGTAAGATTGATCATATAGTGCGATAGTTTATGGGACTATAATAATTGTATATATAAATTATTTAGGACGAAGTATGTGTATATTTATAAGCTGTGGCCAGCGTAACCTCTTAGTCTTTTACCTTTTCTTCACAAGGAAAATCTTTCTGTCATATTTTTTAAATTATTAGAAAATTTTGTATATTTTTATTATTTTAAATTATCCAAAACATAGTTCTAGCCGGTCAATAGCATGGGCAACTTGCTCGTTGATATAATACAACCATCACTCGAAAACATTTCTCAAGAGATAAAACACACGAGAAACGCCAGAAACACCCTTCTCAAACACACCTTTATAGTGCCAAGGTTGACTACCAAATTAGAGTAAAATGAATGCTTCCAAGTTCCAATCTACTTATGAATCAGAAACCTTCTATTTAGATGGGAGACTTTTTTATCAAAGCGACTTTCAGGTCGATGGTTAATTTTATGGCTCGTACTCCAATTTGGTTTTTGGAATGCAACATCTTCCATCAACAAATTAAAGTTGTGGGGAACCTTACAAGTCAATAATGAGTCCCACCATCTGAATGGTGGGGAGCCCTGATTTCCGCCATTAATTTGGCTTCTTTTTGGAGTAACTATTTTTGTTTCTTAAATGGTGAATGGATTCAAATCTCCAACCTCTGAGTCTCTTTGGCTGTGAGACAGGGCCTTTAACCAACTTGGCTAACTACTCCAACATTCTTGCCCCACTGATTGGTAGCGTTTCTTATGTTATCATTTTAGTAAATTCTCATAGACTCCTAGCACTCCCAAACCACGAAGAAAACCTAGACCTAGATGAGGACTCGATCACAATCATTCATTTTGTCTTGTAGATGACTCGGTGAGGCAACTGACTGTTAAACGACCTTTATGATGGCGGATGTTGAGATACAGAAATAATGAAAAAGTTCAGTGCTAGAAAACAAAACTTACTGGCTTGGATTTCTTGTTCAGTTCAACCACCTGACAATTGCCCAGTTTAAATCGGCTGGCAGAGCCAAATCAATGGATAAAGGCCATTCTATTTTCCTTCCCCATCCAGTTAATTGTAAGTTTGTGTTTACCAGGCTAGTCCGAACTTTTTTTTGTAAGTACTTCAAGGTTATAATTTTCAGAACTCCATTTCATAAGCAAAGTTTTGAGACCTACCTCACATTCCAGCTTGTCAAACGAGTTAACAAGGACATAATCCGCTTTTTCCAAGTTGGGGAACTGATTGAGAACGGACTCCATGATAACGGGATAAGATTCTGGAATTGAGACATATGATGGCAATTCCGGTAACTGAAACGTCGGCAATCCAGGTAATGAAATGCTCGAAGTTGCGGAAGTCACAGCAAGATTTCCTTTCCAAGCTTGATAGTAGATGGCATTAACGGCACATGGCTGAGTGAAGAATGTAACTGCTAGTAATCCATATTTCTTGGCCACATCAAGAGCATATGGAAGAAATGAATCATAGATGAGGCAATTAAAAGCGTCTCCAGAGCCCTGATGTTTCATTATAAGCTCAGTTAAGGCTTGTGACGTGATTACTTCGAGACGGTGACGGTCAATCTCAGCCTTGGAACCACCAAACATGTTTTCCTGCCGTAGATCACCAATTTGCTTGATTGCAACGGGGCCTACTTCAGTTTCGCTGAAATGATCAACGTACAGGATGGTGGCTAGTGTGACTTTGAGGCCTTTGAAGGCTAAGCGCTTGGCAAATTGGAGCATTGGATTGATATGACCCTGACCGGGACAAGGGAGGAGGAGAATATGAGCTCTATTTTTGTTCTCCATATGTCTTGAACACAATCGGCTGTACGAGGGAAATGCCTAGGAGTCACTTCTTATAGCACTAGATGCAAGGGACGTGGGTGGGATCTTCTATGTTAATACGGTATAAGGCTGTAGTTCTTTATTCATTTAACAATTTGCTAAATCAAGACCGCAGTGACTTGATTTCTCCATTTTCATGATAAAAGTGAGCTGTATGACACAAGGATAACAAGCAGTGCACAAAATTATCCATGGATATCTATCTGATCCGGCTGCTATTGGCCGTAGTAAAATGTAGACAGAATCACTTAAATAATCGAACCCTAAGATCTTCGGCTGCTGTTCTTAAATGACCGTTATATTTGTTTTCATGATACGAACAGACCAAGTGTAATTTATCTTTGAGAAAACAAAAAGAAAAATAATTATGTGTAATTTTGTTCGGGCCATGTTGTGCCACCTGCCATCCCAAGTCCTATTTAGTCTTGTCAAGAGCCAAGGCATGGAAAGCAAGGGACTGTTGGATATGATGAAAATTGAATATTCCCACGTCAGTTTCATCCAATTTTTTTAAGGTAAAGTCTTTCATAGAAAAGAAAATCCTACCCTACAATGGATCTTTCAAATCTTTCCAAAGAAAATGAAATTTCAAACGATAATATTTCGTAATGGCTAAAAGAGTAACGGTTCTGCACAACTAAAAGCATCAGCGGAGACATTTGATGATCAAAACCAATGATCTGTATAGCCATATCTTAATGGGTCATATCCAAAATGTGGCAGAAGATGAGTAGCTGGGATAGAAAACCATCTAAACCCTTTGTCCATTTAACTGTATTTCAAAACAGAGAGGAATTTAGCAACAAATCCCTACTGTGTTTTGCAGATTCTAGGTTCATTATATTTGGAGAGATATATAGTGGCAAAAAATTTTAATTAAAATTTTCCAAGTTGAATGCCACTGTGATTGGTAAAAAAACAAGTGCTAGAAGAAACAACCTGTCATGGGATAAGAGTTTCCATATGAGGGCAGGTTGCCACATTTTCAATTTCTGTAAGAGTTTGGTTACTAGAGTAATCACAGTTCTATTGCTGTCAAACGTCAACAAGTTAATGGGATTTGAGCCCCCGAAGATGTTCTATGAAAGTTTATATGGGAAATTCTTTTAGCTTATAAGGTTAGCCCTTGGGACTTTGTTAAAGCATTTTGTTTGTTATTTTGGTATGGTCAAGTTTGAAACGGGATGAATGATATAATACTATTCTTAAAAGAAAAAAGGATTACTGCTAGTTTCAGTGAATTAATGTGTGTGGGTCTAGATAGATAGATAGATAAATAGATAATAGAGATAGAGCCATGGTTTTTATCATTTTAACAATTTCTGGAGTAGGCATTTCATATTTTTCCCTATTACTAGAATAGTAATTTATGTATGTCATTCCATTTTATCAGATGTTTTGGATATATATAGGGAGCGGTAATTTCAGCAAGAAGCTGCATGTTTGATCTACCAGAGAAAAGTTTCTAATTGTCATTTTATCTAACTTTTTCTGTTTTCTAATTTTTGTTCAGCCAATCAAATATCACCTGCTACTTACACTTGCATGAAACAGATGAAATTAACACACCCCTATATGTGTGCACGTGTGTGTAAGCGGGGCGTGTGTATATATTTTTTATGTACAAAGCTTTCACATATGTGGAATTTGATAAAGGAACGGACTACAATAGTCTATAGTAGGCAATCTTATACCAAAAATGCTCCATATAAAAAGGTAGAGATTATATTCCAGTCAAAGATTAAATCTGATCGTGTCATCTGGTTGCTTTGGGGATATGAGCATCAGATGTGAGGTCTCTAACAATTACAGCTGGATGTTTGGTTTTAATTTGTATTTCATCTTTTCGCAGATAGGGATGATTGCTGTCCAACCCTCTATTTGCTTCGACCGCCTTTCAAGTATTTTATTCAATGATCACTCAGACACTAGAAAGGTGAAGCCCTGTTTGAGTAGCGCAGAGAGCCGATTATGATCCTTCGATAAAAAAAATATATTCGTGGGTTGTTATACTTACTTTGTGCTTTGGGATCTTATGCTTTTATTATCTGTCGTAGGCCATCAATAAGAACAGCTGTGATTCTTCAGTGTTATAAAAAACATTATCCGTCTGCTTAGGATTGATCTCCTTTCAAGCCATACTGTTAAGGAACAGTGCTACAGTTAGCGTCGAAGTGTGTCCTTCCTGACTAAAAGCTATGGGAACGACTGAGGTGGACCACTCCATATATTAATATGAAACACTCCGGTGCATAATCGTCAATAAAGAGTATTATGTAAGTGTTGCAATCGGGCCCTAGGCAAACTGGTACATGGTGCCGGTATACACGTTTATGGAGGGAAAAGAGAAGCATGATAAGATGAGGGCTACCATCTCTTCGTTTCTTCTAATCTTCTCAAGGAACCTTCCTGACTAAGGAAAAATACACTTTCTGGTTCCACATGAAAAGTTTTGGATCTATACTCATATACTTGCACAATTTCAATAGCTAAACCATGGCTTTAGTTTATGCTAAACAAATATTTCTTCTAAAACTTGTGAGCCAACAGAAAAACTCATCTGAATTACTAGACTCAGTGCCAAATTAAGTAAAAAATGAATAAACTAATTGCACAATAATAATAGAAAGGCAAGTTGAAGTTGGAACACAGCTAAACCACATAGCTCTAGTCCCATACAAAATGGATAGCAAAACCAACGAATTGACCAGCAAAACTCGTCGGAGTTTCTCGATTACTCGGTGCAGTAATAAATCGAGTAAAAATCTAACGAACTCACTAAGTCACAAAAAAAGGTGGAGTTGAAATTTGAATACAAAACTTTACAAACGTCAATGTAATATCCCAATCAACCTAAGACTTGCTTTGAGTTAACTCGACTCTCTGGGCTTTTTATTCAAGATGAGTTTTTGGGTTTCTAAATTATGCATCTGCATGATGTACATCACCCAAAACCAATGATTCACATTTTCTTGGCAAAACCATAAACAAGGTATTTTGATTGAAGGGTATATGACTATTCAATTAAAGACCAAATCAGTATCTATAGGTTGGGCTAGTCATTAGCTGCTAGATTAATGGATTGGACCATTGTATATGAGGTGAATATAGGCTGGCCTAAAAAATGATGCTTCTTTCTTGAGCAAGCAAGTCCGATTCTGCTTAGTTTTTTTCTTTCTGCGTCGAACTACTAAGTAAGTTCATTCAATCAATTCATTGAGAGGAACGAATTGATTCATCTTAACTTTGAGGGCCGTTTTACGTGGTTGAATAGGCAAGTACCTCCCATCCTATGAAAAATTGACATATTCCTTTGCCATTTTGAATGGACTACTCTCTGCCCTGACTCCTTTTGCTCTATAATACAAGACAAGTGCTCAGACCACAAACCAATCATTTTCAAATCGACTTTGACTTCATGTGAGCCACAGTTGTTTGAGGTAGCATGCTTGAAGTGCCATGATTGATCAATCATTTAGAAGAGTGGTGGACGACTGCTCCTATCCTATTCGCCTAACACTATTAAAATTGGTGCTTTTAAAGACGACACAGAGAAGACAATTTAGTAAACTATCTTCGTAAAAATAATCTAAGGCAGTTTTACTAAACTATCATTAAAATTTAGTAAACTATCATTAAAAGTCATACTTAAGAGGATGTTCTATGATAACCATCTTCTTTAAAATCCCGGGAAGAATTTAAGAAGGCAGTTTGGTAAAATCATCACTAAAAACATTCTTATCTATGAAATCTTACAACTATCTTTGATTTCTTATCTTCGACTATCTTCATCTATATAGTAGCACATTAGACTATGTACATAGCCTGAACCTTGTTTTGGTGCATTTTCACTTTAGATAACTTCAATTAAAATACCACAATTGAATTAAAATTACATACATATATATATATATATATATATATTTAGCTGATATCAATTGGATTGTTGATAATGATCTTTCTTATTTTGCCTCATGTTTTATAAATTTGCATAAATATCATGGTTAGAGAATTCTTTTCTTAAAGTTAATTTTCCCTTCCTGTGTATAGATCTTTCATGTTTAATTGATCGGTCCTTTTTATATATTGAAAAATCTCCACTCGTGCATATAATTTTCAATGTTGTATAATTTGCACACCTAGTGTTTGGTAAAATACTTAACCTAATTCACAAATCTTTTCATGTTTGAAAAGTCTTAGTACATATCCAAGCTTTAATCTTTTGAAAAAAAATGAACAAATATACTAGGATGACCATGGCAAGATCATCAAGATAATATGAAGAAATGATAGAAAAGTTCATTGAATTTGCACTTAGGGTAGGGATGACTATAATCACATACGTTGTCAACACTCAAGATGTGAAAACTTGAAAAGGGTAATTGTAGGCGAGTTGAGAGAATATTTGTGCTTCAATTGAATCAATGAAAGCTATTGCCCTTGGATCTAGCATCACAGGGCCTCTCCAAGAACAAGAAAATGTGAATGTGAAAACACTATAAGAAGTGTTGCAAATAGTACAACTACACCAAGATTTCAAGATACATACAATAACTTTTAAGATGACCTTGAACAATTCCATACTACATTGGAGTATGCTAATGAGTTGTTATATCTTGTGTGTATAGATTATACCAAGTTGTTTATAGTGATAGAACTTTACAACGTGAAATTGTGATTTAGTTTTTCTTATCAAGATTATACAGAAGTCTTAAAGTGGTGGGTAAAATGCTACCAATTGAAAACAAACTAGTGAGGTCCACATAGGAGGCAAAGAAAGCCATCATTACACTAGGTTTGAAGTATGAGAACATACATGTTTGTCTCAATGATTGCATCCTCTACATGAAGGCACACAAGGATAAAACTACATACCCAAGTTGCAAAGAGTCAAGATGAAAGTTGAGGAAGAATTTAACTAAGTTGGTGAAAGGCGTATCTATAAAGTTCTTAGGTATTATTTACCCTATTCTAAGGTTTAAACGAATGTTTCATAGCAAAAAAACTAGTATGACATGCTGAGGAGAGATTAGCATATAGTTATTGTTAAGAGTCCATTATTGTATAAATTACCCTCATTTAGCATGACTTTTAATATATTGTTAAGATATTATTTAGAAATTTATATGAAATATATGTCATTTGAAAATTTTATAATCTAACCTTGATTTGGTAAAGTTTCAAGATTAGATGATGATCCAATGTAAGTATGTGCAAAATCGAATATTGTATGATACTAATTATGTTATTTTCTTTGTTTTGTAAATAGTAGATCAAGATCCATATAGTTAGATCAAGCCGATCAACATCCTAATCTTCGATCACACGTGCGTGACCACATATGACTATCTCAATTATCCACTTCTTTTCTAGTAGCCCTCTCTAACTTGCAAACGTAGTAAGAGGTGTTGCTCTAGTATTTTAATTTGAAAAAAAATAAGAAAATTTGTAAGTAGGATCTAATGCATGACACATCAAAGAATGGTATGTATGATCTTAATTTTTGTTCAATTAAATTTTATTTAAACTCCAAAATTTTATGTCAAGTCCTCGTGGGATCGACCCATACTTGCATAAGTTGTACTACAATAGCCCGTGCACTTGCAAAAGACAATCAACAGTTATGTATGTCTAGCAAATAGCCCCAGTGTGGAAGCACGAGACTTCTTATGGCCTTATATTGAAGAAGAACATTGAAACCTATGAGTTGCAATATCTGTAAATGAGATTAATTCTCATGGTTTTATGAGTAGTAGGTACAATTGTTGGTATGTTATAATAGTTTATTATAGCCTCTATCCGTTGTTATGCATGAAAAGACGTGATGTTAACTATATTAATATCAGGTCCTAAGCAACCAGGGAACGACATTGAAGTGTACTTGGCTCTCTTGATTGATGATCTTAAGACATTATAGGGTATAAGGGTTAAAGCATATCAGGCATACATGAAAGAGTCGTTCACCTTGAAGGCTATCTTGTTTGTGGTAATAAGCAACTTCCTTGCTTATGATAATTTGTATAGATGCATTATGAAGTGATATAATGCTTGTCCTGTATATAGTGACCAAACATGTACCATATGACTTAAATATGGCAAAGAAATGACATTGCTTAGGCATAATAAAAGGTTATGTAGATCATCATCATCATCATCAAGACCTTATCCCAGTTAGTGGTTGCCCACATAAATCTTATTCCTCCATTCCCCTCTATTAAGTACCATGGCTCCATTTAATCCCAAAGTTTTTAAATCTTTTCTTACTACTTCTATCCACATTCTTTTGGGCCTTTCCTTTGCCTTTTTAGAACCTTCTGCTTACATTGCATCGCTCCTTCTAACTAGTGATGTTTTCGGTCTTCGTTGGACATGTCCAAACCATCTAAGTCTAATCTCCCTCATCTTATTAACTGTTGGTGCTACCCTTAAGTTTCCTTTAATGTTTTTATTCCAAATTCCATCCTTTCTTGTCTTGTCACTCATCTATCTCAATATTCTCATTTCCATTACTCTCATCCTATGAACATGATGTTCTTTAACTGCCGAACACTCTGATCCATAGAGCATGGCCGGCCTTATAGTCATCTTATAGAATTTTTCTTTTAGTTTGAGTAGCACCCACTAATCACACAAAACTTCAATTGAGCATCTCCTTTTGTTCCAACCTGCTTGGATTCTCTAGGTAAACTCCCTCTCAATCTCTCCACTCTCATGAATCATTAACCCTAAGTACTGACAGTGGTCTTTTATGAGGACTTCTTGGTTATCAATCTTTACTGGTACTCCACTCCCACTCCTTTCCTTGTTAAAATTGCATTCCATATACTCTGTCAAGTTTAGCTAATTTTAAATCCTTTAGGTTCTAATGCTTCTCTCCATAACTCTAGCTGTTTATGCCCTCTCTTGTCACATCAATTAAAATTATATCATCTGCAAATAGCATGCACCATGGAATCTCCTTATGCAGATGTTTTATTAACTCATGCATAACCAACGTGAAATGTTATGGGCACAATGTCGATCCTTGGTATTGTCCTACAATATTAGGAAAATCATTGGTCTCTCTGCCAGTGGTCTTAACATTTGTTACCACTCCCTCGTACATATATTTAATTATGTTTATATACCCCTACGAAACCTCTTTCTCACCCAACACCCTCCATATTAACTCTATAGGAAACCTTTCGTAAGCTTTCTCTAAGTCAATAAAGACCATGTGGAGGTCCTTCCTCCTCTCCCTATATTTCTCTATCAATTGTCTCAATAAGAAAATAGCTTCTATAGTAGACCTCCCAGGCATGAATCCAAACTAGTTCTTTGATACACTTGTCTCGTGTTGTAGCCTCTTCTCAATCACTCTTTCAAAAAGTTTCATAGTGCAACTCATAAGTTTGAAAACCCAAGAATTAGTGTAGCTCTGTATGTCTCCTTTATTCTTATAAATTGGTACAATATATTTCTTCCTCCATTCATTTGGCATTTTCTTTAATTTTATAATCCTGTTAAACAACTTGGTCAACCAAATTACATTAGTATCTCTCATATGCTTCCAAACCTCTATTAATATATCATCGGGCCCCAAGGCCTTTCCTGATTTCATCTTTTTCAAGGCTTCTTTGACTTCAAGTATTCTAATCCTATGATTGTATCTATAATGTCCAATTTGTTTAGGTTTACAGTACTTTCTATCCCTATATTCTCAAGGTAATTGTTATTTAATAATTTTTTAAAGTAACTTTCCCACCTTTATTTGATCTCATCATCTTTGATCAGTACCCTTTGATCATCACTTATAATGCACTTAACATGGTCTAAGTCCCTACCCTTCTGTTCTCTTATTTTTGTAGGTTTAAACATATCTTTCTCACCTTCTCTTAACCCTAGTCTATTATAAAAATCATCATATGCCTCAACCTTAGCCTCGCTTCCTATTCTCTTGACAACCTTTTTAGCATTCTTATACTATTCAAAGTTTTCATTATTTCTAGTCTTCTACCATGCTTTAAAACACACTTGTTTTTCTTTAATAACTTTTTTCACTGTTTCACTCAACCACCAAGTTTTCTTTATTAATTGCAGTTTACCTTTAAATACTCCTAGGACATCTTTTGCCACTTTCTTAATGGACTTGACCATATTAATCCATAGGGTGCTTACTTCCATTTCATTGTTCCAATTTCCTTCTACCATCAACTTATTTGTGAGTCAGATTATTTTCTCCCATTTTAAGTTCCACCACTTAGTTTTTGGATACTTATTGAGTTCATCTCCTTTCTTCCGTCTTTTAATGTAGATACCTATAACCATTAACCTATGTTGTGAGGTTAAACTCTCACCGACTATCACCTTATAATCATTACTCATTGATCTTTAGCTATTCCTAAGTAAAAAAAGGTCTATTTGGCCTTTATGGAGTCCACTCTTAAAAGTTATTAAGCGTTCATCCCTCTTCTTAAAGAATATGCTTGCAGGGCTAAGTTATATGCCAAAGCAAAATTAAGGATAGCTTTACCCATCTCATTTCATTTTTTGATACGTTACATGGAAACCCTTTATATAACGTATAATATCCTTCCTTTTCTTTTCCTACATGGTCATTTAAGTCTACTCCTATAAATACCCCATATATGTTGGAAATATCTTACACTACTCTCTCCATATCTTTCCAAAAATGTCTCTTGATTATATCTTCTAACCCTACTTGTTGTGTGTATGCATTTATAACATTTATGATCTGTTCTCCTAGAATAAGTTTTATTATTATATTTATATTACTGGTTCTTTTAACATCTACAACTTTATCTTTTAATTTTTTTATCCACCATTATTCCTACCTCATTTCTGTTATTACCCTTTCCTACGTATTAGAGCTTATACCCATTGATTTCTCTAGTTTTAATCCCTTTTCACTTGGTTTTTTGGATATAAGCAATGTAGACTCACCTACCTTTCATCGTATTTACTAACTCCAGGCTCTTACCTGTCAATGTCTCTATATTCCATATGTCGATATGAATCTTATGCTCTTGAGATAGCTTATTTACCCACACACTTCTCTATCCTCATGACATAAACTCATGCCTACTTTTCACTATACCTAGGTTTCGATGCAGTGTGTCACTTCTATGGGGATGCTTTAACAATCCTTGGCCATTTGCCACTACACCTAAAATCCAATGTAGCAAGTAACTTCTAGGGGAACGCCCTAGCAACCCTTATCCTTTTTTTACTACACTCGAGATCCAATGAAGTGTGTCACTTATGGGGGACGCCATAGCTTGAGGTAATATCAGTGATCGATTCATGTCATCTTAAGGTTGCCATACTTTGTAAAAGCTAAAGATAATTTTCATTATCTTCTCTTCTTACTTACAAACTGATATACATATGCATATTCATTTGCAAGTAAGAAGAAAAAATAACAAAATAATTTTCAACTTCTTCATAAAGGTTTTACTTGCCGACTAACACATGATGCAAAACCCTCATCCTTTTTTATTTGATCTTAAGATTGACATTGGCAATGCTAAAGGGCAGTCCTAGTTCATGAAGCTCCCACATATGCGGGGCTCAAGGAAGGGGTGGACCACAAGGGTCTATAATACGTAGCCTCACTTTGCATTTTTGTAAGAGGTTGTTTTCATGCCTTAAACGTATGACCTCAAGGTCACATAAACATAAGATACCATCATTTTAAGATGAGAAATTTAATAGAAGTATAGAAACAATGGAACCTACAATGGTATTGACATGATGACAAGTATTGGAATAGGTTAAAAACTTTAATCTCTTATGGGGGAAGAAGAAAACAACAAAACATACAACTGATAGAAGCTCTAAAAGTTATTATAAGAAGAAATCAATATTCTTAGAACTTGCATACTGGAAATCGATGCATGTGCATCATATGCTTAATGTCATATACATTGAGAAGAATGTGTACAAAAGCTTGATTAGTACATAGCTTAACATGTCAATAAAAAGAAAGAATAGACTTGCAGATCAAATGGATCTTATGAAGATGGGTTTGAAGAGAAAGTTGCATCCATATGATAGGAGCAACTGAGGAATATACTTGCCTAAAGCAAATTATATGCTTGACCAAGAGGAGAGAAGAATAATGAATAAAACCCTATTAGAGCTCGAAGTCCTAGACGGCTACCATTTAAGCTTTAAAAACATTGTCTTCATGTAAAAGCTAAAAATGTTAGGGATGAAAACTCTTGCTCATAGTAATACATTCTGTGTAACAAGATTAATGTAGATGATTTATTACAAAATTCTGCTACTTCTTCAATACTTTGTGCAAGGAGGTGGATGTTCAAAATTACAAGAAACCTAAGACCATCTAGTGACAACTGTGTGCGAGCTTGAAATATTCTTCCCAACATTCTTCTTTGATATCATGATATACTTAACATTACATCTCATTAATGAGGTCAAACTTTTGTGGCCTAGTTTACTTGCGATGGATGTACCCATTTGAGAGGTACATGAAAGTTTTAAAAGAATGTGTACAAAGTCATAATTGGCTAGAGGGGTGTCTAGCGAATGTTACATTGCAGAAGAAGAGGTAAATTTTGCACAAAGCACATATCAGGAGTGAATGTTATTAGAATATTGAGAAAGAAACGATTAGGTGGATTTGATGATCCAAAAGTTGGTAAACTTGTCTTAAGTGGTCGTGTATCGAGGGTTGAACACAAAGAACAAGATCGGGCATACCTTTATGTCTCGTGAAACAATGTTGGTAAAGTCTAGCCATACATTGAGTAAGTTGACACACACTCTAGCTAATTTCACATTTTCCTCTGTTATATATATATATATATATATATATGTATATATATCTGTGTGGTTGCAAAAATTAGGGGGTAATATTTTGCTTTACATATCTTCATTTGTAGTGAGCATAAGGTCTTCTTCAAAGTGAAGTATTCAAGTTATGCAAAGAGATAGAAGTAGCCGCAATATCAACATTTTCATACTTTCATTACTTGGCTCAATCAGAAGGTAAAATGAATTAATATACTTCTTATTAATTGTATATTATATAATTATTTACAATAATGATCCCACTTAATATATATACATAGGTTTAAGATAGCCAAGACGTTCCATGTAATAGTATATCTGAATCCTTTGGGTTGGATGGCAATGAGACCATGACCAAGAGTAATAAAGTATGAATACACCATTAATGGTTATTGTTTTTACACAAAAGACCGTAATAATTCAAGAGCGCAATATAGTAGCAGGGTCAGCTTAATTGTCAAGTCTACTTTTTCTTTTCCAATTTAAAGGATATTAACCCAATAGTGGTGAATGATACTTATTACAAGGTTATCAAGAGATATGAATACTCGATTATACTTGTAAAATAGTGGTTGCGTTTAAGTACAATTAGGTGAAATATAATAAAGACAGCATCAAAACCGATGCCCTTAGATTAATATTGTCGACCTCAATAAGAATAGTTATAAAAAATGATTAGTTTATTTTGGCATCTCAAGAAAAATATGTATTGGATGTGCAAGATAGATGTAATAATAGATTATCAACTATTTTATCAACCAAATCAAGGGACTTTTATGATAAAGACGACTAATAAAATATTTTAATAGATTACCCTTGTATTACTAAACCAATCCCAACAACTAATGTAACTCGTGGGAATGAGGATGATATGTGTGATAATAGTGAGAAAGGTTCTTAGGTTGAAAATAACTTATATGAGGGGGCAACTTAAAATGCAAACATTTAAAATATAATTAAAGGAATTATCCCAAAATTTGCATGTGTTTGTGTTATTTTTATTTTTATTTTTATATCTATAGTTATATATGATACAAGTAGATCAGGAATAGCCCAACTCGAAAATATATGTATGTTGCATGGAGCATGGAGTTACAAAATTTGTAATTTCTTTAGAACAAAATTTTTTATAAAATAAAGTTTTAAAAGTTAGCTTGGTGAAACCAACTTTAAAAATCCATTGTTTTCAAAGTCATTTGTAAAACCAACTTTAAAAACCTAAACTTGCACATTACACCTCTTTTTTTTCTTCTCTTCCTAAATCCATGAGAAATATTGTGGTTGAAGTGGGTTTTGTGATTGAAAATGTTTAGGTTAAGATCTGGGTTAGATTATCAAGATTCCAACAAAAATCAAGTGATTTCAGTGGGAAAAAAAGAAAAAAGGCTTTTCGATCTATCCCTCATAAGAGAAAGGGGAGAGTGGAAACAATAATAAAAGGGATTAATAACCAGGACGCATGGATTGAATTGACAGATTATCACTTGTTTCCTGAATCGATCAAATTCTAAAGAATTGGATTTCGGAAGTAGTCAAATAAGGGAAAAGCCGAATTCAAAGTTAGGGTTTGAGGTTTTCGTCTAAAATTATGTTTCGATTACAAGAAATATCATCTAATGAAAGATTTGGTTAGTTGGGCACAAGTGGGCTATATAAAGTTCAAAAATCATGAGGCACTGGCTATTTTTTGCAAAGGATGAAGGACCTGTTAGATATTAATGTTTTACCAATAAAGGGCCTACGAGGGCGTGGTGTGCGTTGAACACTAAGAGGCTAGATTTCATGAGATGGCTCCAAATTGGTTCTTTGATCATATAGACAAGTGATTGATAGTAAATCATAGGCTAATAGATGCTATTAAATATTTGATATATGTAATTACAAGGGTTAATTAGGAGTTATCCCAAAATTACTTGATTTACTTGTTCTTGTGTTTTATATATATATATATATATATATATATATATATATATATATATATATATATATATATATATATATATGCATGACTAATTGTTGAAGCAATAATGTACGAGAACATCAATAAGAAGAGCACAATAGAGATGTATGCACGATTATTAAAAGTTGATTTGACAAAATTGATTTTAAACATGGGAGACATTTCGAATTTGATAGTAGGTTTCTAAAGTTGGTTTTGACAAACTAACTTTAAAAATCAATCTTAACAAACCCACTTTAAAATTTACTTTGTTTAAACCGTCCTTTTTGTGATATACATAAATATCCATATAGAATGAATAAACAATTATAATTACAAAAAATAGGATAAATTTTTTCTTATACTCCTCATTTGCTATTGGAATATAAAATTTAAATTTATTAAAAATTGAATGAGAATGCAAGGAAAATAAGCTAGAGTTAAGCTTAGGTATAATGTATCACCTAAGAGTTGAGGCTAAGTAAAGGATGGATAGATGGACTATCCATTAAATTATAAGAATCTTTTCCTAGCTAAAGGAAGAATCCTGCATTTTTTAGTTCCACATCATCGACTCTTTTCTAAATTAGAGATCAAATTGATATTGCCACCCCTACCTTGTTGAACGTCCGTGGAGCTAGGCGCGACACGCAATGGATCGATATGCCACACGTCGCCGGGTTTCCTCGCATTAGGCGACGACCCAAAACAGGAAAAGAAGGGGGACATCAGAGAAAAGGAAGAAAATCCGGCATGCACCCCCCTGCTCGAACTTTATCGCCTACGTCCACTCCTTCCGATCATACCACCCTTTTTCGGCGAGCTTTTACCCACCATTCAGAACCCTTTCCCTCCTTCACTAGCACCAGCACAAAGAAAAACCCCACCCCCGATACATTTCTTTCCTTCTCCAATGTCGGCAAGAAACCCCACAAACATCGAAAACCCCCTATTCATCTTCTCTTGAGTGTCGCCTAAACCGGCTGCGAGCGACAGCCATCGGGGTGCCTGAGGCAATCGCTTATGTGCAGCACCCCGGTGACGCCATACACTCCCTCCACTCCGTCGATTCCCTACCGGCAAACCTGATCGACCTCTTTTCCCCACGCCAGCGAAAAAAAAAAAACCCAGAAACCCCTCTCTGGCAACCTCCTCCACTCTTCCCTGTTCTTCCCCTGTCTCCAACACAACGAAAAACCGAGCTCCCGTAAAATCCAGGCCATGCCGGATTTAGTCTTCCCCTTGCCCCTCCGATTGGCCACTCGGAAATCAGAAACCCCTTCCCCCCTATTTCCTCTCCAGGATAACCCTAGGTGGCGACCGAGCCAAAGGCCACTGGCCACGGACGGAACGCTTCTTTCTCTCCCTCTTCATGTTTCCCACCTTCGATCGGCACAGCCTAACTGGCTTACCAGCCCTGCCTCGGTTCCCTTCTCTTCTTTCCCTTCTCTCCCCTCTTCCTTGCTCCACCGGCAGCGCCCAGCTGGACTCATGCTAGCAGACCCATCTCCCTCTCCTTCCTTTCCCCCTCTCCCACCAGCGTCACCTTCTCTTCTTCCTCCAGCCACCTGCGTGTCAGAAACCCCCATTCCCACTGTCGTCTCTCTTTCCCTGTCGAGTTCTAGCGATGATTGAACCGTTAACCGACGGTCACCACCGTCTCCCCCTCCCAACCAGTCTCTCTTTGCTGAGTTGGCATGAGGTGGGCTCCTCTACCCTTTAGACTTTGATATCTTCCTATGCCCAATAGAGGAGGGATCTCACGGATCTAAGATAACCATCCCAATCCTTGCAACGTGAGGAATAAGACTTATCTTCTCATTTATTGATCAAAGAGTATTAGACTGTTGATTGTGATCAGACTATCAATCTAAAATTAGATCATCTAATCTATGATCAATTTAACCATCAATCATGATATGATCTATTCATTATGCTCCTTGGACATGGACACTGAGAATAAAACTCCTCAAGAAAATCAAGAATCGGTATTGATCTGATGGATATCCAGATGCAACAGTCTCATATGGCCACGATCGTGCTTATCTGTGACCATCCCGTAGTAATCCAACGCTCAGAATGAATCTAACGATGAGGATCCATGCAATTGCAATTAAGATCACTACCGATCTTTCCAAATTTAACTTGTTTTTCAATTCTGGTATAATTCTCATTGTGAATCATAAAAATCTTTATTAATTTCATGAATAATTAAACACAATTAAGCCATTGAATGATAGATCTAGCATCACCATCAGAGACATTGGACCTGTAAATTACTATTTTAATGCTATGAATCACGATCCAACGGATGGATCTACTAAAAATCTGAAATTTAAGCATATATGAACATCAAAAGGGCATGAATCCTAGATTTGACCATCCAAAATTAGATTAGGTAGTAGATTAAGAGTTTATGACTCCTAATATGTGAAATTAACATATAATCCCATAGGCTAGTAACTTTAGATGTATAAAAAAATGATGTGGACTGCCAACCAATGATCAGCAGTGCGGATTTGGTAACCTAGTAGCCATTGATCATTAGATTATCAACAAATAGTTAATGAAATGTGATCAGTGCTGTGGATGAGCATGATCACATTGCCCTGTACCAAGCAGAGCTAGAGACTAACCTAAGGTAAATTCTAGACCTAAAAAAATTAAAAGAAAACCTAAATCATATATCTAAATGTATAATTATGTTATTACAAATGTGTGATTGGCTATTAGTGTTTGTGAACCGGATAGCTATTCGCATCAATGAATTTGAAGCGCTCGAGCAGAGGTAAGTGGATTAAGATTGCTATCTTGGAAAATTAATGTAGGTGATGAATTTATTTGAATATTGTTTTTAATTACAAAAATCATGAAAGCATGTGAAAATCTTAGTGATTATTCATGACACATTTTCACTTTAATGCATCAGAAATAGAATTTCTAAATTTGAATTAAAGACGCTAATGTTACCCTAGCTATAACACCTAAACAAAAGAGTGAAGATACACTCTTTGACTAGAACTTTCCACAGCTACTCTTAGATGATGTAGAAGTATATAAAAATATATTATTTACTTTGGACTAGATATAGATGTGAAAAGAACTTGAAATACTCAGTTATTCTAATTATAACATTAGAACAAAAGAGAGATAGGACTATATGCCTTGATTGAAACATACACTTGAATCTAGTGGACATTCCAAATACCTTAAACATGATTATACATTATATATATGCCATTTACACCTAAGAAATTGTAAACTTGACGCTACAATATGTGGAATGCACCATATAACACGGAATACCAATGAGTGCACTAGAAATGATCATAGTATAGCTCACCATGTTTTTGAACTATAGAGAGACTTACACAACATGCTAAAGTGTTCATACTTGTAAAATTAATATCTTAAGAATGGTTTAATAATTGGCCTCAAGGTAGAAGAAAGCTTAACATGTTAAACTCATGCATGTACCTATGACTAGTAATGGAATGAAACAATCCTAAGATCTTTATCACTAAAAGAGAATAAGAAATTGCATTGTCAATAACCATAATCTAGGTTACTTAAAAATGATCTTATTTCTATTTGTTGAAATAGATCTAGTATTGATATGTATTACTTGGAATGATCTTATTCATATGAGATTATTCGTATTCATGCTTAAGAAGGATCGCAAAAAGCCATGGACAAACAAGACAAATATATACATATTATGGCCTAGGGCCATAATTCGTTTGTCATTACTGAAAAGGACTTTACTGCTAGTTTATCAATAGTCCACTTACTAATATGAATTTTTATAATTACTAAATGATTGAAGGCATGAGGAAGTTGAATTATCTTTAATTTGATAAGTCTATAAACTAAGCATGCATGGTTAGACATTAATTGATGTGGATATTTGATGCATACTTTTGGGAACTTGAAGTGCATTATCAAATGATTGATTAACGCATGTTTGAAAACTCATGAAAAACATGCTTCTATAGTTTGTTGAAGACATGAGTTTGAAAGGTTCTCATACCTTGGAAATAAATAAAATTGAATGGTTTCTCACAAGACTTTGAAAGATGGTTTTATCCTCATATAATGTTTTTAGATGTGCATTTGACTGACTCCTTAGGCAAGTGCTCTATGAGATACTATAAGTCCTCAATATGGTACTTGATGGATGTTTTAAGCAAGCACTCTATAAGTCGTTGTAAGTCTTGGGGATACAGATTTTATTGATATTTTTTGTAGGTACTCACTAGGTAACTATAAGTCCTTGAGGTGCGATTTTAATCGCCATTTTTGGTAGGTGCTCTACGAGTACCATAAGATCCAGAGGCATGCATGCCTGGGGTTGGAGTAAGTCTTGGAGGCAAGCGTGCTACAATCAACTACAAGACTTGGATGTATGGTTTTCATTAATGCTTTAAGCAAGTGCTCTATGACTAGCTGTAAGCCCTAGGGGATATGGATTTCATCGATGTTTTACGCTGTGACTCCTAAAGTGTCCTAAGTCTCGGATCACTCAGTAGGTACACTGTATGAGTATGTCATAAGTCTTGAAGACCTTATGCTAGGAGATGTAGTTGGCCACTGACCTTTGAGATGAGATTAATACCAGCTTTATGATGGAAACAGTGAGCAATAAGAGTAGTTTCTCATGGGAAATTGCTTTGACTGGTAGCCAAGTAGCCCCTATGAGGTCTAATGAGGATAGACTATGCGTTATCCACGAGTTTACTTAAAGGTTGTGGAAGTTGCCTGTGGCAATGGTAAAGCCCTATGAGCATAAGTGTTTGTGTGATGTTAGCATGTTGGGAGGTCATTTCTCAAGAGTTTTGCCATTATCCCTCGTTGTAGGACTGTATGCCACTATATTGTCCCTGATGGTAGAACTATATGCTAATGTGATATGGAGTGATCAGTTTTCCATGACGATATAGGTTTGGATTTTGCATTATGGACTAAGTGTAACACCCCGAGTTTTTATCACATTTTCTTTATAATAATAATAATAATAGTCGTAGTCGAGATCCCAAAATAAAAAGATTCTATTAATTATTTTATTAGAATTTTTCCTGAAAACCTCCGGGTGTTATTTTCTTTTTCCAAAATATCATGACTATGATTTAAATTATAAATATAATTACACAGTAAGACAGTACACATATCAAATCCAACATAAAAAATCATCGTTGCCTTTATTTTCAAAACAATAAATGCCCAAAACATATCAATGTGGCCCAGGGTCTATCCATCATAACATCGCACCTCAATGTCCATCATATGTATAACTATCATAATCAATTCCATATAATAAAAGTATACAGTCCATAAGAAAGTTCAAATGGTAGTTCGTTTATTAACTCATGTCACTATCTATCAGTCAAAGTAAAGAAATCTCTCACTGCTATCATGGTCTCTCAACGATCTAGCCCTTCCTGCTGTCGCGCTCGAGATCTAAGGCATTACAAAACAAAGCAATGCCTCAACAAGCTATTGCTTGTGTAGGTATATAGATATTTAATATAATAACAATGGAACAAATCTAATAACAGTGCTGATATAATGAGTAGATCGATTATCTATGAAAATATAATTATTATAAGCAATGTTAACAAAATCTCAAAACATTATGTACAATAAAACATGCATCTTATGGGTTTAAAACATGATATGATCTAATGTAAATGAGCATACAATAATAACAGGGCACCCCAAAGTACGTGGGTCCCACGAATGTCCCATGCCTTACGTATAAACAGATCATGAGTACTCATATCAATCCTCTGAGTGTCGTCACACTCAAGTATACAACAATATCTTCATGCTCATCATGCAAGCATACATAACAAGAGTATAGATCATCATGCTGCAGTGGCAACCCTCTAGGGTCTCAACCACTGCCACTCCTTGTCGACACCATAATGGGAGACTTAACGTCTATCCCCATGGAAAGGCCCAAACCGGTAGTGTGGACTATCCATGTTACCAAACCCCTGCTGAAAGCCATCTGTGGGTAGGTGTCTATCATATCACAATCACATCACAAATTTTGGAGGGTGGGTGGCCGCCCTACTCCCTCCTAGCATGACATCCACTAGGTGAGAGCACTCGTCATAAATCACAAAACATGAAATCCGCTTATCTAGAAAAATCAAGAGCACTCATGACTCACAATCCCCAAGGGACGCCCCTCATGCCGGGGTTAGCCTCTTGAAGGACTAGCCACCAAGCCTCCACTATCGTTCTTATGAAAATCCATCAGCTTCAATGGTGCAATAATGAAAGACAATTTCTAATTATGCATAAATATGTGGTATCAATCTCATAAAATCATCAATCATAAATTCATTCAATACATTATCAAAATCTAATATCGATCATAGCATAAAACGTGGAGTCTCATAAAATCATAAACTAAATGAATAAGTTCCAATTAAATCACAATCAATCATGATGCTATAATGATAATGCAAGGGTTTTAAAATCAAAACATAACATTAAATATCGTCACCTATCTCAATATGAGATCACTCAACTCAAGCGTATAATCCTCTTAGCTTGTACGTTAAAATGTACCTGTCAGTACCACAATACTATTTTATGTTATTTATTTCATCATAATAGAATCTATGGTGATCCAACCCTTGGATCATCCTCTAAGATCTTTAATTATGATTTTGTCCTTAATCCCAACGTTACTTATTATAATTTAGTCTTATCTCACGTTCATTTGTTCGTTTTTGGGTGTATCTAACTTTTATACCTTAATCTGACTGTCAAATCATCCTTAGATCAATAATTTCCCAAGATCTGGTTCAAACCAATGGTCTAGATCAATTTTTAGCATATCACCCAATATGATTCTTAGAACCCTTATTTATTGTCATACTTTGTCTCGTTGTTCAAGTCCTGGGGCCTGATCACCCTTTGATCTACTGGTTCTAAGTTATTGAATAATATTTCATGATTTTTCTAATTTAATAGTGGTCAATTGTAAGTTTTTAAGTTAAATCTAAGTTCACATCGTCAAGACAATCGCAATGGATGTTTTCGATCGTGATTTAGACCTATGTATCTCCCAAAATCAAACTTTTTTTAAAAGACTTCATAGATTAATATATATTAATTTATAAGGGGTCAGTTGGGTTGTTTGCACTAGTTTACACCGGCGGCTTTGTTTATACTGGATTATACCAATGTAAACTGGCATCCCTAAGACGCTATGCTTCCAAAACGCACCACGTGC
The DNA here is from genome assembly GCA_035236585.1 of Warburgia ugandensis. Classification (NCBI taxonomy): domain Eukaryota; kingdom Viridiplantae; phylum Streptophyta; class Magnoliopsida; order Canellales; family Canellaceae; genus Warburgia; species Warburgia ugandensis. Next base: position 22,902,301 of record CP141130.1, on the reverse strand, counting down.
GTCCTAGTCGCTAAGACACCGGGCATCCCAGCCTACCGTGACCCCGCGCAGGGCGCTCCTGTGTTTTGGGGCATCCCAGCATCAACAATAGGGCGTCGACGCGGGAGCCATCGCCGAAGAAGACGACCAGAGTCTGGTCATTGTCGGTGACTCCATAAGTGTCCAAAAATTATGATTTTTGCACACTTTTGCTCAGAATTTCATGTACATTCCATTTTTAACATTTGTTTTGTTTGATTTTGCCAAAAACCACAGTTTTTTCTCAAATTTTCTCACATTCCTAAAATTCTCCTACGTACTATTCTTAGTGATTCCGGGGTCACTAGCCGTTAGAGCTCCCTCAAACTTAAAGGGTTTTTTCTTGGGTTCATTACATATTAGATGAATGGTTTGATCTTTGTTTTGACCTTGTTTATTAAACCTATTTCCATGACTACAGCAGGGTATATAGAGTCCCTGGGAGAATGACGAACCCTCGTCATTTTTCGGACTTCAACGCATGCAACTTAGCGTATATGCTATACATGAAAGGGGAAAAGAGGGTTGAGACTTACCTCGATCAATCAGGTGGGCGTTTATGCTGTAGGAGGAGCTTTTTCTGAGCTTTTTCGGCATTGCATTTTTGCTAGGGTTCTTTAGGAAATTTTTGATCTCTAGAGGCAAGAGGCTTGAATGGAGTGATTGGATGGGGGAGGAGGTTTGTTTTATTGCTAGTGATTCGTTTTTCTCAATCACCGAATGATTTTTCCAATGAAGTAGTCAGTTATGATAGGGGAGGGTAGAATGGGGTGTCGTTATAAAAAATAGCCCCCTATGTTTCAAGCCTCTCCAAATTACTAAACTGGCCCTCTGTCTTTAACAACTCATAACTTCTCCGTTTGAGCTCTGTTTTTGGTGTCCTTTATACCATTCAATTCCTATCGATGTATACTTTCTAGTTTTTGGTCTTTTAGAACCAAATTATATGCAATTATTTAATTTATTACTAATTTATGATTTAAAATTTGAGGATATCACATTAAGGGTACATGCTTTGATTTTTTCTCTTGGACATTATCAAGCATATTAGATCGATTGACTTATCGACTTCTTTTGGATATCGCACATGGAATGAGTTACTAGTTTTCCTAATAGATTTTCACCTCACATGTTGTGAGACCGATTTCATAGTCATGGTTTTCATTTTGATTTGATTTGATGATTTTTCTTTTAAAACCATGAACAGCTTTTATTTTTCCAAATCAAAGATTTATCGAACATTGGTTTGCTAACAATTAGCCTTTGCGCATATAGTATTGTTATTCGACCTTATTGATTAATTTTATCTTTTATTGACACCATGCTTTACTGCTTATACCTAACTGATGGTTTTACCATTAGAATTTTGATACATATTGATTTTTCCAAAGCAATGGCTTTACTGTGGTTAGCTTACTAAGGTGTTGGATTAATGAGTGGTTCTACATGATTGGGAACTGAATCATACATGCATTTGAAAATGCATTGTGTTCATGAAGGAAAATATGATAGATGACTACCTTCACAATTGATAACGAGAATATTCATTATGTTGATCTTTATAAATTGATACAACTATTGATCAACAAACAATTTAGACATTGATAGTGATATTCCGAATGATCATGCATAATAAATGATCTGGAAAGACTATGTGTTATGTATAAATTTGGAATGATTTATGTGTTTATGCATGGAAAATGATCTTAGAATGACTAAATGCTTCATGAAATAATAAAGGCATAGAGTGCTTGAATCATTGTGAAAATATAAAGCAATCATATCTTCAAAATCATGAATGTCTAATGATTAGTCAATTGTACTAATTCATACATGTAAACTAATTTCACGTATGTATGATTTGAGAACTTTTAATTTTAACATGAGTACTTATTTTGAAACATTATTTGTGTTTATATATGATAAATTATCAATATACATTGATTTTGTAAATTATGAATTGTATGTCAAAATAGTGACTTTTTCCACCCACACAAGTGCATGCTTACCGTGACATTGTAATTTGTTTTACAATGTCTCGACTCAAAGAATTAAAATAGAAAATGTACAGGTCGAGCTTCAAACATTAAAGTAAATAGTGGAGTTTGAAATTGCAAGAGATTGTGATTCTTAGCATCTAAAGGGTGAGCCTTGTCACTTGAGATTTGATTTATGAATTATCAGAGAATGTGAATGTATATTAGCTTGATATAGTGGACTTATTTCTATTTAGTAGAATTGGATTCTGATATGGTTGTGATTGGAGCTTTGAGGTTATGATTAAGTTTTTTTATTCATTTTTAAATACAAAAATGTATTTGTGTCTATCAGGTGTTTGGAACATATGCGTTAAATGCACAAATGTTCAAAAAGCAAAAGAAACTCTACCAAATTTTTTGTAGGAATGAGACTAATCCTTGTGTTTGGTATAGAAGTGACACTCGGGATCTTCAAAATCACTTTTAAAAGAATAAATTTTTTTGCTATTTTGTTTTTCATAAAGAATTTCAAACAAGGGATATCCTAAATTTTGAAATAGTATTTAAAAAAGTATTTTGAAAATCTAGGGTGTCACACCCTCCCATGTGCCTTTTCCTCTCTTCTTGCCCTAGCTAGTTAACATTATCTCCTTCTCTCTATAGATCCATCTTCTCTCTGGCAACTCACTTTGATATGCTATCTCCATGTGGCTTATGTGTCCCCTCAAAAAAACATGAAGACTTTCACTAACAACCAGTAGGTTCCTTCCTCTCTCTCTCTCTCTCTCTCTCTCTCTCTCTCTCTCTCTCTCTCTCTCTCTCTCTCTCTCTCTCTCTCTCTCTATGAGTGTCGATCATGCCTAATAAAAAAAACTAGACCACCGTCAAGCCCCCCTCTCTCTCTCCCTCTCTCTCTTTCGATTGCACATGGTTGACAAAATCCAATCGCCATCGATGATATTTTTTTTCTTAACGAAGCTTAGTAGTACCCTAATCATGATTTGTAGTTGGATTAGATGCATGACCATGATGGATTTCAGTTAGTAGCTACTGTTGCATCAATTTTGATTCAAACATGTTTTCTGTTATAATAACACATGTATCATTAAGAGATTGGTTATTTTGATGGAAGGATGAATGCGTTGTTTAATCACTTGAACTTCTTACCACTTGATATACTATGAAATTGCACCAATCACACTTAAGTATCTATTGTCATTCATGGTTTATGTTAAAGCCTTTTTTTATTATTCTTTCTAGTTTGTAAGATTTAGATGCACACACTTACACTGTGGTGTGCAATTTTCACCCAAGGCAAAGGATAAACATCTCATTGTATATGATAGAAATAATAAGCCTTGAGACTAGGATGCATACACATGGTAAAATAAATCAATGTCAGTGCCATTCCACATTCACTTTTGCTTAATGGCATTAGTAGAAACACAATCATGCAGACTTGTGAGAATAGTCAAAGCTAGAACTAGAAATCATTTTTCCATTGGTGCAATAGCATCACTAGAAACACAATAGTTTTCCGACAAAAATAGTTTCAAAATAGTAGTAAATTGTGTATTATTGTCAAAGGAGTGAAAATAGTAAAGAAATTTGAAATGTTTTTGTGATAAATGGGTTTTTCCTTGAATTTTTGTTTTTCAAAAACACTTAGAAAAGTATCATATGTAGTAGATTTTAAAACTACTTCTACCAAGACATATTTGCTTGACACTTGATCATGTGTTCAACTTATGCATAGCTCTTTTAATGTAACTTCATATCAAACTAGCCATTACTTTTGGAATGTGACTCTTTGAAATTGATTAGCATTATAAATAATATCTATTTTAATTCTTGAATTGTGTATTTACAACTATGCATAGCTGATTCTTCTACATTTTTGTGAACTTTTAGCTTGTTACTAGATTTTATTTGTAATTAAATGTTATTTAGTATCTACAAATTTGTTACATGCATAATCTTGCTTTGGTTTCTATTTTCTTTCATCTTTTACTTTCTTATCATGGTCTCTTAGCATCTTTTGACCTTTCAAAAAGTTAACCTTCAAGGTCAATTATAAAAATTCTAACTTTTTTAGGTGTAGACTAAGTCATTCTAATTAAGATGTAGGCATATATTTTGTTGTTTCATATTTCTAAAATGCTACTTATGTTTTCAATGAAATGGTAGGGACTAAGTCTCCATTTATATTTGGAATGTTAAATGATGGCTTATTAGGTGAATCACATTGCATACATTAAATATTCAAGTCTAAAAATTTGAGAAGACTTTGCCAAGTTTTCGATAGAAATAAGGGGTTCATTTTAGTGTCATAGCATGTGTCTTTAAATGCATTACATGGATATGATTTTATTGTGTTCTTGGTTATAAGAAAAATGGAATGTGAAGAATATCAAGAACATGAAAACAATCCAACTTGAGTAAGCCTCAAAACAGAATGGGCAGAGGACGAACAACAATGGAAAAGGTTATCAAGAGAAAGTCAAAGGGAATCAAAGAAGTTGTTTATTATAACACTAAGGGGCAAGAGATAGGTGCTAATGCAACATCCTATAGCAGTTACCTTTAGTCCATAGTAATAAGCATGGTGCCTATTTTGATTGATGATTGGAGACATGTATCACTTGTTTCTACTTTGTAGTCTGCCTTTGATATAAAAGGTTCATGTGTTGTAAGGAGCTGGTGAGTAATAAAGAAAATGGAAGAACTACCTTGTTCGTAAATATATAGCTTCAAATGTAAATGATACATTAAGGCTATATAGAGTGCCCAACATTTCCTTCGACATCATTGACCAGTATGTGTGGAATAAATTTGTGAAGTTTTGAACATCTCTTGAATTTGAGGTATGTGCTAAACCAATGTTTCATTGAATTAATTATAACATTCGATTGCCCTTAATGATGTACCATAAAATGTGTAGATAAAGAGTTCAAAAGGGAGAAAGGTGTGTGACACCAATTATATGTAGCATCACCTCTCTAGGTTGGCAGCACTAGGTTGGAAGAATATGAAGTAAGTATATATGATAATTTATTTCTTTTAAATTATACCATAGTTATACATATTTGATTACCTAAATATACTTTCTCACTTAACAGCAAAAGAAAGATGACACTATGAATCCCATTAGCAGTGTTAAACTTTAGAAGATGGCTCATTTAGTGGGTTGTAAAGCCCAAACTTTTAAAAATAAAGCTATTGTAGAAGTTGCTTCTCGAATTGTAAGTGGTTGCACCTATCTACCCTTCTATCACTTGAATTTAATAGATTAATTAGTGGAACTTCATTGTGATTAAATTGTGCAGGAAAACATGATTGAAGAAACCACATTGATAGGAATAGTGGGCAGCACAAATGATGACATCCTATATATGGCTATGGGCAATAAGGAGGAGCACCTTGATTGAGTAAGGAGCCAGGTGTGGGATGTTGTTCCTTCCACATTCTTTCATCAAAACCTACGTGCTCTTGATGATAAGGAGGCCTTACAAAAGTTGAAAGCAAAGTTGTCCAATGAGATAAAGCTAAAATAATTAGGAAGTTGCATACGGAGGTTTATATCTAACTCCTCATACCGCTATACCTCACTCACATGTTAACTATAATTCTCTTACAAAAGAAGATTGAGAACAACAACTCGTGCCCTTCGAAGCATAAATTTTGGCCAAGGAGGTATTTATGCACCCAAATTTACTTTTTTATTGTCTAATTGATTGTCTTACCTCATCCTTTCTTATGTGTCCAACATTTCTAATTTTCAGGTGGTAAATGCCTATTGGCCTTGAATGTCCATCAAAATGTCATCGTAGTTAGTTCGTGGTATGAGGTTGATTTATGGTTTTGAATAAAAAGAGTATGTCTCCACACATTAAGCATGTGTATTACTGGGGCCTTAATTGAGAATGCATGCCTACCATATCTCCCACATAAGATATATGCAAATATTTTCTTCAATAGTGGTACTTGACATTACATGTTAATATGTAATAATAAGAAATAATTATTTCTTCTATATAGCTTCATGCATGATGCAATGTAGCAAGAGGTTGAGGACGTACTTTCCTAATTCCTTAATCTTGGTGTCATTTGTAGAGCAGAGGAGAAATGGAAAATGAAGAGGCAAGTTGAAGATATTCTAGCAGGGTTCTTTCGTTGCTCAAAAGGGCAAGCTTTGATAACTTCCTACAATAGAAGGTAAGTTTTGATTTACTTATTGTCTTGCCAAATTATATATATTCCATTTGTTTATATATGTTTCCTTGGATGTTGGTGGTTATGGATGAGCATGGTGGTTTTGCATTTTTTTTTCTTTTTTTGTTCATGTAAAGCACACATTTGTGCCCCACTCATTGAAATCATAAATAAGTAAGCTTTTAATCTATTCATATACTATATATAATAGTTTATTAGCTGATAACTAATATTTTATTGATATATAATGCATCTAAATTATAAATTTAAAGTGTAAGACTTACATGGGCTCAAATGATGAAGACTACTAACCCAACAAAACACATTTGAAATAAGATCAAGTTAAGGAAAATAGTTAACTACTCTATTTCATGAACTAAAGTTATAATTATACATGGTATATATTAATCCTTTCTATCTCTTTTTTTGCACAATGCCCTAGATAAAATTTTGATTGGGAGTGTAGTTACGATATGCTAAGATACATGAGAACCCTAATGCATGATGGTGTTAGGGTCTCATAATTTAGAAAGTACGTCCTCAAAAAAATGTGTCAACTAAATTAAATATGTTCTCTAATAGGCTGATGCACTTCTCGAATGGGGAACCAAGCAAAGTTATTCCAAATTAGATCTCAATGAAATAAGAAGCGAATGTTGAGTATGTAATGTGTTTTAATTAGAACACTTGTACTATTTATATCAATATAAATTTCTTATTAATTAATAAAAACTAATCTTTTTCATTTATATGGATATATTTTCTACTTTTTGTTAATTTTCTTAAAATATATATGTAGCTTATTTATAGAATAGATGAGAAAAAGTTGGGGGGTGGAAGTAAATGCGTGTGCACGAAGAAGCGTGGTGTATGTGTACGTGTGAAGTTTTTTTGTTTCATGTCTTTAAGTTAGTTATGTTGGAAGTGAATGTGCACATATGGATGTTGAATGTGGATGTTGCAGTAAATGAAGTGAATGAAGATATTACAATTTCTCTTTTCACATTTTTTGAAGATTCATGTAAGATTGTATACTATAATTAATGAATGTGTAGGAAGATTGTAATAGTAGGTTATGTATAGTTAGATTTACATAAATGTTCATGGATGTTATAGGGGATGTGGAAGTGAATGAAGATTACTTTCTCATGTCTTTGGAGACTGTAGAAATACAGTAATAATAGGAATTCATTAAATGTATGTATGAATATTATTATGGCATATTAAGATTATAGTGTATAGCAAAGAAAAGTTCTTTTTATGAAGTTTCTAAAGTCAATTATAAAAAATTGACTTTAAAAGCACAAACTTTTAAAGTCGGTTGCACAAAATTGACTTTAAAAGATCAATACACTTAAACTTAGTTTTTCGAAACTAACTTTAGATGTGTTAATCGTTTCAAGTCAGTTTTCTAGAACTGACTTTAAAAATATGGACTTTTAAAGTTAGTTTTGTGTAAATGACTTTAGAAGTATGCATTTTTAAAGGTGGTTTAGACCAGTCCTCTTTATTTGTTGATTTTGTTAGATAGCTACGTAGGCTATAATTTTGGAACCATCTTTGACATATGTTTTTAAACAATTTCAAAACCCTCCTATGTAATAGTGTAATGCATGCACTACACTTGCTTTAAAGATGAAGAATATCAAAGTAAAGCTCAAAGAATGGGTCAAAAATCTAAACAAGGAGCAACTTCATAAAATAAATGTGCTAAAATCAGAATTAAATAAACTTAATTTGTATGAAGAAGTGTAAAACCTTTTAGCTATGGAAATTTCTCATGGAGAACAACTAGAAGCAGAATTTGCCTCAATTGAGCTCCAGGATGAAATCAATGGAAACAAAGATCATGAATTAAGTGCCTATTTTGGAAGGCCTATACAAGGTAAGGCTGCCCATTCTGAAAACAACCTGTTGTAAAAATACAAGGTAAGGCTGCATACTATAGTCCCTTGTGGTCTGCCCCTTCCCTGAACCCCACATAAGCAGGAGCTTTCTGCTCCTGGGCTGCCCATTCTTGAAGGCCTATACTCTCTAAAGGGTATGACTAGCATTGATCAAGTCCTTTGTGTCGAATCTCCCTATCTACTATATGACACTCTTCCAAGGTCGTATCGGAGTGATTGCCAAGATGGAACAAATTCAAAGAGAATTTCTTTGAGAAGGGGACAAAAGGAAAGGAGAAAATATCATTTTCTCTCTTGAGAGAATGTATGTAAACCAATTCAAAAGGGAGGGATTGAGTAGAGTCAAGGAATTTAATCAAGTGCTCTTTGCAAATAACTTTAGTGCTATGCTAATTGTAAAATTCTCCTTTGCCACAATGTTATTTCAGCAAGATATAAGTCAAACCATGATTGTTGGTTGGTGTGACGACCCGGGTTTTCTCATGCATTTTTTTAAATGCAATATCTAATTCCTAAGGCGAGATGGATCCCTATTTGAAAACCATTTTATAAAAACATGCAATGCAGCAGAAAATCTTTAGTTTTAAACTCATTTTGAAAACCCCGAGTGTCATTTGCTTTCACAACAATAAAAGTAGTTGTTGAAAAACTTCAAAAATCATAAATGTTTTTCCCCAGGTCTTTTCACAAAGACACACCCCAATCAGAAATTAATACAAATACATGTCCAAAGGATTGAGAATTTACTTACATGTATAATTGTTTCCTTTTTGATTCACTTGCTCGTAGCACTAACATAGATGTCCTCTACTCGTGGATGGAATTATCCTAAAAAATGTTAAGGATAGGGTGAGTATATACTATACTTAGTAGGAGTCTATCACTACTAGTTTTATAATGCATGCGATGTTTTAAAATCATATGCTCTTCCAAAACATGTGCATGTCTGAATACTCAAGTTCAATATCGATATAAAAATCCATTGTCAAACTGAAATACTAACGATTTAAAAGATCACATAATCCAAAATCGAAAGTATCATATACATATATATCATAACATTATGATATGCATAAGATGCTTCATTGAATCCAACTCATGGAGCTTTAGTATGGTATGGTCGACCAACCTCATATCATGTCATATGCAATGCAAATAAGTCCATAAACCATAGGGTCCGACTATGCCCACGACCTCCTCGCTGTGTGGTCCCTGGGTACCTAAGGACACTCGGTCATAGCCTCCACAGGGCCTATGACACGTCAACCCAGTGCCGTGACACCAGTGGTAGCCCCCTGTACCACATGTAGTCGACGTAGGGACTTGCCTCTTTTTGGGCGTGGTACCCATCCACCTAATAGTGGTAGAGGCCAGGTGACCAACCCAGACCCCTCGACATAGCACCCACGGGCTTACTAGACCAAATCACATAAGATCAAATAAGCCAAAACCTCTTTTCAAAACCTGTCCTCTTTTGGTCCCTCACAACTGCCTGGCCCTCGGCACTCCAGCATCTTGTGGCAACCCTCAAGGACATGCAATCTTTGCAAGAACTTAATGCTCATAGATCATGCAATGTATGCAATAGTTTGTAAAACATATCTATCCATAAGGTATATACCAAACATGTCTATGCATAAAACATTTGTCACATGCATGCTAAACAAGTCATATACTTAAATCATGTATTTGCAAAACAATCATAGTTCTTTTAAAAGAATCTAGTAGCGATAGAGCACCTACATCAAAGTCTCCTGGAGTCGCGTCCTTTATCGCTCAACCCGTCCCTGGGTCTCATTTATAAACTCCTGGGTATAAATGGATACAAGGAATCCTAATTAATTTCAGTCTATTTAGACATTAGATCGCTAGCCCTGCCTATTGGGTCCTTGGTTCTTGCCTAATTCATTGTCAAGCTGGATCCTATGATGTGGACCTACTATTCCATAGCTAACTCTGTAAATTGTCCTTTAATCTTAGCTTTAAAGTCTTGTTGGGTCCACGTGTCCCAGTTCCCTCACGTGCGTGCGTGCCTAAAGGCCGTGTCAGGGACAGCGTTTTTGCACGCGCACATGCATGCTCAGGTGACGCGTTATGACGCGCATCATCGCATGGGCGCACCTTGTATCATGGCACGTCTCAGCTCCCAGGGCACCCCGTGCACCCTGGTTGAGCCAAGACCCATGCCCTATGTCACGCGCACACCTGAGGGCCGCTCCTAGGACAGTGTACACACTGTCGTACGCCTAGAGCCCATCCCTGGGACCCTGTCCCAAGCGCACATGGAGCAAGGCGTCCCTGGGATGCCTGGCTCATGCAAGGTCGTCTGGACCTGGCCTAGGCGTTGTGTTCGTGCAAGCCGTTTGAACGGCTTGGGAACGTCCTCCAGCCTAGAAATTTGGCTGGAAAAAGGTCAAATCCGGCATGGATCTTGGCCTGGGGGAAGTGAAACAGAGGAAAGGGAAGGAGGGGCTTACCTGGGCAGCCTGGGGACGCCCTTTTCTGGGTGGTGCGGCTCCTCCTTTCCTCTTGAAAACCCTTGGTTGCTGGAAACTCGAAGAAGGGGAAAACCCCATTGCTAAGACCGGAGAGAAGAGAGGGGAATGGGGAGACGGGAATGGCCGACCTGACTTGGACCTGGCCATTGCCGAAAAACTCAGAGAGATGGGTTTGAGATGGGTTTTCGGTTTTTCCAGAAACCGCAATCTCAAACGACTGGAAAAAACCCATTTTGAAGAGGGGGAAGATGGGGTTTTTATAGAGGAATGAAAGGCAGTGCCCCTCAATGGCGGTGCCGCCATTTTCCCTAGTGTATTCTAGAGAAATCGTGAAAAAACGAGTTTCTGGGAGGGTCTAGAGGTTGAAGACGACAAGGGGTGCCGTTATCAAAACGGCCCCCTACGTTTTTCGTTCTTTTTCGTTTTTCTATTTTATTTCCAGAAATACCCCTATCTTTAAACGGCTGTAACTTCCTCATACGAACTCCGTTTTTGGTGATTTTTTGAGGCGTTGGATTCCATTTTTCGAGTAGAATCTAATGGTACTAAGTTTCCTTACAAATTCCATCGCTTACTATTTTAAATAAAATCAAACATTCAACATAGTTTATTTCCTATAGAACGTTCAATTTTCGTTAAAATTAGTGTAAATTGCTCGGGCATTACATTATTACCCCCTTAAAAGAATTTCGTCCTCGAAATTCCATAAATTATCATCTTCCAGGTATTTGTCTCTTAGATGATTTCTTGGCGAATGCATTTCTCTCTTAGGAATCTAATCTAGGCTCATCCTCAATTTATCATTCCTATTGTCCCTCCTACAAGGCCTCACCTATAAGGGCCACTTTCACTGCGTACTCTGATGCATACTCTCATACGTGCCAGTTTAACAGTACCGATTTCTAGCGGTACTTCATCTATCTCGAAATCCTTAGATTCCTATACTTATCTCATCATGTATAGGATAGTCTCCTCGTAAGATCATGCTTCTTTATTCATGTATAAATTACTCCATACTTCTTTGAGATCATATTATCTTATTTCTCCTATTTTGAATATCATAGGATAATCCTTTTCATCTAGTGATCTCTTTTATCATCCACAAGTCAAAAAGTTACCTTCTTTCTATTGTGTCTAACTTTGCTTCTTACCTTTTATATTTGTCTCCAAGATACTTCAATAACTGTCATGGTATCATGTGCTCTACAGCCAATTCCTTGATTATCTTTGAATTTCAACTATCTGCCATTTTTCCATATGTGCCTTTATTCCTCGACCAAAGTTACATTCAAATAAACTCATGAAAGCCAATTAGTAGCATCTTCCATCGAGGACCTTATCATATACTAAAAGTAAAATGTCCTAACTCTATATCCAGTTTATTGAATTCATTAAACGCTTTCCTCTGTGAGGATCTTATCCAAACTCATGTCAAATGTTAATGGTCGATTCATCATCATGAGTCATATGTTCTCGTCTAGAAACCTATCTCACTATTCTCATCCATTTGTCATTAGGATTTTCAATAATGTTCCCATTCATGCAAGGCAAAAAGTTTCTTATAACTGAGTACCCTTACTAGGTCATGGTTGAATCCTTTGTCTTCATCCTCTTTGCCCTTTCTTTGCTTGATGGTTTTCTTCGTAACCTTTCAGTCCAAAAGTTCTATACTCAATCCGGTAGGGTTAGTCCTTAGGAAATTCCTTCAATTGATTTTTCGTACTTGGTATATGCTCATAACAACTAACTATTTGTCTAAAGGCAATGTAACATCAAATCTCACCTTATAATGTTTTAGTCATCTCACCTTTTCTCCTTCCATCCCTTATGTCAATATATTGTTCAATCTTTTATCAGGGCTTTATTGTCAATCATGCAGTCTGTATTGTCAGGAGGTATCCTCATAAGTAGTGATTTTCTCAATTCCTCAACTTTTATCCTTCAAGTGCCTCCTCAGAATTAGCTTATAACAATAATTATCATTCAATAGCGATTATATCAAATTGTACTGAAGTTGTTAACTCAACAAATTTAATAATACTCAGGTAAGCATAAACATTTTCTTAGACATAGAAAGACTTTATTTGATTACCCATTGATCTCTTTCAAGATATATCTATGTCATAAGCTCAAGGGCCTCTAAAGTGATCAATCCTTATTTGCCTTTCTTTCCAATCCAAGTCAGCAGTATTTTTTAGACTCAAAGTAATTTCCTCACCTTGTCATGGTAGCCATTATAGTTTGAAAAATCTTTCACATTAGTTTAGATCACTTCTTATTTTTGCTCCTATCTCAGTTGCAACTGTTCTCATCAACTGACCTCATACCCCCAATTGACTTATTTTAACAAGTACTTCTTTCCAGGAAAACTCAAGTCTAAAGACTTATAACATCCTTCTGAGTATATAACTTCGACTACTAACTCATAGATACTAACATACTTGATCAAATAGGGTGGGATACCTTTAGTCAATAGTGCTCTAAAGGTAACGGCTAAATAATGGTCTTAAGATATTGCTCTTCCAATCTATGATAGTAAGATCTCAATATGATCCTTGATGGTACCCTGCGTTTTTCGTTCTTTTTCGTTTTTTTCGTTTTTCTATTTTATTTTCAGAAATACCCCTATCTTTAAACGGCTGTAACTTCCTCATACGAACTCTGTTTTGGGTGATTTTTGAGGCGTTGGATTCCATTTTTCGAGTAGAATCTAATGGTACTAAGTTTCCTCACAAATTCCTTTGTTTAATATTTTAAATAAAATCAAACATTCAACATAGTTTATTTCCTATAGAACGTTCAATTTTCGTTAAAATTAGTGTAAATTGCTCGGGCATTACAGTTGGAATGGAAAATTTAACTCATGTCTTAAGAATATGGGAAGATATATCCAAGTATCTCGCTTTTTCAAATATAATGTGAGATTTTATGTGGGTAATGAATCCATAATTAACTTTTGGTCTAACTTGTGGTTGGGGAACAAGTGTCTCAAGGATACATTGGAAAGAATTTTAAGAGCTTCCTCTTGATTAGAATGCAAGGTAGCTGAAGCTTTCACCATTTCCAATGGGGAGGTAGTTTGGAACATACCTAATCACCTTGAGCTAAGAGGATTGGAAGGTGAAAAAATTGGTAATCTTAAAAGCTAGCTAAAATTAGTGATTATTATCAAAATGAGGATAAAATATTTTGTGTACCATATTAAAGGAATTTTTTTAGTAAAGTCTATTTACAAGACACTATCCAATCAAAAAGTTCCATGAAGCAAGACAAATTTATTTGGAATCCTAAGGTCCCACCTAAAATTTGCTTTTTTATGAACAGTAGCTCATAATAAGGTCCTTGCATATGATTTAATAGCCAGGGGTTGGTATAGACCTTCAATTTGTAGCTTCTGCTACCAAAGTGTGGAATATTAAAGCCATTTGTTTTGCACTGCCCGACCTCAATAATAAAAAAATGATAGCATTTGCTAGGATTTTAACAACTTTCCTAGAGCTGCTGAGTCAATTGTATATTCCTCAACCTAATAAAGAAGTTAAGTGCTACGAAATTTCAATATATATTGCTATTGCGTGGGCATTTGGTTAGACATAAACTCTTTATTTGGAAGTGAAACGTCATAATTTCTATCTCACAGATCATCATCATCTAGACCTTATCTCGATTAGGGGTCGGTCACATGAATCTTGTTCCTTCATTCCCCTTTATTAAGTATCATGTCCTTATTTAGTTCTAATGTTTCAAAATCTTTTCTCACCACTTCTATCCACAATCTATCAGGCCTTCCCCTAGCTGTTTTAGATCCTTCGATTAGTATTTGCTCACTCCTTCTAACTAGCGCCATTTTTTGTCTTTGTTGGACATGTTTAAACCATCTAAGTCTAATCTCCCTTATCTTGTTACCTATTGGTGATACTCTTAAGTTTCCTCTAATATTTTTATTCCTAATTATATCCTTTCTTGTCTTACCACCCATCCATCTTAACATTGTCATTTTGGCTACATTCATCCTACGTACATGATGTTCCTTAATTGCCCAACACTCTGATCTATAGAGCATGACCAGCCTTATAGTCATCCTATAACATTTTTCTTTTAGTTTGAGTGGCACTTACTGATTAGACAAAATTCTAGAGGTGCATATCTATTTATTCCAACCCGCTTAGATTCTTTAAGTAACCACCCTCTCAATCTCTCCACTCTCATAAATCATCAATCCTAAGTACCGAAAGTGGTTTTTTAGGGGGACTTCTTAGTTATCAATCTTTACTGGTGCTCCACTCCCACTTCTCTCCTTGCTAAAAATGCATTCCCATATACTCTATCTTATTTAAGATTATTTTAAATCCTTTAGATTCTAATGCTTTTCTCCATAACTCTAGTTTTGTATTTATGCCCTCCCTTGTCTCATCAATTAAAACTATATCATCTATATATAATAAAAAAAAAGCATAAGGGAATCCCCTTGTGTAGATGTTTTGTTAACTCATCCACAACCAACATGAAAAGGTACAAGATCAATGTTGATCCTTGGTGCAATCCTACAATGATAGGAAAATTACTGGTTGTTTTACTAGTGTCCCTAATATTTATTACTCCTCCCTCATACATATCTTTAATTATGTTTATATATCCCTGTGAAACCCCTTTCTTACCCAACACCCACTATATTAACTCTCTAGAGACCCTATCATAAGATTTTTTTAAGTCAACAAAGATGATGTGGAGGTCCTTTCTCCTCTCTCTATATTTCTATATCAATTGTCTAAGTAGGAAAATAGCTTCGATGGTAGACCTCCTAGCATGAAACCAAATGGGTTCTCTGATATAGTCATCTCATGTTGTAGCCTCTTCTCAATCACTCTTTCAAAAAATTTTATGGTGTGCATATAAGTTTGATTCCCTAATAGAATGATTAATTGGAGGGTGAGATGGGCATCAACTCAGCTTGAATTTAAAGGCTACTAATTCAGTTATATAATTATAAAATGGGAAGAAATTGTGGATCACATCAAAGAGAAGAAAAATCTAAACCATAATTATTTCCTCCACCTTTCGGTTTGATAAAACTAAACTTCAATGGCCCTTGTTTCGAACACCTCAGAATCTAGACATGAAAGAAATGAGGCATGGAATCTTCATTAAATGTCAGATTTTTTAAGACTTGTTTTCAAAATCATCTTTTTAAGTAGGTTTTCTAAGGTGATTTTGAAAATTTGTCTTCTTAAGTGTGTTTTTTAACATGGTTTTAAATAACAGTCTTCTTAAAAACCTTCTTAATCAATATTTTTTACAAAGGTTATTCTAACTTTCTTCTTAATTAGCTTTTTTAAGATGATTTTTTAACCATCTTTTTAATCTAGATTATTTAAAATAGCTTTTTAACCATCTTTTTACTTAGGTCTTTTTTAAGAAGATTTTTTAATCGTCTTCTTAATTAAGTTTTCCAAGATAGTTTTATCTAACCATATTCTTAAGGACAATTTTTTCAAATCGTTACTTTAAATAAAGGCTTTTTTGAGATAGTTTTTCTAACTATCTTCTTAAATAGGCTTTTTAAAGATAGTTATATGGTGACTCGAGTTTTCACCGGAAATGATTTGTAGGGATGAGTACAATGACTTTGTAGGAACATGCCTAAACTAGCTGCTTGAAAACCAAGTCATCAATATGAGTGTGAAATAAACAACATAGCCAATTATGGTGTTTTACAACCACGTGTTTCCAAATCAATCCAAAATTTATCTCAAATCATACTTATGCAAATATGTTAGGACTCCTATCAATCAGTGTCATATCATAATATGTCATGTCACTGAGTGGTAGCGTCTTACCAGATGTCCATCTAGGCAATGATTAATATCCTCAAGGGTGACTGACATCTCAATCCATGTCCAAAAACAATAGGGCATACTATACACAGAAGATCTACATCCAACTACATTTGGAGATGGATACAACACGAGTTACACCAGTCCTCATGAGGGGCACTAGATCACATCGTGAGTAGTTTCCCCATGACATAAGACTCTTATCAATAGGCCTCTTAGGGCAGGTATCTAAATTCAAAAGCCAGTGGCCAATTGGTCTTCCTAACATAGTAACTATAGGGATATTACCCCATCCACATCTTGATTGTGATCAAGCCACATTGTCATTCATTTAAAACCATCTAATAGTCAAAACTTTATATAGCCATTGCCTAAAATACCATAAATCCAAAATCAATTGAGATATACTAAAGATAAGTAACAAGATCACATTTGCACATATAATCATCCATTCATGATAAATTTTTTTTAGAAAATCTCACATATAACAAATGCTTGATAGAATGATGATCGATGGTGAAAAACCAACTAATTAGATCAGTGACAAGCGTTACATTTTAATGTTGGATCAAAATCAAAATCCAACCATAAGGTTTTTAAGGATGGATAATCACTTTGAATAGAAATCCATGGTCTAAAATCAACAATATTGGCTATGTAGTTGTCATCAAGATGGATGAAATCAACAACTATAACCCCTTATAAATTTCACTAAGATAGGCATTAAATATAAATACAACCCACAATCCAAAAACTAATCAAAGTTAAGTGAGTGTATGCCCCACATATGTGATGCTTGATGATAAAAGAAATCTGTTCCAAGCTAGAAATTCATATTATAATACTTGTGAAGATCAATGGTTAGGGTTCATCAACAAAAAAATTTAAATTGGAAGAAAATAAGCTCTAAATACACAAGTCATCCAATAGTTGATAATCACTCAAATCTAGCTGAAACTAGGGGCAATACAAGTGAGAAAATTAATGGTCAAGATTTACCCAAAAATAGGCACCAAGAATATAAGAAGAATCGATGGTCAAATCAACCAAAGATCATGCTAGGAAAAGATGCCACATACTTCTAAGAATCAATAGTTAAAATCAAGTCTAAAATTAGTTGAAAATAGGCATAGCATATATAAGATAGATTGATGGTTAAGATTAATTCAAAATCATGATAGAAGTAAGAAATATATATTAAATAATTTGATGATTAAAATCACTCTAATTTATTGCTTAGACATGTGCACCACATATAGAGTAGATCAAAGATAAAAAATCATTATAATCCATGCCAAAAATTAGACGCCATTTGCAATGAAAAATAATGGTTCAAAATAAATCCTCAACGTGCTAGATGTAGGTGCCCATGCTATTATTGATCTAGTGCTTAAAATCATTTCAAAATCAAATGAGAAATAGGCACCACTTACAAGGAAAATCAATGGTGAAAACATGGATTCAAGGCAGACTAAAAGTATGTGCCCTTTTGCCAATCTAACGATCACACTGAAATTGAACAAGGAATGGGCACCATTTACAAGTAATAATGCATGGTGAAAGTGGCTTCACAACACACTGAGAATAGCCACCCATGTTTTTCATCTAATGGTCAAAATCATCCCAAAAACAAGAGAGTAATAGGTGCCTAACATGTATGAAATACATATCTAATCATGCATCAAAGGTCACCATATGAAATAGACATGCTTCATGATATAATAGGATCAAAACAAAATAAAAATGAAACATCATGTTCTACAACATTTTCCAACAATCAAATGCATACATCAAAAGTTCATGCATTTTGAAATGACTTAGAGATGTTCCCGAAAACCCCTACTTTTGTTGATGAAACCATTCTTCTACAATCTTCTTACCAAAATGTAGTATTTGAGGGGGAAAGCTCCTAGTGTAGTCTCCTTTTCCTTCATTCTCTCTCTTACCAATTCGGGTGTGCTTCTCTTTACTAATGTGTGTTAAGATCTTAGTATTCCATAAGGATTTTTCTCCAAAAAGTTATTTAATCTATTACTTTGGGAATTTGAACTCCAGACCTAAGTCATTAACATTTACTCCACAACCTAAGTCATTAAAATTCGTGTTGTTACAAGTTCTTTCTAACCGTTTTTTCTTATGTTTTTATTTTCAAAAATCTTTAGAAATTTTAACTCCCTCCAATGACTTTTTAAGATAGTTTTTGAAAAATTATATTATATAAGCTAGTTTTTTGTAGCCATCTTAGATTTATTTTACTAAGACAATTGCTTAAAAAAAGTCTTCTTTTTGTCATCTTAGGAAACACCAATTTTAGTAGTGTTCTAATATTTGATAAAACCAATAGCATACATCATATGTCAGCAACATTATGTGCCAATAAAAAATATAGTTCAAGAACCCACCAAAGCATAAATTCCAATTTTTATCATGACTTGATCTAGGTGAAGCTTAGTTCACAAAAAAGGGGAGGGGGGGCCATTCCAACAATGAAAAGTCCCACATGATCCCCAAAATCTAGACAAATATGACAATGAAAAACAAATTCACAAATAATTTCTTCCCTACAAACCCTTTAAAAACATATATTTATATAGAAATCAAACAAATAAATTATATCTTGCAATTATTGTCCCACAACAAATCAACAATCTTTGATCTGGGGCTACAGGGTCTCCAATCCAGGTCTTCGGACAAATTTTCCTCACTCTAATCTAGGTTCCTCCTCCTTAAATTGAGCAAGTTAAGGTTGTAGTCCACCGCCCCAAAGGGGAATGAGAGTTGAAGCATGGAGAGAGAGAGAGAGAGAGAGAGAGAGAGAGAGAGAGAGAGAGAGAGAGAGAGAGAGAGAGAGAGAGAGAGAGATCACCAAACAAACATTTTCTACCATTCCTCATCTCTTTAAGGTCTATTGTCCTTCATGGGAACTTCACACATGGAGACTTCTATTTTGTCTCTTTGATTTTCGCACATTATAAGAGGCAACACATTTTCTCTACAACTCTATGATAAGAGGATTTACCAATTCTCAAAACCCAAATCACAACATCCCTTGTTCCCGAGAATGAATTGGGCGAAACCTGTGTTAGATGCCTTCAGTTTCGCATGTGTTTAAAAAGCTTTTGCTATTCTAATTGGCCTTAGTTACTTGTAGAGGTCTTCATGGACAGACTATTAAGATGGATTTTTTATTGAGCCTCTATATTGATGCCCTTAATTGGACAATTGAAAACATGAAAGCAATTCGACATTCATCAACACAAACTAAGACTTAAAGCAATGAAATAGGTCAGTCGGATTGGCCTTAAGCAAGATACTTGGACGAAGCTGATTCCTCTTCTGGACATATAAACAAAATGAAAAAAAAGCATCAAAATCTCTATTGTTTGTAGAGTGAGAAAGGGATAGGGATATGTAATAGGGGAAGATCTCATCGACTAAGCTCCTCTTAATTTCTAGAAATTTAATTCTCAAAGCCCAAGTCAGCAAGGAATCTCTCTCTCTCTCTCTCTCTCTCTCTCTCTCTCTCTCTCTCTCTCTCTCCAAACATTTTCATATTTTCTTTAAAAAGATAGAAAATATTAAAATATTCTTGAGTGCGACCCAAAAAAAGGCAGCCATTAAGAAACGTAGACGAAATCTTAATGAAAGCATCACTGGCGTTGTTCCCATCACACTTTTGGTATAGCTACTGACAACCTAAAAGTAAGAAGGGACAGTCTGTAAAACAAAGTGGTAGTTCAAGGGGTCTTTACACTTTTCCTCTCTTGTCAAGTTCTTCTAATTTCAATAACATACAACCATTCAAAGAAAACAATTTACAAGAAAATAAATATTAAATATTTAAACCAACCATTCAAAGAAAAACAATTTTCAAGAAAATAAATATTTAATATTTAAACTATGAATTTCAATACAAATACCATATATAACAATTTCCCAAAGTAGCAGTGAGGGCTGCAAGAAAGACAAGGCTTCGGTGGAAAAAGATTTACAGATATAATGGCGCACTCAATGTAAGACGATCTGGATTTTTAGACGAAAAAACAATTCCTTGCCCTTCTACATAATTGGCAAAATCATCCAACATACATGAATACAAGTTTCCATGATGCCTATCCGCCACCCCTCCGAAAAGAAAAAAAAGGGTCTTCAAACTAAGCGCTATCTAGAACAATCTTGACACCTGTTCTCAAATTTCCGTTTTACTTTTCAGGACAGATACAAATTCCTTTATGTTTCTGCTTGAAGTTCCACCCTCTTCCAGAGCCTCCTTTGCGAATTTGCTCCATTCAGTAGCATTCTTCCTAACCTCTTTTCCTCTTTCTCCTTCCATAACTTCTCTTACGCACGACTCTATTTCTTCCCTTCTTACGATCCCCGTGCTATCTGACTTAACTCTGACTCCTGCCCTCCAGACATCCTCCACATACTTTGCATTGGTGGGCTGGTCTGCCCATTGTGGCATTGCCACCAGAGGTACTCCAAGACTCAAAGCCTCAATTGTGGAATTCCATCCACAGTGTGTTACGAAGCATCCAATTGCTTGGTGAGCCAGCACCTCCAATTGGGAACACCATGAGACTATCAATCCTTTCCCTGTTGTCTCCTCTGCGAAGTTTCTAGGAAGTTTCTCCACTTCTGTTGCTCTGACCACCCAGAAGAAATATTGTTCAATCCCCCTCAGAGCCCATGCCATCTCCTCCATGCCTTCTGGCCCCAGTGATGAAATGCTCCCTAATGACACGTAGACAACAGATCCAGTTGGCTTTGAATCTAGCCATTTTGTGCACACATCACCTTTAGGTGTAAAGAGATCGAGCCCGTAACTGTAATCGCCATCAATAAGCATGTCTACGAACATCGAAGGCACACTTGGCCCAATTGCCTTCACTGGCCAAAGCTCCTTCATCCAACTAATCAGCTGATCAACAAGAGTAAACGTGGAACAATTCTTTTTAGTATCGGTTATTGAGTACAGAGAACTCCAAAGGTTAAGACTAGGATGTACCAAAGAATACTTATGAAGAGATGATAGTATAGTGCGCGAAACTCGTAAAGACAAAATTCTCTAAATAATTGAAAATTTTATGAAAAAGGCCTTGCATTTTTTGTGCCCCTACTTTTTTCAAGAACAATTTAACATTTCGCAAACTTTTCTAATTCAAAGCAAATTGTAACAAATTATTAACATGAATTTACTTAATAAAATTTAAAGTTTCTAATCAACTTACCAAATTCTCAAATATTATTTGTAAATCTGACCTAAAATATTAAGTAAAAAGATTAAACACACATCTAAAAAAAGATTTTTTCCCGTTGTTTTCAAGTAATATCCACAAATGTTTTTGAATATTTCAAATATTTACCTTGCCAGTTTTTTTTCTAATACGAACTTCATGACACTATTAGTGTACGCTACTTTTTTGCATGATGGGTCCCACCAGGGGTTGATCAGACCCCTCCATTTGGTTTCTCTCATTCTAGACGACTACTGCTCCTAGACTAGTGGGATATGATAATCTTCAAATCGATCTGAGGCATCTACTTTTGATAACAGCACCTTGCACAGTCAAGAAACATTGCTCAATGAATGGTTCATATTCAATGCGTAGGAAGCCCACTTTTCAGATGTTAAATGTCATTCAGTCACATTGATATTTGCGATGTAAGATATGCCAGGTAGAGAAAACTGGTGAATGGATACCATAAACCATAGGTGAAGCGCATCATGCAAAACTCGAGCGCAAACTAAAACAAGCTGCTGTAGTGTCGCGCGATAATTATCATTCCTCATTGTGCTTAAACAAACAAATGTGAGCTCAACAACCACCAATCGGGGGAGGTGGCTGCATTATGATTGGTTCTTAATGAACCCTTTTGATAGTGACTAGGCCAAAGATGCTTTCAGAATCAATTGCTTGACACTCATTGTCGTGCCAATTAGGCTGTCCAGATCATCCGATTGGTCGTGAATATAATAAAACAACCCTTCCCTTCTCTTGACCGGTCATGCAGGTCATCGGTTATCCATGGTTGGAGCTTCCTTGTCTATGACTCGATGCATCAAAAAGCGGCTTTGATCTGACTTGAAGTTTCGCCTCACATTCGACTTGGGTTGAATTTTCAAGTTTTTGAACTACCTTACAGGCCTCTCTTGGTTGAGAACAAGATTAAGGATAGCCGACAGTCCATATCGTAATCTGGCTGGTTTGATTCACCAAGATTCATATTGAGTTGACTAAATATTGGACTCGAAACATTCATCATTGGAAATATGTGAAATGATTTTACTTGGACCAAAGTGACGTGATTTGTTCATATTATTCATATATATTGACAAAGAGGAATGCCGGCCTAAGGCCCTATAAGGACCTTCTCTCGAAGCGCCCATATTAGGCATGAAGGGGGGCAGACATCCAACTGTTCAATCTCATTCATGTCTTACCTTAGGATATTTTATACTTCAAACAGCTCGCAGAGAATAAGTCTAGCGTCTAGAAAATCTGTAAATTTATGTAAAGAAACAGATGGGCAAAACTTTGTATAACCAATAGTCTAAGTTAAACTTCTTAAAACGTGATTTTTAAGATGATAGAGTCATATCTAATTACTATAATTTTTTTTTTTTTCAGATATCCAAAGCTTAAGCAATAAGATGAATGGGTTTGAGTAACCAAATGTTAACACTTTTCAAGCCAAATGTAGGGAAGGTCTGTTAGAGCCTTTGGCCTAGCATTCCTCATTAAAAAAAAGAACCTTTAATTTATTTATCACTAGTACTTTGGACTTATTTCAAGCCTTGGCGCAACGGTAGAATTATCGTGTGACGTTAAGGTCATGGATTTAAGGCATGGAAACAACCTCTTGCAAAATGTAAGATAAGGCTGAATACTGGTTACCCTTGTAGTCCGCCCTTCCTTGAACCCTGCATACATGGGAGCTTCCTTTTACTCTAGATTTACTTCAGTTTTGTGTCTAAGTTCAATTTGTAAGGTCTCAATTAAATGTGGTGCATATCCAACGTTGCATGCTATCAACAATTTTTTATGGAAAACTCCGGCTTATTATTCCCAGTATTTCTCCTTCTTATGAACCGAGGAAACCACAAATGGATTGATCCAGGATTGCTTTTGGTAGTGACAAACTAAATACCTTAAGTATAGTTTAAAACTCAAAGACTTGACTTGAAAGTGAGGCTCGCAAAGTTAATTGAAAATAAATTTTGGGTGATTCAAAATTACTCGAGTATAACTTTAAATAATATTTTATTTACTTTTGGGTATATTTAAAATTCTAACTTCCAATACACTTGTAACTGCTAAGTGATTGAGTAACTCCAAGAGTTTTCTTCGAGTTGAATCGTGTGTTTTTGAACAATGGCCCGAAGAAGAACCAATTTTAGCATCATTCTATGTATTATCATATCACCAGCCAAATAAATCGAACTTAATGCCTTCTACGGTTAATCGGCAAAAAGTGGGTCATAATCTAAGGGGAAAAAAAATAAATTGAATACTAACCTCAGGCTCTAACTTGTCAAATGTATTGATAAATCCCCAGTCAGCGTCCTCCAAGTTACAAAATTGGTCAGCGAGTAACTCACATGCGCCTTCATAAACATGGGGAATCGAAACAAAAGAAGGCAATTCCGATATTTCAAACTCCGGCAATCTCGGCAAAGAAACAGTTGAATCTTGCAAAGGCACAGTGAGTTGCCGGTGATACACATGATAAAAGATGGCATCCACCCCGCAAGGCTGAGTGAAAAATGGACCTCCATATAACCCAAATCGTCTGGCCACTTTCAAAACCCAAGGAAGAATTGAATCATAAACAATACAGCAGTAAGGGTCACCAGAGTCTTGATGTTTCTCTACTAACTCTTCCAGGGCTTTTGTGATCACCGTTTCAAGGCGAGTCATGTAGGCCCTGGTGGTATCTGCACCATCCATATGTTCGCGGATATTGCAGATATGCTCCACCCTTAACTGTCCAATTTCAGCATGCTTAGATTTTTCAACAGCTATGGTGGTAGCTACTGTGAGTTTCAGGCCTTGCGAGGCTAAGCGTTTCGCAAATTGGAGAGACGGATTCATGTGACCTTGGGCTGGGAAAGGGACGAACAAAACATGAGGGACTCTTTCTGTGTTTTCCATTGCTTCAGTCGATTCCTTCTCAATGACCAATGGCATAATACGGTTGCTCCTTGCAGGGCTTTGTATGCGTCTACTTTTGGCACTTAGTGTCTGGGCTGGATAAGGCTGCTACACATTTTCATTGGGGGAGAGAAGCTCGCCAAATTAATTTTCAAGCTGATATTGACACCCAGCCACTGGCATTCAAGGTGTGGTCCACTTGTCTCATTTGAGTTGTCGGCGAGTCTTGCGTCCATATGAGGGATAGCCGAATGGTGAATGGATATGAGATCCCTATGAAAAGAGGGAAGGAAGCGGGAGAACATTCGGTGCTCCACACCATCGAATATTTCTTATTTAATTTGTTAGTATTCTAGAAAGAAGTACATACTCATTTAAAAACCTGTAGTAAGGCGGCACCTCATTGGGAGTCGACAATGTGAAGCAGCCGCTTTAACATCGTGGGCTCAATTTATGCAAGATCCAGACCTACCAATCCTGTAGGGCTTGTTTTGGATATGAAATTGCTTGAAAATCATACCAATTTTCCAATTCTATTTCCAATTAGACGTATTTTCTTTCAAATGCCAGTGTCGCTTATGCATAGTCTCTTACTCTGTGTTTTTCGGAAGGAAAAGCCAAATTATGTGGCAGTAATGCTCATTAATCACCACGATATTTGTCATTGGATATGTAGCTTACACATCATGGAATGGATGATTCCAATCAGTCATATGTGGTACCCACCGTTTAACAGTTGGTGCAGTTCATTGTATTGGAATCGAGTTGTGTTATACTGTTGAGTTCCTGGCAGCTAGATGGCGACTTACAGACTGCCGTTTGCCTGTAGCCTAAAAAGCATGACGACTTGGACCATTTAGTTTCCAAAACATGTGTTTTTGACCTTGGAATATGGACTATTGCTTATACGAAGTTTCCATATCAGTTTCTGGTGATCAAGAATTCATTTCTAAAATGCTAGACATCATCTAATCCTCACGGTTTTTAGGCTTACTACAACATATCAAAAGTTAGAGAAATTCGTTGGGCCAGATAAATCAAATGTGGGGCCTTCATGTGAAAAGAAGGCCGCATGTATTACATAGGCCAATATAGTCCAATGGTTAAGCTGAGGGGTCTCTTCCATAAGTCATGGATTCGAGGTAGTGTATTGTATTTTTTAGGGGGTGTAGCATGCTTGCATGCTAAAGAAAGTGTCCCAAAAATATATTTTGCAAGAATGTATGTTCAGGGGCGTGAGTCATGGGAATACATATAAAAATAACTAATATAGCAAGATCTATTGAGTGTGTGAGTTACCCGTTCAACAAAGAAAAAGGAAAAGAAAAATGATCACAAGTAACTAGACATATCGGCCCCCAGTTTATCATTACTCTTCCACTCTGTGAAATAAAAATGAAATACAAAAGTTGCCGAAATAGATGCTGCAAAGGAGAAATAAGGGACGATTAAAAAGCTCAGCAGGCAATTTTTGGTGCCTGTCCAATCGTTTAGCTTTCATTACACGAGTATATCCTTGATTCTACATTACATTTTGGCTTCTCTCTCGTTGTTATTTTTTATTGAATCGCCAAAACAATAGAATAGCAGAGGATTACTCACGATTAACGATTAGATTATCAGCAACCGGGTTCTCGTTCATCACGTTAAGAGAGCTTCTGAAACAGCCGACGTGCTAGCGAAAGCTGGAACACAGAGACAAACTACGTTGATTGCCGAATCTATATCCGGGAAGACTTGTCCTTTTTGTTATTTCTTTTTTAAACCAAACGATGTATAAAGCCTTTGTGTCATTTTGTGCCCCATTCTTTTTCTTCTGGTCAGTTGAATGGTTTTTCAATTTCTGACCTCGTCATTTAGTGTCGAAGTGTTTCTTAAGGAATAATAGCCGACCATTCAAAACAAAAATAGATTCGGCAGGGTAAAATACATGGAAGGTGTACATTGCCCTCTCCTGACAAAGTCTCGAGTGGACGCTGACGGCGTCCGAAGCAGTAAATGCTGCCGCATTCTTGGAAGATCTAAGCCACTCACATGTTCCGCCGACAGGAATTAGACAATCAATAAAAAATTATTAGAGTAATATATTTGAACGATTATAACCATACTTGTTTTGGATCTTTGAAGCAATTAATAACGATAGACTACTGTGATTGTGACTCAGGGAAACGTACTTTAAAAGCATCCAATGGCATGAAATTTGATCTCTAGCTTGTTGAAGCAATCCTGAACATAATTAATGATTTAGATCAACAAAAAATTATAACCATGAATGGACAAGGAAAATGTGCTCCTGATGGTCGAAAAGGCTGCCATTTCTAGGACCCACACAGATGGGCACCAACATTTGATGATATGGTCCACTCATCATGCTTGGCCTACCTTATATTGGTCAGATACCAAATTTATGGTCATTGGATGATTTTAGCTTTGAAAAGTAGGCCATATCCAGATGACATCGTTAAAAGGCATCCTTTTGAGCGTCCTGCGGGCAGGACTCCATGAAAAAATGCAACATCTACTGCTTCGGAGTCTTATAAGAGTCTATTACTAGAGGGCCAGTGGTGCTACTTCTTCCCGACCAAGTGTGAATTCGTTGAATGGTATATAATAACAAAGGGATGTAAGGCATTGAATGCATTAATTAAATCTTCTGGATCTGGTTGTGACCTGTGGTCAACAATTATCTCCTATCATTCCAAGAAAAATATAACCACCGTCGTCTGGTTTATGTTTAGCTGCACGTTCTTCGCATTTGGTAAGTATCAACGAGTTTAATTAACTCTTTTTTGTATTTTTTGTTCTGGGGAGTGCAATTAGTTCAAGAAAGAAGAAACTAAAATCATTTTAAGAAGGGAAAAATATAGAAACTAATGCTACAAGTTTTGATTTGTTTGACTAATCCAAGCCATTAAACCAAATAAGTAATGAGATAGTGATATATAATTGCCAACAATAGTCAACGAAATGCTGCTATAGATCATAACACTATTAGCATACATGGTATGATAATAGGATTTATTTTTAACTCTCCTATTGCAATACTTTAAACTTTACAATGATAAATGTTTAAGTCGAGTAGAGCAAAGGCCTTACAGTGTACTGGTGTAGAAGGAGCCTCTCCCAGTAAGTCATTCGTCGAGGTGGCTCATGGGTATTTGTTTCCAACTTTCAACAGAAAAAGAAATAAAGAAAAAAGTATTGACGTCAAGTAGATTAGCTAAATTGTCAGCTTCAGTATAATCATACAAGTTGGCCTTTTATTAGTGTGAATCCTAACATGATAAAAATTCAAGTTTCTAGTGGTAAAAATATTCTATAAAACAGTGAATCAAACGAAGCATTCATCTTGATTATGTTTAGCAAACTATTTTCCAAGGAGCTCATCTAAAATTCAAAACCACGGAATGCAGAAAGAGATTAGGTCTAGCTTTTAATAATCATAATATTTCTTTAAATCACAAAGAAATGCAGAATTGTCGAATCAAATGAGAATTGTTATGGGGTGTTTGAGTCATGTAAATATGCACAGAAGTTTACAAATGATAAAACTACATATAGTGCTTAGATTTTTAGTGACTATTGTATAGGGAAAATGGACAGCTGAAAGTGATCAAAAGTGAGTATAAAATATTGACAAGCACAGCGTTAAACATCTAAAAACGCAAGAATTTTGGATTATTATATGTCTAAGTTGTGCCCCATAAGGTGAATGACTTAGATGACCACACACACACACACACACACACATATCATATCACTTCATAAAAACAAGGTGTGCTCCTTAGACCTCTTCAGCAATGTCCTAAAATAGAAAAACTCTTGGACAAAATAGAGCTTAACAAAGTACTTAAAATATGATTTTAATACTAATCTCACAATCTTCTTAAGTAATTGGAAAAGAGAACATAAATCTAGAAATACAATACATGAAGTGAAATTGCCCTAGTAAGGGTTATAATACATAATAGTAACTAGTGGATGTCACCATATTTTTCCTCCTCTTCTCTTTTGGGATTGGATTTTGATTTTGAAGCTAGAGAAATGAATTGAATCAATGTCCTTGTGTTGTTGATGGTGAATGCTAATCAGGGACATAGCTTATCCATTGGGCTTGATAGACTAGTGGCATTGCTCATAGAAGAATTGCTTCCTATAAATTGGCATAGAGCTCCTCTATAATGGATTTACATATTATAGGAAAATAGTAGCAGACAATGGTACAAGTTAGCTTGCTATTTCGATTTCAAACTAATATGGCAGAGAGCTTGCTATAAAAAATTATAGTTGAAAATTGTTCAGTATTGAATGATTCTAAGTCTTTGATTTTTTTAAAGGTTTGTCGTGCAAGACAAGTTGTTGCATTTGATGCTATTGCCACCTCTTATGGGGCAAAATTCAGAGACAAAAAATATTCTTAGACGATTTTGGTACATTAGTCATCTGTACCATGTCTTATAAATTGGATGGCTTGTATCATTGAAACTAATAGGCCCAATTTTTTTTTATCTTGCTTCTTCTTTCGTTTTTTGCTTTCCGAACCATTGGCTACTAATTTCAAATAAAAGTACTTACAGTCACCACATCGGAAGTCTTTGCAATATTAATTCTTTTTCAAAAATTAATTCTTATATGGTTTTCAAGTGCATAGATTATTGTAGGTAAAATGATGTTTGCAAGTACAAAAAGCGGGATTAGGGAGCATTTCCATTTTGATAATGCAATATTCTTATTTGACGAGTGACATCTCTCATGGGATTCACATCCTAAATAAATATCTCATTTGATGATTCTTATGATGAAAAAGATACACATTGAAGAAACATTGATGGGTTAGCATAAGTGGAGAAAGCGATGAGATATACTAGTGGTAAGATGTGCCTAGAGATGGCTTAGATCACCAACCATTTGGATCCCATGGTGCCTTTAGAGCTTTTCAATATCTATCCACATGATATAAAAAGGTAATTGATATATATATGTCCCTTGTTTTTCCTCACGAGCCCCTTAATAAATGATATGAATAGTTAAAACTTTAGATTATGCCCAAAATTTTGAAGATCAAAACCATTCACAATATTTTATTTTGCTTAGTTAGCTCATACTCCAAAATTTTCATCCATTGGATCATCCTAATCGTTGTCTTCCTTAATTGAAAAATGAGTGATAGAATGTTTGCCATCCATTTTGCATTTGAAGTGTGGTGACCTAGGTTTTCAGAAAAGAATTTTTGAAATATGATTTGGAAATAAAACTCTCCTATAGGATTTTTTATTATAAAATATTTAAAACATATAATACATACTTATTTTCTCAATTACACCTTTCAACTAAGCAAATGTGCTAGAAGATGTCATACTTGTAACTTAACGACTTGAGAATGATGAAATGATTGGCTCCATGATAAAAGAAAATTTAATATATTTAACCCATAGTCTATGTCCATGAATAGATACTGAGGGAATAATCCTAAGGTATTCAAAACCAAGAGATAAAATAAAATTTGTATAAATAATAGCCCTTAATTAGGTTCACTTTAACATGATTTGACTACTATTCTTTGAGATGGAATTAGATATTGATATGTAGGATTGGAAATGGAGTAATAATATGAAATAATTCATATTTAAACTTGAAAAGAATATTCTAAATGCATGGCAATAGATATTTACAAGCCATAACCTTAAGTTGTAATATTTGTGTCTTTACTAATAAAGGCTTTATCATCAGTTCAACTATGGTCCACTTAGTGAAGCACTTTTAAGATATATATTGCTTAAAGATTTTATCTTTTATAATCATTGCATTGGATGCATACTTTTGGTAATTGAAAAAGCATTATCTAATGTGTGAATAAAAATTGAATGTTTTGAATGCTCATGAAGATATGTTTTTACTACTTGTCGAAAATATGGTTTGAAATGAATAGATTTAAATAGTTTTCTCATAAAACATTGGAATAGTGGTTTTATTTTCATGAAATGATTCTAGAGATGTGGATGATTTATGATTTGGGTGGGTACTTGATGAGTAGTTGTAAGTCTTGATGGATGCAGATTTGTCGATGTTTGGGCAGCTGATCTATGAGCAGTCGTAGGCCCTGACAGTTATAGTTTCATCGATGTTTTAGGCAAGCATTGTATGAGTAGCCGAAAGTCTTGATGGATGTTGATTTATTGATGCTTAGGCAGGTGCTCCACGAGCAGCTATAAGTCCTTGTGGATATGAATTTTATCTATGTTTTGAGCAGTCACTCTTGTAGCATTCTAAGTCCTGAATTGCTTAGCAGGTAATTTACAAGTACTATAAGACCTAAAGACTTGAGTGCCTAGGGCGATAGTAAGACCTAGAGGCAAGTGTGCTATGTGCCATTGTAAGTCCTAGAAACCAATGCTCAAATGCAGTAGGCTAGAGGTGCAGTAGGCCACTGACCTCTAAGATGATATTCATACCAGCCCTACAATGGAGATGATGGGCAGTAGGAGTATCTTCTCATGAGGGCGTGCTCTGAAAGGTAGTGGGGTAGGCCCCATGAGGTCTGGTGAGTCATGGTTCATGTAGGTATCTACAAGGAGACGTAGAGCCCAAAGTAGTTACTAGTGGGTGATGATAAGGCCCTAGGAGCATAGGTGTCTATGTGTTGATGGTATGTGGGTCATCTCTCTAGAGTTTAAATCTTGTCCAGGGTGGTAGGACTGTATGCCATTGTGATTGGAGCAATCAGTTTTCCATGACGATGTAGGCATAGATTTGTGTATTTCGAATTGATGGCTATGCACCTTTGTTCGACTTCATTTGTTTTGAGTACGTTGATTTGACAGACTTATTAGATTCTTTTGGACATTATGGATGATTTGAAATTACCATTCTTTCTTCATAGATTTTCACCTCACGTGTATGAGATCGATTTTCACCTTTATGATTTGAGTTCAATTTGATGTGGAAAGAACTATTTGCACTTATGAAATGATGAATATGCCTTAGAAAACTACAAATAGTTTTTGGTTTTGTCAGATCAAAGATTTATCAAACATTGGTTTGTTGATGACCAATCTTTCAACATACAGTGTACTATTTGACTTTCTCGCTTGATTTTATCTTTTATTGATATCGTACTTTGATGCTTACACCTAGCTACTGACTTTGCTATTAGCATTATATTTTGTGTTGATTTTTCCTTAACTGAAGGTTTTACCATGGTTAGCTTACTAAGATGCCAAATTGCACGAGCATTATGACTAATTTTTGCATGATCATATACTAATTTATTCTTGAATATAAAACTATATTGGGTTCATGAAGAAAAAGATGTTAAATAAGTAGCTTTAACACGATAATGAGGAAGTTAGATACCTCACGCTTTGAAAGTTAATTTAACTATTGAATAACAAACAACTTAGACACTAGGGATAACTTGAATAATCATGTGTGATGAACGATCTTGAAGAATTATATGTTGTGAATAAATGCAAAATGCAATGATTTATGTAAATCATGAACTCATGGAAAAATAGCTACTTATTCCACTTATGCAAGTGTAAGCTTGTGAAGACATTGTAATTGTTCTAATGTCTCAGATTTGAAGAATTAGAATAGAAAGATGAACAAGTCAAACATGAGAGCAGTAGTGAAGTACAAAATTTTAAAAGATGGAGATTTTCTAGTATCTAGATTGTGAGCCTTGCAACCTTAGATTAGCTTTATGATTTAGTGGAGAATGCGAATGTATATTTACTTTCATGTTGTGGATTCATTTGTATTTAATGAAATGTGTTGTGATATGGTAATGACTAGAGGCTCTGGGAAACGATAAGTCTTATATCTTTTTTCAAACTGATGAAAAATAATTTATATTGTCTATCAGGTGTTTCGCATGCATGCATCAAATGTGCATATATTTGAAAAACAGAGAAAACTTTGCCAAATTTTTGGAAGAAATAAGACACTCAGTTCACAATAAAATCCTTATGTTTTGTGTAAAAATGACACTTGAGATTTTCAAAAAACTCTCAAAATTTTTTATTATTGTTTTATTTCAAAATGAATTTCAAAAAAGGGATATACCAAATTTTGAAGAAAAAAATAATTCAAAAAGCATTTTGAAAACCCAGGTGTCACAAAGAATTCATGTCATTTCACTTTGCTTATGGAGTGTAGCTACAAATGCCTTAGTGTTTTCATTTGAACTCCCACCTACATTTAGTGCATCTTTCACCAATCCACTCCATCTTGTAGCATTCTCCCTAATCCCTTTTCCTTGTTCTCCTTCCATTACTTCTCTTATGCAAGACCGTCTTTCTCTCCTCTTCACCACCCCCTTCTCATCTGGCTTACTTCTAACTCATGTCCTCCAAACATCCTCCACATACTTTGCATTTGTGGGCTGGTCCATTGTGCCATTGCCACCATTATGCTAAGACTGTCTTTGTATTAGAATTCCACCTGAAATGACTCACCAAGCATTCAACCACCTTATGAACCAACACTTCCAGCTAAGGACACCAAGAGACCACCAAGCAAGCTCTGCTATCTATTATATAAAATTGTTGGGGAGAATTTGTTCATCTATTGTCCTCATCACCCACAAAAAGTAATGGTCACTCCCCTTTAAAGCCCAAGCCACCTCCTCCATGCCTTCTACTCCCAACGATATAATGCTTCCTAATGACACATAGACAATATATCTAGTTGGCTTTCTATCAAGTTAATTCATACACATCACTTGTGGTAAAAAAGAAGTTGAGGCCGTAGCTATTGTCATCTTCTATAAGCTTGTCTACGTACATGGATAACACACTTGGTGCAATTGTACTCACCAGTAAAAGCTCCTTCATCCAACCTATCAACTGATCCAAATTTACTAATGAGTGATGTGTAAAATAGTCGTTAGTGATATTGACCAAATACCAAACATGCAGGCATGACTACATTAAGACTAGTACATAATGGAGACATGAATAAGGCCTCATGTAGGGGTTACGACAAGTTAATCATCACAATAATTAGTTCAAACTAATTAGACGGTCCAAAACTCCATCACATAACATAGAAATGGAATCGTTCTACATCATCATCATCAAGACCTTATCCTAATTAGGATTGGGCCACATGAATCTTGTTCCTCCATTCAATTCTATTAAGTGTCATAGCTTCATTTAATCTCAAAGTTTTTAAATCTTTTCTCACCACTTCTATTCGCGTTCTTTTGGGCCTTCTCCTTGCCCTTTTAGAAACTTCAACATGGATAATCTCACTCCTTTTAATCATTCCATTTTTGGTCTCCGATGAATACACTACTACATACGAGGGTTTTAAAGTCAGCATAAAGAAGTTGCTTATTTTAGTGCCGACCGTAAATATTTTATAAGTTGGTTAGAAATAAATAACTTTAAAAATATAGACTTAAGAAGTTGTTTAACTATAAACAACTTTAAAAACCTGGTGCAAAGAGGGTATTTTTCACTAGAAGGAATTTTAAAGTTGTTTACAATTAAACGACTTCTTAAATGGATGACTTTTAAAGCCGTTTATATCTAAACAACTTTAAAAGTCCACTATTTTGAAGTCATTTATTGTAAGCGACTTTAAAAGTATGCCAATAAATTTGGCGGGAAAAATATATTAAGCAGGAATGGACTTTTAAAGTTGTTTATCTCTAAATGACTTCAAATGTTGATAGCTTTTAATGTCGTTTATACCTAAACGACTTTAAAAATACTAAACGACTTTAAAAGTAAACTATTTTTTAAGTCGTTTATAATAAGCGACTTTTAAAAGTATGCCAATAATTTTGGTGAGAAGATTACATTAAGTGGGAATGGACTTTTAAAGTCGTTTGTCTCTAAACGATTTCAAATGTTGATAGCTTTTAAAGTCGTTTATGCCTAAACAACTTTAAAAGTCAACAATTTTTAAAGTTGTTTATTGTGAGCAACTTCAAAATTATCTAATAAATTTGGTGGGAAGATTACATTAAGCAGAAATGGACTTTTAAAGTCATTTGATTGTAAATGAATTCAAATGTCAATAACTTTTGAGTTCATTTAGTTATAAATGACTTTAAAAGATCGTCACTTTGGTAGTTGCTTGAGTGAAATGACTTTAAAAATATATTCATGGGTATGTTTTTGAAGTCATTTAGTACTAAACGACTTCTAAAGTCCTTGTTCATTTATAAATAGCCTACCACATATCACTTTTTCTCGTATCCTCTTCTTCACTTGGGTGGCATGACATCTTCCTCCTTGGTCCTTATGCTTCCCTTTTTTTCCCTTCTTGCTTTCCATTTTGGATATGTTGACTGTTTGTATCATGAAAAAAAATGTAAATAAACCATAACTTCTTTTGATGACAAATTGCTTTCTTGTTACTAACACTCTCTACTTTCAGTTTGTGGATCATATGAGTTTTCTCACTACAGATGATGGGGTTAAGAAGTCTGTTAGATCATCCTAATTTCGTGAAAATCTCATGATTTCATTGCAAATGACAACTAATTCTCTCTTTAACCCTTAATATTAAAGAAAAAGAGAACATTACAATTTGTAGTTCTCACTTAAAATTAGGGCTTGATGAAGAGTAGTAGATATACCATCAACTTTTGGGTGAGAAAAGTGAAGCATGCTCTCTCTCTCTCTCTCTCTCTCTCTCTCTCTCTCTCTCTCTCTCTCTCTCTCTCTCTCTCTCTACATAGAATGTGTGTCACCTGAATACTAGGCTAGATTTGATAAAAAAATCAGATTCACTATTTGATCATGTATTAATAAGATGTAATAATATGTAACATTGGATGTAATCAAATAAAAATTTGATTTTATTGTTGAAGTGTTTGTTTATGTATATATATTACATACGTTTGTGTTTGTAAAATCGATTTCCTTATCTATTTATCTAAGGTATTGTAATGGACAATAAATAAATATATATATTTAATGTGAAAATTTTTTTTAATTCATTTTCTGTAAACGACTTTAAAAGCCCATACGTTTAAAGTCGCTTACAAAAAAATGACTTTCAAAGTGACATTTAAAGTCATTTAGAGAAAAACGACTTTAAAAGTTCCATACTTTTAAAGTGGCTTATCACTAAAGCGACTTTAAATGTAAACAACTTCTTTATGTTGTTCTAACATTTATGAGTAAGTGCACAACACTATGGGCGCATGTATCGTTTCTTCTCAAATAAGCAGGCAACTTTTTCTTTTTTCCTGAGTTTTTCCTTCCACCTCATTGCTAGGATTTCTCCACTTTCTGCTGCCATCATCACCCCTCTCTTTCTCTCCCCCTGCAATCTCTCTCTAGATTGTTTCTTGGTTCTTTAACAAACTCCAGCATGTCTGTAAGAAAACCCTAGCCTCATTGCTTTTCTTGCAAAAAACTCTAGGGTTTGAGTCAAGAAAGAGCACAGTCCCTGTATTCTCCTTTGTTTATTGAAAATCTAGAAAAAATCAGAGGTTCCCTACTCATGCATTTTCTTCATTTATTCATGAACCCTTTTTTTTTCTTTTTTTTTTTTTCTGGATTCTACACTATGACTAGACGTCCCTAGCATTGTTCTATAGTTTATGTCCCGACACCACTTAAAACCTTATACATTATAAAAAGCACTGAATTCGACGTTTCTTGAGGATTTTTGCAATTCCATGCCTATATTAATGTAGAAACACTAGATTCTATGGTCAGCTAGGGAGTCCTTTATATACTACTCTCTCTACCAAACTAAAACCCACCTACTTTTCTTTCTCTTTTGTGTTCCTGTTCCTTTTGGTGCCATAAAAGTGCAAGGACTTGGCCTGATTATTTAGCTCACTTGATTTATTATTTAACACTGCAAATTTTTGGATTTTGGTTATAAGTTTTGTCCTAGGGTTCTTGTTGATCATAGATGTAGAGTGAATGAAGATGGATGCATAAGGAGTCCAACCAAAATTAACTTTGTGTAATAACGACATTCTTGTATTGAATGATTAAAATGTCTACTTGAATATGAAGCATTGAGTAATGTAAATAGAAATATACTTTATCTGTTAGTTGGGCTAGCTTCGTTCCTATATAATATTTAGAATACATGTTCATTTCTATTGTAGGTTGAGCTTATGGTTTAATTTTGATTTTTTATATCATTCTACCTTCAGATTGATGGCAATAAGCTTCTAAACATTTGAGCATTTTTTTGTTTCCCCTTAATATTCTGATACATTATATCTTTAGATACTTCTTACTCTTGCTATAGATAACATTCATGATAGCAGTAAGCTTCAAAATATTTATACTAGTTTGTTCTTTAGTATCATAATGGAATGCAATCTTAGTAAGGAGGTGGGTTATAATTCCTCTATATTCTTTTGAGCTCTTATGGCTAGAGTTAGAAGGAAAGCCTTGGTGAAATGGTTGAGTTATTGCCTTGTGAGCGGGAGGTTACTGGTTTGACGCGTGTAAACAACTTCTTACAAACATGCAAAGTAAAATTGCATACTATAGACCCTTTGTGGTCCCCCTTCCTTGAACCTCGCATATTGTAGGAGCTTCGTGCACTAGACTACCCTTTTTTATGGCTAGTGATACCCATCATGTTCTATATATTGAGCATCTAATTGATGAAAGATGATATGGATGCATGAATGAGACACCTTAGATATTTATCAAACTTGTGACTCCAAGATTGCACAAAAGCGAGAATTTGATGTTCTTGGTGAACTTTGTCAATTGTAAACTTTGTAGTGATATACTTAATAGTTATATGCTACCTTCTAACTTCAACTAACTAATATGCTACTCGCTTCCTTTGTACTTTGGGTATTTTCAACATTATATGGGTTAAACTTTTTGAACCTTCATCAGCATTTGAGAAAACTAGTAAAAATTTATGGGAAATGTAGATATGATGTGACTGTTTGGAAAAGAACCAAGAGCAAGTGTGACTTGGTAATCAACTTGGGTGCCATGTAAGTTCTAAAATTTAGATTATAATTCATATGGATGATACTTTTGGCAAGCTTTTATGTACTACCCTTTGCATCATTACTTTCCTAGTTGAGTTATTATTGTCATTATTGTAGGAAGGGAAACAATAGAAAGACTACTATTAGCAAAAGACGAAGCTATTTATGTTCTTTGTGCCTATTTGCTTTTCTATAAGAATGGTGATTCAATCACCACATAGAATATAGTAAAGATTGAATAACAAGAAAGATATCCATGCATTGTAGTAGATGTTGGTTTTAAATGTGTATGAAGATTTAATTATTAGGTGTATATGATGTTTGGTTAATTTTTCATGTTTATAAAGATTGTATGAAGTATTAGGTTTATAGAATGTGTGTGGAGATTGAAGTATTAGGTGTATATGATGTTTGGAAACTAATGTATGCATTTGGTATTGTATCAAGAAGTGGATGAATGTTGTATTGGGAACAGGTTTTGAATGCTTATAAAGGTTGTTTGCGTATCAGGTGATACTCAAGTATATAGAATGTTTGTTATTCAATATATGCTTTCAAATGTGTATAAAGATTTTAGTATTAGGTGTATATGATGTTTGGTTAAATTTTCATATTTATAAAGATTGTTTGAAGTATCAGGTTTATAGAATGTGTGTGGAGATTGAAGTATTAGGTGTATATGATGTTTAAAAACTAATGTATGCATGTGGTATTGTATCAAGAAATGGATGAATGTTGTATTGTAAACAGGTTTTGAATGCTTATAAAGATTATTTGAGTATCAGGTGATACTCAGGTATATAGAATGTTTGTTATTCAATGTATGCTTTCAAATGTGTATACAGATTTTAGTGTTAGGTGTATATGATGTTTAGTTAAATTTTCATATTTATAAAGATTGGTTGAAGTATTAGGTTTATAGAATGTGTGTGGAGATTGAAGTATTAGGTGTATATGATGTTTAAAAACTAATGTATGCATGTGGTATTGTATCAAGAAATGGATGAATGTTGTATTGTAAACAGGTTTTGAATGCTTATAAAGATTATTTGAGTATCAGGTGATGCTCAGGTATATAGAATGTTTGTTATTCAATGTGTGCTTTCAAATGTGTATGAAGATTTTAGTATTAGGTGTATATGATGTTTGGTTAAATTTTCATCTTTATAAAGATTATTTGCAGTATTAGGTTTATAGAATGTGTGTGGAGATTGAAATATTATGTGTATATGATGTTTGGAAACTAATGTATGCAAGTGGTATTGTATCAATAAGTTGATGAATGTTGTATTAGGAATAGGTTTTGAATGCTGATAAAGATTGTTTGAGTATCAAGTGATACTCAGGGGTATAGAATGCTTGTTATTCAATGTATGCACAGGTGGTAGTATATCAAGAAAAATGTCCATGCATTGTAGTAGATGTTGGTTTCAAATGTGTATGAAGATTTTTGTATCAGGTGTATATGATGTTTGGTTAATTTTTCATGTTTGTAAAGATTATTTGAAGTATCAGGTTTATTGTGGAGATTGAAGTATTATGTGTATATGATGTTTGGAAACCAATGTATGCAGGTGGTATTGTATCAAGAAGTGGATGAAATGTCATGTTGGGAATAGGTTTTGAATGCTTATAAAGATTTTTGGAGTATCAGGTGATACTGCTTGAGTATTGAGATGTTTGTTAGAACTGCTAGGATATAAAATTGAAAAGAAAAAAAAAAAAAAAAAACTTTTAAAGTCATTTAATTATAAATGACTTCAAAAGTATACACTTTTCAAGTTGTTTATAACTAAACAACTTTAAAAGTCTAGACTTTTGAAGTTGCTTACATAAAAACGACTTAAAAAATGACCACTTTAGAAGTCATTTAGATAACCGACTTTAAAAGTTGGTGACTTTCTAAGTCGGCTCAGTAGAAGTCACTTTCTAAGCAACTTTGATAATTGTTTTTACCAACTTTAAAAAACTCCTTGTCTAATAGTAAAATATCCAAACCATCTAAGTATATTCTCCCTCATCTTATTACCTATTAGTGCTACTCCTAAGTTTTCTCTAATATTTTGATTTCTAATTCCGTCCTTTCTTGTCCTGCCACTAATCTATCTCAACATTCACATTTCGGGGACACTCATCCTATGTGCCTATTGTTACTTAACTTCCTAACAATCAGATCCATTGGCCTTACAGTCATGCTATAGAATTTTCCTTTTAGTTTGACTTATATCCATTGATCACACAAAACTTTAGAGGTACATCTCCATTTGTTCTTACTCGCTTGGATTCTCTAGGTAACCTCCCTCTCAATCTGTCTACTCTCATGAATTATTGATCCTAAGTATTGGAAGTGGTTTTTTAGGGGGATTTCTTGGTTAAAAATGTTTACTAGTGCACCAATCCCACTCCTCACCTTCTTAAAATTGCATTTCTTTAGATTTTATGGCATCTCTCCATAACTCTGGCTTTTTTATTTATGCCCTCTCTTAACTTATCAATCAAAACTATATCATCTGTAAATAGCATGCATCATGGAATCTCTACGTGTAGATGTTTTGTTAACTCACCTATAACCAATGTAAAAAGGTATGGGCTTAATGTTGATCCTTTGTGCAATTATATAGTGATAGAAAAATCACTAGTCTCTCCATTAGTGGTCCTAACATTTGTTACCACTTCTCATACATATCCTCAACTATATCTATATACCCACGTAAAACCCCTTTCTTGCCCAACATCCACCATATTAACTCTATAGGGGCCTTATCATAAGATTTTTCTAAGTTGATAAAGTCTATGCGGAGCTCCTTCTTCCCCTCCCTATATTTCTCTATCAAATGTCTAAGTAAGAAAATAGCATCCATGGTAGACCTCCTAGGCATGAAAAAAAATTGATTCTCCGATAAACTCGTCTCATGCTACAACATTTTTCCAATCACTCTTTCAAAAAGTTTCATGGCATAACTAATAAGTTTGACCCCCCCCCCAAGAATTAGTGCAACTCTGTTTGTCTCTTTTGTTGTTAGGAATTGGTACAATAGAGCTCCTCCTTCATTCATCCAGTAATTTCTTCAATTATATAATCTTATTAAACAATTTTATCATCTAAACTACTCTAGTATCTCCCTATCTTCCTAATTTCATCCTTTTTAAGGGCTCTTTCACTTTAGGTATTCTAATCCTATGGTTGAATCTATAATGTGCAGCATTATTTGTGTTTGCATAGGATAATTGTCATTTAGTAATTATTGAAAGTAACTTTACTACCTTTTTTTTTTATCTTGCCATCTTTTACTAGTACCCTTTCATCATTACTTATAATGCACTCAACGTATTCTAAGTTCTTACTCTTCTATTCTCTCACTTTTGTAAGTTTAACACATCTTTCTCACCTTCTCTTAATATTAATCTATATAGTTATCATCATATACCTTGACTTTAGCCTCACTTACTTCTCTCTTAGGAACATTTTTAGCATTCTTATATTACTGAAAAGTTTTCACTATTTTTAGTCCTCTGCCATGCTTTAAAATAAATTATTTTCTTTTTAATAACTTTTTTTGTACGTTTTCACTCCACCACCAAGTTTCCTTTATTTGTTACCTCTTACCTTTAAATACTACTAGGACATTTTTTGGCACTTTCTTAATGGACTTGACCATATTAGTCAACATGGTTCTTACATCTATTTCATTATTTTAGTTTCTTTCTACCATCAACTTGTTTGTCAATGATGCTATCTTTCTCCCCTTTTAAGTTCTACCACTTAGTTTTTAGACAATAATTAAGATCATTTCCTTTCTTCCATATTTTAGGGTACATATTCATAACTATTAACCTATGTTGTGAGGTTAGACACTCGCCAGGTATCTCCATACAATCCTTATTATCTTTCAGTATTTCTAAGTAGAAAAAAGTCCATTTGGCTTTTATATGGTCTAGTTTTAAAGTTAATAAGTGTTTATCCCTCTTCTTAAAGCATGTGCTTTTTATAATTAGGTTAACTAAAGAAAAATCAAAGATTGCTTCCTCTATCTCATTTCTTTCTCTAATATCATACCCTCAATCTTCCCTATCATATCCTTACTTTTCTTTTCCTATATGACTATTAAAGTCCGCTTCTATAAATATCCTCTTTGTGTTTGAAATTTCTTACATGACTCCCTCCATATCTTCCCAGAATTGTTTCATAATTCTAACTTCCAACCTTAATTATGGTGTGTATGCACTTATACCATTTATGAATTTTTCTCATAGAGCAAGTTCTATTAGTATAATTCTATCAGTAGTTCTTTTAACCTCTACAACTTTATCTTTTAATTCTTTACCTACCACTATCCTTACGTCATTTGTCATATTGTCCTTTCCTACGTACCACAGCTTATACCTATCAATTTCTCTAGTTTTAGTCATCTCCACTTGGTTTCTTAGATACAACAATGCTGACTCTCTTGTGTTTCATCATGTCTACTAACTCTATACTCTTACATGTCAATATGTCTATATTCAATTGGAATATGAATCTTATTCTCTTGAACTAGCCTATTTAACTATACATTTTTCAATGGGGCTAGAACCTATGCCTATTTTTCACTGCACCTGGGTTCTTATGCAGTTCATCATTTTCAAGGAAACTCTAACAACCCTCACTCAGGATTTGATGTAGCATGTCACTTTCATGAAAATGATCTTGTAGCCCTTCTCCATTTTTCATTGCATCTTGGATTTGATGGAGGGGCATTACTTACGTGGAACACCTTAGCCTAAAAAATATAAAAAATTGATTCATGCATGGGGTTTGGCAGAGTTTTACTTGTCAGTTGACACCTAACACAAAACCCTCCTCCTTTATCTGGGCTTGAAATCAGTTACGATAAAACCATATAGAACTAAAACTATAAAAGAGGAGAAGCACTGCATGGACTGAGTCAGGGATAGACTCCAAGACACTTCCAATGAGAGCCCATTATTGGGTGACTTGGTCCATTCATTTGTTTAGCCTTCCCCTCAATAGGCCACATGCAAAAACTTATGTCCATTTGGTTGCCTCTAGCGGCTAATATTTCTTTAGTTTCCTTATCGTAAAAATGTCATGTGATAATGATTAAAAACATTTCAACCAAGAAACTAGTAGCCAGAAGCACCAAATTGGGCATGAATTTTGTAAGTGGCTTAAATAGAAGAGGGAAAAGAGATGAATGAGTCACATCATTTAAGGGTGGTTTTTTTTTTTTTCTTGTTCTTTTTTAAAATTTTGTACTATTGTGAAGCACACTCACAAAGTTGGGAATGGGGAATAAATCGGCAAATCTAATATTTAAAAATCCATAATCATTGTGAAAGATTGAGAAAAAAAAATAATAAACAAAATATTTATCATATGTGAGTTCAAGCCTTTAACTAGATTTACAAATAATATTTGAAAATTTAGCATAGTATTGGAGAAAATTAAGTTTTATTATGTAAATATATATTAATTTCTTGAAATTTATTTTAAATTTGAAAAATCTAATATTTGTTGCATTATTGGGAAAAAAAAGTTAGGACTTCTCCCAAAATTTTCAATTACTCAAAGAACTTTGTGACTGTGGAAATG
This sequence comes from Warburgia ugandensis, assembly GCA_035236585.1. Taxonomy (NCBI): domain Eukaryota; kingdom Viridiplantae; phylum Streptophyta; class Magnoliopsida; order Canellales; family Canellaceae; genus Warburgia; species Warburgia ugandensis. The sequence continues at coordinate 22,859,164 of CP141130.1, read as the reverse complement.
CATACCTACTTTTTCCTCATCTTGTATCCAAATATGAGCCACATAAATCATATATATTGATTCAAATATGAAGGGGCTGTTTGGCAATTGAAAAATAAATTGGGGACAAAATTATCAATGAATAATCTTATGCCTAGCTATTTGCAGACCTAATGTAGAATAAATTATTGGAATTTTTTTTCTTTCAAAAAAGTCATTATATTTTGACAATTTGGCAAAAAAATATAACATTTTCTTAATTTTGCAAAATTTTTATTAAATTTTATACGTCTTTATAAATTGGTCATTTTCATTTTTATTCTATGTTAATTTTTACCCCATTATAATAGAGCAGTTACCTCACAGACAGCCAACCTCTAGTAGGAGTGCGGGTGGGGAGGCGTCGAAAACAGGGACTGGGGGCGGGGTCGATAAGCCAGAAATGGTGGGGGGCCGACCGGGCACCGAAAACGCAGGGCCGGGGGCGCTTGCCGATCGTTGGGGGGAAGGGTTTCTATCGGCCGATGGCGTTGGGGCGACCAGGCACCAGTCGTGCAGGGGCTGAGGCGGTTGGTGATTGTTGCGTGGGGGTGACAGCCGGTTGATGGGGTAGGGGCGGCCGTGCATTGGGAAGGTAGGTGCTGGGGGCTGGGCTATGATGGAGACGCTGGAGGTGGGGACTAGGGGGGTAGATGGATTTGTCAGAAAAGGAGGTAGCTGTCTTGGGGGGTATGGGAGGGGGTTTCTGTTAGCCGATGGGGTGGGGTCGGCCAGGCATCTAAAACGCAGAGGGGGCGGGGCTTGCAGAGGTTGGCGGGGACCAGGCACCGGAAATGCGGGAGGCAGGGGTGGTTTCCGATCGTTGCCTGAGGGGGTGTCCACAGGCCAATGGGGTAGGGGCGGGTGTGCGATGGAAACGTTGGGGGGTGGGCGCTACTGCCTGCAAATGGGGCATGGGCTGTGATGGAGATGCCGGAGGTGGGATTGGTGGGGGGCAGTTGCAAATCGTTGCATTTGGGGGGAGGGGGGTTACAGAGTCTGTCGGTCGATGGTTGGGGGTGGCCAGGGACCGAAAATACAAGGCCGGGGGCGATTGCCGATCATTGCGTGGGTGAGTTGTCAGCCAACCGATGGGGCATGGGCTGTGACGTAGACGCCGGACGGGGGGAAGGTGAATGTGGCCGGAAAGGACACTGCAGTCGGGGGTGGAGAGGCCGAAAACAATGGCGTGGGGGGCTAAGGAAGGTGGAGATCGCCGGAAATAGAAAGTTGTCCGGGCCATATGAGGGCAAATCGGGATAAAAAGGTAACATAATGGCAAATTTGCAAAGACATGTAAGACTTAATGGTAAATTTGCAAAATCAAGAAAATATTGAATTTTTTTACAAAATTGTCAAAATGTAATGATATTTTTGCTAAAAACCCTAAATTATTTAACAACAACGTCCTTTTCTAAGACTTCTTATCGATCGTATAGATAAGTTAATTTATGAGCAGGGGTACAAATAAAAATGAAAAGGGCTAAGGTTACTATCCGATGAATATAACCCCATTATTCTTCAACCACTCGAACAACCTCCAAAACACTATCAAACAAGCAAATAAAAGAAAAAATTCTGCGATAGTAGCTCCAAGCTGCCTTTGTAAACATCCATCACCGAAACGGAAGAGGAAATTCTGATGCTTCAAGCTCCGGCAATCTCGGCAGCGAAACAGTTGAAACATCCAAAAGCACAGTTAGTGACCCATGGTACACAGTGTAAAAAATGGCATCCACCGCACATGTCTTTGTAAACATCCAACGGCACATTTAGCTACATTCAAAGTGCATGGAAGAATTGAGTCATAAATAGCACAAGAAAAGGGGTCACCAGACTCTTCATGTTATTCTATTAGTTCTACTAGGCTCTTGCCACTACGGCTTCGACTGATTAAGGTAAGCCTCCGAGTCCGAGCAATCAATGTCTTCAATATGGTCTGTTATATTGCAAATTTGGTTCAACCCTTAGCCTTTTCAACGTCAATGGTGGTAGCTAGTGTGACTTCGACGCCTTTTGAGGCTAACCATTTGGCAAATTGGAGAGATGGGTTCGTGTGACCTTGGGCTGCAAATGGGAGAAACATGACATGGGGTTTTCTCAGTTTCCATTTGTTTCTACGGATTGTTTAGTTTGAATAATTGAGGGGATAATTCAGTTACAATTTATTGGAATTGGGTTTGTCTTATACGTTATTTTTTATACTAGCTTTTGTCTCTTCCTACTGAAGTGTTCCTTTTAACTAGCAAGTTTCGGTATCAAGGTACAGTGGGATACTTAGAGTCTTTATCATGGTTGAGTTGTCTTTGAGCCTTGAGCAATATATGGTGTAGCCGACAACTTAAGAACTGAGTGATAATCCATGACCGATGGGAAGGGACAAGAGAGCGGCACAATATTCGGTTTTTGAGATTGTTGGACAGGCATCTTTCTTGGTTTCCCACTATTGGCCGGGATGCGCTTTTGCTGGAAGTCCATACATGAAGAAACCTCCTTTAGTTAATGGGCATGGAGGGAGAGATTTGTTGGTCTAGTCGCATTTTTCAGCTGCCACCGACGCCTACGTCAACTCTGGTAAGTGCTGCCGCCTTTAACTATGACGGCCGCTGCCGTCAGCCACCGCCTAAGACTTTTGTAAACAATATGTTGAAAATTAAGCTCTAAAAACCCTATAAATAGGAAAGAGCTGAAGATTGATTAACAACACTCCATTCCCTGTCTTCTCTGCTTGTAAATAACCCCTGTCATTCTTCCCATGTATCATTTCATTTTATAGTGAAATTGCTCTGCATCTCTGTGAACGTAGGCATATTGGCCAAACCACGTAAAATTTGAGTGTTTGTGTGTGCTTGATCTTGGGCAGGGATTATCAGTTCCCAATAAGTGATATCAGAGTGAGGTTCTGCTACAAAATAGAGGCAGAAAACGGAGTTGCAACACAAACAGGCAAGAGGGAGAAGAAAACTGTTTCTACTACAGTCAGCTATAGTGACAAACACCATCATTATTGTAGCTACAATGATTACTACAGTACTACTACAATATTGAGTTGTCACAGTGCCCAGAGGTGGGTTACAACAATCAGAGTTTCAACAGGTACGAGTTACAATAGTGTAGAGTTGTAATAGTACGAGTAAAAACAGTAGCGCGTTGCATAGTAATAGAGTTGTAACATTATAGAGTTGAAATAGTACGCGTTGCAGCAGTAGCAGAGTTGCAACAGTTCAAGTTCAACCGTAGCAAAGTTGCAATAGTGATCAGACTGAAGCAGGCCTCTTTTTGACTGGTTTTCGAGGGGGATAAACTAATTCTTGGTAAATTGAGCGTTTCGAAAGCAATAGTGTTCTTAAATTTTGAGATTCTTTCAAGAATTTACTATAAGTACTCTATCTTTAGCCATGGAGGTAAACATGAGCAAAATGATTTGCTTAAATGGTACTAACTATTACAAGGGGAAGGGAAAGATGAAATATCTTCTTTTTGTGAAGAAATTACATTTACATGTCTTTGCTACTAAAAAATCGAAGGATAAGTCCGAAGATGAGTGGGCTTTTGAACATGAATAGGTATGTGGTTTCATTCGACAATGGATAAAAAATAATGTTTTGAATTATATTCAAAATGAAACACATACTAGAACTCTATAGATCAAATTAGAAACCTTATATGTATCAAGAACTGGAAATAATAAGTTATTCTTACTTAATTAAGTGATGCACCTGAGATACAATGAAGCGAGTTCCATTTCCAACCACTTGAACGAGTTGACCGCATACTTTTAGTAACTATCTGACGTTGGTGTCAGGTTTGACGATGATATCATGGGTTTATGACTTTTAAATACTTTGCCTGACTCAGGGGAAAAATTTCGTGTTTCTTTAGCCAATTCTGCTCCAAGTGGCGCTACGATGTGGGAATCTACGAGAAGCGCAGTTTTAAATGAAGAAATAAGGGGACGAGCTCAAGTTGCCATCACATCACAGTCTGAGATTTTGATCTCAGAAAATATAGGGAGAAGCAAGATCAAAGGTCAGGAGAAGAATAACAAGGGAAAGAGTAAATCTAAGTCTAGATATAAGAATCTGGAGTGCAATTATTATGGCAAGAAGGGTCACTCAAAAAGTAGTGTTATAAGTGGAAAGCTAAGAACAAGACAGAGAATGCCAAGGAGGAGAGAAGAAATGATGATTGGAATAATCGTGTGGCCACCACCACTTCAAGCCTTATTGCTGTCTGTGATGAAAATGAGATCAACCCAGCCTCTAATGAGATTGGATGGGTTTTTGATAGCGGTGCTTCTTTCCACGTTACTTCAAGGAGGGAGTTTTTCATCTCGTACACTCTTGGTGACTTTGGAGTGTTGAAGATGGGTAACGACAGGCTGTAAAAGGCTTGGTATCAGATCCGTCTATTTGGACACCAACAACGGGACGAGATTGATCTTCAAGGAAGTTCAACATGTACCAGATATTTGGTTGAACTTAATATTAGCCGAAAAGCTTGATGATGATGAGTGTTGTAGTACCTTTTACGATGGCTAGTGAAAGCTCTCTAAGGGAGCACTTGTGGTTATTAGAGAAAAGAAATCATCTAGCTTGTTTGTGATGCAAGCTTCAATTCCTATTAACTCTGTGAACGTTATTAACTCTGTGAACGCGGTTGATGTTGTTAATTCTTCAGAGTTGTGGCACAAGCGGCTCAATCACATGAGTGAAAAAGGACTAGGTTGTCTAGTCAAAAAGAATTTACTTTTAGGGCTCAAAGCTACAAAGTTGAGCAAGTGTGCTCATTGTCTTGCTGGGAAGTAGCAACAAGTTTCCTTCAAAAGCCATCCTTCTTCCAGGAAGCTAGGCCTACTTGAATTGGTACATTCAGATGTATGGGTCCTATGAAGGTACGAACACTTGGTGGGGCATTATATTTTGTCACCTTTATTGATAATTATTATTTTAGAAAACTCTAGGCCTATGTTTTGAAATCTAAGGATCAGGTGCTTGACAAGTTTAAAGAGTTTCAAGCTTCTATTGAGCGTCAAGCAGGGAATAAGCTAAAATGTATTTGCATAGACAATGGTGACAAGTACTATGGACCATTTGATGCTTATTGTAAGCAGCAGGGGACCAGACATCAAAGAACTCCTTCGAAGACTCCTCAGCTAAATGGTTTAGTAGAGAGGATGAACAAGATATTGATGGAGAGGGTCAAATGCTTGCTTTCTAAAGCTAAGCTGCCCGGTTCCTTTTAAGGTGAGGCATTATACACAGCACCATATGTTATTAACCTGTCTCCAATTGTTGCCTTGAATGCAGATGTTCCTAGCAGGTTATGGTATGGAAAAGATGTCTCTTATAATCACTTACGAGTATTTGGGTGCAAGGTGTTTGTACATATACCTAAAGATGAGAGGTCCAAATTAGATATCAAGACCAAATAATGTATTTTCATCGGCTATGGGCAGAATGAATTTGGCTACAGACTATGTGATCCTATTGCAAAGAAGTTGGTTAGAAGCCATGATGTGGTCTTTATGGAAGACCAAACTATTGAACACATTGACAAAGCCAAAGGATTAGAAACTCAGAGTTTTAATACTCTGACCTATTTGGATCCAATTCATATTTCACATATGCTAGGTGTAGATGGCGCTAATGACCATGGTGGTGTGACATTTGATGTTCAAGATAATTAAGCCGAGGGTGAGCATGAAGCTGTTGAAGACATGGATGTTTCGTCAGAGGCTGATGATGTTCAGCAGGAGGTTCTTACTAAAGAGCCAGCAATTTCATTGAGACAAAGTTCGAGAGATCGTCAACCCTCCACTCGGTATTCACCACATGAGTACATGCTGATAGGGGAGAGCTTGAGAGCTAAGAGGCAGTTGAAAGTGAACAAAATGCAGAGTAGATTGCAGTTATGAAGGATGAGATGAAATTCTTGCAAGACAATTACACTTTTGAGCTAGTAGGATTCCCTAAGGGAAGATAAGCTTTGAAGAATCAGAGTGAAGCATGAGGGTGACACTTCACGACCACAATACAAAGCTAGATTTGTGGTGAAAGGCTTTGGTCAAAGAAAAGGTGTTGATTTCAAGGAGATATTTTCTCTCGTGGTCAAAATGTTTTCAATCCGAGTTATATTGGGTTTGGCTACAAACCTTGATCTGGGGGTTGAATAGATGAATGTGAAGATAGCGTTCCTCCATGGTGACTTAGAGGAGGAGATATATATGGAGTAGTTAGAAGGTTTTGTTGCTAAAGGCGAGGAGAAGTACATTTGCAAGCTGAAGAAGAGTCTGTATGTCTTGAAACAAGCTCCCAGACAGTGGTACAAGAAGTTCGAGCAATTCATGGCCTAATAGGGTTATAAAAAGACTACTTCATATTACTATGTCTTTGTGCAGAGATTCTCAGAGGATGATTTTGTCATCTTGGTACTCTATGTCGATGATATGTTTATTGTTGGAAGTAGCTCTTCAAGGATCAGTAATCTAAAAAAGGAGCTAAACAAAGTCTTTGCTATGAAAGACTTGGGACCCACGAGACAAATTCTCAGGATTTCTATCATTCATGATAGGAGGAATAAGTGGTTATGGCTGTCTTAGGAGAAGTACATAGAAAAGGTACTTTAGTGATTTCACATGGATAAAGCTAAAGTAGTTAGTACACCTTTTGTTATTCACTTTAAGCTTAATAAGAATCAAGTTCTAGTGAGTGATGCTGAGAAGGAATACATGCAAGATGTTCCTTATGCTTTAGCTATTGGCAGTATTATGTATGCCATGGTATGTATCAGAATAGACATTGCATATGTAGTTGGTATAATGAGTCGTTTTTTTATCAAATCTAGGAAAAGAGCATTGGAATGTAGTGAAGTGGATATTAAGATATCTACGTGGTACTTTCAGGTTGCGTTTGGAATTTAGCACTTGCAAGCTCATGCTTGAGGGCTACACTGATTCAGATATGGCTAGTGATATTGACACGAGGAAGTCTATTTCAGGCTACTTGGTTACTTTTGTAGGGAGAGCAGTGTCATGACAGTCGAAGTTACAAAAGTGTGTTGCCTTATCTATAACAGAGGCTAAGTTTATTATTGTGACAGAAGCATATAAAGAGTTATTGTGGATGAAGAAGTTCATGAAAGAACTTGGCTTTATGTAGAAGAGGTATGCGTTATTTTGTGATAGTCAAAGTGCTATACACCTTAGCAAGAATTTTACCTTTCATAGAAGGTCAAAGTACATTGATGTTCGATATCATTAGATATGTGATATTTTGGACTCGAAGTCATTAGAGTTTGAGAAGATTTATACTGACGATAATAGTTCGGTTATGATGATAAAAGCATTACCTCGAAGCAAGTTCAAAATTTGCAAGGAATTGGCCAGGATGGGCTTTTGCTAGGTTAATGGGCATGGAGGGGGAGATTTGTTGGTCCAGCCCCTTTTTTCAGCCGCTATCGACCCCAACGTCAATTGTGGAAGGTGCTGCCGTCAGCCGTTGATGTCAACTGTGACAGTCACCGTCGTTGGCCACTGCCTAAGACTTTTATGAACAATATATTGAAAATTAAGCTCTAAAAACCCTATAAATAGGGAGGAACTGAAGATCAATTAACAATACCCCATTCCTTGTCTTCTCTGCTTGTAAATACCCCTTGTAATTGTTCTCGTGTATCATTTCATTTTATAGTAAAATTTCTCTGCATCTTCGTGGACGTAGACATATTGGCCAAACCACGTAAAATTTGAGTGTTTGTGTATGAAGGTAAGTCTGGGCTAAGGTTCCCACAATATAGATGTAGGGAATGCTATGCCTAACGTTCTACAGAGCGCTTTTGGTGCCCCTCATTTCTTGCATGAAGGGAGCCCATTTTTGTTGTCTAACACGTTCCTCCTGCCTTTGATATTTAATAGTTCAAATAGCATGCTGGATTAGATAATTATAGCATAAAAAGCATTGGACTTTCTAGAAAATATTGAACTTTCTTACAAGAAACGGATAGTTAGAAACTTCATATAAAGGACAGCGTGAATTTTAACTCTGACAAGGGTGTAGACGCTGGAGATTTTGATGAGTTTTTTGGAAATTGATTTTGACTACTTTTTGCATATTTTGGAGGTCTTCTATGGTAAAACATGGAACTTAAAATGGATATATAACTGTAGGATTGAGGAACTTTTTGTCTAATAGTGGTTTCCTGAATAAGAAGGGGAACCTTGGCACAACGGTAGAGTTATCGCCATATAACTTTGAGGTCACAGGTTTGAAACAGCTTCTTACAAAATGCAAGACAAGGCTGCATACTATTGACCCTTGTGGTAGGCTCCTTTCTGGACCTTGCAAATATGGTAGCTTCATTCAACAAGCCCCATGCATTTTATTGGCATATTCTGAGGAAAGAGTGCTAGCTTTTGAGAACTTAAGTAATAACAAACTGAAGAAAATTAATGCATAGCTTCTCTGTTTACATGCTGAGCAGAGACACTAAATACATTTACAAGTGCTGGTAAAATTTCTGTATTAAATCTCAAGAATCTCGGACCATTACATCTTTAAGAGAAGTCGGAAGTAGAACTATCTTGTTCCAAAGCCGCGTCATATGATTAATTTCGGCAAAGTTTTATGACATATCCTGGTAAAGAATCAACAAACAGCAACAATGAACAACGAGAGCAACAGAAAAGAAGAAGACTTTTTTAGTGACTCATTCCACATCATATAAATAAGAAACTAGTAAAAAACATCCAATAGTAGCGTTGAAGGTTCAAGGAACAGTAGATTATATAATCTTTCGACAATTTCCCTGGTAAAATTATCCAATAACAAGGAAAGACAAAAATGATATATAGGTTTTTCATTATTTGCCAGAAATTTCTGCTCTTTGTACATGCCATGCCAACTATTCAACTTTTTCATTTAAGCTAAAGACAGAAAGAAAATACCTAACATCCATCCCATGAATCCATCTCAAACAATTTCAAATGACGTTATTTGAAAAGAAGAAAATGTGGAAGTAGCTAGCATTGATGACATAAATATCATGTCTTTGGTATGTGAATTTACGGTCAAAATGGATGCTAGATAATGAACTGTTCATCCTAGACAACAATAAATTACATTTATTTGAAAATACATGTGGACATTTGACATGATTTCTAAGGAATTGGTGATCAAAGGTATGCCCAGTCAGATGAAGTGTTCCGAACATTTTAGAGTGGCTAATATCCATATGCTAAACTTTACTAATTGCATGGCTTTGATTCCCAAATAAAAAAACCAACCTGGAATAAAATAAAATTCCTTTTTAAAAACTAACAAACTCTCTCTCTAAATTGCATGGTGCTGCATAGTAGTTTCTCTCTCTCTCTTTCAATTGTATGTGCTCCAGAGAGAAAATGGGAGTAAAGTAGAGTCGTCTTAAACGGTGCGTAGTAGCTTATCTCTCTCAAAGTTGTAGACGGCAGTAAAGTCCAGTCCTAAAAAGTGCATAGTAGCCCCCCACGGAGCCGTCTGAAAATGTGCATACTATCCTCATTTTTGTTTTCCCAGTAATCTAAACCATTGAACTGATTCCAGACCTCATGTTATTGAACTTTTCTTATTGTAAAACATACAATATTCTGTTTATCTACCTTTCCATCTGCGCCCTCTATCTTACAATCTCAAAAAGCTCAAAAGAGAAGCTTTTGATACTCAAGCCGAGCGATGTTGGACAAATCAAATGAATGACTTGGAATACCGAAAAACAGAAAAGAAAGGTGGGTGAAGCCGCCTTCCTTTTACTCCCATTTACTGGCGGGCACCACGCTTACGCACACTCTTACGACGCCCTTGTAGCACAGGTTATAGTGCTTGGGAATTGCAGCAATTTCTTCAAATAAATGCCGAAGGTGCGTGCTTCTTCCTCTGATCTTCACTATTTGAATCTAGAGGTTTGGATGCAGTGCCTTATTTCACAGCTATTTCTGCATTGATATAACTTTTATTATTTGAAGAATGCTAGGCGGAAACCCCTCTAGGGCACTTCCTTAGAAGCATGCCTCATTTTTATTTTTATTTTCATGAAGAGACCACCTTCAAATCATTGAACCTACTCTTTTGATTGCTCTAACTCTTGATATTTTATAAACAAAACATCATAATGACTGTATGCGCTTAGTATCCTACCACTTGTGTTGTAGGACTTGAATTGAACCGTTGTTTATATAAATTTTTTAACCATTTATTTTTTGTGATAAAACGTTACACTTTTCAAAATTTAAAATTATCCTTGCTGTTTGAAATACTAAATATTCAGTAATAAAGTAATTAGATGTGCAAATTTGATCATTCAAACTTAAAAAAATGAGTGCTTTTTTTTCTAGAAAAGTGAGCTATCGGGCGTTAGGCCTAGGACAGTATTAAAGTGTGCCGTAACTGGGCCTGGTCGATGGTAATAGCTAAAAGCTTTTACTGACAATACTATCTCTGCACGTCAACTCTTTTTTAAGGCCGTATTGTGTCCGAGTTATGAATCTTGACACCTTAGTCGCACCCAATAGAACGCTCTCAGAATGCGCGCACGGTTGGCTGGTTATATGTTTTTGGTTGGATATGGAAGGTACTTCATTGTCTTTCAGGGGTAGTTTGTCTCTACATGATCATTGACGAGGAGATATAAAGTCATTCCGTTCGACAGAAGAAGAAGAAGAATAAGAAGAAGAAGAAGAAGAAGAAGAAAAAGGCGACGACGACGAAACCCGGATACTTGTAGGGTTTTGTTCAAAGTGTGGAAGCTCAATATCTTTTACATTGCGAAAGTAGAAAAGCTAAGTAAATGATATTCATCTTGCTTCATTAATTTTTCCGTTGTCCCTCTTCTAAGATAGTCTACCGAAATGAAGGGTGGTACCTTGTTGTTGCTGTATCTTTCAATTCTAGTTTTTTTTTTTTTTTGTCGATTTAGTCTTACTTTTTGGCATGATCTTAAAAATGGTGTATGCTTACCCTGGTTATGTAACTGCAAATTCGAGTTACTAGGTAATTTGGGTTGTTTGGTTTATGCTAATCTTCTGATAGTATTGCATTTCTTATAATCTTCTTGAATTGAAGTTGCTGGCGAGGATTATTGAACTTGTTGTTTGGTTTTTGATGTTGGGGTTCGTGCCTAATTTATTTCAATTTGTGGTATGATCTTGAAGTTTCGATTGTTATTTATGGTTTATGTTTGTGATAGATTCTTAGCGTTTATATTCTTTCACTTTGGAATTGGGTTTCTGGTTCTTGTTGGACTTGTTTATGTGCTGTGTTTCTCTGATTGAGTAATGCATTGTGCTACCTATAATTTACAAAAATTAAGATATGTAGAGGTAACCTCAAATGTAGAAATCCTTAAAAAAAAATTCTGCTACTTTGATTCATTGTTTAGTAGATCTATGCTCATTTAGACCATGAGTACTTAAACAAACATAAGTCACTGGAAAAATGACAAAATGAAGTGAAAATGATGTCCTGCAAGGTATTTACATGAGCATGACATGAAACAAACGCTAAGTAAAAGGCCTAATGGCGGTTGATATGACCCATGTAATTGACACACATGGCATAATGGTTAGCACGGTTAAAAGAATTTTATATCTACTGACGCAGGACCAATAACACTGGGATATCTTTTGGAGTGGATATGAGCATGTCCATATCAAGTCTGACTATGCTAATGTTACTGGCAGCTTATATTTTGATCCAAGCATTTTATGGGCTTCTATCCATTTTTCACACTATTCTTGCACCATTAACTAGTATAGAAAAGATGCTGGATTTTGAGTGGCAGAAATAAAAATCACTTCCAAATTATGAAGGAAAGAATGTAATCCCTAGTATTGTACTGATATGCACCGTTAAGCTTGTTGTATTAGAGTGTGCTGCATCTGAAGTTGGCGTCGAAGTCGTTCTAAGCCAAGAGTGGCTTGTGTAGTTCTTTTTGTTGGTTAAAACCTAAATGATTCATGGAAGAAGTGGATCACCTTTGACAAATAACCCATTGCTACTTTCTTTGGCCTTTATGTTAGATGCAACAACTTTTAATAGAGGTATTTATTTTCTACTAGAAATTGTTGTGCCAGATCTTTCACGGATCTGGAAACCAGGATCTGAGAATTACACAATAGTACGCACACACAATAGGAGACGAGAAGTGGTTGGGCCATCTTGACCTACATCCACGGGAGAAATACCACTATTTGATCAGATTACATCTCTCTCTCTCTCTCTCTCTCTCTCTCTCTCTCTCTCTCTCTCTCTCTGAGAGATCATATTTATAGTAGTTACAACTGTTAGATCGTCAAAGTTGGTGGCTGTTACAGTCATCTTTTATGGCACCATTAGTCGTCATTATTGATCTTCCCAAGCCGATGTGGTGCCGACCTTCTAGATGTCAACTATCTTCATCACATGGGCATGGACTATAGCATGTCTACCCCAACAATCTCCCTCTCCATGCCCATGATAGGGGAATGCACCAAACATTGTTACTTTATTTTTACTCTCTCAAAATTTTCACACAACTTCAATCCAGCTCACTCTTTAATAGTCGTCTACGCTTTCCAGTGGCTCCTTTAACTATCTGTGCGTATTTACAACTTTTCTTAGAGGTTTGCTGCTCCCCCTGCTCAATATTCTTTATCGAGTCTAAGTGTTAATCAATCATCGAGTGTACCAAAAGCATCTAGAAACTTGTCCACCTAGAAGCCTGCTAGTGCCCCGCCCCACCCTCGTAGGCTGCCCTCGTTAGATGCTTATAAATATCACTATGGGCGGTCATGTTCACTCGGAATGGTCACCAGGTTTGCTCAGAATGGTCACCGAGTCTACTTGGAATCTCAACCACTTTTCACCGAGCCATCTCACCACTATTCACTGAGCCATCCCACCACTGTTCACTGAGTCATCCAACTACTGTTCCCGAGTTAGCCTACTCACAGTAGTCACTGTGTCTACTTTCTACACTTGTTCACCGAGTCAACTCTTAACTGTTACCAGACCACTCACCAGCTATCACCGAGTTAATTCACCATTTTCAGTTTTCCTAAACAAGGTTGTCATTATCAATTTCTTGGGAGTGCTCTTTATTGCTACTATTGCAACTCTGCTACTATTTACACTCGTTCTTGTTGCAACTCTGTACTATTGTAACTCATATTGTTTTAACTCTGCACTATTTGCAGTTCGACTATTGTAACTCGTACCTGTTGAAACTCGACTGTGTAACCCGCATACTGTTGTAACTCACACTGTTACAACTCAATTTCTTGTAACACTGACATTTTGTTGCTGTAGCAATATTGTAGCTGACATCATCATGAGTATACTGTAGCTGTAATCATTACATCCTGTAGCATCCCTGTAGTAGCACTATATCTGACTGTAGCAATCACTGTATTATCACTATACAAGTATTGTAGCACTGACAGAATTTTTATTTTATTTTTCTTTCTTTCATTTGTTTTTCCACCGACAACCTATCATTCTTTTTTTCTTTTTTTTCTTATTAAACAGCTCATCTCAATTGTTTTCAAATCACTTTTAGCTATCAAGCAACTTACACATTTTATTATTCTCTCTCTTTTTCTTTTTCTCTTCCTTTTTCCTTTTTGATTGCCCATTCCATCACCAGCCATTGAAGGATCATTGACGAATCGTGTGATCGATGAATCCGTCCAGTGTTTCCACTGCTTCACCAACAGGTCAGCATCTGCGGCCTTTCTTTCTCTTCGCATCTCGGTCTACGGCTAGCGTCTGATGTCACTACTACTCACAGTCCATTGTCAATCTGATTTGTGGCTAGAGGCTACGTTCTCTGCCAACACGGCCTGCCGGACTACTTCCACTTTGGCTATTAGCTCCTTCCTCCGGTCGGGGCTTCCATGGTCATCCAGTGATCATCTAAGTCCTCTGCTTTTCATCGTTGGACTGATCCTATGATTGATGACTTCTTTGTGCTGCTGTAGATCGCTAATATCTTGCTTCATATTCTCCTCGGTCATGGTCTCCCAAACCGGACGATGCCTACACATACCTCTTTGGCGATCTTTAGTTTATATGGGTTTCGGTGTTAGGAATCTCATGGTCACTAGCGTTTTCTCTCCTTTCAATCGATGGTTATTGTCTCATAGCTTGCGGGTCTCTTCCTTCTGACAGTACCTTTTTCCACTATAGATTGGAGTTTGTGTTTTGTCGTTGACCAGTAGGCCAGGCAACTAGCTGCCAATCTGCTTCCATCGCCTCCGATTCTCATTGGTGGTGGTTTTGATGGGAGCAACAAACTAGCCGATCTCTTCCTCTGATCGGCATAAGACCCTTCTTTCTTCACTACCAACAATGTTGTTTCCTCTGTCCATCCCAGATCTAGGTGTTTCTTTAATCCGGTAGGCGCTATCTCATTGATGCACTCCCTTTCTCTGGGTTTTCGGTAGGTGTTGTCTCACCTCCAGTGATCAATAGGCCTTCGAGTCCTGCTCATAGATTGGCAGCTGCTCTTTTGTGGCCCTTCGATCTTTACTTCTCTGATTTGGGTCTAGTAGCATATCAGATACTTCTTATCTCATTAGCCTGCTGCATCTCCATAGGAGACAGTAAGACTGATCCATCACCAATACCTTTTACATTCAAGTTGGGTGAGAAAGTCAAGAACTCATGCGGATTCTAAGCAAATCCCCTCATCCACTACCATACATCTTCTTCTAGCATTGAAGCTCTTACAGTCTGTAGATTTGGCAAGATTGCTAGCTCTGATAGATGATCCGTTTAGACCCTCGCTCTAATACTACTTTGTTGTGCTAGATCTTTCACGGATCTAGCAACTAGGATCTCTGAATCTGATAATTATGTAATAGCACACACACATAATAGGAGACGAGTAGATTTACGTGATTCGGCCATCTTGGCTTACATCCACGGGAGAAATACTACTATCTGATCAGATTACATCTCTCTCTCTCTCTCTCTCTCTCTCTCTCTCTCTCTCTCTCTCTCTCTCTCTCTCTCTCTCTCTCTCTCTCTCTCTCTCTCTCTCTCTCTCTCAGATCGTATTTATAGTAGTTACAACTATTAGATGGTCAAAGCTGGCGGCTACTACAATAATCTTTTATGACATCGTTAGTCATCTTTATTGATCTTCCCGAGTCGGTGCGATGCCGACCTTCTAGATGTCGACTATCTTCATCACATGGGCATGGATTAGAGCAGGTTCACCCCAACAAAAATACATCAGTTAGTACACTAATGACCATTCTAGGCTTGAATGAAGACAAACAAAATGATCTCCTATCACCTATCCTAAAGTACAAAATTGGATTTTGAGTAGCAAAGTTTTGGTGCTCTTAGCAGGGGATGTCAATTTGGGTTGTGAGTGAGTCCATTAATTCTGTCAATTATATGCTGCATTATTTTGAATTTGTAGCACCATTTGTGTGTGGAGCTAAAACTACAGCTTGAGGCTTTCTTTTCCTGTGTGATTTTAAAGTTTGTAGAGTAGGTGTGGTGCTTCATACCAATAGTAGGAGGCTATGATGAAGGCTCTTGTCATCTTCTACCATCGAAAGACATTCATGGTTGAGATGTATACTAATTTGGACCATGACATCGCTTGCCATAATGTATTTGAGGATATTGCAAGCCTATTGTCAAAGAGTGCATTTCCAGTGAACTGCTCCTTGTTGACAATGTATCTACTTGCTTTAGATGGGTCGATTGCTGTTATCTAGGGAATGACCAAGAGGATAGCCACCATGTCACCTAGTTCATAATATAGAGCTATCCAACTTGAAGAATATTCGCCACTCTGGATAGTGAAATGGGGGAACTATGCTGATCCAAACCATTGGGTTTAATTTATTTGTAAAAGGCAGTACATTAAGAGATAAGAATTGGATCAGATCACTTCAATCGAAACCCGAAGAAGGGCTTGGAGTTTTTGCAAGGAATGCACAAAGTGTTGCATGCTTTTTTAAATAAACAGCTAGATTGGATAAGAATCTTTTTAGTGATTTCTTGAGAAATCATGATGAATTTTGTGTTCAGGTGCTTCATGAATTTGCTGGGACTTGATTTTGACGACATGAATTTGGATACTACTTCACGTCTATTTTTAGGAACTTTTAGACTACCTGGAGAATCATAGAAAAATATAAGGATTGCTTTAGGCATTTTCAAAGAGATACTATGAGCAATCACCACATATCTTAGCTAACAAAGATGTTGCCCTCATGCTATCTTACTCACTTATAATGCTTAAACACATACCAATGCAATGTACAAGTTGTTCATTAGGTTTCTACATTCCTTTCTTTTGAGTTCGGTAATGGTCCAAGAACCAGGAAGGATCCTGTGCTTGATCTTGCTAAACTGAGTGTTGATAGAAAACCCTTGTACCAGAGCTTCTTTGCTTCCTTGTAATTTTCTCACTATTATTTCATTACACATAATTTGAAAAGAAATCTTTGCACAGGTTAAAAGAAAGATGACTGAAGAGGATTTCGTTCAAAATACTCAGCATATAAATGATGGGAGTGACCTCCCACAAGAATTTCTATCAGAATTATATCACTCAATCTGCCAGAATGAGATTCGGTCAACTCCTGAATGAGGTGCTGGTTTCCTTGAGATGACACCAAGCTGTTGGGTTTATCTAATGTGCAAATCCAACAAGACTGCCCCATTCATCAACTGTGACACCAGTCCATTCTTTGACCATGATATTTTTGCTATCATGTCAGGTCCTACAGTTGCTGCTATCTCAGTGGTGTTTGATCATGCAAGGGATGAAGTTGTCTTCCAAACATGTGTAGAGGGCTTCATGGCCATGGTTAAGGTATCGGCATGCCATCATCTTGAAGATTTACTGGATGACTTGGTTCTATCTCTCTACAACCCTTTTGAACCCTTCTTTGGTTGAGGAACCTGTTCTTACCTTTGATTGTAACAGACCGGGGTTCCAACAGTCATAATATTGTTCGCTTTGGGCGCAACCCGCACGATTTTGTTTTTCCCCAGTTGCCTAGGAAAAATGCGTTATGACCGTTAGAACCCCGGTCTGTTACGTATCAGAGCCAGTTCCCTCGTGGTGGGGAGGGCTAGCCTCACATGTGGACGTGTGTCCCTAAAGGGAGAAAGGTGAACCCACAGGGGTTGGCCAAGATGGCTTGAGGGGGATGCCCCAAGATAGTTTGAGGTCAAGGCCCAAGATAGTCTGAGGGAACCAAGATGGGGAAGTACTGAGAGTTAGTCCTACATCGCCTGGGGAGGAGATCTGGTCTAGTTATAAGAGTCAAGATGACTCTAACAGTTGTGACGTGTTTTAAAGCCGCGAGGCACTTTGTGCCAAAGCGGACAATATCACACTGTTGGAACCCCGGTTTGTTAGAAATGGTATCAAAGCCTAACCCTAACTTGATGGTGGGTGGCTAACTGCATGTGGGGCTCGTGTGAACACGCGAGGATGCGTGTCTCCTAAGGGGGGAGAGGTTAACCATTGCTGTCGCCAAGATACCTTGAGGGGGATGCCCTAAGATAGGTTGAGGGACGAGGGTTGGAGGTACCGAGAGTTAGTCCCACATCGCTAGGAGGAAGAGTTGTGGGCTGTTGATAAAAGTCCGGGGTGACTCTACCAGTAACGACGCATTTTACCTGGGCAGCTGGGTAAGAACAAAGCCATGACTGTTGACAATGTATGGGGGTTGTTAGTGGAAAGCGGACAATATTGGCCAAGATGGCTTGAGGGGGATGCCCTAAAATAGTCTGAGGTCAGGGCCCAAAATAGTATAAGAGAACCAGGATGGGGAGGTACTAAGAGTTAGTGCCACATCACCTGGGGAGGAGATCTGGTCTGGTTGAAAAGAGTCCGAATGGTGCTAACGGTCATAACGCATTTTCCCTAGGCAACTGGGGAAGAACAAAACTGTGCGGGCTATGCCCAAAGCAGACAATATTATGACTATTGGAACCCCGGTCTGTTACAAATTGTATTAGAGCCAGTTCCCTCGTGGTGGGGAGGGTTAGCAGCACGCGTGGATGCGTGTCCCTAAAGGGGGAAAGGTGAACTCATAGGGGTTGGCTAAGATGGCTTGAGGGTGAGGCCAAGATGGCTAAAGGGGGATGCCCCAAGATGGTTCGAGGTCAAGGCCCAAGATAGTCTGAGGAACAAGGGGAGGGAGGTACTGAGAGTTAGCCCCACATCGCCTGGGGAGGGAGATCTGGGCTGGTTATAAGAGTCCAGTTGGCTCTAATAGTTGTGACGCGTTTTAAAGCCATGAAGCACTTTGTGCCAAAGTGGACAATATCACATTGTTGGAACCCCGGTCTGTTACAAATGGAATCAAAGCCAATTCCCTCATGGTGAGGAGGGCTAGCTGCACGTGTGGACGCGTGTCCCTAAAGGGGGAAAGGTGAACCCACAGGGGTTGGCCAAGATGGCTTGAGGGTGAGGCCAAGATGGCTTGAGGGGGATGCCCCAAGATAGTTTGAGGTTAGGGCCCAAGATAGTCTAAGGGAACCAGGGTGGGGAGGTACTGAGAGTTAGTCCCACATCACCTAGGGAAGAGATTTGGTTTTGTTGATAAGAGTCCGGATGGCTCAAACAGTCATAACGCATTTTCCCTGGGCAATTGGGGAAGAACAAAATCGTGCGGGCTGCGCCCAAAGCGAACAATATTATGACTGTTGGAACCCCAGTCTGTTACAATGGTATCAAAGCCAGTTCCCTCATGATGGTGGTTGGCTAACTGCAAGTGGGCGCTCGCGTGGTAACACGTGGGGACGCCTGTCCCCTTAGGGGGAGAGGTGAACCTGTTGCCATCTGCCAAGATACCTTAAGGGTGACCAAGATGCCTTGAGGGTTGCCAAGATGCCTTAAGGGGGATGCCTCAAGATAGGCTGAGGGGCCCAAAGAGGATAATATTGTATCCGCTGCGTCACTCTAATACACACGAATAACGCATTTTCCCTAGAAAATTGGGGAAGAACAAAACCGTGAGGGCTGCGCCCAAAGTGGACAATATTATGACTATTGGACCTTGGCTATTACAAATGATATCAGAGCTAGTTCCCTTGTGATGGGTTTGGCTAGCCACACGAGTGGATGCGTGTCCCTAAAGGGGAAAAGGTGAACCCATAGGCGTTGGCTAAGATGCCTTGAGGGTGGGCCAAGATGCCTTGAGGGGGATGCCCTAAGATAGGTTGAGGTTGCCCAAGATAGGCTGAGGGACGAAGTGGGAGGTACTGAGAGTTAGTCCCACATCGCCTGGGCAGGGAAAACTAGGCTGTTGATAAGAGATCGAGAATCTCTAATGGGTGTGACTCATTTTAAAGCCGTGAGGCACTCTGTGCCAAAGCGGACAATATCACACTGTTGGAACCCCAGTCTGTTACATTGATGATGACACAAAAGCTAGGATGGCAACTATAATGGTTTTCACCATAGCAAATAAATTTGGTGATCGTATCCACACTAGTTGGAGAAAAATCGTGGTTGTATCTTAAGGTTGGACAAGCTTGGTCTTCTTCCTACTTGCATTGCTATTGATGCAGCTGATGATTCAGGGACATTTGCAAATCCATTGAGTGGTAAACCTATTGCAATCCTATCTGCATCTCATCTTCCTTTGGTGAGTACTTCTTGAAGATCTACTGCTCTAATGGGCAAGTTTATCTCTTGAGACAGAAGAGCCAAGGTTGCAATCGAGCTGCTCATAAACGGACTCTTCAAACAATGCAGAAGTTTCACATTGAGAGTATATTTACAGTGAGCAAGTTTCTATAGCCAGATATGACATTGCAGCTCACAAGGGCCCTCATCTCGGGGGTAGGTCAGCCTCATAAAGGAAACAATTCCCTAGAGGATGAAGCCATTACCACTTTCTGCTTGAAGTTGCTCATGACAATCACACTGAGTAATAGAGACAAGTGTTGGAAGAGGATGGTATTTTACAAAAGTATGACAAAGGCTTTGGAGGCTAGAAAAGGATTTACAAATGAAGAAGGGAATTGGAGGCTTGAGAGAGAGAGAGAGAGAGAGAGAGAGAGAGAGAGAGAGAGAGAGAGAGAGAGAGAGAGAGAGAGAGCTTGTATTGATTTTCAAAATTTTGCTTGATACAACTTGCGAGTAACTATTCCTATTTATACTAGTAGCACCTTCTTAAGCGATAGTTAGGATTGTGCTAACACACCTTTAATCTTGTGGCTACAATTTGTTATCTAGATGTCTCTACAAAATATCTAGCTCTATTGTCAAAGTATGTAGATATTTCTAATTGACTTTTGTAGCAACACTTTTTATAAAATGGGCTTTCTAAAATATGGGCTAGAAGATGGACTTTTTATCTATTAAATATGAGCCTTCTAGAATATGAACCTTTACCCAATTAAATTTGGCCTAAATCAAGTTTACATTTCCAACAACAGGATTGTTCTTTCCTGGCAGGGATTATATAATCACATAGCCAATGTAGTTCAGTTGACAGTGATGCCTTGTGCTGTTGTCGAGAAGGCTGTTTTTGGGCTATTATGGATCTGCCAGCAGTTGCTACCTTACAAAGAAAACATGGCAGATGAGCTCCTCGGGTCACTACAACTGGTACTGAAACTTGATGCTCAGTGGCAGATGTTTACTGTGAGCACATCACACAATAAGTCATGCACCTTCTGAAAGCAAATGCTACACATCATATCACAGATGGTATGGAGGACAATAACTTTGCTATTGGTCACTGCCCGCCACTCATCAGCTTCTGAAGCAGGTTTTGAAGCTTTATTGTTCATCATGTCTGATGGTGGCCATCTTTCTCCTGCTAACCATGTGCTCTGTGTAGATGCATCTAGGCAGTTTGCAGAGTCCAGGGTTGGGCTAGCTGAGTGGTCGCGCAGTCATTGAATCCTATGGCTGTTTCCATTTACCGTTTTGTTCGTTGGTCTAGTGAGATAAAGGATGGGGGTGAGGATACTGCACATTTGTCTCATGAAATAGAGAAGATGTGGCTGAGATTCGTGACGGGACTGAGAAAAGTGTATCCGGATCAGAGAGAGGAAGTTAGAAATCACTCATTATCATCATTGCAAAGAAGCTTGTCGGAGGTGGATGGCATCTCCCTCACTCATGCTTTGTGGCTGCTGTGCTTTGATCAAATCATCTTTAGGATGCTTGATGACTTGCTAGAGATTGCACAAAGCCACTCAAAGAAAAATTACACGAACATGGAATGCACACTTCTGCTTGCCATGAAATTGATATCGAAGGTGTTCTTGCAGTTACTGGATGATCTTTCTCCACTAACTTTTGCAAACTGTGGCTTGGCATTCTTAGCTGAATGGAGAAATATATGAAAGCAAAGTCACAGGAATGAGGAGGAAAAAACTTCAGGAACAAGTACCTGAGCTACTCAAAAACACCTTGCTGGTAATGAAATCAAGAGGAGCACACTAGTGGGGGACAGCTTGTGGGAATTACACATGGCTACATGCCAACAACCTTGCCCTATCTTTGCAATCGGAAGTGTTTCCACAACCAGAATCACTGCCAGTAAAGAAGCAAACTGAAACAGCAAGTACTAATGGTTCACTGTGGTCCGCTGAAATGATATCGGCAGGTTCTGAAGAACGTATCCAGACGGCTGGGTGCGAATCATCGCAGTTAGTGATTATTACCATATTATCCAGGTAGCCGGTTGAATTTAATGGGCTTCTTATGGTTACCAAGATTAATTAGTGCACTCGACTGGGTGCACATGCTGAGCATTATTCCTAGTAGAGATGGTGCACTAGATTGAGTGGACGCGATGAGCAGTATTCATTTCAGAATATTGAAGTTCTTCCGATTTCCATGCTTCTGAAATAAGCTGAGATTTTTGTAATGTAAACGTCTCTTTTTTCCTCCAGAAAAAATGGAAACAGGTGTCGAAATGTCTGACTGAAATGATTGTTAAAGAAAGCAAATATTAGAGGACCTTCCAATTCTGCAGTAACGATTGTGTAAATCGCTTCCTGCAAGTGCAAGCCCTTGTTGTTCCAAGCATCACATGGGCAAATATGCTAGTTATATATTAGCTAATCATGTTTTTCTATAAGCACTTAGAACCCTATTTTTCTTTGTCAGCATATTTAAAAATTTTAATTATTTTTATTTTATCTTGTCCTATTAGTCAAAAAAATGGGCCCTAGATGATTTGCCTCCCCTTTCAATCACATGTCAATTCTTCAAATCTTTCTCTCATATCTAACTTTTCCTAAAATCTCGTGTAGACTCTTTCTCTTTCTATTTTCTTTATGTTGTATCCTTTCTAAATTGGCAATCAAATCTCATCTTAATGATTAAAATTGTCCATTTAATAGTCCATATTAATGTAAATAAATAAATCTATATATTAATGTAAACAAAGAAATTCAAACCTTATCTTAATGAACTAAATTGTTCATATAATAATTCATATTAATGTAAATAATTAAATCTCTATATTAGTGTGAAAAAAATAAAATAAAATATGAACCTCATCTCAATGAGTAAGGTGATCCACCTAATAGTTTGTATTCATGTAAACAAATAATCTCTCTTTTGCTCTCATGTTTCCTTGTTGAGTACTTAGAACCTTATTTTTTCTTTTTGCTTCTCTTTTGCTGCTATATATCAATTTCTTAAATATTTGTCTCATCTTTGATCTTTCCTAAAATCTCTTTGCAAATTCTATATCTTTCTGCTTCTAGGCACCTTTCTTAAAATTCTATCCATTTCAAAGTATATATGTTAGAGGAGAGATTTGATTGTAAGAAGAATCTAAGCATACTTAGATGCACGGTCCAAATATTCCTTTATATGTAGACGGGAAAGCTTACTTCGCTCACAGTAAAGATGAAGAACATAGGACCTCGAAGATACCTTTCCCAACATTTCTTGATCAAGCTTGCAAAAGCGCTGTGTGGCACCTGAATAGCATACCATTGACAAACTTCTCTATTAAAAAGTCACATCATACCTTACTATGGCAACTAGCTATAAAACAATGGTAATAAACATACATATTGTTTGGTTTTCTCTAAATTTAATTAGTGTGACAATGGCTGGTTAAGGTAATTAGCTATGGATGATATTGTCTAAGGTTTGTCATCACCATCCCAGCAGCCTAGGATTCACAATTAAGTTGTAGATATATGGAGCTAAGGCCGATTAACACTCTCCTCTAATGGCCATCTATTTCACGCACTGTGTGATACTGTGAAAAATCATCCCACAGCACTAGATCGGAGCTGAAACTACGACTTGCGAGTTTAATGAAATAATAACTACCCTTAATTTGGCGTAAGTAGAAGATAATAGACTCGAACAGTCTTGGATATCTCTGGTCCTGGATGTGCATAGCAAACTCAAGACCTAGATTTTGGGTGACCGTGAAGATTAGCCATGGTTGGATTCTCACGGTGACATCATAATGGCTGAGATCACAGACCATTTACCTCCTCGGTCGATCTTAGATAAGCAGACACCTAAAAATTGGATGACCTTAGCCTTACCATCAATTAAGGATTTTCTACCATAGTTTTTGTTTTAGACCTTTATTTTCCACAGCAGATTACTAATGGTTAGGAACTAAGGACCATTCATCGACATGTTTATTGGCACGGGTTATTTAAAATATGGCCTTGCGGAAGAGCTGCTTGGATTTCCAAACTCCGGTCCCCACATGTTCTTGTATTTAACCTTTTACGGAAGTAAACACCATAGAAGGTGCTACATAATCATGCAGATTTTAGCTGTGTCGTTATAGGATTTCAAATCATAACCATTAAATTTTTAACTAGAAAACTAAAAGCTAGAAGCATGCTAAATAAGATCATCTAAAAGTGGGTCTTAAATAGGTGGCATCCTGAAAAGACATCCTTCTCAGCGTCTAGCTAGGACTAATTGGATAATTCAAGCATCTCAAGAAACGGACAGTCAGAAACATTGCATGAACATCAGTCCAAGTTTAACTCTCAAACGCACGGCTCTTGAAATGTTAGAATAATCCGATCATCATATTCACAGGATATCCAAAACTGGAGCAATCGGATCTAGTGGCGTATCTTCCAAAGGATGGCTTCATTCATGCAAATGGGTGGTGCTTTCTAGAAGTTCCGCTTTTGGACGAGCTATTCTCAACAAAAACACGACGAACTTAACAAATTCTATCTTCAAATTCCATGCCTTCTCTTTTACCTCTCACCTATTTCTGGTGCCTCTTTCCCGAAGTCCTTCAATTAGAAGAAGTTAAGTAGGGATCATGTATCCAACTTATATATGCAGAAAATTTAGCAAGTCTCTCAATTTAGAAGTTTGTTGCAACAAGCTCATGGCTAGCAAACCTTAAAATCTTATTTGCTGTTAAGACTAGCAACAAATTCATCAATGTTCTTACTTGTACTTCCTCCCTCTCCTACTGCCTCTTTTGCCAAGTCCCTCCATTTACTAGAATTTCTCTTGAACTCTTCCGCTTTGTCTCCTTCCATTACTTCCATTATGCACAACTTCACTTCTTCCCTTCTCACAATGCCCTTATCATCCAACTTGGCTCTCACTCCCACCCTCCAGAACTCCTCCACATATTTGGCATTAGTGGGTTGGTCTGACCATTGTGGTACCGTCACCACTGGCACTCCCAGGCTCAGTGCCTCCAATGTAGAATTCCACCCACAATGTGTCACGAAGCATCCTATCGCCTGGTGAGCCAATACTTCCAACTGTGGGCACCAAGCTACCACCAGCCCTATGTCCTTTGTTTCCTCTTTGAAATTGCTAGGGAGCTTGTCTTCTGACTCCCTAACCACCCATAAGAAGAATCTACCAGTCTCTCGTAGGGCGGTGGCCAACTCCTCCATTTGCTCCGCTTCAATTGTTGCCATACTCCCGAATGAGACATAGACAACTGATCCGATTGGCCTGCTGTCTAGCCAATTAATGCAGGCTTCTTTATTAGAGTTTGTGATGTTGAGACCGTATTCCTGGTCCCCCTCGATACGCTTGTCTAGGTACATAGACGGCAAAGTTGGCCCAATGGTCTTCACATTCCAAAGCGCCTTCATCCAACACAGCACCTAGTAACATAAGAATCCTATTAGTTCTCACTCTATTTATATAATCACTGAACTGAACATCGAGTGAAAATTTTCCTCACAATAATCTAGACTCGTTACATAGGAAATTGTTCAAAATATGGTTAGATCTGGTTTGAGCAAAATGAGTTAAATTCCTCGACATACACAAGTTGCGAAGGACCCCCTTAACCGATCCGCAGTTGGAATAATTATCTCAATAATGTTCCCATAATTAAATGTGTACGAGAAATTTATATTGAGAAACGTAGCGGGCGACAACATGGCAGGTAGGTAGTTTCTTCCACTGCTGTTGCTCCCACAAAAATGCCTTTAAAAAATGAAATAAAAAATGGTAGATAGCACTCAGCTCCTTCACTTGTGTATGGTAGGTCCATATGTCATGGATCCATGCCGTTCATTTGACTCCAAAGCTTTGGTATTTTGGAAGCTTGGAGCGTAGAAATCATGCCAAATGGGCACCTCTAGGATAAAAAAGGACAGTTCTGTTTCTTGAATGTGGACCTTTGCCTATGTAGGGCTACCGACCGCTAGTGTTGAACGAATAGCAACAGAAAAAAAAAAAACTTTTTGTGCGTGCTAGAGATGCATTTGGCATGAGTTTTGGGCGGCTAGAGTTCCAATTGAACCGCACTGAGTTTCTAGGGCAGTAGCCATTGTTAGAGAAAAGAGGGACGGGTTTGATCAACCAATGCCTATCATGCAAAAGTGGGGAGCACTGCTAAATGTCATGCACTATCCTATTAGTCCTTTGCTTCCTGAACTAGATATGCATGAAATTGACCGCACTCCGATGAAAGGCCGAAGAGGGCGATCCTAAATATTCATCCATGCCTAAGATTATGCAGGGCTTAATTAGCAACACTTACATTGCCTTATTCGAATGTTCCATATTAATCCTTAAATTATTAGTCAGGAACGAGTCACATACACGTGTATATGCATGTATGACTCGAAAAGAGAGAAAGAAGAAGATTTCTGATATGAACAATAAATCAGATGGCTTAGATCACTAAAATAGTACAAAAAGTGGGCATGTCATTCACTTTCTTATTTTGGAGAGCTACATGACTTGGATCGATAAGCAGTACCAACCATCCATTTTGAAATTAATAAAATTTAGTACGCTTATCATCTTTTGCTTATTTAATATTGATAAATGCTATTCAAACTGAGTTCTTAGACTTATTTCCTAACCCCACATTTGATTGTTCAGTCTTCGAGCTTAACGAATGCTTCTACCTACTAGGTTTTCTCTCGGAAAATCTAATGTTATAGTTAAAACACTGAAAATGCATAGCAAAATCATCCAATGGACATGGGTTTTAGTATTTAGCCTATCTAAGGAAGGCCGAACAATATGGATAGGTCATATCATCCAAAATTTCAGCTTAGCTAGATAGGTTTTCAGAGCCAATCTCAAAACTTAGCTGGGAAAGCATCTCTTCAATTTTTGCTCTATCAAAATGCTCTTACTTTGTACGTTGTATATATAGATAAGAGGAATGCTGGTATAAAAGTGATAGCACTCCAAGAACGCTGAAGCACTCCACTTTTATATGGTGAGCACTACATATCATTGATCCAAGCCATTCATTTGACACTTCTAGCTTCAGATATATTATGACGCAAAAATCATTTAAAAAAAGAAAATATTAGCATCCTCTTCGCAAGCAACGCTTTGCATTAACTAAAACACAATTTATTGGAGGCCAATCACTTTATTTTGGATTGATTTTTGGGTCATGAAATATCCAAAATTAGATGTCTCAGATGAACAGTTTGGATCATTGGTATGTGAGGCCCACCATGGAAAAGTTGAGGAAATTGATCATTTTTAGGATGTTGTAGCACTTTATACCAGCATTCCTCTACAGATAAAATATAGTACTGGGCCTCCTAAATTGGTCATTGAAATCAATCACGTGCACATGCGGGGTTCAATTATAGGAAGAGAGGGAGACTTTTTAAGTTTCTAAAGATACAATAATAGCTATCATAAAAATTAAGTAGAAATGAGTTACTTATATATAATGAATAGTAATATATAAATATTTAACTCCCTGACTTTGTCTCTTTTCAACATGGAAAACTTTCTTTATATATAGTCTGCATGATCCCACGCAGTCTAATGAACCGGATTAAAGAGAATGGGGCCATGGTTGGACAATATTAAACATTTCTTGTTCTCTTAAAAATCTTAAAACTTTCATTGGTCACAGAGCCTACCTTACACTCTATTATGAGTAAGGATGTGTAGAAGCATTCAAAGATCACTCGTTGGTCGGGGTGAGGTAAGGATTCAATCGGATGCAAAGACTGGCTTGGTCATCGAAAGGCCGCTCCTTATTGAGCCATTGAGTTTTAAAAGTATTGACTAGACAAAGTGCTTGGTATATGACCCACATGAGATGAGGCCGAAGTAACAAATGACCCTCTAAATCACCAAATAATAGGGCCACACCCTTTAATAACGTCGGTAATTTGGTACCTCTTTTGTTTTGGGAAAGGATATTCTCATGCTCCTTTAGGACTATTGCCGCGCCTCATTTGAGTTTTGTGGCAAAAGCACAAGAAGACCATCATTTTGAATGATACTGACCATTCGGCTCAAACATTCCATGGATAGACAATGTCCCAAAATGACACTGAGATTAAACTGGCCTCAGTTTATCCTTTCTCAATGAAATTTTGTAAATGACCTTACCGTTCTTTCTCTGATTTATTTTCAGTTCTAAAATGGATGGTAAAAAGGTTGATGTTTTTTAAAACAGCTCTATGTAAAATCAACGACAGGATCATCCAAATAGCGTGATTGTTGAGACCAGCCACCTATTAGCAAGCTGTTAACATGAACTGTTTGGATCATTAAAAAATATAAGCCCCACTCATACTTTTACGGCAAAATCCCAAATGAGATCATGACAATAGTTGTAAAGTAACATGGGAATGTAAAAAGAGCAGTCTGGTGCACAAAGCTCCAGTGCATATGGGGTTTGAGAAAGGGCGGACCATAAGAGTCAATAGTACGCAGCCATACTTTGCATTTTGCAAGAGGCTGTTTCCACACCTTAAACCCGTGACCTCAAGTTCACACGAAAACAACTCTACTATTGTGCCAAGGCTCCCTTCAACATGGCAATAATTAATTTTTCACCTGTAAATGGGTTGAAGTCATCACATATGCGGGTGCAGGTGGTTGGGTGCCAGGAATTCTACCTGTTTGATGGACCTCATAAGCCCTCCCAATTGCACAGTATGAGGTCGTATGATTTTGGGAAGTCATCACTTTTTGGGAAGATCTGTTTGAGGGGGAGAATGCATAGAATTTCTCTTTTATGTGAAGAAACAGATCCAAGGCTTACCTCTTCCTCCAGCTTGTCAAAAGTGTTGCGAAGGACCCAATCTGCTCTCTCCACATTAGAGAATTGATTCGAAACAACTTCCAAGTAAGCCGCGTATTTTGAATTCGAGACGAAACCTGGCAATTCAGATATTTCAAATTGTGGCAAACCAGGCAAAGAAATGGTTGCTGCTTCCGATGGGATGGTCAAGCGTCCGTGGTGCATGTGGTAGTAGATACCGTCAACGGCAGATGATTGCGTGAAGAATGCGGCTCCAGATAAGCCCCGAGCTTTGGCTACATCTAGAGTCCAAGGAAGAACGCTATCGTATATGAGGCAACTGAAGGGACATCTGGACCTCCCTTGTTTCTCTATAAGCTCAGCCAAGATTGGTGAACCGACAGATTCGTTCAAGAAAGCATCCAAGACATCGGAGATTGGCTCCACCTTGATGGACCCAGCTTCGATATGGATGGATTTGGCAATTGAGGTGGTGGTGGCTATGGTGCTTTTGACGCCCTTAGAGGCTAAGCGCTTTGCTAATTGGAGCAGCGGGTTTATGTGACCTTGGAAAGGGACAGAAATGACCAGGACATGGGCTTTGTATGCAACATCTTCCTCCATTTTCTCCATCTCTTCGAAGATCAAATGCAAAGGCCGTGTGTAGTATATAGCAGGGATCTTGTAGTGCTCTGGTCAATTGAGCACCAAAAGTCTCAATTGTCTGCTTTCAGTTGAGACTTGCTGCGCATTTGATCTTTGAGATCCATCAAACATGAGTGCGATCCACTTTAAGCCTCCGACTTTGAAAAAGTTTCGGGTCGCCGTCCACCAACCATTTGTTCAATAAGTGAACCCCTGACTTTTTATACTGTTTTATTTGCAGCAAAAAGGTGATGCTCTTCTTCTTGCAACAGGGATGCAAGGGGCATGCTCCACGGTGTGTCTAGTTGGCATACTCCCAAATTGAAGAGTGACTTTCATTTTCGACATCTTGCATGCGGCACGGCCTACTCCACCAGTAATGAAGTTTTCAATTGGCATGTATAACACATGAAACGCTTCTAATTGCAGCAGTGTCAATCTATTAACTATTATGTAGCTTAGAAGTGATTGCAGATTTCCTTACTCTCAGCAACGTCGGCAGATCAGTGGTGGGAAACACTCAAAATGCAGGGAAAACCTCTTCTTAGACATGGCTTTACCAAGGCAAAAGCAAAGGCAACAGTGTGTGTGACACCCTGATTTTCTAAATCTTTTTCGAATATATATATATATAGTAGTAAAATTTTTATTTTTATAAAATAGGCGGATCCCGGAAATAAAACTCAAAATTTATTAATTTTTCACAGCGTCAAGGAAAAATACCTAACAAAGAAAACCCCGAGGGTCATTTACACCCCAAAACTACACTGATGAACAAAATTAATTTCAAACACTCTAAGCATGCTCAAATTTAAAACCACCATAAATTATGCAAGTTGTAAAGAGACAATGATAATAAAAGTCCCAAAGCTCTAGGGTCCATTCATAATCACCACATCATCCATGTGTAAGTATATGCACACTATATAGTGGCATAGGTCAATCTATCAAAATATACAAGCATCTAGGTAGAGTCCTAATAGTCTAATACAAGTCTAAAGACGTACATTACTATGTCTCTAAACACGAAAAGTATATGATCCTCAAGTCCTCGTCCAGATCTACGCTAGTCCACCCGCTTCCCTCTTTGATTGTCACACTCTAACTCCAAAACAAAGCAATGCTTGTGTAGGTGATTTACATTCAATATAAAAACAATAGGAAATCACATGGCTCAAGGTATGAAGATCATGGTAAATCTCGTAAGATAATTCTAAATATACAAAACCTCATATTTATACGATGAAAGATATACAAAATCCATGATATAAATAAGGCATCATCAATCATGGTGTCAGGACATGTAAAGTCCGAGAAAATACGTAGATACAGGTAAGCCATAACCATGCGAATCTATATCTAGAAAACAACATGAATACATGTCAAAAGCATCGAAACATCATACATGGTCAAGCCTATGAGTGTCTCAAGTACACTCACAATAACGTTGGTTTAGCTCTCAATATCATCTGCTTTCACCCTTTCACCCACAACAGGGCACTCAGACACTCATGGAAAGACGCGTTCTAATTTCGCTTTCACCCTTTTACCCACACGGGCACTCAGGCGCTCATGGAAAGATGTGTTTTACGCTCACTTTCACTCTTTCACCCACACAAGGCACTCAGGCACTCACAGGGGAGATGCATCCTATCACAAGCTCAATAGTCTCAATCGTCAAGGCATAGAGACTCCCACGTGTCAAAAATCTCAATAGTCAAGTCAATATAACTAAAATATACCAAAAACAATGCATAAAACGCGCACAAGGAAAGTAGCAAGCATATCGATAATACATACTGAAAATGATCTCATGCAACATGGTAAGGCATAAAACTTATGCCTCAAAGTTTCAAATATTATGTCATGATTTAAGAAACCATGTAAATCAAGAATGTAATCACCTACCTCAATAACGCAGTACTTCAATCAGACACGTAAGCGATATCAAGTCGTACGCCCTGACGTACCTATCACACCATAAGTCGCCATTGATTTTTAAAACTCTCATTTTCATCATGATCCCTAAATTTTCTATTTCATTTAGTGAGTCACACGTATCTTTATGATCATTTGTCGATCTGACGGTTAGATCACCCTTTGATCAACACATCCTAAGGTAGTTGCCTAGATTGATCGTCAAGATCATTTTTTCTTGGCAATTCAATGAGATCTGTCATTCTAATCTCCTAGATCATCTCATTTTTTATATATACAACCAAGGTCTAAGGCCTGATCATACATTGATCGGTTTGATCTAAGTCATCTAATAGTATTTAGTGGTTTAACTATTTAAAAGGTACTCTAAACTAAATTTTTATCTTAAATCTAAGTCCTCCTTATTGAGATCATCACAACGCCTCTTTCAGATCGTGATTTGGACCTCCACAGCTCCCAAAATCACATTTTTTGTGAATGGACGGTAAAAAAAACTCAAAAATTAAGAAAAAGAGACCATCGCACACATTGTGGCTTGCACACGTTGCACTGCTCGTGGCCCCCGTGGCGCACCTCATGGTGTGCGCATGTTGCCCCGTGTCTCGTGCATCGTGCCTGGTCGTGCCACATGTCAACGTGTGGCCCGCTGTTGTTGTGCCATGTGTCTCATTGCGGCCACACCACATGTCGCACCACGTGTTGCGCAGGTGTCGAGCATGCACTCCCCACTCGACGTCGCTCGCCAACCATCGCTGCTCGCTATTGCCTTTGGTTCAAATTGGGCAAAATGGAAGGGGAGTAGAAGATAGAGGTATTGTCCACTTGAGGCTCCCTGATTTGACCATTTGCTCCCAGCAGCGTCCCAAGTTCCTTGCCTGAAGAGTCATACCTTTCGTCTTAACTTCACTCCCGAAGGCTGAATGAAATTCTAAAGAAGAAGGGTCATAATCAACCAACTTTTTATTTGGTTTCACATCTCGGGCATCTTGATCAATATCATATAGACAACGGAGGCACGGGGAGAAAACGGGCAAGTGTGACTGCTTCATGATCATAGGAACTAGCCTCCTCCGGAAATACCGAAACAATAGAATTCTATGGTCGAACTACCAAAATGGCCTAAAAATCTGAGTCTAAGTGATTTTTTTATTTTAATTGAAACTAGGACAATGGCTTAAGGCAAAACATGATTTTAGCTAGAAATTCAACTCTTTTTCTAAACTATCAATTTCGAAATGGTATACTAAAACCCTATGTGGACTCATTAAGGAAGAGTTAAAATAGAACTATGTCTACGGGTTAATCCAAACCTTTTTAAGTCACCTCAAAAAAGCCATATATGGTCTCATGATTTAAAGGCATGGTTTGTCAAGTTCAGCAGCGCACAAGATTTTTTAGATCTTCTTCAGATCACTCCTTGTTTATCAAGAAATCCACTCAAGGTATGGCCTTTGGTAACTGGACCAGTCTGCCATCACCGAAGATGACAACTAGAATCCAGTCGCCGGCGACCCTAGGTGCCCCATTTCTTTCGATTTTTACACAATTTTGTTCAAATTTTCACGTACATTTCATTTCCAAACTCTATGTCCAGAAATTCTTTCATTATCTGCTATTTTTATATGATTTTACCACGCTCCAAAAAACCTTCATCTTACTGTTTTTGCGGTTTTTTTACATCACAAGCTGTCCGGTCACCATGAAAATTCATGGGTTTGTTCTTTGCATCATCATATATAAGATGAACGGTTCATATCATCATCTGACACGATTTCATTGACTTATTTTGAAAACAATATTAACACATATCCCTCACCAGAAAATAGCAATCTACACCGTTTTCCAGCACTAAAACAATGAACAACATAAAAAAGAAAGACACGAGGAAGAGTATAGAGGATAGCCTACCTCAGTCTAGTTGGCCACTCCCAGTCACCTTCTGTCATTGATGCACGCATGGGGAGGGAAGTGTCTTTGCGCATGAATTTGTTGCCATAGGATGATTGCTGGTGGCTCATAGGAAACGAGAGGGGGAAGATGCATTCAAGGCACCCCCCTCTTAAATGCATATTTATTTATTATTATTTATATAATTACTAGCATTTAATGCTAGTAATCATCACCCTACTAACATGGACGGCTATGATGATTTTTGTAGGCCCCACATGTAAAATGATGGTTATGCCCCTCTAAATAATTCCAATAAAATATGAAAATTAAAATAATTTATCATTTTTACTTTGATATCTAATTTTAGCATTTTTAGTGGCATTGAACGCCATTTTTCCAGCACATCTCAAATATTAAGGTATTAATTGGAGATTCTGTTTCTAAATTTTTAATTTTTTAAAATTCATAAAATTAATTATTCTAAAATTTAAAATAGCAAATGTTATAGTGTGTGTAGATTTCATTGCTCTCAGCAGTGCTTGCAGATTCTATTAACAATCATTGAGCTTGTGCCTTTGTAATAAAATGCAATTCCCTTCGGTTCTCTGTCTCTGCTTCAGTTTTTTAAGTGAATTGTGAAAATCGAGCTGATATATTGAGCCGATTTTCTGTTTTATTAACACAAATTCTCGCCTTGTTGCGTACATAGCTGAAAACTGAGGCCCGAGGCACCCACTACCAGCTACAAAGAAGACTGCGGAAAATGGTACAGTCGGTATCAAAGCTCACATGATGAGTCCTGTAGTCAAGACCATTAGAATGAGAGTAATTTTGGCATTGCGAACCGAATTTGCCCGCTAGCTACACGTGAAAGTCTATATATGCTTTTCACGTGGGCTGGATTTTTTTAAGGCGTACATGGAGCAGCCAAGGGGCTTGGGACGGAAGACACGCTTTTGTATGTATTTGTAGATTTAAGCCACTTGTCATGTTTAGAATGGCTTAGAGGGGTTAGAAATCAAATTTGACGGCTATAGGTTTCTTTTAGCTTATCTTCTTTTTATTAAAAATTCAGATCTTTCATTTTTATTTAATTTTTTAAAGACCTAAAACAATTAGGTAAGGTTATTCAAATGCACTGGTTTCTGCTGGGTTACCTAATTTCTGTACGTCTTACATGTTGAATGGCTCAGAGTTTTAAAAATAAAATAAAAAAATGCTCCAGTCGTAACGTCTACTCCACGACTCAAAGATTATATTAAAAAAGAGAAAAGAAAAAGGAAAAAAGAATGCTTTGATAAGATTGAGAGGGCACCTTGAGCTTGGTCTGATAAATAACATGAATTCGTGAAGGGACAAGCTCCAAGGAAGCAAATAAGATATTCTCCGTCAAAGCAAACTCAAACAGGAATTGGTACAATGGAACTTAAGATATGAACTACGGTATTAAGAATGAAATTATTATGGACTTTCCGGGTGTCGAGTTGTTTCTTGCCGTTGAAATTGAACGAACCAAAGGATAGCTCTTAGACAATGCACTTACACCGTTTACCTTTCGAACAGATTGAAACTCTGAATTCTAAACTTCATACAATAGCTACTTAAGCAAGGAAATGACAGGGAAAGAAAGATGTAAAGAATCTAGAGGTATATTTTCCAACCTCTCAATTGATCTGATATTACTCGAGCAGCAAATCTGTTCAAAAGCATCATGACACATTCAAGAAGGATTTGTGGCTGTACTTTGCAGTTAACAGCCCAAAGAAGGATTTACATTATGGTCACGAATGAAGGACGCAGAGTGAGTAGGTGACTCTAAAATTATGGTTAGCAGCTGCTTGTCACACAGGGTCACACTTTTACCTTTGCTAAACTCGTGCGGCATTTGTGCCAAACTCCCTTGCTTAGTACAAGTCAACCTTCAATCCCTCACTCTCACTTGCTAGGACTACATTCACTCACCTACTAATACAATGAGAGGAACTCAAGAGACCTCAAAATAGAAACCTCCCAATGTATTAACCTTAATTGAGTTGAACTAACCTGAGCTGATTACAAATGAGGAGCTTACACCTATTTATAGTTGTTTTCCTCCATCTACCTCCTTAATGGATGATCCGGATTATTACAAGTATTAACCATCTAATGGTTGATGACTACTCTAAAACTTTCTCTAAAAAAGTCTACACATATCTAAGCTTGATATTTACACAGAGCCTTCTAGAAATCAGGCCTTGATCTATAAATATTTAACAACGGGCCTAAGTCTTTTATGCCAAGTCTACGATATAAGTAAGCCTCTCTTAGAGACTGGAGACCTTGGTCACGGGCCTTGCAATGCAAGTCAATCTTTGGTGGGCGTCGCATGAGTGGCACGTGCATCGCCTTTCTTAGAGACTGGAGACCTTGGTCACAGGCCTTGCAATGCAAGTCAATCTTTGGTGAGCGTCGCATGAGTGACACGTGCATCCTCACCTGCATCGGTTCCACCAAATGGATAAAAGCAATAAAAGCTCATTAATGAGCACGTGCGATGGCTCATCAATGAGATCCAAGGATAAAAGTCAGCGATTAAATCTCATTAATGAGCACATACGATGCCTCATCATTGAGAACAAAGGATAGAAAGTAATATCTTAACATTCTCCCACTTACAACTTGTTCTTTCTGGATCCATGAATACTTTGAAGTTGTTCTGCGATTGTGACTGTGAGTTAACTGATAACACCACAAGGAATTTTAAGTCCTGCACCATATGAGCTTCTCTCACAATTTGTTTCATGAATAACTCTATCACGTTATCATCATTGTGAATTTTCTGCAATAAGATCTGACCTCCTTTAACTACATCAGGAACAAAGTGGTATAGGATGTCAATGTAGTTGGTCAGAGCACCAAAGACTAGATTTCTTACCAAATATAAGGCACCTCTGATTGTCATAAGGAAGTATAACCACCTTTTACTTAATGTGCAACTCATCAAGCTGCCTCTTTAACCATATTTCACGTAGCAGACATGTTTTCTACCTCTGTACTAGACGAAGCAATCAGTGACTGCAACTCCCCAGCTCACCCCGGCTAAAGAGATTATAAAACCTGTAGTTGATCTCCTTTTGTTTAGGTCAATGTAACAAAAACATCTACTTAAGTGGGAAATTAGTTTCTTATGAAAAAGCGTTTTGGAACGAACACGAAACGGCTTTAGAGAATATGTGAAACGTATGGGAAAAGCTAGCAATATATTTGATAAACGACTATGATACGTCTCCCAAACGTTTCAAACTCTAATTCTTTCTTAGTAAGAAAACCATGGATTCTTTCAAGACTTTGAAGTTAAAACAAACGAAAATGAGATATGATGCAAATTCGAACCTTTAAGTGTATCTGAGATTCAAAGGGGAGCCTTGGCGCAATAGTAAAGTTGTAGTCATGTGACTTTGAGGTCATGGGTTGAAGACGTGAAAACAGTCTCTTGCAAAATGCAAGGTAAGGCTGCGTATTATTGACTCTTGTGGTCCACTCCTTCCCCAGACCCCGCATAGGTGGGGCTTCGTGCACGGGCTGCTTTTTAAGTGTATCTGAGATTCATCCTCAATATGATGACAAAATTCAGATTTTCATTGCACACAACAAATCACTAAACTGATATGCACACATCAAATATCCATTTTGAGCAAGAGCAAATCCTAAAGAAGCCACGAACGATCGGTGATCTTCACACAAAGTAGGCTAAAGAAATAAGTTTCCTGATCTGAATTCTTACGTTTCCTTATCAGATCTACTACTTAGCTGTTTAAACCTTTTCGTTCTTGATCCAAAAACCCTAGCGAGAGTTTGCTCTTGCGTTCCTTCTCCAGTTACTTGGAATTCGCCTAGAAGATGGTTAGGAAAGTACAATGATTTCACAGGAAAATAGGAAAATGATATAGGCACTCTTTTTTCTTTGCTAGGTGGTCTCCGTTAAGAGACACACCCTTACAACTGACGGTGTCTCATCTAAGATTTTAGATGGCAATTAATAGTCGATGGTCAATCACGAGATGTTTTTGGACTAACGTGCAGATTTTCACTTGAAAACAAAAGGCACAAGAAAGACAAGATGTTGCAATGATCCAAACCATTCACAAGTTAACTTGTCTGAGTGAATTATCCACGATTTGGCGACTAAATATATAGCCTTTGATACAATTATTGATGATTGTAAACTATTTGCCTTTGCCCCTTCTAAACCGTAAGTTTAGCAAATGGGTCTATTTTTGCGCATGCGTCATACATACTATATTCGCCAGGAGTAAAGATGGTTTGATCAATGAGGAAAGTGGACCCTAGTTCTCCTTTTGCCTGCTTATATTTACTTTCATTTTTCTTAGTAAAAATGTGCATATCAATGATCCACTATATAGTATACTAAATAGGTGAAACACTACATTGAGACGAGACAAATGGTAACTTGCTGTGTGGCACCTAATTTTCCATTTAGGATGCATTTTTGGTTAATCCCACCTGCCCATTTGATTTCTCCTACTTTGGACGTCTAAGTAGTCTAAAATCTTGCAAGTTAGATGATTCTAGCATTTGAAAAGAAGCACTTTTTATGGAAGATAGATGATTTTGTGTTTCTAAGTGACTTGTGTGTTTCTTGATTATTTTGTATCGGTTTTCCTTTTTGTTTCTATCTCACTTTACCTTAAAGTTTCTCAATTGTTTCCACCTTTTTCATTTCATATACAATTTTTACTTGTGTTTCATTTATCATTTCCCAAATTTGATTCACATTCCGGTAATCATGGTCTAGATCTCTTGTATAGTCCACATCAACATAGCCAACTAACTGCAGATTTTGTTTGCTATAACAAACAAACGCCTTAGAAGTACCCTTCAAATAGCAAAGGAACCTTTTCACTGCTATTCAATGTCTTTACTTGGCTTTTCCATGTACATGCTGACTACTCTTAGTGCTTGTACAATGCCTAGTATGGTGCACGCTATGGCAAATATAAGGCTCCCTACTAAGAATGCACACAATACTTGTGACATCTCAGTATTCTGCTTCGGTATTAGGTGACTGAACTAAAGACAGATTGCAACTAATAGGAATAGAGTATTGACTGGTTTAAAGTCTTATATATTAAAGTGATGCAAGATCTTTTCAACTTAACCTTTCTAGGTTATCCAGCTTTGCCTGTTCTTTCTGTCTCTAAGTACCTTCATCACAAGTATCTGATTGACAGCCCCTCAGATCCTTCATGTCAAACTCCCTAACTAACTAAGCTTTCATCTTGGTAATACCAGTTTTACTAATACCTACAATAATCATGTCATCAATATAAAGTGATAAGATAATAAAGCTACCATTGCCTTAATTATAGACATTGGCACAGTGTTTGTGATTTCTCAAGCTCATAATGAAGAAATAAAATCACATATACCAATATCTCTGTGCCTATTTTTAAATTGTGTAGTCATTTGATCAGTTGACAAAGCATATGCTTCTTGTTTTCTTCGATGAAGGCTTCGGATTTAGTCATGTAAATTTCTTCATGATGATTCCCATGCAAGAAGGCAGGTGTTACATCTAGCTACTCTAACTCCAAGTACAACTACCATACTCAATAGTATCTAAATAGTGCTTAAGCAAACAATTGAAAAGAATATTTTGTTGAAGTCAATACCTGATACATTACATTTCACCACTAATCAGGCCTTGTATATTTCAACATTCCAGTTACTTTCTTTGGCTTGTAAACCATCTGCAATCAATTGCCTTCCTTCCCTTGAATAGTTGAACTAACTATAGGTCTTGTTTTTAGGAAAGGTCTGCATACCTTCATCCATGGCTATTAACGATTGACTGGCATTTTTAGAGTCACATGTTTCATTGTAAGAACTGGATTCATGCTCCTTTAGGATGCAGGCATAAGCAGTCACATAATCCTTGAGCCAAACAGAAGGTGTATGGGTCCTTTTGGGTCAGCCCCGATCACTTTAAGTTTCATCTTCTAGTGTTGATTCTTTGTGCTTTTCATCTACCTCATCTGCATCATCTCCAAAGTCGTATGCTTATGGATGTTCGATATCCACCATTTGATCTTGAATTCTGCCAGGAAACTTAAGTTCAAAACTCTTAGCTACCTCTAAGCTCGGTTGTACGCTTTGTTTCTGTATATAATCTTCACTAGATACAATAGCTCGACTAATTACAATCTTGTGGGCAATAGGTCTCACAATCCATCACCCTTTGTTCTTATTGCATAGCCAAGAAAAGTAAATCTTTTGGAGCTTGCCTCATATTTGGTCCTTTGCTCCTTATGAATCTAAGCATAAGCATCATAACTGAACGTACATAAGAACAAGTAATTGATAGGTTGTCCAAACCCACCTCCAAAATTTTGATCCATCCCAACATGCTTAACATGCTCTAGGCTCAGTCCATAAGAATATGATTAATCTATTTGGCAATTTCACTTTACTATTGAGTGCCAAGAACTATATATTGTCACTGGAAATGAATTCCAACCCCTGCGTTGTTAGGAAGATTGTTGGGAAAGACAAGCTAGGAAGACAGGAAAGATCGTGGGGAACCTGGGATTTGAGGGATGTAGGAAGAGGAAAGTGGGTAGACTAGAAGAAAGGGAGAGGTGCATGTAGGAAAAGCTTCTTGTGACTCAGAAAACAAGTCGCGAAATTCCAACCACCCAGAAGCTCGGTTTCATGTAGGGGATTTTTGGAAGACTTACTAATATCTGCTCTGGCTTTAGCCTAAGAAAATGGACACTTCTTCTTGAAGGGTGGTCTTGGTGGGGGGTTCAGAAAGGAAGATGTTGAGTTATAGGTGTAAACCATTTTCTTTAACGTTTACAGAAATCAGAAGCATATTAGCGAAAGCAAATTAAACAAGAATGGATAGGCACTTACCTCCAGCCATAGCAGTGAAGATCTAAGGCAGTTTAAGAGATCTTCTAATCCTCTTCAATTCCTTATGATGGAAAACCAGAAAAAGCAGTAATGGTTGCACGAATTGGAAGGATTAGGGACCCTTAAAAGATGAATGTTTATGGTAGTTATCCTTCCATCAACGATAACTGCCATGGACAGTTATGACATATGTTCATGTGTCAATTTTGAATTCCAAATGTTCAGGACCATAACCATTTTTTCTAACATTCTCCCACTTGGTCCAAACATTTGTAACTTTATAAATTCAAAATCTTAATGTATTAAGAAATAAATTACATGAATCATGGCAATAGGTTACTCTATTAAACGAGTATTATCTTCCATGTATCACAATGCATTATGTTTCTTAAACATGTGCCCATATTCCTTTATGAATAAACCCTATGTTTATTCTAGGTCCAGACATTAGCGATATTTCTCAAAATGAATCAATGTGTACACAAGGAAAATTAAATGTGAGAAAATATCATAAATAGAGTTTCATTGAAAATTACATTCATTCTTATAACAAAATTACATAGTGGAACCAAGTCCCATTCTTACTACATGATCCTTGAACCTGAATGGTGGCATGCCCTTAGTCAAAGGATCAGCAATCATCAATTCAGTACTGATATGCTCAATGACCACTTTCTTTTCCTTAATACGTTCTCTTATGGCTAAATACTTGATGTCGATATGTTTGCTTCGACTACCACATTTGTTGTTCTTAGTCATAAAGATAGCAGCTGAATTGTCGCAATATATTCTCAATGGTCTAGAAATAGAATCCATGATTCCAAGCCTAGATATGAAACTCTTTAACCATACACCATGTGAAGTAGCCTCAAAATAGGAAACAAACTCAGCTTCCATCGTGGAAGTAGCAATTAAGGTCTGTTTAGCACTTCTCCAAGATATAGCTCCACTAGCCATCATAAAAATATGTTCTAATGTTGATTTGCGTGAATTAATACAGCCACAAAGTCCGAATTGGAGTAGCCAATTACTTCCAGATTTGTTGTTCGTCTATAAATAAGCATGTAGTCTTTGGTTCCTTGAAGGTACCTCATCACTTTCTTTGCAGCTCTCTGGTGGTCTATACCTGGATCACTCTGATATCGTCCTAACATTCCCACAGCAAATGCAATGTCAGGTCTTATGCAGACCTGAGCATACATCAGGCTTCCAACTGCAGAAGCATATGGAATGTTCTTCATTTGTTCCTGTTCAAAATTATTTTTAGTGCATTGGTTCAGATTGAACTTGTCTCCTTCACAATGGGAGCTATACTTAGTGAACAATGTTTCATTCTAAATCTCTCTAAAACTTTATTAATGTAGGCTTCTTGAGATAGACCCAAAATACCTCATAATCCATCACTATGGATCTTAATGCCAATGACATAAGATGCCTCACCCATATCTTTCATATCAAAGTTTTTAGAGAGGAACTATGTCACCTCAAGTAGCAAACCCTTATTGTTACTTGCAAGCAGAATGTCATCCACATATAAAATAAGAAAACAGATCTTATTCCCACTAACCTTTTGGTATATACATTGATCTATGATGTTTTCTACAAATCCAAATGAAGAAATTACATCATGGAATTTAAAATACCATTGACAGGACGCTTGTTTTAAACCGTATATGGATTTCTTAAGCTTGCAAACCAAATGCTCACCATTATTAGAAGGGAATCTTTCAGGTTGTTTCATGTAAACCTCCTCCTCTAGATCTCCATTGAGAAATGCCGTTTTCACATCCATTTATTGCAACTCCAAGTCAAAATGGGCTACTAATGTTAACATGATGCGTAAGGAATCTTTCTTAAATACAGGAGAGAAGGTCTCTATGTAATCGATTCCTTCATTGTGAGTGAATCCCTTAGCAACGAGTCTTGCCCTGTATCTCTCAATGTTGCCAAATGAGTCTTTCTTTGTCTTAAAGACCCATTTACATCCAATGGCTTTTGCACCATCTGGCAACTTAACAAGATCTCAGACATTGTTACTTGTCATAGAATTCATCTCTTCCTTCAGAGCATTGTACCATAATTCTGATTCTCTGCAACTCATGGCCTGTGAAAAGGACTCGGGGTCATTTTCAGCTCCAATGTTGTAGTCAGATTCTTGTAGATACACAATATAATCACTAAGAATTGCTGATCTCTTTGGTCGAGTAGATCATCTTAATGTCATACCATCATTTTCCTAAGAAATATGTGGTTCAATTGATTGTTCAATAGTTGTTGACAACTCTTGAACTACCTGATCTATTAGAATTTTGTTAGTAGCTTGTGGAACTTCAATAATTGGTTGTTCAATACCAATTTATACTTAAGAGGTTCTATGAACAATAACCAATCTATCACTTGAGGTAGAAGGTAGAAAATCTGAATGATCTTTCTCAAAAAATGTGTTTTTGGTTTGATTGCTCCCACTAATTAAGTCATTTTCAAGAAACTTTGCATTTCTTGATTCCACAATCCTAGTGCTGTGAGATGGACAATAAAATCTGTACCCCTTAGACCTTTAAGTATATCCAATGAAATACCCACTAATGGTCCTTGGGTCCAACTTCTTTTCTTGTGGATTATAAATTCTTACTTTAGACGGGCATACCCAAATGCACATATGTCGCAAACTTGGTTTCCAACCTTTGAATAACTCAAATGGTGTTTTTGGAACAGCCTTGGTTGGAACTCAGTTTAATATATACGCTATCGTCTTAAGTGCTTCAATCTACAAGGATTTAGGAAGATTAGAGTTGCTTTGCATACTTCGCACCATGTCCAACAATGTGCGATTTCTTCTTTCTACCACACCATTCTGATCTAGTGAACCAGGCATGGTGTATTGAGCAACTATCCCATTTTCTTGAATAAACTTTGCAAACAGACCATGTGATTGTCCATCTTTTGTGTATCTACCATAATATTCTCCACCTCTATCTGATCTCACAATCTTAATTTGCTTTCCGCATTGTTTCTCTACTTCAGCTTTAAAGACCTTAAAGGCATCTAACGCTTCATTTTTGTTATGAAGCAAGTAGAGATAAATGTATCGTGAGTAATCATCTATAAAGGAGATGAAGTATTTCTAACCATGTGAGTCCATGTTAGGACTACATATATCCGTATGAATGATCTCCAATATGTCTGAACTCCTATTGGCACGCTTCTTGAACTTGTTGATTTGCTTTCCCTTAATGCAATCCACACAAGTTTCAAAATCAATAAAATTAAGAGTACTAAGTACCCCGTCATTTACTAATTTCTTAATTCTTTCTATGAAGATATGTCATAGTCTCCGGTGCTATAACATAGAGGAATCTTCATTAATAACACATCTTTTAGTGCCAGTATGGACATGCATAGTGTTATAAGTAGTATCATTTTGCAATTCAATACAGAAACGATTATTAGACAATGTACCATTCCCAACACATCAAATTTATAAAATAAACTAAAAGATATTTCTGAAAAATTAAAGGAATAACCAAAGGGTACAAGTCTTGAAACTGGAATCAAATTCCTAGAGAAAGTAGGAATGTAAAATGTCTTTTCCAAATTCAAAATAAAACCACTACTTAGAAGTAAATTGCATGTTCTAATAGCCTCCACATGTGAATGCATCTTATTTCCTCAATAGATGCCTTGCTCACTTCCCACTGGCTTCCTTAAGTTTCGCATACCCTGCAAGGTATTTGAAATATGGATTGTAGAGTCAGAATCAATCCACCATGTGTTGTAAATGACATCAACCATATTGGATTCATAACAAACAAAGGAGATTGGGTTACCTTTCTTTTCATGCCATTTTTGAAACTTGGCACATTCCTTTTTCATATGTCCCTTCTTTTTACAGAAGAAACACTTAGATTCCTTCTTAATATTAGATTTGGGAGGTATTTTACCTTTTCCCTTTTCCCTTTTTCTTGGCTTGAGCTTTGTCCTTTCCCTGCCTTATCAGCATTGCACTTTCTCCTAATTCCATTACCAGCCTCTGTTCCTCTTGAACACACATGGTCATGAGTTCATTGATTGAACGTTTATCCTTATGTGTGTTGTAGGAGATCTTAAAGAGTCCGTATTGCTGTGGGAGAGTATTCAGGATATAGTGCACCAGGAAGGATTCCGACATCTCAACCTCGAGAATCTTCAATTGAGCCACAATGTCCCTCATTTGCATGATGTGCTCATGCACACCTCTAACAGTGGTGAGTCTCATAAATGAGAACTTCATGATTAGGGTGCTTGCTAGTGCCTTATCTGAAGTGACGAATTGATTGTCTATGGCCTTTAAAAAATCACGGACCTTTTCATGCTAATTGAC
Organism: Warburgia ugandensis; assembly: GCA_035236585.1. NCBI lineage: Eukaryota > Viridiplantae > Streptophyta > Magnoliopsida > Canellales > Canellaceae > Warburgia > Warburgia ugandensis. Next base: position 22,814,945 of record CP141130.1, on the reverse strand, counting down.
TGAACCACATATGCCAGCAGATATTTTAGTCTTTATGAACATTACACTAAGGTAATTGGATCGCTCCCGTTGTTCATAAAGCACAATTTGTTCTGAAGTGTTGGTAGTAGTAACTACAGGTAGTTTATTTTTCCTAATAGCAATAATCAATGTCCATCCACCCCAAATAGAGGAGAATTCTATCCTTCCATGCTTTATAGTAATCACCCTTCAGTTTAGGAATATCACACCAAATATTAGATAAGTTTGCAGGTTGTATAGCTTCATAAAATATATATATGCATGCTCATGTCAATTGAAGCATAAATAAATTTCATGCTTTACTAATGTAAATCATGCAAAGTGAATCTAATGACATAAAAATTGACTATGGGCTAAAATTTTAATTCAGGTAGATTCATGTAACCATATGACAGAATTATCAAATTATGTACTTAATTCACAATTTTGTGAGAAAATAATAATAATTTGATATTCTATCCCCAACTTTATAATAAAACTATTAAATCGTAATCCATAATTCCTGTGGGTAAATTATAAAAAATAATTTAATACTTTATCCTAATTAATTATATAAATATAATAAAAATTGTTGTGGGATAAAATTTATTATATTAAGTATAATTAATCACAACTAATGACTATAATTCCTTCTGTGATCCTTGACTTAGTACTTAGTATAATATAATTTTATTTAATTAGAGATGCTGTGGCTAATCTCTAATTAAATAAAATTATATGGACCATTAAACATTATTTTAGCAAAAAATTATGAGAATAATTATCCATTGCATAATTGGACTATAATCTTGAAGTATAATCATGCATTCCTGTATATTCCCATATATAATCAACAGGTTAGAAGATGATGAAAAGAAAGCTCTCAGGCAACCACTATGAATGTTTGAGAAACAAGTCTTAAGATGTCTCATCATCGACAACTGACAACGATTGCAACCAACTGCCAATGATTCGGCAGTCACGCCAAGGTAGCATCACTAGTTTGGGAAAGCTATCACCATTATGCAAATCTGAAATGAATCAGATCAGGCGATCATCACCATCGGCAGTGCCGAATGAGGAGAAACAATGTCGAAAGAAGAGGTTCTGTAACCGTTCCAGCATGGTTAACTATTTTGTCTGCTATGTAGGAAAAATCAGACATCAATGAAGAGGAGATCGGGTGCGGCTAGTCGAAATACGCACTGATATGTTGACTGGCTCCCATGGAGGTTAAAATCGATGTGAGAAGGAGAAAGAAGAAAGGGGTTCTAGCAAGATTGTCTTCTGTATGAGTATTGATTGCGATTAACTTTTCTATATGAATCTCTGTCTACATCTTGGAATTGGATCAAGGGGTTCTAGCATGTTAGCCGATGAATCTCAAACTTGTATGAATCAACAATCCAATTCCAAATTACAAATGGGGATCAACATGTTATACAGAGATTCGATGGCAACAACAAAATTTTCTGGAAAGAAAAAGTCATGCAAAATTTGAAGCTTCAATAATGAAGGCAGTGGCCAAAACATATGTGCTCCTTGTTCTGGACAACAGGGATGCTACTGTTTATATTCTCCAACCTAATTAGGCAATAAGCATGTGATCAAGTGGCTTAGTACTACAGAGTAAGCAGTAGTACGCTGGCCAACTAATATGCGTCCCTTGCTAATAGGATGGTCTTTTAGTTAGCCAGGATTAACTTCAATTATGCTACCCCTGCCGCTTTACTATACCGTCCAATCCTGAATCTATCTTGAAGGATCTACATCTCTATCTCCAACAAACTACTAACCAAGTAAAGCCCACTTTAGGCATCATTATGATCTAAAGTTTTTCTTGATCTGTTTTCTGCACCAATTTAGTATGTATTACATAATCTGAAACTAAACTAACATAGAACTACTAGGTAGAGGTGTAATCTTGCTCTAATACCAAATGTAAACCATTTTCTCTAACATTTACAGAAATCAGAAGCATATTAGCGGAAGCAAATTAAATAAGAATGGATAGGCACTTACCTCCAGCCATAACAGTGAAGATCCAAGGCAGTTTAAGAGATCTTCTAATCCTCTTCAATTCCTTATGATGGAAAACCAGAAAAAGCAGTAATAGTTGCACGAATTGGAAGGATTAGGGACCCTTAAAAGATGAATGTTTATGGTAGTTATCCTTCCATCAAGGATAACTGCCATGGGCAATTATGACACATGTTCATGTGTCAATTTTGAATTCCAAATGTTCAGGACCATAATCGTTTTTTCTAACAATAGGATGATAGGCTTGGGTAAATTTTGGGATTTTAGGCCTAGATTGCCTAGGAAGAAGAAGTCTAGGCTAGTTATAAGGGTCCAGGTATATTTAATAGTAATAACGCATTTTTCCTACAAGGGAGAGCAAAACTGTGAGGCTTTGGCTAAAAGAGACAATATTGTATTGTTGGAGCCTTAGCCTTACAATTGGTATTAAAGCTAGACACCCCCGTGATGGTGGGTTTAGACCGCACATGGTTTGTCGATAGACCCAAAGTGGTCGCATGTGGGGACACGTGTTCCCTAAAGGGGGAAAGGGAGCCTAGAGGGTAGTCTTAGTGGGCGGTTCTGAAAGGAGGATATTGAGCTATAGGATGGCAGGTTTTGGAAAATCCTAAGAGTTTAGTCCTACATTGCTTGGGGAGAAGAAGTCTAGGCTAGTTATAAGGGTCTGGATATCTCTAAGGGTAACAACACATTTTAGGTATCTCTTAGAGACTAAAGTAAACAGTATGGATCATCATACATCTCATGCTACATAAGAAACCATGACATTGCAAAATAGATATCCGAGACCTACCTAGTCCTCCAGCTTGTCAAACGTGCTAACAAGGACAAAATCTGCCTTCTCCAAATTGGAAAATGCCCTAAAACAAGCTCCAAATAAGTTGGGTAAGATTCCAGTGCTGCTACAAAAGATGGAAGCTTAGATATTCCCATCTACCAATTTGAACGGCAGTTTCCCATAGTACACATGATAGTAGATGGCAGCCACAGCACAAGATTGAGTGAAGAATGGAACTCCACATAATCCAAGTTCCTCGGCTACATCAAGAACCCAAGGAAGAGAGCTATCGCAGATAAGGCAATTGAATGGTTCACTTGAGCTTTGATGTTTCTCTATAAACCTGGTCAAATTTACTAGGCCATCAGAAAAAAAGTGATCAATGTTTGGTTCTGTAGGGGCTCGACATTGACTGAGCCTTCATCGATTTGTATAAACTTTGTGACACCAATGATGGAGGCAATTGTTACTCTGAGACCTTTGGAAGCTAAGCGCTTAGAGAATTGGATCATCGGGTTAATGTGTCCTTGTGCTACATAGGGGAGGACTAGAACACTGGCTCTGTAAACTTTCTTCATCTATTCAAACTCTGGCTTCTCTTTCCTGTATGTGCAATGCTGTAGATGTGTATAAATGACTGATACATTTCACAGGGGATGACATGCGTTGAATGTTAGGTGAGATTGGTTTAGGTTCATTTCTCTGTTCTTGTTGTGCTTGATAAAACTACTAGCAAGGATATAACCAGTCTTAAATGATGGATAATCATATTTTTCCTACGGAAGAATATGCGCGGGTAATAGTACAGGTGTGACCTACACGCTTTATGATCCAAACAGTTGGTCTGCTTGGTTCTTTATCAGCTACCTATCTATCGAAATCAACTTGATCAAATGATTGTGACCTTCTGATTTCTGGCTCTTAGAGGCTTAAAACGACTATCTATATTCGGTAGCAAAGCCTCCATAAATCAAAGCATTTGAATTACCAAAAGGAATACAAATTTGCTTTGTGTTCAACCCATAGCAAAGCCTACTAATTTAACAATTTGGATCGCGGTCTTCATTTATTTTTCCTTGAAGTTTGTGATGTCAGATGAGAGAAGAATGCTTACAGTGATGTGTAAAACATTCTCTATGATGTTTATAGTAAATTAGATTAATCGGCAGAAGCAAAATTAATAAATAGACAAGAACTTACCTCCAGCCATAGTAGTAAATCCAAGCAGTTGATTTGATGCAATTTCAAAGAATATTTTGATTCTTAAGTAGTACACAATGATGGCAATTAAGAGGGTAAGAATGCTTGATTTAGGGACCCCTTTAAATAAAACTTAATGGATGGTTAATGGCAGTTATCCTAGATCATAATGTGTCTACACAATGTCTTGGATAAGCCCACTATAATGTCCATAGTCATATGATCCCACTTCCACTCAAGGAGCTCAAGGGACTGTAACATAACTAATTAGCCTTTCCATTGTAGGCGTTAATTTTTTTCTTTGCTTTCAAAAAAGAATTAAGAAGACTAATGGCAACTGTTTGAGCCAAAGATGCTAAGCATTAATATGCTGACATGTCAAACATCTCTACACATATTCCCCCACATCCTTCTTCATGTCATTCCACCATAATGAAAATAGGTCTCACTTATAAATAAGGTGGGCTCTATTTTAAGTTTCCTAGAAAACTAACATGCATATGGCTCTCTCTAGGTAGGAGAGTCCTAACTATGATTGAAGATAAGAGAGCCCCCTTGGGTGTTTTCTTTCTGAATGAAAATGAGTCCCACTTGTAAACAAGGTGGGTCTTATTTCAAGGTTCCTAGAAAGCTAACATGTGTAGAATGTTGTCACCATGGGAGATTCTTAGATATTTTTGAAGACTAAAAGGCCCTTCATCTTGTTGATAAGACCTAAAACAACTGCACCCCAATTGGGGTTGTATTTAAATGATCCCTGCTCACTAAGCTAAGCGGCGCCTCTCTAATAAGGAAAAATGAAAAGGAAAGAATCTCAATTTTATGACCGTACGGCATTTTCTTTTTAAATAAAAATGGGTCTCACTTGTAAACAAGGTAGGTCCTATTTTAAGATTTTTTAAAAAAACTAACATGTGTAGGACTCTCTCCGTGTGGGAGAGTCATAACTTTTTTTCTAGATAAGAAGCATCATGGAGCATTTTCATTTAGATGGCAATGGTGCCCCACCTATAAACAAGGTGGGTCTTGTTATGTGTTTCCTATGAGACAAAATGTACAAGACTCTCTCTATGGGAGAGTCCTAACTGCTTTTGAAGACGAAACCCCATGGGTCATTTTTTTTTAATGATAATGGGGTCCACTTGTAAACAAGGTGAGCCCCATTATGAGCTCCCTAGCATCAAAATCTACCATCCCATGGCCTCAATTTTCATAAATTCGTCAAGATACTAGCAAAAAGAATGAGGTAAAATCAAATAAAGTATCTCACTGATCACGTATTTCTATCACTCAAACCCATATCCATTATCATTAGTTGTTTTCCATACAAAAACATGCCAAAATCATGAGTCATCAAACCTTAAAACCCTAGGTAAAAAGAAAAAAAAGTGAATTATCATTCTAGTGAAACAACCCTCCAATCATGAAATCCAGCCATCCATACATATGTTGACCATACCCACTTCATTTCCAACTAAAATCACACCATAAAGATGACTTTCCAAGCTTAAGAATCTCAGGTAAGAATTATCAATTCAAATGAAGTGAAACTACTTCCAATCATGATTCTAGTCATCCACAATTACAACTACCTTACCCTTTATTTCCAAGTAAAAACACACCATAAATATGAACTTTCAAGCTTAAAACCCCTATGTGAAGAGGGAAAACATGGATCCTCATTATCAAGACAAAAATCCACCAAGATCAAACCCTAAGTTCAATGAAAAACTTATTTCCTAACTATTTCCAGAAGCTCCAAACATAACTAGTCAAGAAATCCTCACATTTTGTCTTCAACTCTTCCTTCATATTTTCTCAAGTTCTACAAATCTACCTTTTAATCTCCTTCTTTCTTGCTTCTTCAAAGATTTTGTGGGTTTTGAGTGAGAAGAATAAATTTGAGAATGGAAGTGGGGAATAGAATTGAAATGGGGAGAAATTATAAGGAAATGGAGTTTAAGACACTTCTTTTCAGGCTACCTATTTGTTGCAATGAGAAATCTCCTCCTTCATAAGGTTTTGTCCTTTAGGAATCTTGATTCTTCCTATTTCCAATTTTGCCCCTCCTCGCTTTAAAAATAAAAAATTTCTCATGTCATTCAAAAGCAAAAACTTTCACTATATCCGAGTCCCCACTTAAAACCCATTTTTCTCATTTTATTATTATTATTATTATGGATGAATTTCAAAGTATTTGAGCTATCATGAAATCCTTTCAAAACTAAAATTCAACTCTTTGTGAAATTTGGCTTGAATAATGACCAAATGGTTGATCACATCAATAAAGATGCAAAGCAACAGGAATTTAGAGGAAAATTAAGGATGGATTTGACATTTCCTATCCTTCAAAGGAATTTAATCATCTAAATTCAAAGACGATGTGCCAAAATGTGTGGATTCGATGGTTGCATGGTCATATCTCATTTCTAAGTCATCTCCTTCACATGGTGCCTTGCCACAATACCTTCACTAGATGCCTGACCAATAATTTGGAAGAGTTTTAAAAATTCTTAGAAAACTAAGATGTCCATCAATGCCTCGGTAGAGCTCTCAACATCTATAACACATGCCAAGAACTTGTGGTATCCTTGGTATGTTTTAAAATATCCTGCAAGCACGCAGGTTTATTGTATTATAGACAGATCAATATAGGTCAATCCCATGAGGACTCCAATTTTCAAAGTTATAAAAATTTAAATAAAATTTATTTTAAAATAATTAATCAACTAATCATAAAAATTTCTAAAAGAGATAAAATCATAAAAAAGATCTAAGCATAGAGTTTTAGAATCCACCACAATAGCATTAAATCTTCTAAAAATAAAGTAAACTAGATTTTTACACTACACATGTTAACAAAATCTAGATGAATTTAAAAACACAAAAATTATTATATTTAGAATCCCACTTTCTATATTCTCTTAATTTTAAGATTTAGCTTAACTTAGTAGATTTACTCAAAGTATGATATGTCCTTTTAGGTCTCAGACTATTAATGATTTTCATATGTTGAGTCAATCTAATCTAACATATCTAGTATCTAAACTATAGGAAATACATGATATTTTCTATGTAAAAATTACTATATATGTAAAATAGACTTGCTAAATTGAAAATTAATATTTAAGCACTTTTAAATCTAATTTTACTTAATTATGGTACTTTCTAAGTTATTGTGGTTTCATCTTAACCCTAGGATGAAAACTTAGCCTAGCATCATATTTAATAACTTATTCTAAATACACTAATGATTAATATTCTAAAATACTACTAACTAATATAAGCAATAAATAAAAAAATGCTAAAGTAACAAACATCAACCTACATTAATATTATTAATTAACAAAAGCAATAACTAAGAATAAAATGAAAGCAATTAAAAACTAACTAACTAATGTAAAGAAAAAAGAACTTTATTACTTCAACTTTACATCCTTACAAAAATTTTACAAGAATAAAAAGATAGCATGAATAACAAGAAACTAAAATCCTATGGAAAGGATTGATATCTCTGAACTCCTAGTTTCGTCACTTAGTGAAATCCACTATGAACTCACTCTAACCCACACTATCTCCTTACAATCAACATCCAAGTGGTGACTGGTGTAAAAGATGCATGGGTGATGTTGGAGGAGGTTATGCATTGAAATGATTGGAGAAGTGGACGAGGATGGATAGTGATGATGATATGATCACCTATGGATGCTTCTTTCTCTTCTTAGGGTTTCTTTATGGAATGAACGGGGAATGGAAGCTCCTTTGTGTTCTCCCTTCTTCTATTGGTTTGCATTAAGTACAATGTGAGAGAGCTTTGGAATGTCGCATGCTATCTTCCTCTTAATACTTTTCACATTAAATCCTTTAAGGAAGTGGAAATTTCCTTAAGGAAACTCCTTCCTACCTCCACCTTCACATTAATTAGTAATATCACATTTAAGCCCCTTGTTTTGCTCCACTCTTTCTCTCCCTTTCATTCCAATACATTGAAACTCAATGCCTGAAGTAGTAGGCATCCCACTCCACTTTGTATCTCATATTCACGTCAAAAACCCTAGTTATTCCTCTTTATTTCTTAGCCCTTGCATCACCATGAGAATGGCATAGATGGATGGGAAGTGGGAAACTTCCTCCTTTCTTCTTCTTGTATTTCATGTGAATAACACGTAGGGGCAAAGGACTAGGGTTTTGTGTTTCTTTTCCTATTTATTCCCTCCCTTAGATCATGAGTAACCTAGGAGGGATGGTCTAGAACATCTCTAATTCTCACTTACAAAACATATTTTTACTCCTCTTTACTCCTTCCTTGAAAGAACATGTTTTGCTTCTTTCAAAAATGGTGAGCAACCCACCAAAAATAACTATACCAATAGGATGCCTTGCTTCATTCTCTTTCATGGATTATTCTCATTGGTTCATCGTAGCATTCCATCTTCTAATTGGATGCTCCTAGGATAGCACTAATTGAGGGTAGATCTCGTCAATTGTTTCTTCAAAAAGTGAGGATGAATGTGAGCCGTAGATTGTGGACTCCCATGCTGGTTCCCATTCTTGAGTTGACTTTGAGAGAGAGAGAGAGAGAGAGAGAGAGAGAGAGAGAGAGAGAGAGAGAGAGAGAGAGAGAGAGAGAGAGAGAGAGAGAGAGAGAACGTAGTCTACATGTGACTCCTTACATGCCACTTAAGCTTCCTAAAGGTGGTGGTTTGCATGGGTGAACGCATGTGAAGTTTTCCACCTTATATTTTGATAAAGGCACCCTATTTTGCATGCATAAGGTTAGTCGCATGCATGGGATTTCTGAAAGCTATGAATTTGATAAAAATACCGCATAGCATTCTGAACTTTCGAACTTCATGGTTTCTAATATGTGAGCCCATGATAATGCTCGAAATGGATGCATTGCTTTCTTTTAGGGTTTCAAGTGGCAAAAAAATGTAATTTTCTCAGTTGCACTTTAATCCTATAATGTGAAATAAACCTAATTAGTGACATTGCAAGTAAATCTAGGGTTAAAACTACTAAATCTGTGGATACTATATGTAATATTTATGTGTGTATCAGTCCCTCCCTTCCCAACATCCTCCACATCAATATTACAAAAACCACCTAAAGAAAATTGATCCACTCACTATAATATCTGAACTCCCTTAAATGGAGCATCTAGAGAGAATCTCATTCCTATTAAAATTTGATCATCATATAATATATCTCTAAACATCTCATTTCCAAAACCACTTTGAAATCTACAAAATGGACCAGCAACAAATTAGTCTCAAAAGGAAAACTTTAATGCCTTGACAAGGAAAGTGAGTGGCAAAACTCCCTATATATACCAATGTAATGTGAGAATTCCAATGAATCAAAGGTATTGAACCAAAGTCAACCAGAATACATGCTTTCAAGACAAGGTTAAAGATCATACCCATGGCCCCATCTGGTATGGTCTAATTCCCTTAGTGTTAGGATGTACATGCGCCCCACAATTTGCTCTCTGGAAGCTTTCATACTCTTGTAATGAGTAAGGATAAATGGAAAGAAAATAATATCTCTAGTTGGTTTCCGCTTTCTATATCTTAGCAATTCTTGGTGTGATTTTGCTCCAAGTCTCTTTATAATCTCAACAATGTGTTCCTACATTTACTTTCTTAAGATTCTAGCTATCTACAAAGAAAACCATTGCCATGAGTGTCAATATGAGCAATTTTACTACACTTGGCAATTGATGAATTTTGGATTTGATGAAACAATGAAATGTTTTGCTTTGCTTCCAGTTTTCTATAGCCAATTCTAGTATGAAGGGAGCACCAAAGCCTTCTAAGTGTAGTGGTCTAAGAAAGAGCCTCTCACTTGGGTGACCAAGGTTTGAGGTTGTGCATGGGTGAGTGTGTTAACCATTCATTAAATAAATAAAAAAATCAAGTATGAGCAAGCTGTTCTTGTTTAAGTCCTACAATTTAAGTTTCTTTGTGTGTGTGTGTGTGTGTGTGTGTGTGTGTGTGTGTGTGTGTGTGTGTGTGTGTGTGTGTGTCTTTAGCAGCTCTGGAAAGCTATACAGACTTGTTGGGTCAAATTCATGAAGAAGGTTTGGATATCATTGTATGAAAATTTAATTATTCAATTGAATGATTAATGACAAACAAAAAGAAACCACAAGAATGAAACAATCTTAGTTACCGCTCATAGTAGTCATACATTGTTTATTAAGCAACATATATGAATTGGGCATATGTACAAGGGGAATGTGTTCTTTTCAATGATCTAGACCAGCTATCTAATAAATCTGTTGCGTCAAGAAAGTACTGGCTTAGAATCTGAGTTTAGTTTTGCATGAACAATGTAGTAATATAAATCCAATTTCAGTTTAAATTAGCCAAGGGTTAGTTTGACATGGATTGGGGATTTTGAGGATTTCCTATTTCACATTTTTACTTGTTTTATAAATAATTTAAAGGGGGTAAACATGAAGAAAAACTCTCTCTCCTTAGGACAAAGAAAAGAAAAATATGGCGACTATATTTGCATGAAGGAGAGAAAGAGCAATAGCTTTTCTTCTTACTTCAAGAGTTATTATGTGTAGCACAACAAGTTGATATAGTGTGTCTTGCTTTTGCATGATGGGCCCATAGTTTTAGTTGATTGGACCTACCCATCTGATTATCTAACTTTAGATGATTGCTACTCCAAAAACTAATTGAGGTTTAGATGAGGCTAGAATCTCAAAATATATATTTGATCACAGTACAAGGACTGTCAAGATATTATTTAAAGTCATTTCATAGTCAATAGGTAAGAAGTACAAGAGGGTGTTAAAATCATCCAATCACTTTAATCTAGGATGAAAGAGATCTAAAGTCAAAGAAATTAGATGGGCAAGTATGATAAACCAAATATTGAGCTCAACATGCAAGTGTAGAGTGTACAATAATAACTTTCTATTATGTCTTGACTTATAGTATCATTCGTCATTTATCTTCCTAGAACTTGTTGAAAGAAAGCAAAAGTCCTAGAAAAATGCCACATAACACTAATAGATTTGTACTTTTTGGCTTATTTAGTTCTTGTACTCTTTTATTTGAAAAATGATGAGGAATTGTACTTGCTTCCTTGAGCAAGAAGTCCAAACCAATGAGCATTGCTTGACACTTTTTTTGGAACTTGTGATTTTCGTTGCATTTTTCAAAACTTATTGAAGAAAAATAAAAGTTCTAAGAAAAAGTGCCACGTGGCACTCACCCATTTGCGCATTTTGCTCAATCAAGAAAGTGCCTTTATTAGTAGTTGTATTATTTTCTTTGAACATTGATAAAGAGAAGTGCACTTGCTTACTTGAGCAAGAATTACAAATCAATGACTACAAACATGATATTTTTCTTGAAACTTGTATTTTTTCATTGCATTTATTTGGAACTTATTGAAAAAACACACAAGTCCCATGAAAAATGCTATACAACACTTATTGAGAGCTCTACATATTTGTTTCTTTGAAGTCAGTCCAATATGTATCAATTTGTTCTTGCACACAAACTCATGGAGGGACCTTTCAAAAAATACAATTGACTGAAGGGTCTACCTAATGATAAATTGGTAGTTATGTTAGCACCTTGCAATTTTTTCTTTTGAGAGTTAGACATATATAAACTCATGTATAGTCTCGAACACTGGTCACTAAGGTGTGAGATTTCTCCTTGTATTACTGTGCTAGAAGGCTTAGCTGCAACAATACCTTACAGTTTGAGGGGTGAAATTGATATATAGTGATAGTTTAGAGGTATCTATGATCGTTTTTTCAATCTTTACAGTAGAGTATAAGAAACTCAGGGCAGTCAACTTAATGCAAATTAGACACTCTCGCCATCTTTTACTGGCAGCCGTAAATCATTCTCTTTCTTTTCTTGGAAGAATTCAAGGGTTACAAAGGAAATTAGTCAGACGCTATGAGTGCGACCTCATCACCGGGAGAGGCGGCGCCTCTTTCATCTCTTCGATGCAAAACGTAGAAATGATAAGGAAAGATAATTTACGATAAAGGTAAGGCACCGGCCTATTAAACTACAGAAGTTTAGAAACATCTAAAGAAAAAGAGGTGCTGGATGTCATAAGGAAAGTGGAAAGGAGCTTTATCCTTTCATGTTAATCTGTAAACTCTATATTACATAAACGAACCCCTTCCATATTTTTCGGGTCAATTCTTCCAATTAAAAACCAAAGTTTGGAAAGTTTGTGTATGAAACGTCCATTCTCTCTCTCTCTCTCTCTCTCTCTCTCTCTCTCTCTCTCTCTCTTAATGAATGTTCACTTAGCTGAATCACCTATCAAGTAATGCTCTTCAGATCCGTCCCAAAGAACAATAGGGACGTAGAAAAGTAGCCTCTTTGTCGACCCCATCTGACGCATGAAATTACGTCCATATTCAAGGTGCAGCCACTGTCATTTGTCTCTTCTATCACCTCAAGGAAACGGTTCACACCCAGACTCTCTCTCTCTCTCATGCTCACACGCAGACACCTGTATCATCCTAAGAGACCGATCAATCTTTCTTTCGCTTTCTTATGCTACTTATTTGGCTATCTCATAGTTCCTCATGAAATGGGCACCATTCAATTTTATTTCCTTGCTGATAGAAGAGGAGTACAAAATAACATAAAGCTTACCATAGCCACAATTTTAGTCCAATAATCATTTTAATACTGGGTCCTGCTTTTATTGCGCACCATAAAAGCCTAATCAGCTTTGAACAGTAGGTAGTAGCCTCTTTGTCGACCCCATCTGACGCATGAAATTACGTCCATATTCAAGGTGCAGCCACTGTCATTTGTCTGTTCTATCACCTCAAGGAAACGGTTCACACCCACACACTCTCTCTCACGTTCACACACATACACCTGTATCATCCTAAGAGAGCGATCAATCTTTCTTTCGCTTTCTTATGCTACTTATTTGGCTATCTCATAGTTCCTCATGAAATGGGCGCCATTCAATTTTATTTCCTTGCTGATAAAAGAGGAGTACAAAAAAACATAAAGCTTACCATAGCCACAATTTTAGTCCAATAATCATTTTAATACTGGATCCTGCTTTTATTGCGCACCATAAAAGCCTAATCAGCTTTGAACAGTAGGTAGTATGCAAGTCCTGTAAGTAATTTTCGCTCCTATACATAAGCCAACTCTGTAATGCAATGATATAATAGCTTAGACACGTTATGGTCAAAGAGATGGAGAGAAAAGAGAAAGGTAATACAGCCACCCATGTTCTAGTCCTTCCTTACCCAAGTCAAGGCCACATAAGCCCTATGCTTCAATTTGCCAAGCGCTTAGTCTTCAAAGGCATCAAAGCTACACTCGCCACCACTCTCTTCATAATCAACTCTGTAAAAGCCGAAGAAAGCTCAGTTAGTATAGAGCCCATCTCCGATGGCTACGATGACGATGGATTCGAGGCGGCAGAAAGTATTGAAGCCTATCTCGAGAGCTTCAAAGTCGTCGGATTACGAACCTTGAGAGAGCTTATCGAGAAACTGGATAGTTCCGGGTGCCCTATCCATTGCCTTGTTTATGACGCTTTTCTTCCGTGGGCTCTTGATCTAGCCAAAGAGCTTGGTTTATCTGGCGCTGCATTTTTTACTCAGACATGCACAATCGGTTCAATTTACTATCATGTCTATGCAGGGAAGATTAGCCCAACGGAAATTACAATTTCTCGGATGCCTGGATTACCTTCTCTTGAGAATCCCGATTTGCCATCTTTCTTCTCCACTCCGGAATCCTACCCAGCTTACTTGGAGCTTGTCCTGAACCAGTTCTCTAACTTAGAGAAAGCAGATTGGGTCCTTTTTAATTCGTTTGACAACTTGGAGCCTGAGGTATTTGAGATACTCGAACCTTATCTAATGGTAACACAAGGATGATCTTATGATCGGGGCCCACTGGGAGATTAGGCTCCGAATAACTCCACCGTTCAATTTCTTCATTTTTCTCTTATCCTTTTGTTGAAACTTTAAGTCTTTACTGATTCGGGGAAATGATTTCTTTAATATTACATTTTACACCCAAATATAGTCAAATTGGTTATTAAAATTTTGAAAAATGCTATCCGAACCGAGTTTAAGGATTGGCTGAGGGACCTCAACTAGTGCAGCGCTCCTTAGGATGATAAGACCCATCCATCTTGTGCAGTTTCCGTAGACTGACTACACATTAAATATCATAATAGTTGGATGATTTTAGGCTTTTAGCTAAACCATTCTGCGTTTTAAAATCATGGATATTGGAATCTTCAACTGAAAGAACTAGAAGCTGAAAGCCTCCAATCGGCATAAGTTTTTGTAGGTAGTCTAAATAGGTGAGATCAAATAAGAAGATTAAATCAGATCATCCATAGATTCAGCTAAGTTAGGCAGGGTTCTAGAGTTAGTCTCATAACTCAGTCCGGATAGCATCTCTAAAATGTACATATTCTGAGACTAGCTAACCATGCATGTCCCAAAATTGATGTAGGTGGTGAAATGGATGGAGGGTTTATGGCCGGTGAAGACTATCGGACCCGCAGTGCCCTCCATGTACCTGGACAAGCGAATTGAAGGGAACAATTCATACGGGCTCAGTCTCTGGAAGACCGACATTGGAGCTTGCAGGAAGTGGCTAGACACAAGAGCTATTGGGTCGGTCATTTACATGTCCTTTGGGAGCATGGCGTCACTAGAAGAAGAGCAAATCGAGGAACTTGCTTGGGGCATTAAGCAAAGTAACAAGGATTTCTTGTGGGTGGTGAGGGCATCAGAAGAGTGCAAACTGCCTCGCAAGTTTGTTGAAGAGACGGCAGAGAAGGGATCTGTGACCGCATGGAGTCCCCAATTGGAAGTGTTGGCTCACCAATCAATTGGCTGTTTTGTAACGCATTGCGGGTGGAATTCCACCCTAGAGGCATTATGCTTGGGAGTGCCTATGGTGGCAATACCACAATGGACAGATCAACCATTAAATGCTAAGTGTGTGGAGGATCTGTGGGGGGTTGGTGTGAGAGCCAGGGTGGATAACAAGGGAATTGTGAGGAAGTCAGTCCTCGAGATGTGCATAAAGGAAGTAATGGAGGGTAACAAAGGTAAAGAGATGAAGAAGAATGCTGATACATGGAGGGTGTTAGCTAGAGAAGCTGTAGACGAAGGTGGAAGCTCAGACAAGAACATTGAGGACTTTGTGGCTGCCCTTGCACGAGGATAAGTTTTTTGGTCATTATCGATGAAATTCTCGTTGCCGTAGAGATCAATCCAAATAAATCCGAATAAGACAGACGGCAGAAAAACCACTTGATTGACTCGGGGGTTCTACAAAAAAGGATGTTCTTCGTAAATTACTCGTCGCATATCCTCATGGATGTAGATGTAGTATGTCTTACAAACAAAAATATAACTGTGATCTTGTGAGACCTTCCCATTTAATCAAGGAAAAATGAAAAATCTTGTGGTGCATTGTCTCAATCACCACTGCATCTTGTGTGGGACATACTTTGATTTATTAACAGAGATAACTTTTCTCTTTTGCAGTCCTACATTTATTTTTTAATGAAAGTGGATATAAGAAGTGAGATTTAAAATGTAATTGAGGGGAAGCTTCCTAGTAAGAATCGAATTACAAAAAGACATGGTTATGGAAGACATATATAGTCTCATGACCTACACTTTACAGGAAAACGGCTTTTTGTTTTAGAGACAAGGGTTCCTTCTCAAGATTTAAAAGAGAGAGGGTGATGGTATAGGTGCAATCAGAAGGGGTAGTTTAGGTGAAATCAAGTTTTATTATATCCTCTATTTTCTCATAGCAAAGAGGATGGCATTATATGCCCCAGGGATGTTGGTGGTTTCGCTGAATTATGTAAATCTTTGTGTAGTGTTGTGTTTGATTTATTGTCTATGTCAATTATATGAATGAGGGTTTTAGAAATAACAAAAAGTGCTATCAAAAGCCTTAGTGCATTTAAGGAATTGAAGGAAGAGTGATTAGATATTGAAAGGAGAATTTCTCAAGCGCAAGGTCTCTGGTTTTTAGAATTTTTTTATAAATCAAAGAGAGGAAGATTCTTCTCAATTTATAAATCTTTTGGTCATGAAATTTTTTCAAATAGAAATTGTACACAAAAGGGTTTTAGAAATTCTTCTCATGATGATAGTGAAGGACTTTCTACTTTAAAGTTGAGGTGGAGCTCTTCAAAGAAATTAGCTTTACTCTTAAAATTATTGCAAATGTGTTCACAAAGCAAGTACCTATGCAGGAGTTCACGCACTACTTGAACTTTGTCAATCTTTTGTTATGTTAAAAATTGGTGGAGCACCCTATGGATATAAGGTGGGTATCTTGGCTGAAGAAGGCATATAGTTGCAAGTGTAAAATAGATGATTATCCTAGGTTAATCTTTAAAGAGACTGTGGTAAACCCATGGTGAAAATTGTTATATTTGGTATCATTGATCTTACCTATTAGATAGAATTTGTAATCTAATTGTCTAAAGATGACATGTAAAGAGCATATGTTTGGAAATGAAATGCCTAAGCTTTATGCACATAGATGATAATTCTTGTAGGAGGAGAGTGAGTCAAAGGAACCTCTTCTAGGGTTTGGTAGATAAATTTACATGGGTCAGCTACATAGTGGATAGGTTAGGTTTGCCAAGTCAGGTAGAGCTAGAAGAATTTCGACTTGATGCTGTATCACTACAAGAAAAAAGACATTTAGCCAATAAGACAAAAGCAGCAGTGATAAAAGTGTTGCCATGTATATTCATCTTCAAATTATTGTAGTGAATGCCCCAGTATATACCAAAATTCTTTGTTTTGGACATTTGTCTAAGTTGCTTGTTGGGGTTGCAACTTGCGATGATGCCTTCTTTTCTTTTCTTTTTTTCTCGAAACACCTTCCACTTGTTTATATTATTTCACCCCTTTTTTTTTCTAATGGTGGATGCACACCATTGACCACATGACACTGCCATATTTTAAGTTTATTTCTTGCATGATTACATGATTTTGTATTTGCCTCTTGTGTTGAACCTTGTTAAAGTTTGGGTCTTGTGAGAGTAGTTGTTTTTGTTTGGTATCTTTTTCTTGTTCTCAATTGTATTGATTAGAAGATAGAGCATGGTTGTTATTCTTAGTTTATAGTGTTTACTTGCTTGGTTTCATTTGCATGTTGAAGTTATTGCATTTGAGTAGTTTTTGGCCATGGTAGAAAAAAAGCAGTCTAAAATAAACATCAATAATGGTCATGTTCTATTAGAGTCTTATGTCAAATAGTTCTTTAACTTCAGCAACACTAGGCATTTTAGAGATGTTGGTTAGTAGAAACTATAATATAGATGTTATGATTACAAAGGAAATTTTTTAGGGTTTTTAGTAAAAATGTCATTAAGTTTTAGCATATTTGCAAAAAAGTCCAACATTTTCTGAGTTTTGCAAATTTATCATTAAGTTTTGGTGAGCTTTGCAAAATTGCCATTCTGTTATATTTTTGTGATGCCTTAGGTTTTAACAATAATATAAAAATAATTTATAAAAATAGCAGGGATCCTTGTTTAAAAACCTTAAAATTTTAAAGTGACTAGAAACAAAGCTCTAATAAAAGCATGTATTTCAAAATCTCAGGAGTCATACAACCACAAAACAGTGGATTTAAAGGTAAAATGAAATTCTATTTCTACTGAAAAAATGGCAGAGTTTTATTTGCATTTTGAACCATTACACATGACACATGCAATACAAAATAACCTGATAAACACAATATAATACATGATATATAGGAGACTTAGTCTCCACACTCATCCATTCAAATGAAATAATATTTTCGATAAAAATGTATACTCCAATAGTGGATAAGAAAATTAATTCATAACAAAATACCTTAGGTCTGTCCATACAATCATCACAGTCAACATGAATTTATATTCTCACATCTAGGTCACATTACAATTTATAATAAAGTATAATCCATAAATAAAACCTAAAGTGAGGTTTTGAACAAACCTTGTCATCTCTAAAATAACCTCAACACTCCATTGAAAACTGTCATAAACTTTTATCTACTCTATCAGCGTGTCAACCTGCAACAACTCTCTATATCCGAGGCATTGTAAACAAAGCAATGCCTCAATAAGTTGTGATTGTATAGGTGATTCACATTTGATAATAAATATGATAAAATCACATGACACAAAGTATCATAATCATAGTGAAATCTCATAAGATAAAATGTATACAAGGCATGTAAAACATCAGCCATCTATAATGGATAAATTAAGAAATTATGAGCTAAATGAATCATTATCAAATTTGAGTATCATAGCATGCAAGACATAAAACACATGAATACACATCCATCACAATAACAAAGTCTGTGTCCACAGAAAATATAATGCATTTCATGATCATGGAATGTCGTGCACAATCAAGCTCTATGAGTGTCTCGACTACACTCACGGTGATGGTAATTAGTACTCATTCCAACCCTAGGTCCTTCATGTGCAGCCCACATCAATTCGTTCTCAACGGAAGCCTGTTAGCCAATCCTTGGCCTGTCCTTAATTCGGCACAAGGACCAGGCTTACCCCGCTTTACCCAACACACTCCAACCCTGTGTCCCTCACATGCAGCCAGCATCAATCTATTTCCCACAAAAGCTTGTCAACTAAATCCCTCGCTCCACCCTCAAATCGATACAAGGACCCAGCTTACCCGCTTCACTCAACTCATTCCAACCCTAGCTCTCTTATATGCAGCCCACATTAATCTATTCCCAATGGAAGCCTGTCATCTAAATCCCCCAGCCCTCCCTCAAATCGATACAAGGACCTAGCTTACCCTGCTTCACTCAACTCAAATCAAGATTTATGATAAGGTGGAATCCATCACACATCAAAACATGAATAATCACATAATCAAATGTCACGATATCAAATATGAAATATTGAACACATTTTAATAAATCATTAAAGTACATAAAACACACGCCTTAAGAATTTTCAATAACAAGTCATGATCGATGAAATCAAGAAGAAATCCCAAATGTAATCACTTACCTCAAACAAAGAACACTCATTTGTACCTCTCAAGTCTCAATAGGACTCCAGTTTAGTTTAATCGCCTCAATACACATACCTAAATACCCAATATGCAGTGTCCACAATAATCCAATGATTTCTAGCCTTGAAATCTCAAGGCAGCTCGCCCTAAATAGCTAATAATTCCAATCATACTCAATCAGCATACTCATAAACATTAAATCATTATTCTTAATTGTATCATTGCATATCTCATAGTTATTAGGCTCAAATCATCTCAATCTTGGGTAATTTATCATTTAAATCAATTAATCAAGTATTATGATATGGATCTCATGCTCAATTGTATCTAATTATAGTCAGATCAATCCATCAAATGATTAAGATAGTAATCTTACCTTGAACAAGTCAATCTGAATAACCTCCAGATGTCTACTTGGTTGGATCATCCACTAGTCATCTCAATCCTGCCCAATCATCAAACATCCATGTTGATCACATAAAAAATCCTCACCTGATCACCCCAGATCACATAACAACTTAGTAATTCTAGTTAATTAATCCAATTAAGAATATTAGATGGTTCGGATCATCCAATTAGATCTCCATAAACACTTTAGATGCAAAATTCTTGTATAGATCCATGATCTACATTTCTTGAGGGTCACTACAGATTACTTAGATCAGGAAAACAAAGTCAGATCATCACATATTAGACGATATGATCTCAGATCAAATGTTTGGTCAAATCGATAGTTGGATCGTCTTGATCAAGAAATCGGAAGATGTGTTTCACTCCCTGCATTGCCACGATTGCGGGGATACTCTTGGATCTCCGAGATCCTTCTTGGATCATCTAAAATTAATAGTTGAAGTTCAAGGGTGTAATAGAGTCACATGGGTCAACTCAATTCCTTCCCAAAACAAGTCAGGAGAGATGACTAAGAGAGTTAGCTTAGCCCTAACTCACTAGAAGGGGAAAACAAAGAGAGATGGGAGATCGGGAGGTGATGGCCGGCACTGACTATGGTGATGTCACTGACCAAGCCCGACCAAGAGGAAGAGACAGAGGGGAAAAGGTTCCTGGCTCACCGGCCTACCCAGTGGTTGGTTGAGTTGGTGACAGGAAAAGCAAGGGGGAAAAGGGGCTTGGTGTTGGTGCGTGGCGGCCTGTGCGCACCAACTTCACAAGCTGGCTGTGCTACAACACTGCCCAATCAAGGAGGGGAAGATGAGAGAGAGAAAAGGTGGGTTGTTCACTGGTCCAAGAAAAGGAATAGAAAGTGAGAAACGATAGAGGTGTGGCTGGCCTCTGCACATAGGATGCTGGCCGGCTGCCCTGAAGGGGGAACCCTATTTGTTTTTCGTTGGCACTAGGAAGAGGAGAATCTAAAGGGGTATTTTTTTGCCCATGGTTGCTCTGGTGATGTGCAAGGCTGGAGGAAAGGGGGATCAGGCTTCCTCACAATGTCAGTGACAACCCAACAAGGGTTTCAATGATGGGTTTTCCAAGGAGAGGATCGGGTGCCTAGTATTGTCAGAGAATAAGAGGGAAGTGGAGAAACCCGAACTAGGTTTCTTTTCATCACTAGAAAATGCCCAACAGAGGAGGACTGTGTCAAAGTTAGAGAGAGGGAGATTAGGATGGAGAGGGGGTGCAGTTGCTAGGTTTCTCTATGCACTGTGTTGCCCCACTTTCAATCTCGTTCCATGCGTCATACCTATAACTAGTCAAAACAGGGGCGTGCCATTATCAATTTTCACCTTCTGAATTTATAAAACTTTTGGATTTTTTCCACTCCGATCTCTGTTTTGCACAAAATTAGTGTCGTTCAAATTGTATCGACATGTACATTCTCAATTTGATATCTTCAAGTCCAAATTTCAAGCCCATAAATAGGTCGTTTTCATAAACTTCATTTCCATGAAATTTAATTCAAATTTCTTATCTCCATTAAAAATTATGATTTAATATATGAAAAATTACCCAAATTTTAGAGTTGTTAGAGTTTCCATCTGTAATGACCCCAATTTTTGTAATATTAAAAGCCCATGAAAAGTTCAATTTTGAAGATAAGGGCATTTTGGTCATTTCACTAGTTGCCTTAACTAAACCCAGAAACTTGGTCCTGAAAATGGTACCATTAGATGCGTCTCGGAAAAATGAATCCAACGAGACCAAAATCACCCAAAACAGAGTCCGTATGAAGAAGTTACGGCCGTTTAAAGATAGGGGGTATTTCTGTAATTTAAATTAAAAACGAAAAACGCAGAAAACGCAGGGGGCCGTTTTGATAACGGCACCCCGTCTTCTTCTTCCTCTCGATTTCTCCGGAAACCCTAGTTTCCAGAGATTTCTACCACCGACAATGGCGGCACCGCCATTGGCAAGCACCGCCATAGCAGGGCTATAAAAACCCCATCTCCCCTCTCCAAAAACCCCGTTTTTCGGCGTCTTTTCCAGTCATTTGAGACTGGGGTTTCCGGCAAAAACCGGAAACCCGTCTCTCTGCAATCTCCGGCAACGGCCAAGCCCTAGTCGGGCCGGCCATCTCCCCATGCCCTTCTCCGTTCCAGTCTGGCAATAGGAGTTTCCACCTTCATCGAGTTTACCCGGCAACAAGGGTTTGGACAGGCGGAAAGGAGGAACCGCACCACCCGGAAAAAGGGCATCCCTAGGCTACAGGTAAGCCCCCCAACCCTTCCTATTTAGTTTCCATTCTTCCCTGCCCAGATCCACGCCGGATCTGGGTGTTTTCCGGCTGGGGGAAATGCCGTGGAAACCCGGAGAAGACGGGTTCCCTTCCAAAACTCGCCGACCAGGGCGCCGTTCCTGAGCTGCCCAAACTGGCCTCGTTCCCCTTTCCTTCCCAGCCCAGATCCACGCCGGATCTGGGTGCTCTTCCGGCCGGAATCACCGGCTTTCCGTGAACAAAACCAGATGGGTGAAAACCCGTCGAGAGAGAGAGAGAGAGAGAGAGAGAGAGAGAGAGAGAGAGAGAGAGAGAGAGAGAGAGAGAGAGAGAGAGAGAGAGTGCCTCCTAGGGGCGCATGAACGTCCTAGGGTGCACGGCACAGTCCAGGGCGCCTGGCTTGACGCACACCCATGCCAAGCTCCCTGGGGGCTGTCCTCACGCACGCGTCACGTGCAGATAGTTGTCTTAGCTCGACAGGGACGCATGGGACGTCCTAGGAGCTGAGGCACACATAGCCGCGCCTAAGACACATCCGCGTAATAGCGCACACCCTGGCACACTATTCGGACGTATGCACATGAGCCTGGTTGCAGTGCAACTAAGGCGCACGCGTATACTAGAAACCGTAGAGCGCGCATTCTAGAACCGCGGCGTGCAGGACCCTAGGCACTACAATTGGGTCGTCCATTAAGGCGCGACCTTGAAAAATCCAATTTCGGAGCCTATATAACTCCGCTTGACAAGCCAAAAGGACCGTTGCGTCCGTAATTTTGACACGGACCCAATTATACAATAAAATGTAGGACATTCTTAGATAAAGATCAACCTAAAAATATCAGAGAGTAACCCCTAGAAACCAACAAATCATATAGATCTAACCTTACCCTGTGAACCTAGAAATAACGTCTAGCTCTTATGTTTGAACATCATTCAGGACTTTACCAAGGTATTCTCGGACTCGGCGAGAAGAAGGGACACGAGCTAAGTAACGACAATTGAGGTAGGTGACGACATTTAATGTTTCGTTTTGATTTTAAAACCTTGTATTATCATGGCATTATGATTGATGGTGATTTAAATTGCACTTATTATTAATCGATGATTTAGAGTTTTATGCTATGATTGCTATTTGATTTCAATCATGTATTGAATTGACTATGATCGATGGTTTTATGAGATTGAGATTATATACTTATACACACTTAGAAAAATTATCTTTCCTTATTGCATCATTGAAATTGATGAGGTTTTATGGGAAAGAAAAGTAGAGGCTTGGTGGCTGGTCTTTTTAGAGGCTAACTCAGGATGAGGAGCGTGCCTTAGGGATTGCGAGCCACGAGTGCTCTTGGTTTCGACATACAGGATTTTCGTATTTTGAGTTTTATGACGGGTGCTCTCACCCGGTGGATGTCATGCTAGGAGGGAGAGGGCCGGCCACCCACCCTCCGAGATTTGTGATGTGATGAGATTTTGATATGATAGACACCTGCCCGTAGATGGCATTCGGTAGGGGTTTGGTAACATGGATAGTCCACACTACCGGGTCGGGCCTTTCCATGGGGACAGACGCTAAGTCTCCCGTTATGATGTCGACGGGGAGCGGCGGTGGTTTAGACCCATGGAGGGTTGCCACTGCGGCATGACGATCCATACTCTTATTTGGTGTGCATGCATGATGAGCATGAAGATGTGATGGTATGCCGGGGTGTGACGACACTCAGAGGTTTGATATGAGTACTCATGATCTGTGATACGAGTGTATGGGACACTCGTGGGACCCATATACCTTAGGGTGCCTTGTTGTTATTGTATGCTCATTTACATGAGATTATATCATGTTTTAAATCCATGAGATGCACGTTTTATCGTATATGATGTTTTGAGATTTTATTAGCATTGCTTAAAATAATTATATTCTTGTAAAAATTACTTTACTCACTGTATCAATACAATTATTCGATTTTGTTCCATTGATATACATTAAATGTCTATGTACCTACCAAGCCTTGCTTGCTGAGGTATTGCGTTTGTTGCAATGCCTCAGATATTAAAGAAAGACAGGACACATGAGGAGTTAGAAGAATAGTGATCGAGAAGTCTCATTCAGAGGTATGTTCAAATTTCACATGGACTGTGTATGTACATATGTTATTGGACTTGATTATACTGTTAAGGGAATGTGGCTGATGACTGGATGATCCTGGAATAGCAAATCTATTTTAAACATGTTTACTTGGAAAATAAAAATAAAAATAAAATCTTGTTTTGTGTCAATGGCTCACCTCGGGATTTTTCTGAAAATGAAATTCGATTTAAATTATTTTTCACTATTTTGGGTTTTTTTTTTAAAAAAATGGGGCCCCACCTTTCAAATTTTTTTACATATATAGGGTTGAAAAACCCGGGTCGTCACAGTTGGTATCAGAGCCAGGTTCATCCACTCACAGCCAATCCCAAAAGTCCATATGAAAAATAACAGTCCAAAGTGAGAATGAGAACTGGTAGGAGCTAAATGAGTAAATCATTTAGTAAATTACGAAACTAGAATAAACACCATTTAATGATGCTAGGAGTTGAACTAGTAAGTGGAAGGATAGAGTGAAAATCATATATATAGTTGAATCATATCATTAATAGACAATGATTCAAGTGGGAGACATGAATAGTCATGGAAAAAGAAAAACGATCAACTAAAGGAAAAGTAAATTCTTATGAGAATAATGAAGCTCCTAAGGGTAAGAAATTGCTACATGGCATGCGTGAGTTAGTGTCTCTAGCTACGAATATTCATGTTAATAGATGATTGCTAATGGAGAAACCATACTTGTGAATATAATATCTAATGTGAGAACAAGATGGGTATGACGCTTTAGAGGGTACAATTGTTAATGGTGAGTAAAGATTCAGAATAAAGATTGTGAATCAGTTCTCTGGGTGAAAACTTTACTATATGATAGAAGATATGTGTATATAAATTACTTTTAAGAATTCAAGTTATAACTTGGACTATGCTTATAAATTTTGAAAAGTATAAAGGCTAGTATAACTGCAATTGAGCAAGATCAGTGATGGTTCAACAAATGAGAGCTTGAGAATTTTAAGGAAGTATTATATTCATCTAAACGTGAAGTGGATTTAGTTGAGGAATAAATTATAGTATAAATAGAAGTAGTAGAGATGACTAGAACACGAATAATATCAAATCACAAAGAGGCACACCATCAATAAATAAGTGAAACACAGCTTGGTTTAACAAATAATTAGGCAGAGGATAGTGCAACCCTTGTCCAAAAATCTAGTCTAAGACGACTTAAGGATTAAGGTGCAAACAGGGAAACTCATATATGGATCAGATTATGATGAGAATGATGAATGAAGATGTTAGTAAACTTATTAGTAGATAGTTCTGACCTGTAATATATTGATCTCATCAAAGGTGAGAAAATTGAAGAACCCAGATGGCTATCTGACCTGTAATATGAGTATATTATAAAAAGGGATATAACATGAGTATCATAGGGGATGTAAAAGGCAGACTTTGAGAAGAGTGACAAAGAATTTGAATACAAGAGAGTCATTAGAAGATTTTGATGATAGTCTAATAAGGATAAGAATACAAGATGATACTAGGAGATAACTGTGACTAGTACTAGATCACAATGGTATGGATCCTGAAGGACTTAGAGCAATTTTGGATAACTTAATTGGAGTATTATGAAGAGTAAAGTGCTATCTAATAATGATAACTTGAGTAGAAGTATAGCATGACCAAAAGATTAATGACATTATTAAGACATTGTATGAATTTTCTTGAGGCTATAGGCAATTAAGGATTTCGATGATATTAGAAAACTTCAACATTTCCTGGAAGTATTAAGTTTCTCCTATCTGACAAGAAGATCGAGTATATGCAATCACTCAAATGGAGACATTGATTTTGACCAATTAAGAAGAAAAAAGAGAACGAGATAGAGATACAACTATAAGTAATGGGTGAATAGAAAAAGGTCATGACTTTATTGAGGAAAGAATAGATCCATACAAATCTTTCATCTTCAATCATCTGGGAAGATAAACCAATCAAATTCGAAGGAATAATAATATTTGAGTTGGTGACGATTTTAGTGTAATAGAGATAAAGCATATGGGATTTAAGACTTTGAGTAGAGTATCAAAATTTCGGACATTATGCTGCAAGAAATTTTCGAAGAAGAAGGGTGACCAGCTAGAGATGAAAGTAGTTTGATGTATATATCAATTGTTGCAAGTAGAATCTTATCGGGTCCATTAGCTTCTGAGAAACACCAGTGGATGTAATCCATAAAAGGGAAAGTTG
This sequence comes from Warburgia ugandensis, assembly GCA_035236585.1. NCBI lineage: Eukaryota > Viridiplantae > Streptophyta > Magnoliopsida > Canellales > Canellaceae > Warburgia > Warburgia ugandensis. Next base: position 22,788,850 of record CP141130.1, on the reverse strand, counting down.
ATGATATCCTACCTTGCAGCTATCTGCTTAAATAAAGTTCTATTGAAAAAGGAAACAAGATAGGACAACGACTAGTCCATTTTGTTTTTCAGCAACTTGGGTGTGATCAAGGATCAATATGATGTTTTAGAAGGAGATGTGGATGATGAAGAGATCATTAGATGGAAGACAAGAGGAAAAAAAAGAAGAAGATTATCCTATGATATTCGAAATGAAATAGGAGAAGTAAGATAATATGATCTTGAAAGGAGTAATTTATACATGAATAAAGAAGCATGATCCTACAAGGAGATTATCCTATACACAATGAGAAAAGTATAAGCATTTGAGGATTTTGAGATAAATGCATTACAGCTAGAGACCGGTATTGTTAAACTGGCACGTATGAGAGTAAGCATCAGAGTACGCAGCGAAAACGGCCCTTATAGGTGAGGCCTTATAGGAGGAACAATAAAAATGATAAATTGAGGATGACCCTAGATTTGATTCCTAAGGGGGAAGGCATTCACCAAGAAATCATCTAAGAGACAAATACCTGGAAGATAATAACTTATGAAAATTTCGAGGACGAAATTCTTTTAAGGGGGTAATAATGTAATGACCCCAATTTTTGTAATATTAAAAGCCCATGAAAAGTTCAATTTTGAAGATAAGGGCATTTTGGTCATTTCACTAGTCGCCTTAACTAAACTCAGAAACATGGTCCTAAAAATGGTACCATTAGACGCGTCTCGGAAAAATGAATCCAACGAGACCAAAATCACCCAAAACGGAGTCCGTATGAAGAAGTTACGGCCGTTTAAAGATAGGGGTATTTCTGTAATTTAAATTAAAAACGAAAAACGCAGAAAACGCAGGGGGCCGTTTTGATAACGGCACCCCGTCTTCTTCTTCCTCTCGATTTCTCCGGAAACCCTAGTTTCCAGAGATTTCTACCACCGACAATGGCGGCACCGCCATTGGCAAGCACCGCCATAGCAGGGCTATAAAAACCCCATCTCCCCTCTCCAAAAACCCCGTTTTTCGGCGTCTTTTCCAGTCATTTGAGACTGGGGTTTCCGGCAAAAACCGGAAACCCGTCTCTCTGCAATCTCCGGCAACGGCCAAGCCCTAGTCGGGCCGGCCATCTCCCCATGCCCTTCTCCGTTCCAGTCTGGCAATAGGAGTTTCCACCTTCATCGAGTTTACCCGGCAACAAGGGTTTGGACAGGCGGAAAGGAGGAACCGCACCACCCGGAAAAAGGGCATCCCTAGGCTACAGGTAAGCCCCCCAACCCTTCCTATTTAGTTTCCATTCTTCCCTGCCCAGATCCACGCCGGATCTGGGTGTTTTCCGGCTGGGGGAAATGCCGTGGAAACCCGGAGAAGACGGGTTCCCTTCCAAAACTCGCCGACCAGGGCGCCGTTCCAGGCTGCCCAAACTGGCCTCGTTCCCCTTTCCTTCCCAGCCCAGATCCACGCCGGATCTGGGTGCTCTTCCGGCCGGAATCACCGGCTTTCCGTGAACAAAACCAGATGGGTGAAAACCCGTCGAGAGAGAGAGAGAGAGAGAGAGAGAGAGAGAGAGAGAGAGAGAGAGAGAGAGAGAGAGAGAGAGAGAGAGAGAGAGAGAGAGAGAGAGAGAGAGAGAGAGAGAGAGAGAGAGAGAGAGAGTGCCTCCTAGGGGCGCATGAACGTCCTAGGGTGCACGGCACAGTCCAGGGCGCCTGGCTTGACGCACACCCATGCCAAGCTCCCGGGGCTGTCCTCACGCACGCGTCACGTGCAGATAGTTGTCTTAGCTCGACAGGGACGCATGGGACGTCCTAGGAGCTGAGGCACACATAGCCGCGCCTAAGACACATCCGCGCAATAGCGCACACCCTGGCACACTATTCGGACGTATGCACATGAGCCTGGTTGCAGTGCAACTAAGGCGCACGCGTATACTAGAAACCGTAGAGCGCGCATTCTAGAACCGCGGCGTGCAGGACCCTAGGCACTACAATTGGGTCGTCCATTAAGGCGCGACCTTGAAAAATCCAATTTCGGAGCCTATATAACTCCGCTTGACAAGCCAAAAGGACCGTTGCGTCCGTAATTTTGACACGGACCCAATTATACAATAAAATGTAGGACATTCTTAGATAAAGATCAACCTAAAAATATCAGAGAGTAACCCCTAGAAACCAACAAATCATATAGATCTAACCTTACCCTGTGAACCTAGAAATAACGTCTAGCTCTTATGTTTGAACATCATTCAGGACTTTACCAAGGTATTCTCGGACTCGACTGAAGAAGGGACACGAGCTAAGTAACGACAATTGAGGTAGGTGACGACATTTAATGTTTCGTTTTGATTTTAAAACCTTGTATTATCATGGCATTATGATTGATGGTGATTTAAATTGCACTTATTATTAATCGATGATTTAGAGTTTTATGCTATGATTGCTATTTGATTTCAATCATGTATTGAATTGACTATGATCGATGGTTTTATGAGATTGAGATTATATACTTATACACACTTAGAAAAATTATCTTTCCTTATTGCATCATTGAAATTGATGAGGTTTTATGGGAAAGAAAAGTAGAGGCTTGGTGGCTGGTCTTTTTAGAGGCTAACTCCAGGATGAGGAGCGTGCCTTAGGGATTGCGAGCCACGAGTGCTCTTGGTTTCGACATACAGGATTTTCGTATTTTGAGTTTTATGACGGGTGCTCTCACCCGGTGGATGTCATGCTAGGAGGGAGAGGGCCGGCCACCCACCCTCCGAGATTTGTGATGTGATGAGATTTTGATATGATAGACACCTGCCCGTAGATGGCATTCGGTAGGGGTTTGGTAACATGGATAGTCCACACTACCGGTCTGGGCCTTTCCATGGGGACAGACGCTAAGTCTCCCGTTATGATGTCGACGGGGAGCGGCGGTGGTTTAGACCCATGGAGGGTTGCCACTGCGGCATGACGATCCATACTCTTATTTGGTGTGCATGCATGATGAGCATGAAGATGTGATGGTATGCCTGGGTGTGACGACACTCAGAGGTTTGATATGAGTACTCATGATCTGTGATACGAGTGTATGGGACACTCGTGGGACCCATATACCTTAGGGTGCCTTGTTGTTATTGTATGCTCATTTACATGAGATTATATCATGTTTTAAATCCATGAGATGCACGTTTTATCGTATATGATGTTTTGAGATTTTATTAGCATTGCTTAAAATAATTATATTCTTGTAAAAATTACTTTACTCACTGTATCAATACAATTATTCGATTTTGTTCCATTGATATACATTAAATGTCTATGTACCTACCAAGCCTTGCTTGCTGAGGTATTGCGTTTGTTGCAATGCCTCAGATATTAAAGAAAGACAGGACACATGAGGAGTTAGAAGAATAGTGATCGAGAAGACTCATTCAGAGGTATGTTCAAATTTCACATGGATTTGTGTATGTACATATGTTATTGGACTTGATTATCTTGTTAAGGGAATGTGGTGATGATTTGGATGATCCTGGAATAGCAAATCTATTTTAAACATGTTTACTTGGAAAATAAAAATAAAAATAAAATCTTGTTTTGTGTCAATGGCTGACCTCGGGATTTTTCTGAAAATGAAATTCGATTTAAATTATTTTTCACTATTTTGGGTTTTTAAAAAAAAAAAATGGGGCCCCACCTTTCGAATTTTTTTACATATATAGGGTTGAAAAACCCGGGTCGTCACAGTTGGTATCAGAGCCAGGTTCATCCACTCACAGCCAATCCCAAAAGTCCATATGAAAAATAACAGTCCAAAGTGAGAATGAGAACTGGTAGGAGCTAAATGAGTAAATCATTTAGTAAATTACGAAACTAGAATAAACACCATTTAATGATGCTAGGAGTTGAACTAGTAAGTGGAAGGATAGAGTGAAAATCATATATATAGTTGAATCATATCATTAATAGACAATGATTCAAGTGGGAGACATGAATAGTCATGGAAAAAGAAAAACGATCAACTAAAGGAAAAGTAAATTCTTATGAGAATAATGAAGCTCCTAAGGGTAAGAAATTGCTACATGGCATGCGTGAGTTAGTGTCTCTAGCTACGAATATTCATGTTAATAGATGATTGCTAATGGAGAAACCATACTGTGAATATAATATCTAATGTGAGAACAGTAGGTATGACGCTTTAGAGGGTACAATTGTTAATGGTGAGTAAAGATTCAGAATAAAGATTGTGAATCAGTTCTCTGGGTGAAAACTTTACTATATGATAGAAGATATGTGTATATAAATTACTTTTAAGAATTCAAGTTATAACTTGGACTATGCTTATAAATTTTGAAAAGTATAAAGGCTAGTATAACTGCAATTGAGCAAGATCAGTGATGGTTCAACAAATGAGAGCTTGAGAATTTTAAGGAAGTATTATATTCATCTAAACGTGAAGTGGATTTAGTTGAGGAATAAATTATAGTATAAATAGAAGTAGTAGAGATGACTAGAACACGAATAATATCAAATCACAAAGAGGCACACCATCAATAAATAAGTGAAACACGGCTTGGTTTAACAAATAATTAGGCAGAGGATAGTGCAACCCTTGTCCAAAAATCTAGTCTAAGACGACTTAAGGATTAAGGTGCAAACAGGGAAACTCATATATGGATCAGATTATGATGAGAATGATGAATGAAGATGTTAGTAAACTTATTAGTAGATAGTTCGACTGTAATATATTGATCTCATCAAAGGTGAGAAAATTGAAGAACCCGGATGGCTATCTGACCTGTAATATGAGTATATTATAAAAAGGGATATAACATGAGTATCATAGGGGATGTAAAAGGCAGACTTTGAGAAGAGTGACAAAGAATTTGAATACAAGAGAGTCATTAGAAGATTTTGATGATAGTCTAATAAGGATAAGAATACAAGATGATACTAGGAGATAAGCGTGACTAGTACTAGATCACAATGGTATGGATCCTGAAGGACTTAGAGCAATTTTGGATAACTTAATTGGAGTATTATGAAGAGTAAAGTGCTATCTAATAATGATAACTTGAGTAGAAGTATAGCATGACCAAAAGATTAATGACATTATTAAGACATTGTATGAATTTTCTTGAGGCTATAGGCAATTAAGGATTTCGATGATATTAGAAAACTTCAACATTTCCTGGAAGTATTAAGTTTCTCCTATCTGACAAGAAGATCGAGTATATGCAATCACTCAAATGGAGACATTGATTTTGACCAATTAAGAAGAAAAAAGAGAACGAGATAGAGATACAACTATAAGTAATGGGTGAATAGAAAAAGGTCATGACTTTATTGAGGAAAGAATAGATCCATACAAATCTTTCATCTTCAATCATCTGGGAAGATAAACCAATCAAATTCGAAGGAATAATAATATTTGAGTTGGTGACGATTTTAGTGTAATAGAGATAAAGCATATGGGATTTAAGACTTTGAGTAGAGTATCAAAATTTCGGACATTATGCTGCAAGAAATTTTCGAAGAAGAAGGGTGACTAGCTAGAGATGAAAGTAGTTTGATGTATATATCAATTGTTGCAAGTAGAATCTTATCGGGTCCATTAGCTTCTGAGAAACACCGATGGATGTAATCCATAAAAGGGAAAGTTGATGATATCCTACCTTGCAGCTATCTGCTTAAATAAAGTTCTATTGAAAAAGGAAACAAGATAGGACAACGACTAGTCCATTTTGTTTTTCAGCAACTTGGGTGTGATCAAGGATCAATATGATGTTTTAGAAGGAGATGTGGATGATGAAGAGATCATTAGATGGAAGACAAGAGGAAAAAAAAGAAGAAGATTATCCTATGATATTCGAAATGAAATAGGAGAAGTAAGATAATATGATCTTGAAAGGAGTAATTTATACATGAATAAAGAAGCATGATCCTACAAGGAGATTATCCTATACACAATGAGAAAAGTATAAGCATCTGAGGATTTTGAGATAAATGCATTACAGCTAGAGACCGGTATTGTTAAACTGGCACGTATGAGAGTAAGCATCGAGTACGCAGCGATAACGGCCCTTATAGGTGAGGCCTTATAGGAGGAACAATAAAAATGATAAATTGAGGATGACCCTAGATTTGATTCCTAAGGGGGAAGGCATTCACCAAGAAATCATCTAAGAGACAAATACCTGGAAGATAATAACTTATGAAAATTTCGAGGACGAAATTCTTTTAAGGGGGTAATAATGTAATGACCCCAATTTTTGTAATATTAAAAGCCCATGAAAAGTTCAATTTTGAAGATAAGGGCATTTTGGTCATTTCACTAGTCGCCTTAACTAAACCCAGAAACATGGTCCTAAAAATGGTACCATTAGACGCGTCTCGGAAAAATGAATCCAACGAGACCAAAATCACCCAAAACGGAGTCCGTATGAAGAAGTTACGGCCGTTTAAAGATAGGGGTATTTCTGTAATTTAAATTAAAAACGAAAAACGCAGAAAACGCAGGGGGCCGTTTTGATAACGGCACCCTGTCTTCTTCTTCCTCTCGATTTCTCCGGAAACCCTAGTTTCCAGAGATTTCTACCACCGACAATGGCGGCACCGCCATTGGCAAGCACCGCCATAGCAGGGCTATAAAAACCCCATCTCCCCTCTCCAAAAACCCCGTTTTCCGGCGTCTTTTCCAGTCGTTTGAGACTAGGGTTTCCGACAAAAACCGGAAACCCGTCTCTTTGCAATCTCCGGCAACGGCCAAGCCCTAGTCGGGCCGGCCATCTCCCCATGCCCTTCTCCGTTCCAGTCTGGCAATAAGAGTTTCCACCTTCATCGAGTTTACCCGGCAACAAGGGTTTGGACAGGCGGAAAGGAGGAGCCGCACCACCCGGAAAAAGGGCGTCCCTAGGCTACAGGTAAGCCCCCCAACCCTTCCTATTTAGTTGCCATTCTTCCCTGCCCAGATCCACGCCGGATCTGGGTGTTTTCCGGCTGGGGGAAATGCCGTGGAAACCCGGAGAAGACGGGTTCCCTTCCAAAACTCGCCGACCAGGGCGCCGTTCCAGGCTGCCCAAACTGGCCTCGTTCCCCTTTCCTTTCCTTCCCAGCCCAGATCCACGCCGGATCTGGGTGCTCTTCCGGCCGGAATCACCGGCTTTCCGTGAACAAAACCAGACGGGTGAAAACCCGTCAAGAGAGAGAGAGAGAGAGAGAGAGTGCCTCCTAGGGGCGCATGAACGTCCTAGGGTGCACGGCGCAGTCCAGGGCGCCTGGCTTGACGCACACCCATGCCAAGCTCCCTAGGTGCTGTCCTCACGCACGCGTCATGTGTAGATAGTTGTCTTAGCTCGACAGGGACGCATGGGACGTCCTAGGAGCTGAGGCACACATAGCCGCGCCTAAGACACATCCGCGCAATAGCGCACACCCTGGCACACTATTCGGACGTATGCACATGAGCCTGGTTGCAGTGCAACTAAGGCGCACGCGTATACTAGAAACCGTAGAGCGCGCATTCTAGAACCGCGGCGTGCAGGACCCTAGGCACTACAATTGGGTCGTCCATTAAGGCGCGACCTTGAAAAATCCAATTTCGGAGCCTATATAACTCTGCTTGACAAGCCAAAAGGACCGTTGCGTCCGTAATTTTGACACGGACCCAATTATACAATAAAATGTAGGACATTCTTAGATAAAGATCAACCTAAAAATATCAGAGAGTAACCCCTAGAAACCAACAAATCATATAGATCTAACCTTACCCTGTGAACCTAGAAATAACGTCTAGCTCTTATGTTTGAACATCATTCAGGACTTTACCAAGGTATTCTCGGACTCGACTGAAGAAGGGACACGAGCTAAGTAACGACAATTGAGGTAGGTGACGACATTTAATGTTTCGTTTTGATTTTAAAACCTTGTATTATCATGGCATTATGATTGATGGTGATTTAAATTGCACTTATTATTAATCGATGATTTAGAGTTTTATGCTATGATTGCTATTTGATTTCAATCATGTATTGAATTGACTATGATCGATGGTTTTATGAGATTGAGATTATATACTTATACACACTTAGAAAAATTATCTTTCCTTATTGCATCATTGAAATTGATGAGGTTTTATGGGAAAGAAAAGTAGAGCTTGGTGGCTGGTCTTTTTAGAGGCTAACTCAGGGATGAGGAGCGTGCCTTAGGGATTGCGAGCCACGAGTGCTCTTGGTTTCGACATACAGGATTTTCGTATTTTGAGTTTTATGACGGGTGCTCTCACCCGGTGGATGTCATGCTAGGAGGGAGAGGGCCGGCCACCCACCCTCCGAGATTTGTGATGTGATGAGATTTTGATATGATAGACACCTGCCCGTAGATGGCATTCGGTAGGGGTTTGGTAACATGGATAGTCCACACTACCGGGCTGGGCCTTTCCATGGGGACAGACGCTAAGTCTCCCGTTATGATGTCGACGGGGAGCGGCGGTGGTTGAGACCCATGGAGGGTTGCCACTGCGGCATGACGATCCATACTCTTATTTGGTGTGCATGCATGATGAGCATAAAGATGTGATGGTATGCCTGGGTGTGACGACACTCAGAGGTTTGATATGAGTACTCATGATCTGTGATACGAGTGTATGGGACACTCGTGGGACCCATATACCTTAGGGTGCCTTGTTGTTATTGTATGCTCATTTACATGAGATTATATCATGTTTTAAATCCATGAGATGCACGTTTTATCGTATATGATGTTTTGAGATTTTATTAGCATTGCTTAAAATAATTATATTCTTGTAAAAATTACTTTACTCCTTTGTATCAATACAATTATTCGATTTTGTTCCATTGATATACATTAAATGTCTATGTACCTACCAAGTTTGCTTGCTTGAGGTATTGCGTTTGTTGCAATGCCTCAGATATTAAAGAAAGACAGGACACATGAGGAGTTAGAAGAATAGTGATCGAGAAGTCTCATTCAGAGGTATGTTCAAATTTCACATGGACTGTGTATGTACATATGTTATTGGACTTGATTATACTGTTAAGGGAATGTGGCTGATGACTGGATGATCCTGGAATAGCAAATCTATTTTAAACATGTTTACTTGGAAAATAAAAATAAAAATAAAATCTTGTTTTGTGTCAATGGCTCACCTCGGGATTTTTCTGAAAATGAAATTCGATTTAAATTATTTTTCACTATTTTGGGTTTTAAAAAAAAAAAAAATGGGGCCCCACCTTTCGAATTTTTTTACATATATAGGGTTGAAAAACCCGGGTCGTCACACCATCCTCCTTCTTGTTATTATTTTATAAAATTCTGATATTACCCTTCTCTAACAAACCTCCTACCTCATAGACACAGCTATGATTAAGTTACAGGCTTTGGCCACTAAGTTCAATGACTTCATAATGAAATATTTCTATGAAACATGGTATCTAACACAATTCAATGACAAGGAATCTAATAGTAAAGTTATATTTAAAAAAAAAATAGAAAAATCAACCAATAGTGAGATATTCAATCGCAAATATAACAAGTTCACCAACCTGTACACAGTTCCTACTACCTCAGAGACGCAGACGTGATTAAGTTGAGGATTTTGTGTGACGATCCGGGTTTTATATGATGCAAATTTGATAAAAAGGTGAGATCTCTTATTTTATAAATATGAAATGCATGAAAATCTGTTTGTTTTGGAAAACAATTTTTTGTATAAAACCCCGAGTGTCAAAACACATTTTCCAATTATCTAGCAATGGCAATGTTTTAAATCAACATTAATCCCAAGAAAGTGTTAGTCACAGCCTCAGCTATAGAGAGTAACTACAATCAAGTAACATTGAAAGATAAGGTAGGGGTTTACTTACTTGCACTTAGTCTGGGTGTCTTCTGTCACAAGCGTTCCTTGCTCTTAAGTGTTTACTTTGTGTCTGAAAAATGTTGAGGATTGGCTGAGTATATACTATACTCGGTAGGAGTCCATCACTATTAGTTTTACAATGCATGCTATATTTAAAATCATATGCTCTTTCAAGACATGTGCATGTTTGAACACTCATGCTCAATATCGATATCAAAAACCATTGTCAAATTGAAATACTAACGACTTAAAGAATCTCACAAACCAAGTTGAAAGTATCATATATATCATAACATTATGATATGCATAAGATGCTTCATTGAATCCAACTCATGGATATCTAGTATGGTATGGTCGACCAACCTCATATCATGCCATATGCAATGCAAATAAGTTCATGAAACCATAGGGTCCAACTATGCCCACGATCTCGCAGCCGTGTGGTCCCTAGGTACCTGAGGACACTCGGTCATAACCTCAACGGGGCCTATGACACGTTGACCCATTGCCGTGACACTAGTGGTAGCCCCCTATACCACATGCAGTCGACGTAAGGACGTTGCCCTTTTTGGGCGTGGTACCCATCCACCTAATAGTGGTAGAGGCTAGAGGCCAACCCAAACCTCTCGGCATAGCGCCCACGAGCTTATCAGCCCAAATCATATCAGATCAAACAAGCGAAAACCTCTTTTTTTCAAAACCTATCCTCTTTGGGTCCATCACAACTGCCTACCTAGCGTCTTTTGGGCACTCCAACGTCTTTTGGTAACCCTCAAGGACATGCAATCTTTTAAAAACTCAATGCTCACAAATCATATAATGTATGCAATTGTTTGCAAAACATATCTATGCATAATATATATGCAATTATTTGCAAAACATATCTATGCATAAAGCATTTATCATATGTATGCTGAATTTAGTCATGCTAAACAAGTCATATACTTAAAACATGTATTCTCAAAACAATCATGGCTCTTTTAAAAAATCTAGTAGCGATAGAGCACCTACCTGGCTAGGTCCCGCTAACCCTTTGTCCTCGTATGCTCCTGAACATGGTTTGGGAAATCAAGGTTAGTTTGACCTATCTTTTATAGATTTTAGAGTGGTTTTAGAGTGGCTAGGTCGCACTAACCCCTTGGTATCATCAATTTTCCAAAGGTCTAGTGGTCACGCGTCACCATTCTATTCTAAGGGTCATTCCCACCTTATATGGGGCCTTGATTAGGGATTTTATAGTTTAGGTGTGTCCGCGTCATCGACACGGATACAATGCCTTTCGCGGCACCTCAATCGGAGCTCTAGATCTCAAGTTATAAGCTTTTTAGTATCACGTGTACATAAAGGCTTTTAAGAGGTGGAATCCCAGAACGCTAACGCGTTGCGCGTCAGCGGCATGCGCCCCAGTGGGTGTGTTTGCAAACGCGCTGGATTCCCGCCCGTCTTTTTCATTTGCGGGAGCGTCCGTGGATGCGCCCGCTGATTTCTCTCGAATGCGGACGACGTGTTTCATGTGGTGAGGAGCGTTTCGTTCGTTGGGGGACCGGGGCATCCTTGGGATGCCCTAGTTCGACCCTGTCAAACCAGTGCGGCCCAGGGATCGTCCCTGGGTCCTTTGTGACACTCTAGGGCTCTGTTTTGCATGATTTTATATGCAAAAACTTAGGGAAACTTAGCCTAGGACTAATGTGAAGACAGGTTTTGAGGGATTTTGGGCATACCTAGCTTGTTGCTGGGTTTTTCTCCATGTTTCTCCTCTTGGTTGCTTCTCCAAAACGGGTTTTTCTCAAGCTTTTGGGCTGCCATTAGAGGCGCCCAAGAACTCTATTTATAGAGCTATAAGAGGGTTCTGGAGGGGGCTCTCACCGCCCTTGAATGGCAGTGGAGAAACCTCCAGAATGGCAGTGATTTCTCCTCCAAACATAGCCGTTCTAGAACCCTCTAGGATGTTGAAGAAAGGGGGTACCCGTATCAAAACGAGCTCTTGTGTTTTGCAGGCTAAATCTGTTTTTTAGTGAAAATTATATTTTTGCCCCTGAACTTCAAAGGGCCATAACTTGCTCATTTTAACTCTGTTTTGGGTGATTTTGGTCTTGTTAGATTTGTTTTTCTGAGACGCACCTAATGGTACCATTTTCAGTACCAAATTTCTGGGCTCAGTTAGGGTGAATAGTGAAATGACCAAAATACCCTTATCTTCAAAAACTGAACTTTTCATTGCTAACTTGGGATTTTAATGTTACAAAATTGGAGTCATTACATTTTTTAAGTGATTTTTTGCTTCTTTAATAAAAAATCTAAAAAAAATCTTGATAGATAAAAGACATAGGAAAAAAAAGAAGACCCAAGTCTTAGATTTCTAAATTTCATTTATAAAGGTATCAACCAAAGAGCATAAAGTTTGCTACTCATTGTTGTTCATGTGAACAGTAACAGTACTTTGCATATGTTTTAAACTTAAATTTTTCTTTAGGTATTGCATCTTTGATTGATCCAAAGCTTATAATTTAAGTTACTACGAGTTATATATATATTTTTTGGGAGAAATCAAAGTTTTGATTGTTAAATTTCATTGAAAAAGCTTAACAGGTATTGTTGTGCTAGTTGGTGAACATGGTATGTTTGCAATTGAATATCTCACTATTGATTAATTATTTTTAAAATCTAGCAATACCATTAGATTCCACATTATTGAATTATATTGGGTGCTAAGTTAAGCTAAAACTTTCGATCAGAAAGTCATTGAACTTAGTGGCCAAAATCAGTAATTTAATCTCAACTACATCTATGAGTTAGCAGGTACTGCTGCACAGGTTAATGAACATAATATGTTTGCAATTGAATATCTCACTATTAGTTAGTTTTTATGAAAATCTAACCATATTGTTAGATTTTTTATTATCAAATTATATTAGGTACCACATGTTGTTGAAACTTTCCATTGGAAAGTCATTGAACTTAGTACTAAAATCCTCAACTTAATTACATCTGCACCTATGATGTAACAAGCACTATGTGCAAGTTGGTGAACATGGTGTATTTTTTATTGAATATCTCACTATTGGTTGGTTTTTTTTCAATCTAAATTTACCATTAGATTCCTTGTTCTTGTATTGTGTTAAATACCAAGTTTGGCTGAAACTTTTTAGTGGAAAGTCATTGAACTTGGTGTCAGAGTTGGTAACTTAATCACATCTACATCTATGAGGTAGCAGGTCTGTTAGAGAAGGGTAATTTTGTAATTTTGTAACAATGATAGAGGATGGAAACCTAATAGAATGGTAATTTTTCAAAGCTTATGAAAACTTAATGGAAAATTTGCAAAACTCAAAAAATGTTAGACTTTTTTGCAAATATGCCAAAACTTGATGGCATTTATGATCAATCAGAGATCTGAACCCTAAAAACCAATTCAATAACCATAGCAGTCATGACTTCATCTACAATATCATAAGTCTGGTGTAGCTGTATTTTTGTTTTCTCGCCATTTGAACAAGTTGAAGGTGTCACTTCCTAGTTGTTAGATGTGCTTTCTATTGAATATTAATTTCCATATATTTGTATCCAAGAAGGGCCTACAAGGCTACAACTGTCAATGCTTAAAGCCCCTTCTTCTTATTGTAGGGGCTTCATTTATTCTTATACCCATTTTCCAAGAACGGGCACCAACCGTGCAACTCTAACAACTGAAAATCAGCAAGTACCATGTGCTCAAAGTTATTCAAGGGCCACTTGCTTGAACCGTGCAATGTCCACTATGATGCCATCTAAGCTGTTGTCCACTAGATATAATTCGTGCACTCTTTTTCAAAATACTGCCTAACAAGGGATAGTGTCTGCACAGTGTAGTATCTGAATGCTTTTAGTCTGCTATTTCAAGTGGTTTACTGATCCAGAGGTAGTTAAAAGTTGTGTTTTCAATGATTGACTATGAGGCTAGGGGCTATTATCTTGATTGATTTCTAGGTTCAGCCGTAGAACCTTGTCTTAGAGATGTTGCTAAGTTGATGAGACAAGATCCTAAAAAAACCAAGAACTTAGCTGAGGATGCTGCTACAAGTTCTGCTATCCTTACACGGAGCCTGATTTGTAGATATATGTAGTAGCAGCTTTTATCCATATTTATTACGAAGTTGTCGACTGGGGTGATGTCGACTGGGGTTCCAAGGTCACTTTGAATAATTGATTTCAATTATTTCCTGTAGTATGATTGTATGTCTCCTAAGTATGAAGTGAACGTAGTTATCCTACTGATTTGACATTTTCTGTTGGCCACTTGAAGCGAGCAAAAGGCAATTCTTCTCAATGATTTATACTTAACTCTTTTATAGTAATAGCTATATATATGCGAACCAAGTCAATATCTTGCGTTATCTTGTTAAAATTTACTCTATATGGATTGTCATAATCATTATAAGCTCATCATGTTTTCACTTGGGCTGTCATAAATATGAATTGCTTAACGTTTAATTAGCATTGGAGCAGTGACATATTGCTTTCAGATCGGGTTCTTCATATTTAACAAATTGGATGCTTGCAGCCTAGAAAGATAGACATAACTTTTTACCACAGTAAGACTTCACACTCGGGAAGTCATATGTTCCTTTTCCAATTATTATATGACCAACTTCTGAGCTACCTACTCTGAAACATGTTTCAGCCTCTATTATAGGAATGTAGTTATGGAGTTCCACAGAAGATGCCATTATGGCGCTATGGTGATGTCCATCCATTGGATATGGTATGGAACTTTGTTGCTGTTATCACTTGTTTACGAATGTATTTCCTAAATTGTAATTTTGTTGATATTTATTTGAGGTGTTCATGAACATTATTTTAATTTTCTTGAGCTGGTACTTTTATTTTCAAAGAATAGAAGGTTATGTAGTGGGCATGTCGCAATAGAACATATGCCTCTGCGGTCAAAGTGGAATTCTGCACCCAAAAATTTCAACATAACTTTGACGCATGTAAGCCGTGCAGGAAAATATTGTGGTGCAATTACTCGCTCCGAAGAAATAGGAGAAAAAATGCTGGTTTTTCGAGCGGTTGGACATGTTTACTTGGTGAGCAGTGGACGTGGAAGTTCCTCTAACAATCATCACTAGCTAAATAGTGTGGTTGGGCATCTCCTACGCTCATCTAGTCCTATGGCTTATCATGTGTAGTAATTTATAACTATTTTTTTATGTTATGTGGGAGAATTAGCCACAAAACTCACTACCAAAAACATGAACCTGTTGAGAATGACCAATCTTGCTACTTTGTTGGTAGCTAAGGCGATACCTTTCTGTTCTTTCTTTGGGGTTTCAAATGATAGGTCTATCTTTATCTGTTACAGTTGCCTGAGACGCTTTACAAGAACAAAGATTTTTCTACCCCGATGATGTGGCTTACAGTGCCTTTTCACAACTATGCATATCCTTTCCATTTGGTATGTGTAAAGCTGGAAATCGAGATTCTGCGTTTTGTTTCTCGTGCATCTATTCTCAACGCGCTAGAATTAATAGGTTCTGCATTATTATTTTTTAGTAATGTTTGTTTCCTTTTTTGCAAAGAAATGTTATTATTTTTATTTTGGGTAAAAATATTTATTTTAGAGGAATGATCCATTGTAGTCTAGTTGGTTAGATACTCCACACTCTCCCGAGAGATCCAGATTCAAATCTTGGTAACGAAATCTCTTATTTATTACAAAACTGAATAACTTGAACTTATACTTGTAGCATCGTTAATTTATATTGTAGTCAGTGGAGGTTGTATAGGTTTAAATTATGCATAAATGTAGTATATGACTTTTTAATTTACTTTTATTTACCGGGGAATATATTGCCGCTAAATTTCCACTAAACAACTCAAAAATAAGGATAACGATGTGGAGAGCTTAAAGCAGCAGGTTTTTTCCCCCTGTAACTTGAGACAAAACCTTGGTTGTAAGCTACCGTGGTAGTTTTCACAGTGTGTAGCCGGTATTCTTAAAACCGCCAGTGGTATCAGAGTCCGAGAGCGTCTGTGATGGGTTAAAGCAAGAATGATCTCTTGGTTTCTTTAATTTTTGGATAAACTAGAGAGAAATTTTTTACACAGAAGGTGTTTTCATAATTCTCCGCATGATGACAGTGAAAGACTTTCTAACGGAAAGTTTGAGGGACTCTTTAAAAACAATAGTTCTACTTTGAAATGTTATAGATATATCAATAAAGTTAGAGATTCTAGAGGAGTTCAAGTGATGCTTGAGCTTGATCAAAATTTTACAGTATTATAGATCAATGGAGCACATTAGGGACATAGGATGGCATCTTAGTTGAAGATGTGGAACTGCAAGTGTCCATGGTCATTCTTTAAGGTACATGAGATAAAAGTCAAGGTGGAGATTGCAATATCTGGTGTCTTTTATCCTAGCCGTTAGGTAGGATTCTTATCCAAGGCCGTGGACTTGAGCTCTAGCGTAGAAGATGTTGCGATAAGATCTAGAGATTCTAAGAGTTGATTATTTGAAGCCAAAGCTTTAACATAGAAAGGCTTGGTGATATATTCAGGTGATTCAATCTAATTTATGGGTTGTTTGTGTGTGTATAAAATGAAGTAGTAAAGTAAAGGGGAAAACAGACAATAGTTTCCTAGGAACACTTGATAGAACTGCCATATATATGAATTAAGGTTCCAACCTCGACATCATGGCCATTCACCTTGTGGTATGCAGTATTTGTTAGGATTAGTCTCATCTTTATGCTCAACTCCTTCAAGCCTTGTGACAATGTTATATGGTTGCTTTCATAGTGCATTTGCACTCCTCAACAATTGGGGAGATGGCTCAATGAAATTTTCTAAAGGCGGCTTCTTGACATATGCCTAGGCTTTGCTAGATGGCAAAGTGGCGATAACACTTTCATCATTCGTTCCATATGCAATAAGTTTCCCTATATGTGTCATCATTGCCATAACATCTCTCTGCTTCACGACCTTCTTGTTTTTTTATAATAGTAGTATTCAGGAAATGGCATGAAGCCAAGTTTAATTTTTGCAAGTATCTAATACAATTATTGATTATAAGTTTAAGCAGCTCATTAATGACAACCAATGAGCAACTTGGGTAGGAAGTAGGCACAAGCTTTAAATCTTTTTTAAGATCTCATTAACAAGCACATTTTCTTTTTAAGAGAATAGTGATTTATTGATAGAATGCCCTACACTTATTAATATCATGCACAAACATCCATCAGTAGATATAGTACGTACTTCTTGAGCAATTAAATTTTCAATCTCCTTTGAGCCAAATTGTCTAGCTCCTACAATCTCTTCAGCTGGGAGACACACCATGTTGCACACTTTCTTATATGTATGACTAAGTGAGCCAACATTTGACTGTTTGGTGGCCATAATACTAATGGTTGTCACAAAATTGGAGTAAAGGTTGGTCTTTTGAATATGTTAAATATTTCTCATGATTGCCCTGATATGTGGCTTGATTTTTCCTTGAAAAACTCCTAAAGCAGACTCCTTAATGCAAAACACTTGTCGGTTTTATGTTTGAACACCTTGTGATATTGGCATTATAGGTCATATCGAAACCCTAGGTTTATGCTAATGCAAGGGCTGGACATCAATATTTAGGGACTGGTTGTGATATTTGGAGAGCAATTCTAAGAGGGTAGCAAAAGTCCATGTGTTCCTTTTTGGACTTGGTATAACATTCTATCTTGTGAATAAAGCTACGATGGATGCTTTCCATGAAGAAGCCATTGTCAAGGAGAAGGTGTGAGGTAGTATTAATGGTCATAATGAGGCAAGAGACCTTATGAAACATATCCTCCATTTGTTCTTTCAAGTTTCACAGCTCTAAGTGAGTAGTGGAGGTCATGTTTGTCAGTTGATCAATAGTTTCTTGGTTGGCTTGAGTCTCATAATCAAGTGACTTGTTATCTGAGTCAAAAGAGACGACATTAATAGTCTAGAATTCCACCAATTGTATAAAATACTACACAACTAGTTTTTTGGCATCTTTTCAAACTTCTTCTAACTTTTAAGAAGTTTAACTTTATCATGACATCATTGGGCTTGTCAGGCTGTTTTTCCAATGGGTGGACTAGTTACTATGAAAAAAACAAGAGAGTCTCAGTCTACCCAAGGAAGGGGTCATGAGGACTAGTTTTATCATCTTCATAGTCAATGATGTCCATAACATGGCTGGGCCAACCTTGACCTCAACGGCATGGATTGTTTGGATGGGTTGATTCTACAAGAGGGTTCATGGTAATTTGGCAAAGGGTTTATATGGGCACCCTAAACTTGGTGGTTCCCTCTTTGCTTCTAATGCCACCAGCCTCTTCCTTTTGGGCTTCATCAGCCATGTATTCTTTGATTGTGGGGGTTTATGATGAATAATTGGTTCATCATCTATTGATTAACTCTAGGTTGCATTGTAAGGAAAGGCCCTAGAACCTTGATATCTAGAGATCAAGTTTGTACATTAGTTTTTAGGTAGGAAGGTGTTAGGACCAACCTCACTAGGTTGGTAAACCAGTCTCTGTTAAATGGGTTGATTAAGCTATCTTGGGTTTAGAGAGAATGTTTCATGCATTTTTTACCTTAGATGAATGTAGGGACCTTTCATTGCCTGCTCAAATGATGGACTAAACTAAAATATGAGTATGTTTTTATTATGGTGCCCTATAGGGGACATTTCCTATTAGGGAATTAGGGAAATCTTCCTCATTGGCTGATGATATGAATTGGACTAAGATTTTGTAATTCGTAAAAATCAAATGAGAGATGAATGAATAGATTATGTCACTTTATAAGACGTTTTTTCTACTATAAGAGTAGGAGAGCCCTCCTTGGTAGGCTATGCAACTGAACTAAATATCAAAGTAGATGATCCTCTCATATTCCATGTTAAGATGATCCATCCTATTATAGGAATATGGAGATCTTCTAACCAAGTTAAGAGCATTTGTGAAGAAAGGAGGAAGCTTGGCTCCTTTCCTTCTCCTCCCCTCTAGAGGATGTCCTACTCTACTTGAAGTGCTATTCAAGAAAAGTAGGATGATAAGAAATTGAACTTGCAAAACTACTCCAAATGTAAGAAAATAAGAAAACTAAAGAGAGAAGGGAGAGAAATTATACCTGGCGAGGCATAAAAAGAAGACTAAAAGAAGACCAAAAAAGCAATATAGAGAAAGCCCAAGCTTTAGAATATACTCTAAAGAAGGTTTTTTCAGCTTTTTTGGGATATGAAAACCTTCTAGGTAGATTTCAAGAATGAAGCAACATTATCAGAAGCATGGCATACCTCTTCTATGCTTGATTGCCTTGCTCTTGGATGGCACCTCTTTATATAGCATTCCAAGGGATACCTTCAGCCAATTAGACTGCAACATCTATTTGTTTTTGCTAGCTATTTAGGTCATGTGATCACATGATCTTATGTAGTGCAATGATCCTAAGTCATGTGACCACCAGGACACATTATCATCATCTTGTGCTTGCATAGACACATCATTCTTTGGATGCTTCCATCATCTTCTAGAAGAGAGTATGTGTTCTTGTCTCTGGGTCTTGCAGCCACATACCTACTTTTGACGTCATGTGTCCATAAGATGGACTATCCTAAAAGGGGACTCTTGTCCTCGTGCTACAACTCACAACAATGAGTGATACGGTAGCATGAGCCAATGTCATTCAACCACATGATCTTTCTTCCTTTGCTTATATTTTTCATACTATTGACATTAGCAAGCCTCTTGTCTAAGATTCCTTTAGAACTCTAAATGTAGATCATCATCAAGGAACTTTTTGTTTTGACTTATGAGAATTAAGGGGGGAGTCAAAATTTGGCATCTAATAGATTGTATAGACATTAAGCTATTGAGAGAGTGCCACAGCCTTCTTCTATTATATATGAATTTTGTTTCACATATTATAGTAGGTATCAGTAGTTGTTAGGGTAAATGGTGGTTTCTTCTCGAATAAGCTTTCTAAGAGTGAGAGGGGTTATCTAGCTAGCTTGTTTTAATTGCTTATAAACTTGTGACAAAGTCTTCCATTATGGGTGAAGGTTTAGCGAATACTGGAAGGTTGGTAGCTCACCTTTGTCTAATTTAGCTATGGTTTGGAGTTGTGGGGTTGAGAAGCTTGGATAGGAAGTGGATTCTGGCAAGAGTTGGTTTTGAGTAGGACATCCAAGGATCGACTTGAGAACAAGTAGGTAATTTTTATGGCAATTGTGGAAGATTGAGCTATGTGGTAGGTGCCCAGCAAAGATTCAACCAGACTAGACAAAGACATATTGAACGTGTTTAGCTTGTCTAGTTATAGGAGGCTTCTTGGCTTTAGGCTCAATTTTCTTGGATTCTAGAGGGTAGAACCTATGAATGATGTTACTATTAGTTCTCTTACTATATATTTTTTCTATTAATCGACAATGTGGAATGGATGGTGACAAAGAAATGGCTAATAGTTAGAGTTCAACCTTCCAAGATGAGACTAATCTATTCTTCTTCAGATGGACTTATCTACATTTTCTATGCAATTTATTGCTATCTTTCTATGAACTTTCTAAAGGTATCATTTGGATCTTGAATTCAAGGTTAAAGGTAGTGCTTACTTGATCAAATGAATGATGGAATCTTTGGATGAAGGAAGCTAATATTTCTCCTAGGCAATGACCTTTTCTCTTTCAACTCCCATAAGTCATGCCAAGGCTTCATCGAGAATGGATATTGCAAACAAATTACCCAATTGAGGACCATCAAATTTGAATGCCACGAGGTTAGGATGTACATGGTGATATGTAGCTTGGAGCATTTTGTACCATCATATTGTACCATTTTAGGCATTTTAAAGTCCTCTGGGATGACTACTTCTGGATATAGCTCAATGCTCTTGAAATCAAGGTACTGGGGAGTCATTTACTTAAATATCTTGTTTGTTGATTTGATATATCTTAGTTCCTTTATCAATTCCTCTATTATGGCATTACTAGAAAGGGTTGAGAGTGATTCACTTGTCTAGAAGAACTTCCTATTTCAAAATTAGAGCTAGGATTGGTTTGACAATGTAGCTGCTCATTTTCTATGGGGAGCTATTTAATGTGAGCAAGGGAGTCTTGGAAGTTGGCTAGGAGAACCTTGAGTTTGACATTTGGTAAGATGGAATTGTTTTTTACCACATTTCATGGTCAATTGGATGGAGAAACTGATGTGTAGAAGGTTGGTCAAGGAAAACCTTTGATTTTGGTGGAAGATTGAACTAGGAAAACATGGTACTTTTTTAGAGCAATGGTTACATAGGATATCACAAGAAATAAGTATGTAGTTGAAAATCTTGGAAAAGGACCTTATTTGAGAAAAATACTTTTATTTGCATGAGAATTGATGAAGGACATTGGAAAAGATTGAAAGGAGACTTCTTTTCTCAAAATTGAACTTGAAAGTGAATTTATTTTTATTTTTAAATTGGGAAATCAAAGAGAAATAATTTTTTCTTCCTTCCTTCTAAGAATTGGGCATGAGAAGTTTTTTTCATTTTAAAAAGAAAAATCAAAGAGATAGGAAACTATTTTTTCCTCAGTTTTGAAAATTGAACTTGAAGACAAACTTTTCTCTTTTCTTTTGAAGGAAGAGAGAATTGCCCTCTTTAGGATTGGACCTAAGAGGTTCTTTTTTTTTTTTTTTTTGAAAATGAAAATCAATTTTAGGATTTTGGAAAGATTGAAAATAAAAAAAGGAAATTTCTCTCTCTCCTTTGGGATTTGGATGCTTGAGGAAATGGGAAATGAAAGGAAAGAATCCTCTTTGTCCTTTTCTAGAAATTGGACTTGAGAAGAGATTTTTTTTAAAAATCAAGTAGGGAGATAAACTCGAATAATTTTGAAAGGATCTTTCCTTTTGAAGATTTTTTTTTTTTCTTTGTGACAATGAAGAATTAATTAAGATGTTGGAGATTGTACATTTACTGGAGATGTGAGGTCCTAACATTAGAAGACCGCAACCTTAAACTATGGTATGTGTTTTAGTTATTATTGTACATCCTAAGGTTTTCAATAGTTGACTACATACACATTATGTCAATGATGGGTAACTAGGTCTTACGACTTGGTGCGCTTGGTAATGGTTTTACTGATATACCTCTTGGAATGTGGACAAAGGGTCGCTTAAGAGCTATCAACCAGTAATACATGGTTACTTTCTCTTTGATATAATCGAGGTACAAGATTAAGAGTTGAATCCTTCTTCTACCTCTCCGATAACCCTTAATATCAAGTAACGCTCAGTTCAACAACTACTACGTTTGTAAAATAAGGGTATGCAACTTTTGAATCCCATGAATATGCAATGTATGAGTAAAGTGTGTGAAAAGGAATTGCTCTCCCAATTTCTACTCATGGGTATGAACAAAACAAGTAAACAAACACAAATAGAATGGCTCACTTTATTTATTAACTGGTTATCTTTTATGTACTTAATTATGAGTTGCTAACTTTTGAAAGGCAAATCTTAAACTAAGGGATGTCTTTAGCAGAGTCGCCAAAGCTGTGAGCCATAGACATTGTCAATTAGTTCACAAAAGAGCGCATCTTTTTGTCTTGCCCTTGGTTAAAAGTTGTGTTTTTTGTTTGAAGCGAGATGATTAACAGGTGGTTCATGGAATTCAAATGTTTCTTTTAAATTGAATTGGTCTTCTAGTGCCGGGGGGGGGGGTGGTTTATGAAACTAAAAGTTGTATGATCTTTTCTAATGATTTTATTCAAGTCTTCATTCCTAGATTGATTTGAACCTAAGTAGATTTTAAGAGGGAGTTACCACCTAAGGTAAAATGGACCCTAGCTTTTTAATGACTCAAATAAGTCTACTAACCAAGGATCTAAGTTCATCATCTCTAAGAATTAAAGTGATAAGGAGCACAATCAAGCCATGCCCCCTTGTTCTTCTAAGTTTAAAAGTCTAGTTAGTTTGAATTTTTCATTCGCTAGTTTAAACTTAGGATAAGTACATAAAAGATAAACAAAAAAACATATAAAGTAAGCCATATGAAGAAAGAGCACATACGCATACATCACTCACACTGATCATAAAGGGATACACACTTATGATTCTAATGTATAAGAATGAATTAGAAATATGAAACACGTGATACACATTTATAAGGAAACTATAAAACATGCAATGCATACCAAGGTAGGAAACTAGAAATGCAAAGGTCTAAGGAAGAGAAATATGAAATGCTTATTAATGTAAAGGACTAGAAACATTTGGGGCGTGCATACCTATTGTAAAATACTAAAAACATGAATATAAGAAATTGGAAACATGACCTTTGGACTATGAATGGATAAAAATTATTCATTGGAAACATAAATGTAAGATTTTTTAACAAACTCTACCAAGTTGGAAATCGTGGAATCGACAGCTAGAAACATAGGATGAAAGAAACTTCATATGGAATTTTTAGCAAATGGAGACTAGAAGTATGAAAATGAAGATAAGGATGCAATAATGACTTGAATTAGAAACAAATTTGATGTAGATATGAGTCAAATATAATGGAAATACTAGACTAGAACATGTAAAGAAATTGGAAACATTCTTTAAGCTACAACATAAAGCAAATATGATATAGGAACTTTACAAATGCATGACTAGAATTGAACATGATAAATGCTAGAAAGTAGAAACGTGAAAGTAATAGATTAGATACATACAAGAAACTTGAGATTGGATGCAATGAATGGTAGATTTTGGAAGCATGACTAATACTATGAATTCAATGCTAAAAATTCTATAAACTAGTAATTGAATGTGGAGAATAGTAAGAACTAGAAACAATCATTTTAGTTTCTTGGTATAGTTATAAATTAGGATACTTAAGAAATGAAGAGAGAGGGAAATTGTTTGTTCTCAAGAGAAACCAATTCTCATCAAATGTAATGGAAGTTGGTTCTTTATTCCTTGAACTTTTTGAAGAATGACAAAAAGAAACTTGTAAAATAAAATTTGTCTCCTCCAATGGGGGAGTCATCACATACATCATGCAAGACTCTCCTCTAAGGAGTTTTTCACTTTTGCAGTACCTATTTCAAAGGGAAGATCATAAAATGGATATTTCTTTGGTGCCACATTCTTTGAAAATTTGTTAAAATCAAGTAAAATGGGAAAGTTGTAGGAAATTCTTAGGAATTTTTCCAACATATTCAAGATCTCTATCCTTAAGCTTCAATTGTCATCAAAACCCACAAAATAAGAATCTTAGAAACTCATATTTTTCTTATAGAGATACTTAGCGTTTTCATCATCAGATTTTTAAAAAGAGAGTTGGAGAAAATTGAAAATAAGGGTTACTAAATTGAAGAAACTAGTCTATGGAAAGTGAATATAAGAAATCAAACCCATTGTTCTAGGGTTGATAACTTCCCTTTCTTTTCAAAAGAGGGTTAGAGATTCCACTAATCCTTCTTCTTTTAACAAAAGCGAAACTCAAAATAAGAATTTTTATTAGAAAAACTCTCTAGAAATTTTAGTAGAAAGAGATTCTAATTAGAGACTCTAAATTACTCTTTAACTGCAAGAAATATATATAATGGAAAAGAGGTAAACATTCTCTTCTAAGGCTTAGAATTAAACTCCTTAAGATAGGGCTTAGAATCAAGACCAATGTAGCCTAGAGATTAAGATTCTTGCTTTGGGAAAAATTCTGGAAATTTTGCTAAAGTTTCTACCAAATTAAGATTCTAATATCTAGTCCACATGTAACAGGAAATCCAAAACTATGTGAGAGAGAAAGAAAGAATGATGCAAGAAATGGAAAAATGGAAAGAAAAAGTACTTGGAATGAACTTTTTCTCGATTTTTCCTACAATTCCATGATCTGAATGAGGTAAGTTACCTCATATTTATAGTAATTGAAGATGACATGTGGTAATTCCAGACACATTCAAGGGAAAATAAAAAGTCTCATTTTTTATTGTTTTACTTATACCTCACTGTCAGGTAGTTGTAAATGCCAGGACACAACCTTAAAGTCTAATTGCATTGCCACTGTACAAAGAACATCGAGCAGATCATGTAGTTCATGGCATCTAGACTTCACAATCATGTATTACATGTAATCATTTTCTCAGAAACATCTGTGAGAAAGTGACTGACATTTCTGTTTTGGTAAAGAACAAAGGGTTCATATCATTTTTTGAGTGGAATTCACAATCCTCTAGTTATAATTCACAATTGTGTAGTCTAATGATCTAAAACATTTTTCAACTATAGTGAATAAGGAGGTTTTAGTCTCTGAACTCTATGTGATTCTATATGGTTCAATGAATTGGATAGCCAATATTATATTAGACAAGAAACCAACAATAGTGAGAATTCTCTCTACAAAATCTATTAAAGTTCAAATCAGAATCAATAAACAATATAAGATTATTTGAAAGTGGACTACTTGAGGTTCATTTTCGATAGCTTCTGCATATGCAACATTAGGCACTGTAATAATCAAGTGACTCCACATGCGGTATTATAATTACCTATTAGTTTTAAGTTGAAATTTAATGGATCGTCTATGGGTAACCTAGCTCCTCTAGTTTTGGAGCTTTGTTTTCTAATATAACAGCCGGGGGTCCCAATGCAATGATATTTGCTTTGGCCTTTTGGCCACACAATTTTGCTCTTCCACAAAGGGAAAACCGGTTGTTCCAAGGAGAGTTCCCCTAACTCTTATAACGAGCCCAAGTTCTTTTCCCTTAGCGATGTGGGACTAACTCTCAATACCTAGCCCCTGTCCCTAGCCTAAGACTTTTGGCCTACCTTAGTCGGCATCTAACCTCACCTAGCTTGTTAGATTACAAAATGTTACCTCTTCCCACCTTAGGGGACATGCGTCCTTGCAGGGCCTTTTGACCACACGCAACCACATGCAGTTAGCCACACACCAGGTCAGGGTACAGCTCTAATACCACTTGTAACAGTCGGGGGTCCCAATGCAACAATATTGTCCACTTTGGCCCTTTGGCCAACCAATTTTCCCTTCGGGGAAGAGTAAAATTGTGTGGCTAAAAGGCCAAAGCGGACAATATCGTTGCGTTGGGACCCCCAGCCATTACATCTAACAATAAGGGAAAAACACTTGTCCCCTTGGACATGCATATTCTACTAAAATAAAGATTTAAACGTTACACCATGGTACTAGAAGGAGTTGGAATTTCCACCAATGTCAGTTGAGGGAGGCTCATTGGTGCTTTGGAGATTTAAGGACTTATTTTATTATTTCAAAAGCAAAATCAGTGTTTAAGAGCAAAGAGAAAACAATGATTAGACAAGATATACTTGGTTAGTGCTTGAACTTGCTCACATGAATTGGCTTGGTCATTATAGTTGCTAGATTTTCTACTATAGGAATTTTGTCACCATAAGAGAACCTTCAATTGCAATGTCTTAGATGAAGTCTTATCATGCATCAATGTGTTTGGTTCTCTCATGATACATTTGATTTTTAGTCAAATATATGGTATTCTAGCTATCACAATACACAATAGTTTTATCTTGTCTTATACCAAAAGTACCAACCAAATCTTCTTTGAATGCCATATACTTTGCTTTTGTATTAGATAAAGCAATTGATGGTTATGACATTGCCTTCCAACTAATAGCATAGCCTACATGCATGAAACCATAGCAAGTTATTGACATTCTCCTATTAAGTTCACTAGCCTAATCAGAATCCACATAACCACCAACACTACATTTTGTGTGATTGTCCTTTCAAACACTAAACCACATATGATGTACCTTTCAAGTAACGAAGAACCCATGTCATTGTCTACTGATTAGCTTTTCTTGGATTCATCATTTACTTACAATACTAATAGGATGTGAAATGTCCGAATAAATGCAAATCATAGAATACATGATGTTCCCAACTACACTAGCACATGGAACACAAGACATGTATTTCTCATCCTTGTCAAGAATATCATTCTGGCCTTTCTATACATGTTGATCTCCATGATTGTAGCTTCTTTGCAAAACCCAAGTCTTTGCTCTCAAACTCTACAGTAAGCTTTGCTTTCATATTACCAATCCCTAATATGTTCTTCACTACAACAACCATGTCATCAACATGCAAGAACATATAAATGAATGACCTATAGGCAAGCTTGCAAAAATTATACACAAATTGTTGTACTTGCTTTAGTGTGAGCATGCCCAATCATAAGTGAGTCAAACCACTTAACCATTGTCTTCAAGATTACTTTAGTACATACAATGTTTTCTTTAACCTGCATACATGGTCCTCCTTTTTCGATATTACAAGCCATTCTGGTTGATGCGTATAAATATCCTCCTTGAGTTCACCATGTAGAAAAGCTATCTTATCATCAAGTTGCACCAATACTAAGTCAAATAATGTATCCATATCAAGTAATGCAACAATAGAACAATGCTTCACAATTAGTGAAAATACTTTGTTGAAGTTTGCACCCTCTTTCTAGTTATAATCTTTTGCTACAAAACATGCCTTATATCTTCCTTCATTATTCTTGAAAATCTACTTACACTCAATTATTTTATTTACCTTAGGTAGCTTTTCTAAAACTCAAGTTTATTTCTTAAGAAGAGATTGTTCTTATTTGTCTATGACTCCACCCTATTAAGCACTATCACTATTGTTAATGGCCTCCTAATGTGTAATGGGCTCTTCTTTGCTCTGCTGTAGCTAATGCATATGATGCCATCTCCATGTAATCATATTGTTTAGGAAGCTTGATAATTCTCTTAGCTTTGCCTTTAACGATGCTATAATTCTTGTCTATACTTTCACCTACACATCAACATCTTGGAAATCTTCTTAAATGGGCTCATTTGGAGCTTCACCCTCACCTCAACTTCCGAGACATTGCTATCTCCCTATATATTATTGTGCTTGCTTGGATGAAGCATAGCCAATTCATTAAATTTCATATCCCTGCTAATAATAATATTGATAATTTAAGGTTAGGAGACCACAATTGTATCCTTTCACACCTTGTGTATAGCCATGAAAAATGAATTTTTGTCTCTAGGATCTAACTTCCCATCTCTAACATGAGCACAAATAAGACAACTAATAACTTTAGGATGAGAATAATTAGTAAGTTTACCAAACCATACATCTTTTTGAGTAGTGCAGTAAATTATAGATTTGATGGAGATCTAGTAGCCAAAAGGTTAGCTAACTTCCACCCAAAGTCCTTAGAAATTGTTGTATTACACAACATGCAACAAGCTCTCCCCAAAAGTATTTAGTTCATCCACTCTACTACTTTTTTCTTTGGTGGGCCTCTACCTGTGTATTGACAAACAATCCCTTTATTTTTATAGAATTTTTTTAATTCCTTTTTCCAAAATTTGGGACCATTTTCAGCTCTCAAGTGCTTCACATTTTTGTTTGTTTGCTTCTTAATCATTGCCCTGCACTACTTGAAAGTGAGAAATGCCTTTGTTTTGTTCTTCAGAGTATAAACTTAGAACTTTCTAGAAAATTCAGCAATAAAAGTCAACACATCTCAGGATCCACCTTTAGAGGTAACTCGGGCAGGATCCCAAAGATATGAATGAAAATAGTCCAAGGTACCCTTTTGTAGTATGAGTACCGATGTTGGACTTAACTCTACATTACTTACCAAACATACAATGCTCGCAAAAATCTAGCTATCCAGTTTTCCAACCACACAACAAACCCCTTTTACTCAATTCTGTCATGCCTTGATCACTAATATGTCCCAGATGCATATGCCATAACACTGTGAAGTTTGAATCTTGATTGTTAGATGACGATGGAGTTATTGCTCTATTGATTATATGTAATAGCTGGGGGTCCCAATGCAATGATATTGTCCACTTTGGCCTTTTGGCCACATAGTTTTGCTCTTCCCCGAAGGGAAAATCGATCGTTGTAAGGAGAGTTCCCCAAACTCTTATAACCAGCCCAGGTTCTTTTCCCTTAGCAATGTGGGACTAACTCTCAATACCTAGCCTCCGTCCCTCGCCTAAGACTTTTGGCCTACTTCAGTCGACGTCTGACCTCACCAGGCTTGTTAGACCACAGAGCATCACATCTCCCCACCTTAGGGGACATGCGTCCTTGCAGGGCCTTTTGACCAGACACAACCACATGCGGTTAGCCACACACTGGGTCAAGGTATAGCTCTGATACCACTTGTAACAGCCTGGGGTCCCAATGCAATGATATTGTTATTTGGCCTTTTGGCCGCATGGTTTTGCTCTTCCTCGAAGGGAAAATTAGTCGTTGTAAGGAGAGTTCCTTGAACTCTTATAACCAGCCTAGGTTCTTTTCCTTCAGTGATGTGGGACTAACTCTCAATACCTAGCCCCCATCTCTTACCTGCAACTTTTGGCCTACCTCAGTTGGCATCTAACCTCACCCGGCTTATTAAACTGCAGACTATCACCTCTCCCCACCTTAGGGGACATGCGTCCTCATTGGGCCTTTTGACCAGACGCAACCACATGCGGTTAGCCACACACCGGGTTAGGGTACCACTCTGATACCACTTGTAACAGCCAAGGGTCCCAATGCAATGATATTGTTTGCTTTGGCCTTTTGGAAGACTGATTTTCCCCTCGGAGAAGAGCAAAATCGTGTGACCAAAAGGCTAAAGTGAACAATATTGTTGCATTGGGACCCTCGACTATTACACTAATGCACCAGCATTCTGAGGAAGAATGACACAAGATGGTGTGTTAGTGTGTGTAGGCTGAAGGTAGTCTTTTAAAGTTCTTCCACGAAAGTTTTGATAACCCTCATTATTATCCATATGTTCACTCTGTTGGTCCCACTCCCTATTGTTATTTCTTCTCCAATCTCTATTTGGTTGATAATTATTCCTTAGTGGAAGTTGATATTCATCATCCATTAGGGGTGGTGGGTCTTCATTCATGATGAGTGGAGGCCCTTGACTACCATGGGGTGAATTACTGCTTGAGTGTTGATCAGTCATTGATGCAGCCTCATCTTGTTGTATGTCTTTTTGGTCATACTTGACTAACCTTCTAATTTTGTCGCATCTCCAAAAGTGCATACAATGGAAGCTTTGTCTTTTTCTTTTCTTGTTTTTTTTTATAAAAAAACTAACCTAAATGATGCAACCTAACTTCTAGAATAATGCACAAACAAAGGGCACACTCAAATAATCTTAAGGCTAATAAGCAGCAATAGTTTGACTCTCGAATTTGTGTGGGAATGATGCTTTTTGATTAGCCTAGTCTAGCACTCATCCTCTCTTTTAGATTTGACTATTGCTTACCAGTTGGGTTCTACACTAAGGTGGTTAATACAATCCTCGTGTAAGAAGGTGTTTAGACTTCAACAAACGTCAACGGAAAGCATAGGAAAATCACTTAGATTTTAAAATACCCACTATAACTACAAAGCTCAAAAGCCACTAGAGTGATAATATATCACGTTCTATTAAGAGGGTCCTACAAACATGTGATGGCCCTATAGGTCTCTTCTAATTGATTTTAAATTAATTTAAAATGTAAGGTTGCATGCTTGAAGTGATTATCCTGAGTGGGCCAAAATGTGCTAATGAAATTCACCATTGATCTTATGGGGTTAGGTGCCCTTACTAAATAATTTTCACACATCATGGCAGTTTGATTAGCATATAAATCACCTTAAAGCATTAAACATACCTTGAAAATGTAATTAAAAGCAATAAACTAATGCACAATCCTAAAAATGCAATAATTATAAAAGATACTTTCTATATGCAATTACACTACCAAACAATGCAAATGCAAACTATAATCTAGGAAATAAATGAGTGAGAAAAACTTACACTAGGGTTTCTGATGAAGATCAAGTGTGGGCCACCTTATCCCACACTTGCCTTGTATTATATAACCCTTTTAAAATTAAAATTAAAATTACAAAGATCCACAATACAAGATTCACTCGAAATAAAAGGAAAGTCCTATTCTAGGAAAGCATGAAAATTTCTATTTTGATGAAGATCCATTTGTCAATTTCCTCCACTTTTCAATTTCCTAAAAAAGAAAGATAGAAATAAGTACCAAATTCAAGAAACAAGGTGATTATGCACTTTTTTTTTTTGAAAAATAAACCTAAAAATGCCTAAATTTATATTTTAAAAAATGTAATTCACAAATTTTTTAATTTTTTTAAATTTTTTTGGATTTTTAATTAGATTTTATGAAAACTCCTTTGTAGGTCCCCAACAACTGCACCAAAAACTTATTGAATATTTAACTATAAGTGCACAGGCTATTGTAGTATAGTTAATGTAAGTATGAGTCGATCCCACAAGGACTCAAGTTAAAAAGTGGGAGTTTAAATAAAATTTAATTGATAAAATTAAAAATAAATAACAAAAAATTATTGAAATTATTAGAATTAGAATCAAAGTTCAGATGTACTCAACTGTTAAAAATTACAAAATTTCTAGTTCAAAAAGAAAGAAAAAAAACCAAATTGCATGAAAAAAAACTACTTCCCTAACTTAATCACTGTCAAGTTCTTCAAATTTGGTATTTTTGGAGTTGATCAGCCTTCATAAACATCTTCAACATGTCCTTGATTAGAGATCTGCCGGTTGGATTTGTCAGATTCCTCAAAATCCTAAAGATGTGGGCTAAATTGTGATTTTGGGATTTGAATAGTCTAAATCAAGTTATTGATTTTAGATTAAAGATTAGAGACATTAATTAAGTCCAAGAATATCCTAAGAATGAAATTGAAAAGTTAATTGAAAAAAAAAAAAAAACAGAGGAGAAATTGAGACTTCTTAGTTGATTAGGTTAAGCATTAATTGATTTGGTATGGATTAGACAGTTCTTGGATAAGAAAAATATAGACAAAATAAAATTGGAATAGAATGGGACTCAAAGGTAATTAAAAAGAGGACAAAAATGATATTTGAATTATGGTCTAATGGGCAATTCTAGAATTTAAGGAAAATTAGATTTAAAAGGAAAAAATAGAAAGGGGTAAATTGCTCGATGGAAGTGGGAGAAGACAATGGAGGAGATGGGGGAGAAGGAAGAACAAGGCAGATCTGGGTGCAGACGACGACGATGGTGATCAGTTGAAGTCTAGCAGTGATTGATGAGTTTTGACAAAGAAGGGGGAAGGTGAGGCAAAGGAATGATGATGAGTCCAACGAAGGTGGGGGACCGACGTTGGGTAGACCGGTGTTGGTGAGGGAGAGAGAAGAATGAGAGAGCATGAGAAAATGGGAAATTGGTGGAGTGGTGATGGGCAGATAGTGAATAGACAAAGGGGAGCTAGGTCGGAGGACCGGTGCTAGTGATCAATGCTTAAGCAAGGTAGAGAAGCAAGTGATGCAGAGGCCTGTGTGGTCTTGTGCAACGGTGCTGGGCAGTGTATGGCCAGTTGGGTGCCAGCAAAGAGGACCTGTGAGAGAGGGAGAGGCATAGCAAGGGGAGCTAGGAATGGTATGCTTCTGCCTGCTGCGGGAACTAGATAGTCCAGAGAAGGGGTAGCTGGGCAGTAACAGAGAAGAGAGGGGCAGACAATATATAGGTGGGAGGAGTAGAGGGAGCTGTGCTATGTGGTAAAGAGGAGGTGCTGGGCAGGGTGTGGGAGACAGAGGGAGTGATTAGGTAGAAGCAGTGGTTGACTGATGAGTAGAGAGAGAAGAGGGACGAGTAGGAGAGAAAGAGCGTGGAATAGAGGTATGGAATGACATGGATGATGGGAGGTAGCCTAGGCCGGTGATGGGAGGAATTGGTGTGGTGCAGGTGGAAGAAAAACTAAGAGGAGAGAGCAAGAGGAGTTGGAGAAGGTGAAGATAGAAAGGACAATGGGATGAGAAGAGGGAGAGGAACAAAGAGTGGGGTTGTCTGACAGCACTAGGAGAGAGAGAGAGAGAGAGAGAGAGAGAGAGAGAGAGAGAGAGAGAGAGAGAGAGAGAGAGAGAGAGAGAGAGAGAGAGAGAGAGAGAGAGAGAGAGAGAGTCTACTACGGTTCAACCAAAGGGGATTAGAAGAGAGCGTGAAGAGGAGAGAAAAGGTGGTGTGAGAGAGAGAGGAAATAAGAGCATGGGGAAAGAGGAGAATGAGAGAAAGAGAGAGGAAGAGAGAAAAGGAAAGTGGTGGTTACGGGTTTCCTCCTTCCCGCCCAGCTTAGGAGAGAGGTTGCCCCGTATGGGTTGTATTCCTCTTTAAAGCTCTCTACCTTACTAATTTGGTTCTCCCCCTTTGCTTTGGAAACTTCTCCACAAGTGCAACTTTCCTTCTCTATCTTAGCATGCTTTCTTTTGTAGTTTAATTCCCAATTAGGAAACTATCTCAGCTTTCTTTATTGCCTTTTAAGGTAATCTGCACTGTTAACTTTTGATCTTAGCCATACATGCCTCTTTTGGTTAATCTGCAAAATAAAAGACCAAATTAGAATCATCTGAACCGTACATTAATCATCTAATAAGCTCTAATGATTATCTGACTGTTAATTTTGACAAATTAATGATCGAATAGCTAATTTGAGCTAAATTCAAAATCAAGCTAAAGATTGCAAATTTAAATGATTAGATGATCTAATTGAATGCTAAATTTGAGGTATTTTGACCAAAATTGGACACTTAACAATTATCTTTTGGACTATGTTCTTTACTAGTGACAACATTCAATAACTTTTCCTTTTTCTCATCTTTATCTTTAAGCTTCAAATGTTTCTTTATATACTTAGTCTTATGACAATAATAACATTCAACTTTCTTCCTCGATCTAGACTTAGATCTAGCTTTATCTCTATTTGGACAAACAATTTCCCTTTGTTCTAGCCCTCACCACCAAAACTTCTACCCAGGTATCTTTACTTGATACCCTATTTCTTAAGTTGGTCAAGAGGAGGGTCACTATAAAACCATCTACTAAAATAGTGCCTTTATCATAGAGCATAGTTATAACAAGTTCCGCATATGAAGAAGAGAGAGAATACAACTGAATTAAGGCTTCATTTTCATCATCCATCTTAACATTACTTAATATTGAGAAAACTAGAACTGATACAATTAAATTCATTAAGATTATTAGTGATAGACACACCTTCCTTCATCTTGTAGGTTGTAAAGTTAGATTTCAGAAATAGACAAATTTGGGCACATTTCGTCATGTGGACTTTCTGGGTTTAACCATAGACCAATGTTTGTCTGTTCACAAGTAACATTGTGGAGAACTATATCGGTTAAGACGACTGAATAATAGTTAGTATCTCTACATCAAACTCTTGTGCTTCTTCTTCTATCATCCTAGTAGCATATTTTGCCTTTCCTGTAATGTCTCGTACAGACTTCTTGAGCTAACAAAGCACGAACTATCGTCTGCCACAACCCAAAGTTGTTTTTTCTATAGGATGTCTCTACATTGAACTTTCCGTTCAAAATCTTTGAAGCCATATATTTGTTACATCAAATGCCAAAGTAGGGTTTAAAAGCAAAGAGAAACAATGATCAGACAAGCATAACAAACACACAAGAAGATAGACAATATATACTTAGTTGGGCAATATGCCTACGTTCCTGGAACAACCTAGAAATAGTCTTCAGTACTATCAAAGGACGACCAAATGTCGAGAACCCAAAATTCTCTAGCTATCTATTATCTCCAAAACAAAGCACCACCAAATCTCCTCTCTCTCTCTCTCTCTCTCTCTCTCTCTCTCTCTCTCTCTCTCTCTCTCTCTCTCTCTCTCTCTCTCTCTGTAACTCTGTAATTCTCTAAGATGTATATTGAGAGAAAAACCCCACTTCCCAGAAAACCAAAACCGTGATTGATAGATAAAAGGAAGTTTCCTTCTAGGACTTGTACTGTTTGGAAACATATATGAAACGTAATTGATGATATTTAGCAATGGATTAAGAAGCACAAGTCATATTCCAGTGTGTCAAAGGATCTGAAAATTTGCAGGCAGATGATCATGCCAGGTGAGGGTTCCAAGGACTCGGCTTTCGATTTCATAGTCACTGGACCTTTTGTAATTTTGTGGGTCCTCGATCTAGTTTTCTGTATCCCTCTCATCTCAATTTCAACTATATATAAAAAAATTACCATTTAACAATGTATCTAAAGTACGGCATCTTTTTTGAACCTTCAATCAACCAATTTTGACACCCTAACATACAAAGGCTACTTTGTAGTGTTGGCGCAAGGAAATGCACTCTTCTTCGGTCTCCCAGTCGAGATGGGAGACTTCTGGTTTGTTGTCTCAGATTAACTGAGGCAGCTCAGGCTCTCTAACACTAATGTTACTGGCATATTAAATAAATTAACAAGGCATCAGCTACACTTGAAAATTCATCTCAGAATGACAACACATGGAGAGCTCATAGCCTCATACAATCTCACAGATCATTAGCCAATGAACAGATAGCAGCGTGGCAACTGAGTACCCAATTCCCCAGATAGATGAGAGAGACTGAAAGAGGACGACAAAGCCTGGTTTGGGGAGCTAGATTAATTAAAAGATAAGCTAATGAAGCAGGACAAGCACATGACCACATGGATTTCCGACCCTCGTTTGCTTTGACAGTCTGCACGTGGGAGAATGTGAGGCAGAAGTTTCCTTTTAATATCTTCTCTAATCCGTCGTCCGGTTTGAATAATCATATTTTTTTGTAGAAATGGTCTTGTTGAAGATTTAATCTAATGGAGAGCTTCAGTTCCCATGGAGCTTTGTCACATGGAAATGAGGAAGGTGCACGTGAGCATGTGTTCCAATGCCTTAATTTAGTGCCCCACTCGTGTACAAGGAACCTAATGATTGTAGGGAACCCAAGTGGGGTAATTTCTCTCTATTTTTATTACTAAAGTAATGAGAATTTTCTGCACTAGTCACATGATGGTTGGCGTACCAAAAAGTTATCCTTACAAATGCATCAAAACCAAAAAACTAATCATTTTGGATAAGAAAACTAAAAAGCAACTATGAATTTAGGCTTGTAGACTATGATTTGGAGTCTGTTAACACTCTTCTAGCTTCATTATTTGCGTTCAATTAACACTCTTTGCCAGTTTTAGCAAAACTACATGCATGGGACAACATTTGGTGATACGGTTCATCTTATGAATCGCATCTTGGACAAAAATCTCATTCACTGTACAGTCATAACTGTTCAGACTGGTCTCCTTTGAACATGTCTAAATCATCTAAGTCTAATCTCCCTCGTCTTATTACTTATTAGTGTCACCCTCTAATATTTTCATTTCTAATTCTATCCTTTCTTGTCTTACTACTCATCCATCTCAACATCCTCATTTCTGTGACGCTCATCCTATGAACACAATGTTCCTTAACTGCCCAACACTCTAATTCATAGAGCATGACTAACCTTATGGTCATCCTATAGAATTTTGCTTTTAGTTTGAGTGGCACCCGCCGATCACATAAAAGTCCAGATGCATATCTCCATGTTGTTCCAACCCGAATGGATTTTCTGGGTAACCTCCCTCTCAATCTCTTCACTCTCATAAATCATTGATCCTAAGTATCAAAAGTGGTCTTTGCACATGCCAACATATAAAGGTCATAATTTGGATAATACAATAGTACTCTCTCTCTCTCTCTCTCTCTCTCTCTCTCTCTCTCTCTCTCTCTCTCTCTCTCTCTCTCTCTCTCTCTCTCTCTGAGTTAGTTCTTTCTTTACTGAACGTAAGTTACTTTGTTTAGTACCAATAAAAAAGGTACTCTGTTGTCTTTTTCTTTCTCTCTTTATTGTCATCATGTATTTTTCTCTCATGTTGTGTTCATCATGAGTGGGCACCTTCACAGAGCTAGAAAGATCAATTTTACTTAAATTACTATATTTTAATGCAGTAACAGTGGTTGTAAGATCCCTGAAGCATATGGAGAAAACAACAGACCTTACCAACCATCTAAGGCAAATAGAAAAGGTGGCCACATGTTTTGGAAGATGAAGAACCACACTATGGAAAAACCTCATTAGGAAGAACAAGTAGAAAGAGCTAGAGAGAGAAAAATACATGACGACAATAAAGAGAAAGAAAGAAAAAGACAACAGAGTACCTTTTTTATTAGTACTAAACAAAGTAACTTATACTTAGGAAGACCATGAAAGTGAAAAGACAATAATCTTAAAGTTAGAATGCAGACCAACCAATTAATAATACGTTCAGTAAAGAAAGAACTAACTCAGAGAGAGAGAGAGAGAGAGACTGTTACTGCATTAAAATATAGTAATTTAAGTAAAATTGATCTTTCTAGCTCTATGAAGGTGCCCACTCATGATGAACACAACATGATCAATCTCAACTAGACGTTTCGTTTAAACAGAAACATGTGCTCTTCGACTTACGATTAATTAAGAAATCGATCGCCAAATTGTTCCTGGCAACTTGATTGGACCACACATGGTACTAGTACTGAAATGAGTAGGACATGCTCTCTTATTCGACAACAGCTCTATAAACACTATTTCTTTTGCCTGAACTGTGATTATTTTAATAGAACAAGTGTAGTATAATTTGTTCATAAAAGTTCGATACATGGATCTCCACATATGTTAATGGCAATCCAACAAGAAGACCAATTGCTTATTTTGGTGAGTGGGATGCACTTGTGTGCGTGTGCTTTACTTAATTGCACCTCTAGCGACATCTTAGGGACATTTGACTTTGTGTTAACCAAAACTCATGACAAAAGACCACTGTTACTGCCATCTAATATGCCATGTAAAATATTGATGATATAACCACAGTGCAATTGTATATCTGTTTTTTAAAAGCATGCGACGGTCTACCAACTCGGCCCAGTTGACCCGGTTTCCGCTATATATGGACTCTGCAATAACTTGAATCTCTTATAAAATGGCGAATCATTTGCTGACTCCTTGCAGTCCAACTTGGATATCAAATTCCAATTAAGCCCACATAACTATAAAGAGATCATCCAAAGTCCTGGATCTCCTAGGTAATTCTTGCCGGAACTACCAGATCTGTTTGGCATGGGGATAATAACTCATCGATTCAGTGATTCACCGATAGTTATATACATGTAGTTTCCCTTGTTGTATTTTCCGGGTACGGGAAAGGAATTACTGAGGAAACCACTCACATACTCTCCTAGTCCAATCATCCCTTAACGGGACGGAGGCTAGGGTGCCGAGCTCGAATTTACACAGTCATAGCATTAACAAAGCAATGCCTTTTTTTGCCAAGCCACTAGTCTACTAGGCTTTTTGGAATTTTTCTCTTGTTATTTACAGCCTTAAAACTTAGATAAAATTATTTAATAACAGAAGGGATAATTTATGTAATTTTGAATAAATTTATACATGCTTGGGCAGCCAATTAGTTAACAGAGGACAAGAAGATTATTCATGGATAAGTTTGTTGTCCCTTTGAAAACAGCGTCCTCAATGTATATGTTATACATGCTATCAACTACTTCAGCCAATAAGAGGCATGGTAATCACTCATGGAGCCAATCTAGTATCATCCACCCTACAGGCAAATGACAATCCGTTAAATACATAGGTTGGTCCAAATTTTGCATAATCAAGGACCAAATATTCTGCTTTACCCCAAGTGGCGAATGACATTAGCATTCTCCAATAGAAGAAGATAACTCTACTTTCATAATATTGGCTTCTAAAATGTTGCAACTATGGTCCTGGTCGCCCAACCACAACGTGTATGTACAATTTGGCGACGAAGAGTGCAGGTTGGGGCCAAATCCTTGCCGCTTGAAACCATTCATCTCATGGTCCTAGATGCACCAGAACTGTCACCTATCAGACAGATTTTGGAACAATTTATCTTTACAAGAGTATTGGATCATCCGTTTTATACCTTTAAGGAATATGACCGAACAATGGCTAGGACAGGCCAATTGATGGACTATCAAAGACAGGGCCCAGAAATTGAATGATTTTGATCATGATTCTGGGACCCACTTGTATATACTTGGATTTATTTGGTAACATTCCGCATCCTTAAATGGACGAAACTGCCCCAGGTTCTGAAAGGAGAAAGTCTAACCTTGCAAGTACAGTA
Source organism: Warburgia ugandensis (assembly GCA_035236585.1). Classification (NCBI taxonomy): domain Eukaryota; kingdom Viridiplantae; phylum Streptophyta; class Magnoliopsida; order Canellales; family Canellaceae; genus Warburgia; species Warburgia ugandensis. Next base: position 22,749,944 of record CP141130.1, on the reverse strand, counting down.
TCACCCCTTTAAGGAAAAGTATCATTGAGCTTTCTAAACTCCAAAAGGAGCAATTATGCGAACCCTACTGTACAAAAATGATGCAAAAGACGAGATTCTCTTGCTGTTCATAGGAGATAAGAAGTGGTTAACTGGCTCGAAGGACCATCCGGAATAATGTCCCTTTACTACTACACCTCTTTGTATAATGTGATTGAAACTTTTCACTAGCCTCGTAAAGGTTGGACCACACACCTTGAATCACAACAATCACAAGGTTCCCTTACTTGTTCAGGCAGTGACCACTAGTAGGTGATCTAAAATAAGGCTTTCTTGAAGTTCATATTTTACGTGCCAAAGGCTATTGATAATGCTAAACATGTATGGCCGAAATTTTTTTTATCGACGCCAGCCTATGTACGATGGTGACTGGCTTTGATCATCCTTAGAAATGGCAACGCTGAAAGCTCCACCCGACTAATGATAAATGAGCCATACCAACAGGATTGTAGGTGTCAGCGGTGTCTGTGATTTTACAGGTCTATAGTGATTGGAGTTACCAATCCACCAGACAGCCATGTGGCTGGGACCGATGTTATTGAAATTAAGCATCGTCGGTCTTCGTTGCCACGTTCTAAACTCAAATTTTCATATACTTCAAGAAGGAACTTGTACCGTATGTTTGAATGAATTTGAAGTTACAGGATGAAATGTATTTTCGTGAATTTGTAACTTATCATATATTACTTGTATATCACGCAATCATTTAAACTACTCTTTGGAAAAGGTAAAGTGAAATTAAATTCACTTCCTAATCTAGTGGTAACATGGCTTAAGTACCGTTTCCATGGGCTTTTGCTATGTGTTACTAGGAGTATAAACGCATGTGTCATCAATATACTTTCTGTAAAGAGCAAAAATTTTATAACTACATAATAGTGCTAAAAAATCCACCATTAATACCAATTAAAACCGCTCTTAATAAAAGTATCGAATATAGACCATGCTTCATAACTGATGTGCACAGGAATAAAGCTGGGACTCAATTTGGGAGGGGCCAAACTGAATTTGGAAGGCATAGATTGATTTTTTTATTTTTTATTTTGCAGGCGGGCAGAGGAGGGTAAAAGTAATAATATATATATGTGTGTGTGTGTGTGTGTGTGTCTGTGCACGCACGCGCAATTGAGGTGAAGGCTGAACAAAAATACATATAAAAATTAAAAAAAACTTCCAAAAATGTTGGGGGGGCCATGACCTACTTGGGTATAAGGTACTTCTGTCCATCACATGGAGATTGTGAGGATGACTATGAGCCATGAAGTGGCTCACGAGAGTCATGTAACACAGCTCTGATCCCGTCCCTACCTCGCTCCGGAGCACAAGTGGCTGTTCAATTAGTCACACGCTTGTTTCCTAGAATTAACATGCTTTCTATATTTAGAAGGGAACAGCAAAGAAGCCTCTTATCTACCGTGCACGCGAGCCACCAATTTAGAAAGGCAGATTTTCTGAACCAGAATCACGTGTAAACGAAATATCGCGCATGAAGGGGTATTTTCGTCATTTCAGGAAAATAAGGGTGTTTTAGGTAATATAGCCATGTACCTTGCTAATATGAAATGGTAGGATATTTTGGGGAATTTGGAAAACCCACAAGTTGATAAAGGTTCTAGTTTCAAGAACCAGTACATCCACGAAGTGATGGGAGGTTGTAGTGCCCAATGATTTTCTGGCCCTACTTGTCTCGCATACACGAACAACATGACATGGATTGTCCTCGTCATTTCTCTCAAGTCATTCATTGCTGACGTGGTGAAATCTCATTGCTTAGAACGTTAACTCTGACCGTCGTGCCCCGGAAAAGCCGACCGCGCACGAGAGAGCACGCCCGAAGAAGGCGTGTTTTGCGCGAAACGGGGGATGATATCACGTGATGGACACGCGCGATGCCGGAGCAATCAATCATCGAAGATTGATGGGAGGAGAGAGAGACACACAAACAAGACCGTACCATGAGATGACCAATCTCTCTCTTCCCGTTCAATCATTTACGTTAACTAAGCCTGCTTCCCCAAAGACTGACCATGGTTAGAACACACGCAAGACTCTCCTCTTTGGCTAGGGTTTTCCTGTATCTATATATAGACTTGTCCGGGGATCCTTTTTATTGGAAAAGCGTTTATCACCGATTGATTTCCGGCGATAATCTTCTTCTTTGGATCGATATCTGGCACTTCCAGTCGGGAAGGGAGTTTTTCCCACTGTTTTACGGGTTTTTTTTAACGATTTTCGATCCTGATAGATTAGTTTTAGCCCGGGCGAAACTTGGTCATTTTCACATCGGAGTTTCTACTCCTCCGGGGAAATCAGGTCGTTTGCATGCACTAGTTTTGGTGAGGAATACAGTTTCCGGGCTTTGACAGTTCAGAGGGAGACGATTTCTGCTGCAGGAAACCGAGAAGAGGAATGGTTAGGTAAAGGTTTGCTGCAGTACGGCGAAATACAGATATTCTTTAACCGATTCGCGGCAGTTTTCTCAAGATTTGGCGACAATTTGTATTTCGCGTTGCTTCTACGGAAGGATTTTTTATTTTCTGGTGCCATCCTGTTTTCTCCACTGGTTTCAGTGGATTTCCACCGATTTTACTGGAGTTTCACATTTTTTTTACTTGAAAATCCGATCGTCTTCGACTAATTGAGTATTATTCCCGGCCAAAATCTGCGGATCGCCCCTTCGATTCCGTTAGTATGAAGATGGATGGAGAGGATCTGAGGTTAAGCTTGAGTTTAGGCACTTCGACGAATCCGTTGCCATTTTCTTACCGGAGAGATCCATCATCTGCTGGTACATATCCAGAAATCTTATATCTGTCAGTTTTTCTTTCTTTTACAGAAATGAGATACTATTTTCAAATAAAAATCCGATTTTACGGTTTAAACATCCTTCCCTTTAGGATTTCCTCTCTCATTACCTTTCTCTTTCTCATTTGCAGAGACAGAGACAAATTCAAAATGCATCGATGTGAATCGAATCCCGAATGTGAGCATAGATCTGGAAGAAGATTCATCACCGCGTAGTGGAGTCGCAGGGGGAAAGAGGCAGAGTTCAGATAGAGAGGAAAACGAGGTATCAGGTAGAACTGTGAGCGACGAAGAGGAAAGCGAAAACACGAGGAAAAAGCTCCGATTATCGAAAGAGCAATCGGCCGTTCTTGAAGAAAGCTTCAAAGAGCATACTACTCTCAATCCTGTAAGCATTTATCCCCCTCATAATTTCAGTTTCAGTCTTTTTTGAAGTAGCGATCAGACATGCACTAGTTGGTAGCCATCCAATGGGGAGAAGAAAATGGGAGGTTGAATGTTGAAACTGTCCCTTCCAAATCTGTGTGGAGAACAGATATTGACGTGGCATCCACATCCGTTACATTAATGGTCTTGATCACTGTATGCAGCCACGGTATTGATTTGGGGCAACCTTCAACGTCTTTTACGGGTTTTTTGGGCCTCCGAATTACGAGTGGCCTTCCCTTCCTATCTCTACCATTTTCGGGTGAGATAACTTCACATGGACCACCGTGCAATGTCACATGACTCAAGGGTTCCTGCCATTTCTATCAGTTGCTTGGGATCGTTCAACTGATGTCTCAATGTCTCTACTGTGGGACCACTGAAACGAACACCTTAGATACCATTTTTAGGCCATGTTCCAAGATTCGAAGTAGCTCCCACTTCATCGTAGTGTCCTCGATCATCGTTGTACTTGTTAGCATCGGTAGCGACTGGACCCATCAAACAGATGGATCCTCGAGTCTACGTACGGATCCCATTGAACGGGTAGATCATCCTAACCGTTCGATGGGATGTAGAGTGGATCTGAAAATTGCCAATTAACGATCCAAACTTGTAGGAAAACGGTCTCTTGGGTGCTGTTTTCGACGGGAATAAGAATACGGATTAAGCTAAGCTGTCATAGAATAGTACCCAAAAAAAAAAAAATTCCTATGTAAAAAATACGAAGGAAATTTTTACTATCTCATAACGGGTTTAATCCGTGAACAGCCCCTTAAACTGAAACACCCCCTCACATTTACTCTTTTATGTCGTTCAGAAGCAGAAGCTTGCATTGGCAAAGCAGTTGAATCTCCGGCCGCGGCAGGTTGAGGTCTGGTTCCAGAACCGGCGAGCAAGGTGATCAATCAAAGATGATCCTTCTTTTAATTTAATTAAGTTAATTTCAACATTATTTCAATTTTATTGTTTTATGGAATAAAATTTATATAATCAAAGTAGGATAGTATTTTCAGGAAGAAGAAAATGTAGCTAATCTTCAGTCTTTTCTTCTTCTTTTGCTAATCCTGATCTTCAGCTATCCTACAAGGTGGTATTAGGTGATTGAGACTGAGTGAGATGAGATCAGATGAGATGGGCCATATTACTGTTACTAATGTTAGAGCTTGGTTGAAATGAAGTGATAGCTTCTCATCTCATTTGTTAGTAACGCTTAAGATGAATGTGGGGCCATCTCAACACATCTCAAGCCAGGTCTCATCTCATCTTAAGTTAGTTCACTCCATCGCAAGCACCACTAACAGCATGTTAATTACGTGTTTATCTTTTGGCACATTCTTTTCTAATATGCTTGACCTGCTCTTATCTACTTGAAATAGGACGAAACTGAAGCAAACTGAGGTAGACTGTGAGTTTTTGAAGCGTTGCTGTGAAAATCTGACGGAGGAAAACCGAAGACTCCAAAGGGAGTTGTTAGAACTGAGGGCATTGAAACGGTCGCCCCATTTCTACATGCAAGTTCCTGCAACTACCCTTACTGTGTGTCCTTCATGTGAGAGAGTTGAAGTACCGGAAAACCCATCACAAATTCCCTTCCGGAAGCAAATCCGATCGTAAATCTTCCAGATTACAATTACAATGACTCTTGAGGAAAAAATAAATAAAAAATTACTACGGAGTCGCTGACACGTTCATGATGTTATTGCATGGCTCATTTATTTTGTTAGCAGGCAATACATGTTCGTGTAAACATCCATAAGGAGGAATCGATCTAAGCACATTTCAAATTGGGCATTGCAACCATGGATCGATCTATTGCGTCCAATAAATATTCTCGCCGAACTAAGTATCCGTCCTTTTATGCATTATGTCATTGTTCGTGTGTTATCAAAGCATCACACATGCAGACGGTATGCCTCTGCAAGGCCTGGTGTTGACACTAGTTTGTTTTGGCACATTTAAGCCAACCTAATGCAGAGAAAAGAGTGGAAGTCATAAAGCCACTAAAAAGCATTTCATCGTCTAAAAGGGGTGCAGTCATCAGACTCGGTTTTAGAGATGTATCAACAGGGAGCTAACCTCTGATTCCGCAGCAAATCCTAACAAAAGGTCAGCTGTATAATAAAAATCATGCAATGATGAAGATCCTCATCAGATGCCAATGCCATAAGGATAAACAGGATATGAGATGGCATTCAATTGGTCAAGTATTCAAATAAACAATCCCAAGGTTTACAAGAACCTTGATCTTGATCGATGCTTATTTTATCGAACCTGCAAAAAATCATTTATCATATCGGCCAGTGGACTCACCAGATGTAGTTCCAACCATCAAGCATAGCACAATGGAAGACTAAGGATTGAATCATTATTCTTTTTTGCTTTTAAACATCTAACAGATGCGTGATACGAGCAGTCAACATCAGGAAGGACTCTGTGGATGAACAAGTTGCATGACCATAATAGCAGTCAAACGGGTGTGCTAAAGATTTCTATCAAAATGCTGGAGATTTGGGATTGAGTTCTGCAGGAAATACGGAGGTTACAGAAAACAAATACGGAACTGGAACTGATCCCATGTACCAGAGTACGGACATTTATCACCTTATACCATCATAAATAATTGCCCTAAGCACAACTTAAAAAAGGGTAGGTTTTGCGCAAGGGAGAGTCCCTCGGTGATTCGCTTTGTAATTCATTGTAAAAAAAATTGGAGTTTTTCTTTTCGTAAAAAAAATTAAAAGGTTATAAAAACTACAGTAACCGTTAAACATCACAAAATATCATCGTAAGGGGTTCCATGAACTCTAGTGAAAAATATAGCTGCATCAAGGATGGAGATTATGAGAAAAAATAATTGTTTAGACAAATTATACTCTAGTATTTTGTAGTTGTAAGGGCTTCCATTTATCGACTTAATACATACAGATTTAAAGTTCTCACAGAATGCTAGTATAAAGTGCAATAGTAGGCCAACAATGATGAAGTGCCTCCACTTTTCCGTTGTGGAGCCCTACATACTGTTGACCCATACCATTCATTTGACACAATTGACTTTGGATATCTCATGGCCAAAATTCATTCCAAAAGAAAGTCACTAGCTTTCAAAAAATTGATTTCAGTTTATTGAATGCAAACCTTTGCATCAAGAGAGCTTTTGACTGTCCATATCTAGCAAGATGAAAGTACCATCTCTTAGATGCTAATGATTTTCTTTTGGAATGAATCTTGGGCCATGAGATATCCAATATCAATGGTGTCAGATGAATGGCTTGGATCGATGGCATGTGAGGTCCACCATGAAGGTATCATTGTCGTTGCATGTTGTCATGCTTTATACCAACATTGCTCAAAGTTGTCATCTTATGCTTGCATAGTCATAGTCTAAATTTAAAAGATCATTAAAATTAATGATGAAAAGTTATAATGTGCAATTCACGTGAGATTTAAGATATAATTTGATGTATTTTATTTTAGGAAAATGACAATTTACCACCTCATATTGACCTTAGTCCCACAATCTTTGGTTTTCTAGTCATTGAAACCTATTTCTATGGCTTTGTACAAGAGCATGCGGGACTAATGTCAATGCAAGGGTGTGGAGACATCAATTCCCTTTATTTTAAGTTGTTATTTGTCTTTTCAATTCTTCCTTTAACCTTTTGTTTATTTCTTCTCCAACCTGTTGAAAACTTACAAAACCAACTCTCTCTCTCTCTCTCTCTCTCTCTCTCTCTCTCTCTCTCTCTCTCTCTCTCTCTCTCTCTCTCTCTCTCTCTCTCTCTCATTGATACATACATCACAATTTTACAATCTTCACTAGGAAGTTGCAAAAACCCTAACTCCTATTCCAACTACTCAACAACTTCGTATGATATTCCTCTAATCTATTCCACCCACGTGTTGTTTTCTTACCTTTCTTGATATAATTTTCACCCCTCTTTTAACTAATCTCAAGATTAATATTGAATTAATGCTCACCTCATGTTCATTAAGGGCTCCATTAGTGCATTTGTTTTACTTCTAAGCCATTCTTTATTAGTTTTAGAAGAGCATAATTATTGTCTCCTTTTTAAATTTTCTCCTTCCTCAATCCACATGGATCATGATACATAAGGGCAAAGTACACTTTATTCCAACATTTAGTTGTCGTCTACCCTTGTGGATCATGATCCACAAGGATTGAAGATTCTGTTAACTTCTCCTTCATTGCTTCAGCAACTTGGACATTCATTAAGGTTCATATTTGAAGGTCAATCCTATTGTGAAAACCCCAAGGGAGATATGCAAAAATAGGTGAATAGTTGGGAAAAAGACAATGTCAAATCTATGATCATAGAGCAAGTTTGAGAAAGATCAAAAATTAACTTGGATCTTTAAACATGCAGATTGGATAAGTGCACAGTTGGAATCATGGTTTGTAATAACTGTCAATTTTGGATTTCTTTTCATGTATTTATATACATTTTAATTGGAATGAAATGAAATGAGGAATTGAATTTCATTGAAATTGGATTTCATATAAATGACCTCTTCAAAAACTCAAAATTTGACTTTGAAACATCAAAATTTGGAAGGTACGTGTAAAGACAATTCCAATGACACAATTTGTGAAAAACATACATCGAGCCAGAAAAACCCTTAAACATTTTACAAGTAAGGGGGGATCAAAATTGATAACGACACCCCCATTTGACTATTTATCTATCAACTACAAGTGGGAGGAGCTGGACACATGGGGGTTGACCCACCACATGGAGCTCGACTCTTGTGTGAAGTTGTAGCTAGAAAAATATGAAAGAACATAGAAGTAAGGATGAAAATCCAATGAAACCTTTCTATTTCCTCCTTTAATCTCCTCTTCTCTTGTAGGACACATTGGATTTCCCTCCTCCATTGTCCTTTCTTCTTCTATAAGAACCTCCTTTCCTGTACTATTGCACAACCAATTTCCCTTTGTTCTTCTCTAGTTAATGGCCTTGTAATTGATGCAGGTGTGTTTTCGTTCTTACGCAGTGTTGTCAAAGAAATTGACCTCCATACCTCCCTTCCATTTTTCTCTATCCAACGACTAATCTAGAGGCTACCATGGACTGAGCGATGCTGATGCTCTTTTTCCATCTCTCCCCCTCTCTCCATCACATCTGGCGTATAGCCCTCACTATTGAGTTTGCTTCTCCTCCCCGACTACTACCCTCATGTCAATGATTGTTTTCAATCTCCTACAGGGCCGATCCACAAAGCCCCACAAGGTCCAACTATTGACTAGTCACCAATACCCAAATTTGTGACTAATTCGACTATCCATCATAATCTAACTGTTGATCGGTCACCAAATGCCAGATTTGTAAGCGATCTACCCTTGGTAACAATCTAAACATTGATCAGCCACCTAACACCTAGATCAACTTTTAATCTGAGCTTCTATTTAGATCTAACCATAGGTCTAATACCAAACATCAAATCTATTATCGATCTGGTTTTATACCACTATCTGACTGCTAATCTACTACCAGACAAAAAAATTGTGAGATCAGGTGCTCCATTTCTCTTATCAGTGGCTAAGACACGTGATCTAAGTTGTCCAATTGTGAACTTTTGATGAGAGGCACAACCATTAAGATTATATGCCTTTTGCCCCTATGTTCTACCAATTATTATGTTATTATTATATAAAATGGTCAAGAGTGATTGATCTATAGTACAATATTGTTCCAAGCTAGCCATTCAAAAAGTAGATAGATGAAGATAAGTGGTCAAAAAGACTTGATGAGAACATCAATCCACAAGATTCGACCAGTTTACCACATGGGTCAATGGGATCAATGGATGGATGGTCACATTGAAGGTTTCGACATTGATCAATAATTAGAACATGAATCCCAAGGATTTAGACACAACAATATACAATATGAATGATCTATAGGTTAGATGATGCATCAAGAGTCATCCAACTATTAAATTTAAGGTTTGATGAATTGATGAAGTTAAACATAGTTTTCCAATATTTGCATGAAAGAGGTTGAGATCAATTGCATCTATCTACTCTGGGAGCTTTTTAGACTATAAATTTAGGTAAGAATTCTAACATCACTATGCTCTCAACCCAATTAGATTTTTAAGAAAGGATTTTTGGATATTCTAGATACAGTTCTAAATTGATCATGAGGCTTATCGCATTTACTTTCATCATGATAACATGCTAGTGAATCATTTTGTATTGAAAACATCTAAATTACATTGAAGTTCTTATGTGATTAGTACATGGTTTGGGTTTGATCCATGATACGGTATAATTTTGAGATATGAAATTTTGGCATGGTTTAAATGATGCATGAATGAGATTTGTGCAAAGCATTGATTTACGATCAGCAATTTGATTTCATGAATGTTTAGTACCTGGTGGACACTATGTAGTTAACCATTCACCCTCTTAAATTGAGACACCAAGTACAATCATGATAGGCTTTTTCTAATATGGACATCATGAGAAGACCCCACCTAGCATGTTGGTCCACACCTCCCCATGCAATGTGGATCATAGTCCCCTCGTTATGTATCAGTGCTGAGCATGCACACATGTTGAGACCAAGTTGCAAATGCACAGTGATCCAAGTGCTTCTTTTGTGCTTGCAAATTTGCTGCAGTGCTATGGGCATGATAGAGTAATGATCCCCTATGCTGATGTGGCATGACAATGAGTGGATGTAGGTAGGAGTACTCATTACTTGATTATAGTATTAAGGCACTCTTAGTAACCTATGAGATACGGTATTCCCTTGATGATGAGAATCTACATTTATTTAAGTGTTTTACAAGCTTTGACTCTTTAGATGGATAGTTACTTTCTATGGATGGTTTTGTAAAGAGCATGGATTTATTACAGTTTTGTACTTCAATTTTAATTGGATGGATTGAACTTTCATAAATTTTGATTACATTATCATGCTCACTTGATTATGATTTTGCAAAAGCATCATACGCTTTCAAAATAAAATTATGAATGATTCATGACCTTATTTATGCACTCTAACATGGAACCGATTGCACTAGATTTGTGAAAACTATTAAATCTAATGTTAAATGCCTACACAAGCATAATTTGATGAGACATTGTATTATTTACAATATCTCATATCATAACCATTAACTTGGGAGTAAATCCAAGTCATCACTAAATCCAAGTTCTTGTGAAACTTAATCAAGGAGTGTCACTAACATTAGGTTGTGACATGGTTGATCACATGGAAAAATGAAGACATGGTATTTAATAGAGTGGAATGGAGGAATAAGATTCATGTGGCCGACCCCTAATTGGGATAAGGTCTTGATGATGATGATGATGATGATGATGATGATGATGATGATGATGATGATGATGATGATGATCCCTTTGCAAACTTAATCAAGGAGTGTCACTAGCAAATAAAGGGTTATAAAATGATCAATTCACTACCATTGAACTTATGGTTGAAAAGGATCAGGAATCTAACTTGGTTCTTAAATGAAGATTGAATTAAAGCATAGTCTAAATTAGTGTCAAGCATATGAGGAAAACTTTTTCATCAAACCCCTTTTACAAAAAAAAAAAAGAAAGAAAGAAAAAGAGCACAAACACCATTTTTCCATCAATAACATAAAATTTCTACTCCAAAAGCTGAGATTAGATGAATAGTAAGAAAGAAAAAACCTCATTTTTCAATACAAACTATAAGAAATCTACTTCATAAGAGTATTCTCAACTATAAGAATCTACATCACAAGAGTATTCTCTATTACAAAATATGTATGCCAAAATTATATACGAAGGGCCTACCTTTGGATGATCTAAGTGGGGAAGAAGGAAATTGTGGAATGAAGAAGAAGAATAAGAAGAAAAGAAGGAAGAAATTGGAATTTGCACCCTCTTTTGTCATTTTCTTTTCTTTTTAAAATTAATTAGATATCCAAATCTCTCTCTCTCTCTCTCTCTCTCTCTCTCTCTCTCTCTCTCTCTCTCTCTCTCTCTCTCTCTCTCTCTACTTTTGATTATAATAAAATCCTACTCTATAATCTACCCTTGTTCCTAGGGTGTGCGTGTGAATTGAGAACACAAAAAAGTTATCAAGCTCATTTATGAAGTTTTCAGATCATTTCAAGATGATGCAAGACAATGCAAAGATTTTCAAGATACTTCCAAGTCTAATCTCATATCAAACCAAGTTTATATGGAGATTCAAGTCAAATTTGTTGCCAAGAAATTAAACTCAAGCTTTGACAAGGATCTAACAGTAGCCCCACATGAAACCATAGTGTTTAAAGACTAAGAAAGAGAATTTCACCTTGTGATGGTCAACCATAAGACTTAATGGTCTACCATCAATGGAAGAACAACATTCATAGGTTTTTTTATATATCTCTGACTTGATGGTTTCCTACTAAGGTGTGATGGTAGACTATCACACCCTAAATTGCTTCATATAGTGTTGTTTTTGCTTTCATTTAATGATCATCTATCAAGGTCTAATGGGATGACCATCAACTCCTTAAATGGTGGGACAACTCATTTTTTCAACAAATTATATGCAAACCAATGCAAAAATTCAAATTTTGAGATGGTTTCACCTTAGGATTGGAGAATTTGGGCTCCAATAATCATAATTTTTTATTTTTCAATAGCTACTTTATCCTCCAATTAAAGGAGCTCTCCAAGAATCATATGTTGAGATTCAAGTATAAAATCTCAATCTTTTTCATTTTGACTCTTTCTTCCCTCTTCAAAATTCCTCTTTTGAGCTTCCTTATTCCATGAAGGAAATGGAATATGTTGCTTTTCATTGTGCTACAAATATAAGTTGTAGTTAGGAGGATTACTATCTTTAATTCTTTAAAAGCTAATTGAGATTTCATACAACTTGATATTCTCAACATTTTCTAGTTTTTTCATTAAAACAACAGTTTTGATAGAAGGTTTAACTCTTCATTCATTGCTTTATACATAAAAAGCTTGAATCCCTCTCTCTTAGTGCCTATAGTCCCATTGGCTTAGTTACTAGCACCCACAAAATCCTTAATGAAGTTCTTTCCAATAGTCTAGCTAAGGTTATGAATTCTATTATTTCTATTAATCAAACTAAACTTCTTAAAGGAAGACAAATCCTCAATGAGGCTTTTTGTCTCCAATGATGTTGTTCATGCTCTTGGGTCTGCAAAAACTAATGGCACTCTTCTTAAGCTTGATCTTCAAAAGGCTTATGACCTAGTGGATCAAGATATTTTTTTTATTACCTCATGCAAAGAATGTCATTTGGTTTCAAATGGAGATAATATGTCAAAAAAAGTCTCTCTCCCTCTTTCATCTTTATCCTCATTAATGTCTCACCTAGTAGATACTTCAAGCCTAGTAGGGGCCTCAAACAAGGCCATCTAATTGCTACTCTTCTCTTTTCCATTGTGGGTGAACTTCTTAATGAAATGCTTAACAAAGAAATTCTCTGTAATCTTTTTGAAGGCCTCAAACTTAACCCCTCTATCTCTAAATTGCACATCTCTTATCTGTAGATACTTTTGGTATTTAGTAAAAAAAATTCTGTACAAGTCATCGATATTAAAAAGGTCATCCAAGTATGAGAAAGCTTTTGGATCAATCTTTAACTTGAACAAATCTTTCCTTTTTAGTATTCTTCTTCCCAGTAACACTCCCTCTTCTGTTGCCTCTATCATGGGATGTGATGTGGCTTAATTTCCTTCTTCTTGTCTTGGTCTCCCTTTGTGCATAGACGCCCTTAAAACTACTTGGGTTCATATCATTGACAAGGTTAGGTCTAAGATTGCTTGCTGGAAGAAGTAATACCTTTCTTTTGGTGGTAGAGTCACCCTCATTAAAGCTTCTATCGCTAACATCCCCATTTACATGATGTTTTTGTTTTCTTATTCCAACTATGTTTGCAACAAGATTGAACAAATCCAATGAGACTTGTTGTGGAATGACACTGTTGCCATGAAAAATATTCACTCAATTAGTTGGATTCAAGTTTCTCTTCCTTGAGAGAAAGGAGGAATAGGCACTATAACTATTGAAAATGCCAACAGAGCTCTTCTTGGGAAGTGGGTCTATTGATTTCATAGTAATGGTACTTCTACTTGGAAGCCTCTTTTTCTAACCCCAAACTCTTGTAGGTTAGGAATGGAATTAAAGTTAGTTTCTGGGATGATCTTTGGTTTTAATATAGTCCTCTAAGAGATAAATATATATGTCCCTTACCTCTGATAAATCTACCTTTATTTCTAATTGTCTCACGCTCGTCGACAATGAGATTCAGTGGCAAATTTCTTCTAAAAGAAATCCAATTTTTTTAATATGAAAAAGAATCTTACTCTAATCTTTTGCAAGAATTTGTTGAGACTTCAGTTTTCGCAAACAAATCTAATCAATTTATTTGGTCTATCTCATCTTTAGAAAATTTATCATCTAGATCTTTCTTTGTTCAAAGGGGAGCCTTGGCACAGCGGAAGAGTTGTCATCATGTAATCTTGAGGTTACGGGTTCAAGGCGTGGAAACAATTCTTGCAAAATGCAAAGTAAGGCTGCGTACTATTAACCCTTGTGGTTCATCCCTTCCCCAGACCCTGCATACGTGGGAGCTTCATGCACTAGGCTTCCCTTTTAGATCTTTCTTTCTTCACCTCACTAAGAATAACCTTCTCATCCACCCCTCAGCTCATATTTGAAAATACGAAAGTCCTTCTAAAACCATCTATTGTTTTTTACTCTCTCTAAAGAAAAAGTTCCCTTTTGTGATAACCTTAAGAGAAGAGGCTCGAAACTCCCTTCCAAGTGTTATTTTGATGTTCTAGAAGAGAATATACACCATCTCTTTATCCACTATAGCTTTTCCTCTCAAATTTAGTGGTTCATCCTTGGGTTGTTTGAAATGAAATTAGTTCTTCCTACTAATATTTGTCACCTCAAGATCTAGTGGGGATCAATTAGGGGCTCCTCTCTTAAGAAACAATTCTATAGCATGATTATGCCTCCCACTAGGTGTTTGGTATGGAAGGAAAGATACAATTGTGTTTTTAACAACATTATCCCAATAGTTCATAATCTTTGTGAAACTATTAAAACTCATGATATTAGTTTAATTGTCCCTCACAAGATCTTATTAATTATAATACACCTAAATTCTCTAGAAATTAGGATTCCATCATTGTTAACTCTACTCTAATCACTAGACTTTGGCCATTTTCTATTTCTCCCCCCTCTGGATCTCTTACACTAAACTTTGACAGCTTCAAGCTAGGTAATCCTGGTTCATGAAGTATTGGTGGTTCTCTAAAAAATGACCAAGAATTGTTTCTTATGTCATTCAATGCCTTAATTTATTTTGAGATTTTGTCAATGTAAAACTTAGAGCTATTCATCAAGGCATCAAGCTTTGTGAAGATAGGATTGTTTGGTTGAAGTTTAATCTTCTCTTTTCATTCAATGGATGAAGAATTACTTAGATGTACGTTGGATACTTGGCAACTTAGCTATTGAATTGTTTGAGTGGAACTAGAAAAAAAATGTGACTTTCACCCACACTTATATATCATCTAACCAAAGGTTGTATAGACATTCCAAGATAGGAGCACAAGGCAGCCCTCTTTTTATCTCTTGATACACTTCCACTCTTACAAATTCTTAACCTTGAGAAGACCCTTCACACCAGTAGCATCAAGCATTTGATCCAAGATAGTGATAGATCCTTTGGCTACCAAAGATGCTTAAGTTCACTGTTTTGATTATTTTAAATAATTTTCATGTCTTAGTTCAATAGGCATGTGTCTTCTTTTTGAGATGATCCATGCTTCTCACATGCTAGTTTGGATCTTTATAATCGAGAGTGATTTTTCTTTCTCAGTGCTAATTTGTTACTTTCCAATCTTTTGTTTTAGACATGCAATCCTCTTTCTATGGTGACCTTCCTTATATTCTTCCCTTTAATGCCATCAACCTTTAAAATAAAATACAAGCTACTTAGGGAAGATTCAAAACTAATCAAGGAATCGCAAGGAAAATCACTTCATATATGCTCAAAGCCTTTAAGCTCTTATCTATATTGAAGCTCTCTAACATATTTCTTGCTATCTTTTTTGAGTAAATCTTCTCTTTTCTTTATCATTTTTGTTCTTGTATTGTATTTTATATAGAGAAGTCATTTTCTCATCCCATCACCTGGTCTTTTAAATCTTCTCTTTTCATTATTGGAAACTTATTGTTCCACCATTGCATTAAGATTGAGTTGTTGGTGAGTACTCAGTCTTGAGTGTCTAAGCATTTATTCAACTAGGGGAGTAAAATCTCTTGATCATTAGTGAAAGGTCAAGTAGGGGGTAACCATTAAAAGGAAGAAGTAGGTGACACGTGTGGCTGGTTGAACCCTATAAAATCCTTATGCCTTCATATTGTTTCCATTATTTGTTGCTTTGTGTGCGCTCAAGTAGGTTACCTACTCATTTGCATAATTTTTCATTAGGCTTTAACATTCATCTTCAAGGTATTGAGAATATTCATGTGAAAGTTTTTACTTGTAAAATTCTCTCATTCTCTTACAAAACTTAATGTCCATCCTCTAGGTGCTTGAAACATTATTCTTGTGAGTTTTTAATATATATATATATATATATATATATATACATATACATATATAATCATTCATTCATTACATTGACTTATGACTAGCCTTTATGAGCCAAAGGAGTTCATTTTCAAAAAGACCTAACTCACTCCCCCTATGGGAATTGCAAATGGTATATAATAGGTTTCTGTCTATAATCTTAATGGTCCATTACTTTTTTTTACTACGAAGGTATAAGTTGATAGTTATAGACCTTTAAGCATGCCCATAAACATAGGCTTTTCATAGAGAATTCATGAAACAAAATGGTACTAAAGACTAATTTGTCCTAATTGTTTTATAGTTTAAAGAACTATCCATGAAGAATTTTACAATAAAACATTACTATTTTGTAGTGTTTTTATAAATGATACAGGTTGCAACCAAATGTAGTGACTCTTAGTATCTCTAGCTCAAACATACATGCAAACCAATATTCAAACAAAAGAAAATATTACTATTTTTCCATGCTAAAAGAATACTTCTAAATTAATATTAAAAGAAATTAATGTGTGATTCTTGACACTTATTATACTCTCTTATGAGTATAATAAGAGAGCTATTATGATACCCACATTTGGTAAAGTTGTCCCTCCTAGAAAACAACTTATCTAATAAGCATTTATTATATGTGTTTTTTACTAATACTAGAGAACTGTATAAGAGACACTTCTTTTAAGTGACACCTGCCTCTTCTCTTCCATCTTTACTCCTCCCATATTAGTTCAATAGGAAAAACCCATATGCAAGTCATTGCACCCTGCATGAGAAGACTTCAAGCAGAAGACAATGGTCTCAATGGATCTTTTCTCTCCATTTATATGCTTGTCACTAATCCTTATTTCTCCCCAACCTTGTGCAATCCACATCTCTAATGGAAACCCAATTTCATGTGTGTGTGTGTGTGTGTGTGTGTGTGTGTGTGTCTTTTTGTTGGAAAACCTCTTCTAATTACCTTTCTTTTGGCTTGTTTTATGAAATATAAAGTGTGACACCTTGGGATTTTCACAACAATAAAATAATAATTCTTAAAATGTGTCGGGGTCCCTGTTTTAAAATTTTGATTGTTAAATCAACCAAAAACAAAAACTTGAATAAAAAGCATTTCTTTCAAAATCCCGGGAGTCATACAACCACAAAATTATAGATTTAACAGTGAAATGATATCTCATTTCTACCAAAAATCCAACAAAGTCTCCTCTATATTTTAGACCATCACACATAACACATGCAATATAAAAACCACCTAATAAATATAGTAACATGCATGACACTTAGGAGACTTAGTGTCTATGCCCATCCATCCAAATCAAATACAATATTCAATAAAAACATATACGCCAACAATGGATAACAAAATCAAAACATGACAAAATTGCCCAATGTATGTCCATACAGCCATCCCATTCAACAAGAATACATTTCCTTACATCCAAGTCACAAAGTATTTCATACTAAGGTACAGTCCATAAGTCATAAGTGAAGTAGGGACTAAACAAACCTTATAGTTTCTAAAATATCCTCTATACATTATGAGAAGTCACCATGACCTTTGTCTGCTCTGTCAACATGTCAAACCTGCCACTACTCTCTGTATCTGAGGTATTGAAAACCAAAGCAATGCCATAATAAGTAATCACTTGTGTAGGTGGCAACATTTAATATCAATTTAAAGCATATGTAGTATGACATATAAAGATCTCAGTTTCTAATAAAATTCATGGATATGCAACTTTTATATAGAAGTTGAATCGTTCGATATCAAGAACAAAATGATGCATGAATAATAAGTCAAAATCACTTACAAAAGCTGATGAGGATATGGTTTTATGCATAAATATCAAAATATAATATTCAAATACCACAGTAAGCATAACAATGAACAATGCCTACTCATGTAACTAATAAAGCCAATTTCAATCAAATCAATTATAATAAGGCATGAGTGAATATCATAAATAACAAAGTATACAAATCAACCAAGTCTCTAGAGTGTACCACCACACTTTCATATTAGGTCGTGACTACTCATACCAACCGTTTGGGTTCCTTACCCGTAGCTCGCACACCAGGTAGCTTGCTTAGCCCATAGGCTTGCCCACATCTCGTTGCCCACATAGGCTTCACCCTGAGGATGCATCGTCATGCTATGGGTGCATCTAGGTATAACCATCCAGATATGTCTGTAACTACATGTGCACACAAAATAGGTGCATAGATCGCTATGCTGCAGTGGCAACCACTATGGGGTATAAACCACTACCCCTTGCTGTCGACACTAAAACTGGGGACTACTATTGTCGGGGCATGGGAGTGGGTTGGATGTGCATGGGTGGCCCGCGCATGATTACCACAAGCCATGCACAGTTTGCCCACATATCAGGGCAGGTGTCTATAATATGTAAACTCAGAAGGGGGTGGCCAACCCTACGACCCTCCTAGCGTAACATCCATCGGGA
Organism: Warburgia ugandensis; assembly: GCA_035236585.1. Taxonomy (NCBI): domain Eukaryota; kingdom Viridiplantae; phylum Streptophyta; class Magnoliopsida; order Canellales; family Canellaceae; genus Warburgia; species Warburgia ugandensis. The sequence goes on along the minus strand of CP141130.1, from coordinate 22,731,574 downwards.
AAAAACACTCGTTATAAATTAACGAAACCATGAATCAAGTATCAAAAATCAATGCATAACCATCATCGATAAAATTAAGTCGATAGAGTATTTTAATGTATCAAAATCATGCATCAAAAATCAGTGTATAACATCCTCAAATAATTCAATCGATACAACATAGAATGTATCAAGAAATAGTGCATAAATCATGCACATTAAAAGTAACATATACATCGGCCATACATGCTAAAAAGTATTCTAAAAAAAAATCATGGGTTGACATACATATCCATGAATCACACAGTCCATATAAATAAAGACATCTAGTAAATAATCATGATTTATAAAATCATAGAATAATAAATGTAGTCACCTACCTCAGATGAAGTACCATTTGTCTATACTTCCCAAATCAGTTAGACCCAACTCTAGTGCAGTCCACCACAATTCCATCACCTGGATACATATCACATCCATTCATACTTAAAATTCAATTTATCTAACTTGGATTCTTAATTACACTACGTTATGTTTTTTTATTCTAATATATAGTGTTCAAGACAATCAAATGATTCCCAGCCCTAGAATCTCAAGGTGTGGCCCACCCTAATTGGCTAATAATTCAAATCATACTTAATCGAGGCCACTCATAACCATATAGTCCTTCTTCTTAATTATATCATTACATATTTCAAGGCTACCAAGCTCAAATCATATAAATCTTGGTTAATTTATTGTTTAATTAACTGATCAAGCATTATTATTTGAATTTCATGTTCAATATTTATCTAATCATAGTCAAATTAACCCATCAAATGATTAATATAGTAATTTTACCTCATACAAATAAATTTGAATAACATTTAGCTATGTGCTTGGCCAAATCGTCCACTGATCGTCTCTACTGTGCCCAATCTTAGATATCCATGTTGATCTAGTCAATTTTCTTCACTTGTTTACCCTAGATCAAATAAAAATTTAATAATTCTAACTAATTAATCTAATTAAGTAATCTAAATGGTATGGATCATATAATTTGATCCAATCTCATACCTAGATCTTCAGTTGATCTCAATCGTTGATCAAGATTGCCTAAATCATCTCTAAATATTTTAGATCAAAATGTCTTGTATGCATCTTGATCTACATTTTGTGTGGATCATAATGGACCATTTAGATATGAAAATAACATCAGACCATCTCAAATAAGATGATCGAAAGTCTGATCAATGGTTTGATCAATTCAACGGTTAAATTTTTCCTAATCAATGAATGAGAAGATAGGTATTGTTCCTCGCATTGCAAAGATCATGAGGTTATCTTAGATCCCCAAGATTCTTCTTGGATTGGTCAGAATCGAAGATTGAAGTTCAAGGGTTTAATAGGGGGTACTAGGTCAACTCGGTTTCCCAGCACGAGTAGGGAATGAGGTAACTAGGTGAGTTGACTCTCCTGACTTGCCAAGTGAAAGGGGAAAACAGGGGAGGAGGAAGATGACCAGTGCCTGCTAAGTCGTCCCTTGCTTGAACCTGACGGGGAGGAGAAAGAACAATGAGGGGAAAGATGGGGAATTGGTCCTTGGCTCACTGACCCACTCATGGCTTAGCAAAGCCGGTGATTGAAAAGAGGCAGAGGAGGGAGGGAGTTTTTGGGTGCGTGGCTATCGGCTGCTGGTTCAATCACCACTCAAACTTGACGAGGAACGAGAAATAGGGGGGAAAGTTAGGGTGCGACTCTTGCTACAGTGTGGCATGGGGGTGTCATGCCTTGGACCGAGTCAAGAAAGCCTAAAAGGGTTATTGGAAATGGTAGGGGAATGGGTGGTAGGCGGTGGTTATGATTAAGTCACCGTTTGGGCTTGATCTCAAGGGGGAAACAGGGGGGGAAGAGATGGAGAATTAGGAGAACGGGGAGAACGGGGAGGAGATTTCATACGATGCTGGTGAAAACCCGATATGGGTTTCTGTTGGCGTCGGAGAGAGGGAGAGACACAGGTGAAAGGGTTTTATGCCAGAGAGGAGGGAGTGGTCGACTGTAGGTGAAACCTAACCTAGGTTTCCTTTATTGTCGAAAAAAGGGGAAACTCCAAGGTGGGGGAATAGGGAGATAGGAGAGGGGAGCGTTTTTGGGTTACTGGATTTTCTGACAACCCCCCTCTTTTCTTCCTCGTCTCAAGCTATACAACATAAGGGGGAGGAGGGGCAAGCAATGCCTAGCGATGCAGCTGTCACGTCATGCGTCAAACCAACGAGGGTGTGAATATCAATTTTGACCCCCCTTGATTAGTAAAATCCTAATAATTTCCTACTCCGATAGCTATTTTATGAAAAATTGGTATCATTGGAATCGTATCGATGCATACATTCCAAATTTAATAATCCCAAGTCTAAAATTTGAATTTATTAGGAGGTCATTTTCATGAAACTCAAATTTCATGGAATTAAATTCTAATTATATCTTCATTAAATTATAATCTAATACATAGAAAATGACTCAAAATTGAGGGTCGTTGCATTAAAGGAACCATTAGGAAGAGGTTAAAGACACATAAAAGACAACAACAACATGCATTATAGGTGCAATTTTTTTTCTTCTCTATGTTTTCTGATGAATAAATTTTTTATGCTTTAATGTTTTGTTGAAAAACATAGATTTAGTCATCTATGTTCAACAATTTTGAGATTTGGTAATACTCTCATGCTTGTTTTTGTTGTTGGTGGTTTTAGGATTTTTGGGTCTATCGGATTGTTTCTTTTATCTTAAGGAACCACAAAAGAAAAGAAAGCAAGCCCAGAAACCCCCATAAACAATATAAGGATTCAAAAAAGAACACGAGGGCTTGTAGAGATGACAATTACAATTGGAAAGTTAAGTTTGCTAGAGTCATCTACATATATATGATTAATCACAATGGGCAGTAAGCCATGAATTTGAGTAGCAAAATGAACTCACATTCTTCAAAAATAACATGATTGATAGTTGCAAGCCCTCAACATGCTAGTCATAGGATGGTTGCTAAATCATGTCTCAAAAAGTTTGAGATTTTGGGTTCCTATGACCAATAAATGTTTAAACAAAGTTTGGGGTGTGTGTGTATAGGAAGGAAAGATGACAACAAATGTAACATAGTCTAACAATTGTACTTTTTGGGATATAGCTTTTCCATATGTCTAAGATGCATATAATTCAATTTTAGTGAACTATGAACTTGAGCAAAATTAATTCTCATCCTTCATAAGTGAAGAGTTAGTATATGGGCTTAGTCTTGCCTATTTTTTATAGTGGAAAGTCTAACATTCCATACTAGTAACTAGGTAGAAAGGCATTGTCTATGCAATGTGGTTCAACTATCAATTAGAAATGGAAGCATCTTCAAAATACTTGAACCATGAAGTAAACTAAATAGCACATCCATGTTGTATCAAAGGACAAAAACTAGGGAGAAATGGATTTTGCCCTCTCAAATGGGTTATTAATAATCGAGAACTATACTTTTTTCTTGAGAGAGAGAGAGAGAGAATGGAAAGAAGATGAATAACGGGTTTTTCAAATTTGGGTTTTGGTTGTAGAGATACAAGAGTAGAGAGAGATTTTTGAGTTTTTTATTATTTTAATGCAATCAAACCTTTTCAAACCCATGACCATAACGGGGTTTAATGTGCCACGGGTCTTTCCTAAAAGACATCTCCTTGAAGATAGCAATTAAAGCTTCTACAATTATCAAAACTTTTATGTATAAGCAAGGAGAAAGAGGCTGGTAAATAGATTTCTATAACATATAAATATATATAGTTACCAAACACCATTCTATCTTTCAACATTGGATAAATGAATATTATAAAGACAATATTTACTAAACAACATCATTATTTTTATAAAAAACATAGATCAGCTAAAAAGATATTGGATAAAAGCTTATAGAAATAAGTTTGCCAATTGTTACCTTAATCTCAAGAATATATGACCTTGTCTCTGTCTTTCTACATGGTCTCCTTTGATTTCTCACATCAAAACCACACTAAGGACCTATGATTTAAAAGATAAATAGAACACTACATTCCAGTTAAAGAGGAGACAAAGAGAATCACCACCCTTGCAACTATCCAAGTTGGGGTTATGATAACCAAAAATATGGAGGGTTGTTGTCACTATATATAATTACCAAAACTATGAATAGGTAATTTAGCAAGAAGAAACATAGTTGCTAGCATTGGCCATTGCATGATGGAGGTTTACAACATGTGAACAGCCTAGAGGTAAAAGTTCCCTTGATAGGCCAAGACAAAGATGCAGTCTTAATTAAGTAAAGTTTTCTTCTTCTATTAAAAAAAAAAAAAAACCTTCTTTTTAAATTCTAACAACACCTCTAATTAAATGCCGAGCAAGAACCATAGTTCTAAAACTTGTGAGTCAACTCAAAGAACTTGTTTAAGTTACTCAACTTGGCAACAAATTAACTTGATAAATAGACTTTATGTATATGTATACAAACAAATTACAATGATTAGTGGCTTCTATGATCTTTATTGTTGATTTGGATCAGTTTTGTAATGCATCACTATAATTCCATAAGAGTATGCAACCTTTGTAGCCTCTATAGAGTTTTAGGTAATGGTGTTAGCATTCTTCTCTTTTGTTGCTTAGGCATAAGTAGCTTTGTAGTAGTCTCAAGCACGTAGTGGTATTGGTATAGATGTAGCTTATGCATAATTGTATTGGGCACAGATTTTATGTTCCTTTAGCCATTTTATGTTGGAGAAGAAGACATGTGCTGTCATTGATTAATCAACTTCAAGAAGGCACGAGGCTTAACTCTATTGGAATAACAGTTCCTACTTAATTCAATTTTACAACATGATGAAGATGCTTACTTAGTTTAATAGTGTGGGCCAATCAATAACTAATGCAAGCATTCAAAGCATTGCATAGATTTAATGAGAGTGCATGGCCTTTAGAACTCCTTTGTTTAATATTAGGTGTAGTGTTAACATGTTCTTTCTTCAATCACTTATGGGTACGTAGCTTTAGCCTCAAATGCATGGAAAAACTCTCTTTGTGGAGATGAAGGAGCCATGTAGCATCATTGGTTTTCCGTCCCTTTATCCATCTAATGTTAGAGAAGGATATATGCATTGCCATTGACTAATCAACACCAAGCAGGCACAAGCCTTGACTTTGTTGAAGTTGTGATATATCCTCTCCAAACACTATGCGGTTGAGATTTCAACTCTTCAGGGATTCTAGTTGACAAAACCTTTCTAGCTAAAGTCTTGATAAGACCTATCAGGTCAAAGTCCTTAATTCTTAGGACTTCCCTATGATTCTTGATTTTAGGGAATCTTGGAGCTATGGAACTCATTTGGAGAGAGCCCTTGCCTTTTAGGACTCTTTTGAGCAACATAGCACTTCTAGCTATAGTCCTTGATTTGTAAGACTCTTCAATCTATGGGGCCCATTTAGCCAGATTTCCTAATTTTTGGAAGTCTTCAAGTTGTATGGCCCGTCTGGCTAGAGTGCCTGATTTTTGAGCTCTCTGAGCTACGGGGCCTATTTGGCTAGAGCCCATGATTTTTGGAACTGTTTCAAATTTCACCGCTAGTTTGGATAAAGTCCTTGATTTTTGTTACTCTTCAAGTTAGTAGGACTTTGATTCTTCTTTGCACTCTTAAGTGTTAGGAATTATGCTCGTTCATAGACTTTAAAGCCTTAGAGTTTTAGTTGTTTTATGACTCTTGGTTCTCAAGACTTCTATTCAGTCAAGGACTCTAAGGGTTCAAAAATTGTACTCATTCAAGGAATTTTAGGTCCTTAGTTATCTAAGGTCTCTAACATCCCTAGAATTTCAATATTTTAAGAATTCTTGGATCTTAGAAGATTAATCATCCAAGGTCTTTAATGTCTTAAGAATTTTAGTCACTAAGAACTCTTAGATTTTAATATTTTCATCATCCCAAAATTCTAATGTCATTCAGACTCTCTTCATCTTAGGATTTTGAAGCCAGAGGACTTTCAATCTACCAAAAATTCTATCACCACAAGAATCCTTATCATACTTAGACTCTAAGCCTATAGGACTTTCAGTCAACTAAGAATTTTGATATTGCTAAAACTCTTGTTATATGACTTTTGCTAGAGTTAGAAGTCTTGACCTCTGAGACTTTAACTAGGTTCAAATGCCTTGAGCTATAAGACATTAATTGGTTTATAAGCATTGACTGTTAGATTTTGACTAGATTCAGAAGTCTTAAGCCATAGGACTTTGAGTTGATTTTTAAGTCTTGGTCCATAGGACTTTAATTAAGTTTAAAAATATGAAGCCCTTAGAATTTGAGTAGGCTTAGGAGACTTTATACTATAGGACATTGAATAGAAGTGTAATAATCCCATTTCTTAAAATCTTATTTTATGTAATTTTTATTGTAAAGAAAGGATAAAATAGAATTCTTAGTTTTGAAGTTCTAATAAATGAGCTTTTTGAAACCTTAATAATCGGATTGTGCTTGCAAAAAAAAAATCCAATGGCACTAATTATGCCAAAATTAGAGTTTAGATGAAAATTTTGTAATTATTTTAATTAAATTAAATTTAAAATAAGTGGGTAAATTGATAAATTTGATTGTAAGTGGGACACACAAGATGTGGCAGTCAATCATGATTAGCCATAAATGTAATACTGAGTTTACATGAAATCAAAGGTAATGATTACCTGCATTAATGGCCGGTATTCATTATAAAAATAAAAAAAAATTAAATCAGCATTAAAGATGTCTCCCCTCCCCTCCCCCTCCCTACCATCTCTCTCTTGGGCTACATTTGGTCAGCAAGCTGGCCGACAACGCCACACCTGGGTGGCCGGACACGTTGACCGATGTGTTGAGCCCATGCCGCCCAACATCAGTGCTAGTGTTAGCAACCCCTTCTCCCTCCGGCTTTCCTTGCTTTTCCCTTCAACGTCCCCTCTTCTCCTCGTCCTCCGACGACCTTCATTCCCGATGATGCAAAAAGCTCTACTCCTCATCCCCTCCTTCACTAGCCCAAGAGAGCTCTCTCTTTCTCCCTTGTTCCTTTTCTCCTCTTTTCCTCCCTTTATTTTGCCTGCTAGTCTGGTTTTTTCGGCGAGGATCTATTGGTGCATGGATCCAAACCAATAGGGCTAGCACCATGTCAAAAATAATCCAGATGAAAAATCTAAGCTATTAGATGGAATCATAACATCCAAAAACCTAGGAAACCTCTGTTATAGTAAAAAAAGAAAAAAGAAAAGGTGGTCTAGGTTGGAGATTTGGACATAAAACAAACAGATGGCCAAGATTGCACCATTCAAAATATTTTCATCTGGTCTGTGACTAAGATGCATGGCACTATGCACCATGGGAACGCACCCTCCTAGCATGTTGTCGCGTATGCAAGTGCATGAGAAATGGTCGTAGACCAAACTAGATGCCTATGCATCCTAGGAAATGCATTCCAATGCATTCTAAAGACCAAGACACACTGAGCGTTCCGAAATGCGCATTATGTTCCAATGCATCTTGATGACATCATTTTATTCCTATTTTGTCCATATTTCATCTAAATCATTGAAAATTTATCTAAAAGTTAGATTTTCAATTTAGAAAGCAATATAACTCTAAATTTTCATCCAAGACATCCATTGGATTCATCTTGATGACCAAATAATTATTCAATAAAAGTTAAGATTGAAACACATCTTAAACTCATCCAAACCCAAAAATCATAGAATAACTCAAATCCATCAAATCAAAAGTAATCAGACCTGAGAACTAGATTAATTAGATGATTTGCTACAGTAAGGTAAATAGATTGATCTAATAGTTAGATCATCCAAATAAACTTGAATATTGATTTGAACTAATGAATAAAATGAAAACCATGGATCTCATTGATCAAAATTTGATCTAACCATCATATCAATGGATTAAGTACTAATACACAACTAGATCTTAGAAAAACACTGAGGATATGTAGGATCAAGACATATCAAACCCAAACATAGATAATTAAGTCACTTAAGGTAGTAATAAGATTGATCTAATGGTTAGATTGTTCCATAAACCCTAAATTGATTGAGATTAGATAGATAAATGAAAATCATTGATTTGATTGATCAAAGCATCTAAACCTTAATAAATGACTAAATTGATGAACTGATAAGGTAAATGAAATGATCAAGTTATTAGATTAAAAGGCATCCTCGGTGCATGAAGCTCCCGTCTATGCGAGGTCCGGGGAAGGGATGGACCACAAGGTCTTATAATAGGCACCCTTACCTTGCATTTTGCAATAGGCTGATTCCACGCCTTGAACCCGTGACCTCAAGGTCACATGACGACAACTTTTATCGTTGTGCAAAGGCTCCCCTTCATCAAGTTATTAGATTGTCTTAGTAAATTGAGATTCATAAGTCTGGACAGTAGAATAAGACAAGAAACATAGATCAGACCAATCAGAGCAGAATTTAACCATCAAATTGGAGTAAAAACTTATGAGAGGTAATTGAACTGTAGGAAACCTAGAAAATACTTGCGATCAAGTTAGATCAAACCTCAAAATGAATAGGCGAACTAATCCAATGATGGATAAAAGTTTAGGAAGAGCAATTATCTTAGTTAACTTGTTAATTAGACTAAAGCTATTGATGAGATTATTTTAGTTGCCCTAGCTTAGGAAATTGAATGTTAGGATGATCTAAAACTATTGATTTGATCATTAGATCAATAGATTAAATATTTAAATATGAAATAGACTAGATGCTAGGTTGTGATCAATAGATTAAATATTGAGATATGAAATAGACTATTTATAAATTAGAGATTAATAGGAATTAATGATAATTAGACAATTTGAACCATTGATCTTTAATCAATGGCCAAGAGGTTGATATTATAGCAAAAATAAATAGGAATACCTATGATCACGTAGCTATAAAGTAGGATATCCATTTTAATAGTGATCAAAGATAAATAAGTCACAATTAAAAAATCATAAGAAAGAGAATGTAATATGCATATTTGTTAATAGAGACACTAACTGGTATGAACTGAGCCTATTGAGTATTTGGTGATTAGAATAATTGTGTCCGAGGTAGGTAGTTTTAACATCTATTTTCATTGAGATTTTAAGCATGTCGTTAGCTTTAATAAAAATGTATATTTTAAAAAATCAAATCATGCTAAGTATTTGATTATCATGCTTTTGATTTTAGATTACTTGACTATCATAAATTTGATGTCTTGTCATGTTTTTAAATAATTTAGTATTTACAAATGAGGCATGTGAGTTATACATATACCTTCATATTCATGATGCATATTTTTGTATTGTGCATTTGTATGTTTTGAAAGAAGTGATGATTCTTGAAAATTCATCAATCCCATGCTTTAAGATGGGTTATAGAAATGCATGATTTTGCGTGAAATATCTATTTAAGCTAATAAGCGTAGTAGGCACTGTGTTAAGAGGTCGTATGGGTTTGGCTTCTCGGCCTCTAACCACCAAAGGTGGTAGGTATCTATGCCCAAAGAGCACCTATTTTTCTTGCTTGTTGTGGTAGAGAAATGACCACTGGAGGTATTCACAATGCACTTTTTGAGATATATCCACAATCATCGTGGAAGCTATGGTGGCTAACCTTTAGATACCAAAGATACATAATTTCAGTGAGCTGGTCGTGAGCATAGTGTTCTATGAGATTTCTATTTTGTGATACTATGTATGATGAGACTGTTGACAATCTTTAAATGAGTACTCATGACCAACTAGCTGATGTATTTGTCGGGGTACATATGTGAACATGATGATGATATTATAGGTTTTGGATTGCTAATGTTTGATGTTTAATCAATTATTAATTTAATATTTTGAGGATCTTATGACATTTGATTTATCAAGTTAGATTGTGGATCTTTCACATAGTTTAAAAGTTATACACATATGTGATGTTAAGATGTATTATATATAAGGATTTATGTAAGATTACCATGAGGATGTGATAATTTGAAAAGCATACATTTATAGTTGTGCATGTTTTATGTTGATATTATCTTAAATATTTTAGCATGAAACTATAAATTGAGATCGACATGTGGTTTCAAATTATGTTTTCCATCTTTGATTGATCATTCTATTCTTTAGAACTGCTTGAAAAATCATTTGAAATATTGTTTAGACTTGGATTTCAAATGTGGTATAGTAGATGTGAAACTACCTACACAAGCACAAGCTTGCTAAGATATTGTAAATTTAGGAATTCAAAAAATTTGACTTGAAGCAAAGAAAATCAAGGTTGATGTGAGTTTGGATGAAAACAATAGCATAACAAACCGAATGGACAATGTAAGTATATAAGTTATCTTTTTTGGACATGTATATGTGGTTATTAGAGTTGGACTATGAGCTATGACTAACTAGATCTAGGATGCATGTAATTCTATTTTAATTTTATGATAAAAATAAAATCTAACTATTTTATTTTCTTGAAAGTAGATGAAACTCGGGGTTTTTAAAATGAATTTAAAAGAAAAAAAAAATGCTTCTTCTACATTGCATTGTCTTTGCGAAATTGTTTTCAAATAGGGATCAATCGTGCATTACAATTAGTTTGCATTTAAAAATGCATCTGAAAACCCAGATCATCACAAGAAGTCTGATAGTTGTTAGACTCGGAGTTGGTTTAGGAGTCTTTAAGCTTTTAGACACTAACAGGGTTCAAAAGTCTAGAGCTGTTGGACATTGAGTGAACTTAGAAAATAATCAAGAAAAGAAAAGAAGCTGGGCACCAGTTTTGTGTGTTAATTGGGACCCAATGGTCAGAACCTTATAAGATTAGGATTATATTAACTTTTGAAGTCTAATACTGTCAAGATTTAGATGATTCTAAGAGTCTTTAATTTTTAGGACTTTGGATAAGTCTAGCAGTCTTCAAGCTTTAGGTCTCTGAAAAAGACTAGGTTGGTTTAGAAGTCTAATAGCTATTGGACTTTGAATGAATTTAGGACTATGAATTGGTGTAGAAGTCCTTGTATTATTGGACTCTAAATGAATTCATGACTATAAGAGTATGAATGGATTTAGGACTCAAAATCAAATATAAAGAGGAAGGTAAAAACTAGTTACCAAGTTTTGTGTGCCAAATAGGGTCCCTTAGTGATTGAACTTAGGAGTCTTGTCATGTTATAACTCCTAAAAATTTAAACTTTTAATTTAATTTAATTTAGTAAGCCTCTATATAGATGAGAGTTCCTAAATTATTGGACTTTGAATTGATTCCAGAATCCAAGAACTTCATAACTCTAATTGATTTTGAAGTCCTCAATCTCTAAGACTCTAAATTAGGTGCCTAGTTTAAGGTGGGAGTCGCAATTCAAATTTGGTTAGGGCTCCATCTACTTTATCATAGTTGATTTAGAAATTTTGGAAAAGACTTTAAGAATTCTAATTAAGTTAAGAGTTATGGTTTTAGGATTCTAAGTATCTAGGTTCTCTTACCAGTCCTAAAATTACAAGACTCTATAGAAGTTTTGTGCCAGTGAGACTTTTGGAGGTTTCATCCAATTCTAGTCCCAGACTTGTTAGGACTCTTAGAGCTATGGGCACATAGAATTCTTTTTGAAAGAGAAGGTGTCTAGAAAATCTTTCCTCAGCATGGCAAGCTCTACTCATGAAAGGAAATTTATTGAACCCTAGTCTTAGCAGAAAACTTTCCTGACCATGGTGAATGCAACTTGGAGAATGGAGTATACTAGAACTCATGAGAATAAAAAGAATGACTCTCTCTCTCCTAGAGAGTGAGAGTGAGAGTGAGTGAGTTAAAAAATAAGAGAATGAGAAACAAAAATCACATTTCTCTAAAAATATCTCACAACTCTCTAAAACAACTCTCTTTTTGTACAGCATATTTTTCCTTTCTCTATATTCTCTATGTGTGTGTTTGTTCACATGTATTGATTTGGGTAAGACATGTATTTATAGATCTAAAGGAGTAAAGAGTTATTAGAAGTTTAGGAAAGTGGGAGAAGCAGTAATAACGAGAAAACGTGAGGTGGTGTGAGAGATGGAGAGTTTTTATTGGGTAAGGGTATGAGATATGGGAGAAAATTTGGAAAATAGAAAATATGGTAGGGAGTAACGAGTTGTGATTGGTTGGGGAGTTTACAATGAGATAGAAAGGAGTTCTACCTAGTTGAGAGAGAGAGAGAGAGAGAGAGAGAGAGAGAGAGAGAGAGAGAGAGAGAGAGAGAGAGAGAGAGAGAGAGAGAGAGAGAGAGAGAGAGAGATGGGAAAGTGGGAATCTATAAGTGAAAGATTCTTCAAGGAGAAGAGAATGAGAGTTATAGAAGGTGGAGGAGAGAAAAAGAAAAGAAAAAACATGGAGAGAGAGAGAGAGAGAGAGAGAGAGAGAGAGAGAGAGAGAGAGAGAGAGAGAGAGAGAGAGAGAGATTTGGAAGTCTAGGGTTCAGAGTTTATGTGGGTCCACTCATCCATTTTCTCTTTCCAACTTAAAGAGATTTTTCCTAAATTTAGTTAGTAGTAGGGTTGGTGAGGAATTCTCCAATGTGTGGGACTTGCCTTTCTCCTTATCATTGGAATTTAGAACTAACGTAGTCTACAATAAATGACTAGGAGAGACAAAGAAAGATGAAGAGGTGAGATAAAGAAACATGAGGAAGTGGGATTCATGGTGGGCCCATATGTCCTTTTTATTCTCTCTTTTCCCTTTTCAATGAGATTCTACAATGAAATATGGCAACCATTTTGATGATTTGATAGCCCTTGAATTTAAGAGAGAGAGAGAGAAGAAAAGAGTTTGGGAAAACTATAACATAATCCTAAGGGCATATCCCACCTATCTTCTCTATCTCATGCTTTTTGAATTTTAAAGGGAATTGGAGCATCCAATTAAGGGCCATCCATAGTGCTTAATGCCTTTAGAGACTTGACTTGAGTATTTTTAGATAGTAGGACACTCTAAGAATCCTAATGTAATGGGCTACGCTAAAAGGAGTTTTAAGCATAGAAGACTCTATGGCAATGTCCCTAATCATTTCAAATATAAAGATAGGCCCTATTGGCATTTGCTTATTAATGGGTCTCACTTTATTAGTCAAAGTAGGCCCTATTACAAGTTATCTAAGAGAGTTCTAGAATTATGAGAAACTCCAAAGAGTTCTTCTGAAGATAGACATTCTCAAGGAACCAAACAAAAGGACTCTCTTTATGACAAGTTCAACTTATGCCAAATGGAAGAGAACATTAGGACATCCGTTCTGGCTAGAGAATGCTAAGTATTATGAAACATGGTGTGGTTATGAGATAGAAGAAAGATAGGATTCCTAGTCACAAAAGTGTCTAGTTGTCGTACTTACATGGTACTGAATTTTAAAAAAGAATCATTATTAAAAAACTAGCATCCAAGGGTGTCAGTAGGCCCTCTTAGACATCTCTTTTAAAATTTTAAATGGTAGGTGTTTTGCTAGAAACACCCCCTGAGACAACATGACTCCACTCTGTGTACTAGAATGAGACATTATAATGTCATTCAAGTTCAATAAAAATAGCCCCAGACCTAATTCCGAGAGGAAAGAAAGTCAACTCATGCTGTTAGTACAAAATTGAATTTTTAGAGCTTAGGTAAAATTTCTAAAACACAAATGCTAAATGTATTTTTATGATTTTAAATTCTCAAAATTTTGAAATAACATATTATTTCTAAAAACCATAATAGTAAGAAAACTCCAAGTTTAGGTTTTCTAAAAAATAGTTTTATCAACTAGTGGCATTGTTGTAATTTTTTTAAAAGTTTGACTTCCAGACAACTCGTATTAGTTGGCTTGTCTTTCTTCCAAAATTTTGTATTGTTAGCCTATGGCACTTAAAATTTTTGAAGCAAGTCTTAAAGACCTTTGACTACTCTATTGCATGAGTGTGCAAGCATGAGCATGGCCAAAAGTATATTTTATTGTCTATCAAAAGTGTAAAAAATTTGAGGTAAGCAAGGATATCACAAAGTTTCACATTAGCTGATTCTCAGACGATTGGGCAAAGATGCAAGGGAACAATCGAGAACACACCATCTCTATGCATATATTTGATTTGAAATGATGATACAAAAGGGTGATCAAGAATACTTAAAGAACCCATGACAAATCTAGAATTATAAGAAACAAAAAAAAAATCTGAAATGGTAAAAGCAACCTTTTCTTTTCTGCATCCAACAAAAGAATAATGTCTGAATAATCACTCAAGTTGAATATCGTAGAAGATCCATTAATGGCTACAATAAGAAACTACAACAAGAAGGCTTGGTACCTCAAAAATTAATGTTGTTGATAGATCACTTAGCTTTCCAAATCACTTGAGAGAGAGAGAGAACCTAGACTGATTGGATCGAACTAGTTTCACAATTTGCATCTAAAAAAGGAGGAGTTTTCTTAGGAAGCAACAACCTCAATCAGGAAGATAGCAACCTTGATTGTCGTATTTTTCAACAAGAATAGGCCAATGGAGCTACCAAAATGGCATGACACAGAGAAAGTTGCTTGACGAAGGAGGGAAAGTTGAACAACAAGGGTTTTGGCTGCTACTTTTCATTTCGATAATGAATGAATGAATGAATGAGGAACTAACTTAAAACTTAAGACACTATTTATATTTGACTATGGAAAACAAGTACCCACAGTACTCAGGCTATTAAATTTGACCTACCCTTGCATGTTAGAAATGCAGGTCCGATTATAGGTAATTTTAAACAAGTTTTGGAAGTCAGGCTTGTGACCAGTCTACACAGTTGTGGGTAACATGTTCGATGGGTCACACATCCATTTGACAACTCTACTTTTGGAGGCAATAGTTGGAGGCTCTTTGGCTTGTGGTAGGTGACTATAGCATAGCTTTCTTATCTAAGATGGTGAATACGATGAGAATAACTCTAATTAACTTGGTTAGGATTAATGTTGCAATTTTTAGGGTAAAGAATGTGTGAAGGAAGAATTTATTTTTATAAAAATATTTAATCTAAAGAGGACATGTATAAGCTTGCTCTAAATAGGTTACCTATGAACCAACAGACAAAGCATAAGTCACGTCTTTGGCATGCTTCTTTAGTAAGGAAGGGTTAAAGAAATAGTGCTTAGATTAGAAAAAGATAAAGCTCTTATCCAAGATGGATTGACTCCCACTTTATTTCAAGATTCCTAGGGTTGCTTTAGGAATGAGTTTACTGTCATAGTTTACTTTCATATAATGGTATTTCTCCTAAGAATATCTTCATTACCCTCTTTTAGAGAAAGATGACACTGTGAATGGTAAGAATTTTCCTATAAGTCTTACAAAAGGCTTATATGAAAGTTCTCTGTGAAAGTCTAACAAATAGGTTAAACAACTATTGGATTCATAAGCCCATCATTCCAAGGAGCATTGGTTGAAGGGTGACAAATTATTGGTGGCTCCTTATAGCAAATGAATGTCTGGAATCTATAGAGAGATACATGTTACTATACAAATTTGGCATGAAAAATGCATATGATATGGTAGAATGGGAGTTTGTATCTATTAAAAAGGATGGGTTTGGGGCTATATGTGAAGTGGATAAGGTTAGTAGTTCTTCTCCTTCCTTCTTTATGATACTTAATGGTAGGGTAATGAGCTTTTTCAAAAGTAGTAGAGAGTTGAGAGATGGGGATCCACATCTCCATATCTTTTGACCATTGTGGGGGACCCTAAGTGAAATGACTTCTAGGAGCCAAGAGATCAGGTTGACTCATTGCTTTTCTTTAGGGATTTGATTCCTTCTACAATTTGCAGATGATACATCAATCTTTGCAAACCATTTATAGAGAAGTATAGAAATTTTAGATGTGTAGTTTGAAGCAACATGGGATTAAAGGTGAATGAGGGAAGACTTTCATGGTGGCTATTAATGTTGAAAAGGAGTGAGTAAGGTGTTATGCTTCAATTTTTGCATGGTAAAATGATAATGTAAGTATGCACTAGCAATTGATCCACTTCAAGTGCACACTATGCATCTACATCATCCTAAACTTCAAACCTCTCAAGTGGATCTATTGACAAGTTGATAACATGGATTTATGCACATGAAGTGAATAAAATGCTAGTGTCACTTGTATTTATCATTTCTCTTTTTGAATGGAGGGTGGATCACCTTTCTATTACTTTTCTTAGCTTACCATAGGGTTTGAAATTTAGAAACGGTCTTTGTCGGGCCTATTGTTGAAAGAACAGAGAGGAAGGGTATCATAAGAAATCTTATCTTTCATTTGGGGCAGGATCACTCTTCTTAAATCGACTTTCTTAAATCTTTCAACCTAATATTTCTTGTTGTTTAAGATGTTGATGTCCCTGGCCATGAAAGATAGAGAAGCTACAAAGATTTTTTTTTTATAGAAAATTAAGGATGGAGGTTGTTTAATAAATCACCTTGTAAAATTGGAGATGGCTTGTTGACCTAAATCTAATGAGAACATTGGCACTAGAAATGTTTATGTTAGAATATAGCACTTTTAGGCAAATGATAGTGGAGGTTTTGAGAGGAATGAAATGTGATTTGGAGGATATTTATGGAGGTCCATCTCAAAGTGAAAAGAATCCTTTATGTCAAATATTGAATATGCAATGAGAATGGATTCCTAACTTTGTTGAAGATATATAGTTGAAGAGTCTTCTCTGTGTAAATTATTTTCATACATCTATAGGATTATCGTTGTGGGAGAGCTATTTGAGTGTTACAAAAGGGAGAGAAGAAGGGTTATTTAGGGTTGAAGGTTTAGAAACATCTTCGAGTCTTTATCTAACAATTTGTCTATCTCGTACTGCTTCTAATAAAAGAATATAGGCACCTAACACTAGCGAGACCTTCATGATTAAATCTTTTTCCCAAAAGTTAGTGGCAAACGAGATGCTAGGAACAACTAAAGCATCTAATTGGTGAAAGGTGCGTATCCAAAGATAATACCTCTAGTTCAAGCTTTTCACTAGGATGGTGTGTTTGGACATATCAACACTTTAGATTTGCACTTTTCACTTTTTAATGAAGCATAGAGGAAGATTTAAACATTAATTGCATCATTACTTATTGTAATTAAGTGAAGAATATCTGGCATATTATAGTGTTTCCCAAGTTATTTGGCGATTGTTTGGAACAATAGAGAGGTTTGTCATGGCTGAGAAAGGTCCTCCATATTATAATATGGAGGACGATGCCCTTAACAAAGAATTTGGAACATTTGGCATAATTAGAATTGAAGAGAAAGAGAACCCCAATCCATCTCAACTTGGACTCTAAGTGTCCTTGTTTGACTCCAATAGATTATATTGGTGTAACTTCTAAGGTACATTCCTCAATGGGATCTCTCTTAGTTACCATTTCCATTTAGGACTACTTTCCTAAATAGAACAAACAACTCCATCACCTACAAGGTTGTGTATGTGTGTGTGTGTGTGTGTGTCTACATATACATACATACATACATACATACATACATACATACATACATACATACATACATACATACATAGGTGATGTGGCATTAAGCATTTTTACCCACTAGTGACCATATCTGGCCCACATAAAAGATAGCAAAACTATATCAAATACCCTCATGAGCTATTTCCTATAATACTCTCCCACTATTACATATTTGCATGTGACACTTATGAGGTGTGTAGATATTCTTAGGTATGTCAAATTCTTACATCAAAGGGCCCCATCTTATTATTCAGAAAAAGGGTGGCTTATTTTTAGGTGAACTTGAAAATATGGTCTTTTTTCTTTTTCTTTTTCTTTTTTTGTCTTGAAACTCCTTTCAACTAGGTGACTAGGGTTCAAGACTATACACAGGGAGGTGCGCCCATCATTCTAAAATAAATAAATAAATAAATCCTTTTATCAATCACTACTATGACCTAGAGTTTTCATAAGTTCATTTACTTGATGTTACCTATTATTATTATTATTTGCATAAGAGAATGGTCCAATGTTGGACAAACTATATTTTTTATGAGTTCAATAAATTTCGTAGTTTACTGGCGATTAATTTGTGTCAGATATCTCATTTAATACAACAATGATAAATACCAAGCACACTATGATTATATTCATCTAGTAACACTACGTTTATATTATGTTTGCAAAGTGTTCCTCATTACCAAGATTATATTCTATGCACGAAACACTTTCAAAAACGTCAATGCATGTTTAAATTTTCTAAATAGATAACCTGAAAATTAATTATCCCCATCTAATAAGTATTAAAGACTTAAATTTTCTATTCCCATTCTCACTTGAGGACTACTTCAGGTTTATAAAGAAGTGAAATTTTGACCCAAAGAAACATGGATAGAAAACATCCAATGGGTATAAAAATTGATCTCTTGCCCATCTAGGCCATTTTGGACATGATGAACCAATTGGCTCTAGAAAAAGTTTGACCATGCTGGAAAAAATAGGTATTGACCCCTTCCATGCCTCTTGAGCATGGACTCTTAACAATAGTTAGACACAAGATTTTATCAAAAAATTTTGAAAACAAAATGTTTTGCCTAATATTTTGCAAATTAAACTTTTTACTTAATATTTTACAAAATTGATTGCATTTTAATATACATAACAACTAAACTTTGTATGCCAATCGCTTCTATGGTTACTCTAGGGGTATTCTATCAACCGTATCTTTATAGAGTCCTCTTGCTCATAGAAACTAATTAGTTAATTTATCCAAACCAATCCTAAACAATCTGAAACCACTGTAAATCATAACTACCCAAGCTCAAATATAGAGGATACTCACGAAGTGGAAAATTTTGAAGGTAAGTTATCCAAGAACTAAAAGTATAAATAGGCAGGAAAAAGGGAAAATACAAGCAAAGGCTTTCTTAGAAATTGAGGAACTGTTCCAGTTCCTGAACAAGAAGAGTATTTTTATTCAAGCCTTTATCATCCAAGAGTTTATTTGATACAAAATAATACAATAACATGGTCTCTAGAACCTGTATATGTTTCTGGCGGCCCATCTGAAACCAATTGATCACCTACGCAATGGAACTAGTGACCTACCTTCTCATTTCCTGCAAAGAACACAGGCACAACCAAAAAGTAAACAAAGATAGAGAGTATATAGCTATATACCTACATATGTGCATACATAAGACGGTTCTAACCACCTTACTAGAGAATCGAGTTAAAATGTTCCATTCAGAGGTTCAATTGCCTCATCAACTGCATAATTTGGGCAAAGACTCATCAACAGGAAAATTTTTGGCTACGACTCATCCAACATGGGGCCACAAAACAAGAAGGATCATGTTCACATATTCCTAATACCGGTCAGTTTCCCAAAATACAAACTAACCGAAATGAAGTGGGAGCAGCACGTTGAGCAATGGCCTGAACCATGGGGCCTATCGTGATGTATGAGACACCGCACCTCATAGGTGCGCCAGTCCAAGATTTACACAGAGGGAAAGAGGGAGTAGCACCTTGTGTGGAACTTTCCTGCTAATAAGGTCCAAAGTAATACACGAGATTGGACTCGAAACTTATGTTTGCTTCTGAAAAATTTGCGGATTTGTTTTTAAAATTTAAAGACACATTTCTATTAAAGCCAAAGATGTCCTCATGAATGTCTCCCGTTACTTAGTAGTTCTCATCATGAAGGAATGATAATCCGGGTATGCATCACGCAGCAAGCGTTTTCCCTGTTTGACAATACTTGTTATAGAATGTGGACTCTTCTTCCTTGAGAACATAAAATGTAATTTTCATAGGAGAAAGTGGTAAAGGATCACATACCAAGGAAGCTTGAAGGTGTCTTTCCACCAACCTTGCTTGGCGCAGTTTGCAACTATCTTATCCAGTCGCACAATAATCTCAGAAAATGTTGGCCTTACGACGGGTTCTGGATCCC
The DNA here is from genome assembly GCA_035236585.1 of Warburgia ugandensis. NCBI lineage: Eukaryota > Viridiplantae > Streptophyta > Magnoliopsida > Canellales > Canellaceae > Warburgia > Warburgia ugandensis. The sequence goes on along the minus strand of CP141130.1, from coordinate 22,711,652 downwards.
AACACTCTTCTATCAATCTGTTAGAAGTAGCACCTAAAAGTGTCAGCAAACTAGTTGACCCACTTCTGTAGATGGAAACACAAATTCAAATGCAACCTACAGTAGAATCAGGGGAAGGCTGCATACTATAGACCCTTTGTGGTCCATCCTTTCCCCGGACCCCGCATGTGCGGGAACTTGCACTTTAGTAGAATCAGGGTGCATATTCATGCAAGAGAGAGAGAGAGAGAGAGAGAGAGAGAGAGAGAGAGAGAAGGAAAACATAGAGAGGAAGTAAGAAGGAATTGAAATTTTTTGCTAAAGTAGTACATATAATAGGCATGTCATATACTTTAAGTTAACAAAGATTTTGCAATAAAATAAAATCCTGCTAAATCAATAGAAAATCTTTGCCCCAAAGTAAATAGACGAGAAAATATATATTTTTTGTGGAAAAACAAGCATAACAGGTCACTATTGTTGCTTCATCCGCCTCAAAAACTCCGAATTCGCCATGTTAATCATGTGAAAGAATTCATGTTAGTGTAGAATTTTTTAGATTGTTACAATTGTTTAACCCAGCCGGAAAGATAACAGAAACTTAAGTTGTGAAAATGCCAAAGAGATGAAGATAGGGAGAAAAGAAAAACAGGTGAGAGGCATGGATGAATTAATGCATGCTTCATATGGGTTGGCACCTCAGTAATTGTATTACTCGAGTAATGCTTGAAAGCAGCGGATATGCAAAACAATCAATGGACAAGGATAGTTAGTGTATGTATACAGTTAAGTGAAACTAGTTGCAAATAACAGAATCCTGGCTCAGATTCCAACCACCATATAATGTTCAATCTGGTTCCTGAGGCAGTTGCTACAAAGCAAGCTTGTAACTCGTTTGCTGGGCTCTTGTACTCATTTGAGAAAATTTCCAGTCTTGTAAGAAACTCCCATACAAGAATTTTGCGTTCTTATAAACATACAATCTTAACAGGATGCCTTGTGAGACTAAGACTTTGACAACAAGTCCTTTATCTTTGTGTCTTTAGTGGAATAGTTAGATATATTCTCCTAAATAATCAAACATAAGGCCAAATGAAAGGTTATTAGTATAGAAATTTTTTAAGTATGATGTGATATACATGGTGTGACCTTCCTATTCTGATTATTGACTTTGGTAACCATCAATGAACCTTCTCTATGAATGTTACCAAGCAATGGCTGAAATATGCTGAGTCATTATTTAAAATACTGTGACTAACACATCAGTATTTACAGACCATGGATCTCAGTTATCACAGAATACCTCAAACAAGCTCAAGCTGATTATAGTTTGAAAGAACTTACGCTTTCAGGTCTGGTGGATAACTTTTTGATTTGTGCTTAAAATTTGGTCTTATTCCTTCTAAATAAATCATTTGAGCAGCCTCCTCCGATGACTTCGGGTGGAAAGGTGGGGTTCCTTCAATCATCTGATCCAATGGACAAAGCAAGGAAACAGAGAAAATTTGAATCATTAAAAATCCATCAAAATATTATAGTAGAAGAAAGTGTTAATATGAGATTCAGGTTCCAACTCTTTGGAATGATGCAGAAGCATCTGATCTTTTAATTTTACTCTCACTACCTGTCTATAATTAAGTAAAGATATAATATTGACCAAGAAAGCATAATGAAGACACAGAATCCAGTGAATCAACAGAAAAATAAACTGAAACTCTCTGAGTATCAATCTAAACAGACAGAAAGGTAGCATCTAACAACCACATATTCCTCCCCTGATTGATCAAATAAGTTAGTACAGAGAATATTTGCTGGATGTTGATCATTTGCATATGCATCCTTTAAACAGGAAGACAAAAACAGCATGATCAAACATTTAATTTTCGGTGAACATATTACTATACCCTGGGTTAAGAACAAGGTTTAAAGAAAAAAAGCATAGATCTACCTTCAGAATTCAAGTGGTCTTGTTTAAGGGCAAAAGCTTAGAGACACACTAAGAAAGCAAGAAGCTACAAGATTTTAAGTGACGTAATGCAGGAGAAGCAGCTCAAGTTCAAATAATATTGTGTTGGAAATGCTGAGCATCTATCAGACTTTGAAGTTTGAATCAGAATGTAAGTAAATTGTATAAAGATTAATTTACCAAACAATTTCACTGGAGAACTAGGTTTCTCAGCATGAAACCCACTTAAAATAGGTGCAAGTTAATAAGTACATACTAAAGTACACCTCTTGACATGGAAATCTTCTCATCTTCACAAAAATGCAGAAAACTAAATCTCCAAAGTTGCACAAACAATTGATTTCTAGCTGTACACCCCCTTAATCCTTGTTTTCATGTCCACTATCTTTTAAGCCTCTTTTCGCTCTGTCTTCTTTACTCTTCCTTTCCTATTTACTCTTTCCTAGTTTCTTTCATATGAAAATCTGGAAACTCAAACTTAAAAGTTGTTCCCCTTAATCCTCCTTGTTTTCCTATCCACTATCAGCCTCTCCTGCTCTACCTTCTTTACTCTTCCTTTTCTACCTACCCTTCCCTAGTTTCTTTGACATGAAATCTGGAAACTCAAAACTCAAAATTTGTTTTTTCCAATGATTTAGAGTTATCTATCCCTCCTTCATTCACTTCCTTTCATTCTCATCCATCTTTTGACTTACTTCCAATGATTTGTATCCTTCTTTTCTTTCCACTCATATCTTTGAAGACATCCTGCTTTTCTTGTGTGTAGTTATAAATGAATACTCTAGATTCTCTTATCTCTGTTATTCTCTAAAATCAGTCCACAAACAGTAAACATTAAGTTATCTTATGGCAATTTTCTTACCTGGAAGTATCAATTTCTCAAAAAACCACTTTATAGACTAGAAGCAGAGCCGCCGAGAAATTGCTACTTCCCTTCGGCATACTTTCTATCATGAAAGGAAACATATTTCCTATCATTGAAAAAGAAACTCACCACATATGATGATTAGCATACCAAAGATCAAATCCTCTTTCAGGTTGCATCAACCCAAGTTCTTGACTCTCATAATTATAGGGACTCCTGAAAATACTCTCCATGTCTACTTTGACTAAAGGCAAGGACCTTACAATTGGAGGAAAAAATTGCTATATTGTTCCAACAACAATTCTCCATCATCAAGCGTTTTTAAAGTGAAGGAAATCATTAAATAGTAAGCAGCCATTGAATAAACCAGTTTCACATGTTAAATACAAGATTCAAGGCCTTGCTGAACTATGATACGCATATTACCTCTCTCTTGTGACATGGCCAGTATTTCTTATCTTGTTGAATTTCAACACAAAGGCTTCATTTTAGAGAAAAGTGGAAGCTCCTCTTGATCTCCTATTACATAACTGTCTAATCACTACAAGGTATTATGTTCCCCAGCTGCATCTCGATGTGGGTGTGCCTGAACACCCTGCAGAAGCACTCACTTCAGCTTAATATCAGCTTTCCTGTTTAGAAATATCATCCTAGAGCTAGACAGTTCCACCACCTTGACCAGGGTGAACTACAATTAAATCATGAAAAAGCAAACCTATACACCTCATAAAACCTATCCATGTGGGCAGCCTGTTGCAACCATGTAACCTCCATCCCTAACTTCTCACATTGTTGGCTGTTAGATTTGTAGGAGAAGTAACCATAGTGCAAAAGGTGACAAAATCATCTGCCTCAACCTCCTTTTGTACGCTCTGATCACTAGCTCTTGGAAATACCTTTTATGTACCCTGCACTCCTTCAGAGCTAAAACTATATTACTTAAGATCATGGTGTTGCTTTGCTATTTGCAACATGGTTTAACCTCTCACCTGAGATTGCCAAATGTTTATTTGCAGGAAATATCAACAACCATACAGGATACAACTGTTATTCGCTTTCCACTTTAACGTCCTAACTCATGCCTTGGTACACCTACGAGTCCCCTTTCTATGACCCACGATTGGGGGGAGATATCTATTGTCTCCAACTCATCATCTTTAGCCATCAAATATGCAGATTCATCATTATCTACAGTTATCGAGACTGAGACATACTTCCAAGCATCACAACACATCTTATTCCAATGGAAGACACTGTTCAGCAGGACAAGCAGAAACATGCATTGATGACAAAGGTGCAGAAGATAAGGTGATGAACCACAAACCTTCTCTGTAGCTGGCAGTGATAATAGACAGAAACCACGATAGAATAATAGGATGCTTTATACAAAATGCCACATAGGAGATTGTCTACAGTCTATCAAACAAACATAGTTTCCTGCAAGTAGATCTAGAAGGTAAACAGAGAGACATGGAACCTCAGATGGATATAAAAGACTGGCTATTGGCCAAATGATATAATTAGAGGCCCAGCATATGTATGGTGAGATCTTGATTGCAATGGAAGAAGACAAAGTAGTGATCATCATCATCATGGCCTTCTTCAAATTAGGGGTTGGCTACATGAATTTTGTTACTCCATTCCCCTCTATCAAGTATCATGGCTTCATTTAGTCCAAAAGATTGTAAATCTTTTCTCACCACTTCTATCCACGTCCTTTTGGGCCTTGCCCTTGTCCTTTTAGAGCCTCAACTTGGATCAACTCACTCCTAACTACTGCTGTTTTCTGTCTCTGTTGGACAATGTCCAATCCATCTAAGTCTATCATTTCTCATCTTGTTACCTGTTGGGGTTACTCCTAAGTTTCCTCTAGTGTTTTCATTTCTAATTTTATACTTTCTTTTCTTGCCACTCATCCATCTCGACATCCTCATTTTGGCTATGCTCATTTTATTTACGTATTATTCCTAAACAGCCTAAACTCTGATCTATAGTAGTGACGTATATTTTGTACCTTGGTAGATTTATATAGATGGAAACTAAGTCTTTATTCATTAAACATTAAATGAAAAGGTATGCATGGGCAACCAATCGATTTTGAAGCCTGTAGTGAGAGCTAGAACCAAAGAAATGACTGTTTCAAAAACAAGATCTCCACAGATCTTCTTAACAGGTACAATATAACGAATGGCAAACAGTTGTCGTTGTAGTTGTCTAGCCATGATTATGGGATGCGCCAATTTTTGGCCTGACACGGTGTTGATATGCACCTACATGGACACGTGTGGACACGATATGACACGGATGGGACACAACTGATTTTTTCCTATTTTTAATTATTATTGTTGTTGTTGTTGTTGCTGTTGGTGTTATTCGTTACTTTTGAAAAGGGGTTTCTTTTGGACCAAAACAAGCCTGCCAAAACCGTATTTTCTCTCTATAACCCACCTTTCAACCAGATCTTCTTCATTTATGGGTTTCTGTAAATCAGACGATATAGGCTATGGGTTCTTCTTCTTTGATGGGTTCGTTATCCATTCCATCCTTCTGCTAATTTAGCCATATTTCTATGCTGTCCTCAGCTTCCTTTTTGTTAATTATGGCTTCAGAACATGTAACTACATCACAGCTACAGATGTCTGCCACCAGCAACATGTATTTTTTGCGACACTTTCTCCTTAATGAACATGAAGCAGACAACAATGGCCAAGTTTAGCACTGACCCTTAATCTTGAGGTATTATGCTGTATATCTGATCACAGTCAACAGTCTAGCTTCGAACTCATTACACCTCAAGATTTACCCCGTTCATCCAACTCTTCTATGATGGAACAATTTATACCCTAGTGTGGATTTTATTTTTATTTTTTTCTTTTAGTGGTAGAAGAGTTACTGATGGTATCATCCACCTCTGCCGCTGAATGCTTCACATAGTTTTACATCAATTAATCTGAAATTATGCACTTTGTAGTTTTTACACTTGTTGAAGTGGCTTGGAAATGAGATGGAAAAATCGAGACATTTTGGGACAGCAGTTTGTAATCAATTGCAAATGATGATAGTTTATATCAATTAATGAAGATTTTTTAAATTATTGTACAAATTTATTAATTTTTTTGCATTACTTATTTATCATTTATTTGCAGTGTCCCCTGTCAATTTTTTGAGACCTTGCCATGTAGGACACAAGGACATGTATCGAGTCTGTGTTCTCGTGTCAATGTCCACAGATCATAGCTGTCTAGAATAAGAAAGCCAGCAACAAATTAGAGGTGAGAAGATGAGGGATCCGGTTTACTAATATAAGCATGGCAAGAGCATTTCGACCTACACTCGCCAGAACTAAAATCGCAGATGCAGTAATCTGCTTCAATATTTGCAAGATCTAAAGGAAGGGCAGCTTCTAGAGGATCATGGGTTTTTTGAAAGAGATACTTTACCTAGGACAGATGTTAGAATACCTCAGGACATGAAGATAGTGCTATAGTACCATCTACTATGATTTACATTTTTCATCAGTTCATTTTCATTCGTGAATCTTATCTAGTGCTTTAATTGAGCAATAGTCTGCTTCAAAGGTAGAGTGAAGAGTATTTACTCTTAGTTGTGAAGTTTTGTTCATTAGTATATTACCTAAGAGTCTTCCTTACATATTTGAAAAGGTCTTTGTGTAGTTACCAATGAGTCTTTGTTATTTTCCCAAGTAATCTTGTTTTGAAATGTAAAAGAGTCTGGTTCAGGTTGTTATCATAGTCTATGTAATAAGGACTGCTTCTGTGTTGTTTTGGGAAGTATAACTTGAGTTTGAATGTTGTTTACAATAGATTGAGATAGAGCAAGCTCTGTTCATCTCTCTTGGTGCAATTGAGTATTTTGTCTATGCAGTTTCTATGCTGCCCGCCGCATCAGAAAGATGTATAAGGATTTGTCTAGGCAGGATGCCTTTGACGAACATCACCAAATGGCAGGAAATTGCATTATCTTGAGAGCATATACCATAGAATAGCAAGAAACAGCAGATTATCACAATATTGGAAGAGACTAAGTGATCCAGCACCAATGACAACTGAGATCAATTGGCTATCATACTTATTGCATGAGGTGCTTTTAATTTTGCATTAAAACTAGCTATGTTGTGACAACGGGAGGCAATAAAGTTTGCAAAGAACTCAATTTTCAAATATGTAAAACTACGACTCTCATTTTATCCAATAAAAGACAGATGATGGAGAAACCAGTACACACGATATATTCCCAACACCAAACAAGGGATTAAAAATAGAAATCACTAAGTAAGATAAATATGTTTTAGACCATAATTAGCTTGAGAGGGAGTGTTAGAATGTATTCTATTAAATGGTTATTTTGGTCATTAACCATACCTTACCACGTGGTATATATTAACACACACTTAACATTATACTATGTTGATCATAATTAATGGACTCAGTTGAAACTCCACAAGTATTTCCTTGAGTGTAGCATGTTAATCAAGATGAATGAACTGAGTTGCAAGTATTCCTTTTTTCTGACATTCCTATATTTACAGGATTCAACCACATTCCATAGTGAGAAAGGACATTCTCAAGTATTTTACTATTATCAAAGAACTGATGGCATCCATGTTAAGTTAATTAAACAATTTAAATCCACAGCCCTCTTCTCTGGCATTTTTTCCCTTTCTAAATACTGGTACATGAAAGTACATGCAAATATATTTGACTTTTAATTCAACCACCACATCAAGCAAAGAAAATGCACAAGCACTTGAAAGAAAAGAAAGAAAGTAATACCTCGTAAACAATGAGGCCAAAAGAAAATGCATCTACACTTCGGTCAAATATTTCATCTTTGTAGACCTCAGGTGCCAAGTATGGACCTAGCATGAAGAGAAAATTCATAAATTTTTACGAAAATAAAATAACATTTCCAGCCAATAGTTAGTTCAACCTTTTTCTTATGTATAATATTATATTGGGAGAGTTATCATTTTTAAATCAGAAAATGTATTGTCAAGATATCAAAGAGATAATACATCCTAATATCCTTGCTAAATGTAAATAGCATTAAAACTAAAAGTAATTGGATGAATTTAAGAAATCATGTTTTAGTTTTATGATTAACTCCACAAAAAACAGCAGTGTTTTAGTTTCAAGTGCCCCTTATGTCATAAATTGCTTGTAGAGCATATGTATGAGGATTGAGAAGCATGAAGCTTCCAGCATAAACAGCAAAGTTTGGTCAAGTGACTTACTTGAACGATTAATATTAGCCCCCTGCGCTAATTTGGCTTTGTCTGGAGATATTTTTGACAGCTTTATCAGACCAAAACCTGCTACCTTCAACAGGCCTCCAGTGTCCAGCAAAATATTTCTGGCACCTTACCAAAACTTCAAATAGTGAAGAGCAGTACATCACCCCACTGAGTACAAATTAAATTCAGTTGGAAAAATGCTCTATGTATTGAAATTACACTTGTAATCGATCATCTTACTTTGGCTTTAAGTCACAATGAATAATTGGGTCTGGCTTGCACTCATGAAGATAATTCATGCCCCTGAATTAGACAAGGAAAAACCAATGTGTAAGGTGTCTAGCATCACGATTTATAAAATATGTACCGTGACAAGGTAATACTAGGAAGCAAGAATCCAGAAATATCATTACAAAGAGTTCCTACAGCGTTTGGACCACCAATGCCTAAAAAGGGCAGCCTAGTGCACAAAGCTCCCATGTGTAAGGATCCAGGGAAGGCCCAGACCACAAGGGTCCATAGTACGCAGCCTTACCTGTGACCTCCAGGTCACACGGCAACAACTCAGTCATTGCGCCAAGGCTCGCCTTCTTGGATCACCAATACCTACATTTCCTAATTTTTTCCATTTTAAATTAATGGAACATTTCACTAAGGAAACAAGGAAAACATAAGAAGCAGAGATATACAACAATCCCAGAACAGGCAGATCTTAGCCAAATAACTGATTCCCTCTCATGATGAGTCCTCCCCATACAAGTCTTAGCATTTCTGTTGCTACATTCAAGATATGCAAAAAAAGAAAAAGGTCTCAATGCTTATAGTTAATTTAAAATTGCAGCAAAGTATTTATAGGGTCCTGTCATTGTATAAGGAAATTTCTAAGTTCCTAAAAGAGCATTAGTTGTGTGTTACATGAATATGTGAATAATATTCCTTTCTAGCCTCAATATTGAGATGGGAAAAGTAGGCTGGCTATGTTGAAGGAAGCAGATGGAGGCTACATCTAGAATAGAGGAGCTTTTTGGAGAAAACGTACACTACATTTTATTAGCCACGTATCTTGGGAATTATAAAAAATAAATAATTAATTAATTAGAATAAGTAAGAATTAGAGGGTGCACTATTGACATATTGAGCACAATATCTTTTCCAGTTTCAGACAAAAATCATCTTGTGCCAACAGAAAAGGGTTAATGGCTGCATGGCTAATCACAATTTGTTCGACCAAATGTCAGCATCTAATTTGCATCAAGCTCAACTAGATCTACATGACTGTTCACGTAACTTCTCCACCTTGTCCAGTAGTGTTACTGGTTGGCTGGTAGATGGTGATCAAACTACAGAATTTTGAGGCATGCTAGCCATCTCAAATCCAATAGACAGAGTTGTTTGGAACACTTGCAATCAGTTTTCTGCTGTAGATCAGCTTAATTACATGCAGCATAATTAGCATGCTTAATCAAAACAATAATTACAACAAATGGCATAAGTATCCCAAGTAATCCACTAACTGTACAACACCTCCAAGCGGCATATGGTCTACATAATCCTTTTCTATGTCTCAACTTCATCAGGACAGGTTGACATGAAAGGAAGTTCAGTAACATATTTGACCCTTCAGAACAATCTGTTTACTAGAGGCAATAAAAAGAGGTATATGATGCACCATAGACTACTACCTTTCAGTTCACAAGCAGAAACGTTGGTAAAAATAATAATGAAAAACAAACTCTTTACAAGAAATACCAGAAATAAATAACATCAAATGAAGCTCAGTATCATATCCTTATTGTCCCTTCAGAACAATTTGTTTACCAGAGGTAATAAAGAGAGACATGCTGCATCATAGAGCACAATCTTTCAGTTTACGAACAGAAGATTTGAAAGAAATTAATGGAAAACAAACTCTTTACAAGAAATACCAAAAATAGCTGAAATTAGCACAGAACTTGTGGGTGAAGCAAGGAGATCACACCTAGCAATGTCAAGGGAAAACCTTAGGGCTTTGGAGGGCTGCAGACGTCCTTTCTTTTGAAGATAGCTCGCTAGATCACCCTGAAATTCATTATAAGAAAGGAATTGTTAAGCTTAAGGATTAATACAGTGTGTAAAAGTTAAACGTTTAAATGTAAAGATATGTAGATCAAGAACACTGATATGAAAGTTCATGGGTCAGATTTCACTAGAACATGAGTTATTGATGCAGATTTAAACAAGATAAGGCTGAAGCTGATTAATCGCTATATATAGTTGGTATGATATTGAAAAGGACAAGGTAGAATGCTGAACTTCTCTCCTTAGAGGTTAAGAGTATTCTATCGTGACACACACATAAAGATAAAAGAGCTTACTTTTTGATGGTACTCTGAAACAATCATCATGGGTATATTTTGAGTAACAGCACCCACAAACTGAACCACATTCGGATGCCGAACCTTTTCTAACAAAGTCAACTCATGCTTGAAAGCATTTCTGTTCAAGAAAAGGCACCACAAAATGCAATGATTATTTAAATTCAGAAAACGGTAAATTCCAAACAAGTTCTGGAAGGTTCACTAAATAATGAAAGCACACATCTTACTTCTAAACAAAGGTCTCCATGAAAAACTTCATAATACTCATATTGCAGCTGATGAAGAATTCTTGACAACAAGAAATGAATATGAACTTAGGCTAGAACATTGGAGCAGGACCATTACCTACTCAGGCTAATAATAACTGATTCAATCTGACAAAGATTCAAAGTTTCACTTCAGAAGCTGTTACCAGAGTAAATATCAGACAAAAGAGCCACAGTTCCACACTTCAAATTATATTCATGAAGTTTCGGAAGTTCATGCTTCAGAAGGCTGATGTACTGGTGATGCAGTGCCAAAATAGGTTTAACCAAAGTGGTGGGACCTTCTGAATAGGGTTTGATTTCCAACCAATTTATATCTTGTCTCAAGAATCCAAATAAGAACTACAATTTTCTTTGCACGACTTCCAGAATTTCTGAATATCAGATCAGCTTAATGTTTAGTTTGTAAATGGTTCTAGAAAATGTTACATATTTAGGAAAGTATTATTAATGTTAAATCAAGAGCTAATATCAGATCATACTGGAAGGTCAACAAAGTTGCTTTTAGGATTCGTTCTTTTGTTTTGTGCAGACACATTGTATTTGTGAAACTCTTTCCAATCCTGTTAGTATACTTCTGAAAAGAACTGAGACTCCCACTCCATATTCATAATCATGTGACCATTACTTGCTTGTGATTTTTGATCTGGTGCTGAAACTTGAAAGTTTGAACATAAACATTGTAATTTCTGCAACCCCAACAGATCTATTTAGTTTCTGCTCATTCAAGCCAGTATAAATGACATAAGGTGATTCAATATTTACTTTGATGCCAAACAGATTGATGTTCAGGTACACCTAACCATTTTATTTGATCAAGAGCATAGAAATGAAGCATGAAGACTACATGATTAAAAAACCTTAATGGACGAAAAGTGACATCTAAAATGGCATGCTGCAAACTGTGGCTAGGTGGAGAAGTCAGACAAGATAAAAGGACTACTGCTACAGTAATTTGCCATAGTGACGTGCCACTGTATCAGTAGCAGTGTTTTATGCTTCTTGTTAGTTTATTTGTTCTAGTGTGAGTCATAGTTAGTGGTTAGGTTGAGCATTTACTGAATTCTGAAAGTAGAGTAAAGAATAGTTATTTCTTTTAGTTAGTTTTGTAGTTGTATTAATCAAAAGTATATTCTATATAGTGCTGGTTGGAGTTTCAAAGGTCTTTGCATTAACTAGGGAACTTCTATTGTTTCCTAGGAGTCTCTCAGAAAGCCTCAAAGATCTAGAGATTCTTGACTGTTCTCGAAGTATGCTCAACAACTGGTTGTGAGTGGTTTCAGCAGTGTAATACAAAGCTTGAATATTATATGAAACAGATTAAGATTGAGTGTGTTTCCAGTAATTTCTTTGGTGCAATTTGGGTCTTCTTCAGCCCCATTGCCTATGCTATCTACTGTTTTTTCTCCTTCAAAGTTTGTTTTCATAGGACTGCTGTTAATTTCAGATCTATGGACTGCATCACAGTTCAAATTAATTGGTTGACCCATTCATATTGCAGATCTAGTAAATCTTACCAACAAACCTAATAAACTCCACTGCATAGAAGTCATATATGGTAGTTCATTTTCTCACTGGAAAGAAACACGGGAAAACCAGGAATAAGAAGGAAGACAGTGTCTACATGCTATCAGGATCTGTGTAGCAGTCCTTGTCCAGTATCTTGACAGCAACTTTTGTCCCATTCCATTTAGCCACTTGATATGAACCCTGCCAAGAAAACAAGAAAAGCATGTTTATGAAAAAACATCAAAGAAGCAAGTACCAAATTCAGCAGCCACAAAAAACACAAGGAATGAATGCACCGATGCTGCAAATGTATAAAAGCTCATGCATAAACATAACCAAATGAAATATCCATCATCAAGACAAGGATAGTAAACTCTTTTACAAGAAAAGAAGGCTGCAGATGCCAGACGCCCTTCAGAACTTCTGAGACAAGAATTCCTGACAATACTAGTTGTCTGAGCTCACACATGAATAACCCAATGGATCCTACAAGTATTGTTACCAAAGCATCGCAAAAATAAAAGAGCACCAACTATTGTTTACATTTTGACACAGGAAGAAACACAATTTCTGCAAGTTATGATGCACTTGGTCGGTTCAAGTCCAGCTCACCAACTTTCAGGAAAATAAAAGAAATGAAAATCCAATAGAACCTTTCAAAAGGATTAGTCATGATGTGAAATTAATGTTCCATGACTATGTGCCGTTCGTGTAATTATTTGCAATAAGAGTTTGAAGTAAGCTTGTCGCTAGTAGCTCTACATATCCTTTTCTTCTACATAGCAAGTACTTCCAGGTATTATCTTTAGTTTTCATTAGAAGAGCCTATACAATACCTGCAAAAAGTAATTGTACTCTGTAGTAAATATATTAAAGTTAAGAATTATGACTAATGGACTTATTAGTAATATTTACCAATTTTGAATGTTGAGAAGGTCAACATGCATGTTGAGTATCATGCAGCATTCTCTATGAGAAACTTGTATCTCGTCACTCAGAACTCTTTGACCAAAAACAAATAGAGGTAAAAAAGATGATAATAGAAAAGCAATAATTTCCTGAATTTCTGGCATATACCTTGGCTAATTGACAACTAGCAGTTTCATGATTTTTAAATGATGCCCAGTAGGCATATATGCTTTTGAGCATGAGATGTAGTCCACACCCTTCTTTTCTCATGTTTGATGATTTTCTTTGTAGATCTATGCTGTTCATTATTTTCTCCTTATCAAAAATAGGTAACCCATAGAAATCAGTGCATTTGAATGATCCTAACTACTTGTTTTGGACCTCTTAAAAAATTAATAAAAATGGATGGTCACTATATTTTGCTTATGAAAATATAGTAAAAGCATATAATGAACATGAAATTTGATCAATAACCTAACTAAGCCATTTTAAACATGATGAACAGCTTAGATCTACAAAATAAAGTTTCAACATGCATGAAAAATAGCATGTGGACTTCTCACACTTAACAGTTTGTACGCCTACTGGGAATCTTTTTAAATCAAAGTTTGTACTGTTTCAAATAATTTATGTTGTAACTGGCAGGTTGAAAACATTTTAACATACTAGTATTAGCAAGTTCATTGCAGATGGTAAGTCTTAAAATCTCCACATCTAACAACTAAATAATTATCTGGTAATCTCTTAAGTTGATAATTTTTCAGAAATTAACCCCATACTCAGCTGTTTACATTGTCTTTGAACTTGAAGATCTCAAAGTTGGAAAAATCAAATAAATAACCCGGGATCAACCTTAAAATGGGCATGATTCTGTATCATTATCTAAAGCATAGATCAAAATTTTTTTTACACATTTAAGTAGCATATGCAGCAAAGACCAGGGTTACTTGGCTCCAATTTTTTGGTAAGACCTTTTAGTTAGCCTCTTGATTTTCTCTTTCTGTATCAACAATGGGACTTTTGGCACATGTCCTATCTAAGACAGCAAATGTTGCAAAGTGTTTTAATCACCCTAAACCTGGACCCACATGTGTTTCTAGCAATAAAAGAAGCAAGAGTCAAACCAGTCCCCGCAATTACCTGTTCTAATATATACAGCTGATAAAAGAAGCAAGTTAAGGAGGAAAAGGCCCCAGCACATGCAGAGAAGTCATCCAAAAAATAATTCCTACAACCTATAAAAGAACAGATTGCTTATATTATTAACAAAATACTAACTTATTAAATATGCAGTTTCTGAAGGATACTTAATTGCCATTACAGCATTACTTCATAGCTTGAAAATTTAGAGAAACTTAATACCACCAATTTTCAGATCTAAATCAAATAAGGACAATTACACCACGTAATGCAAACATTTTAAAATACCAGCAAAATTCTAATAATGGAGTAAACAAGAGCATGCCTTTGAGATCCCATCACCCCTACGAAGCTGAAGCTCTAGTGGATTAAGCTCATACTCTGGAACTTCTCGAGGATTTGAAACAACCATAGGAGTTTTCCTCGTTTTCTGAAAATTTATGTTGAATGGATATTTTAACTCCAATTGAACCATTCTTCTCATTCAAATACCCATTCCAAATAAAAGAAATTCAACAAGATCATACCAGTACTTTGGCACCTCGGGCTTTTAAGATGTTGTAAACTTCAATATTTCCATAGTACTTAGCATCAGCAGCAGCCTGCCATGCAACAAGCATTATTATCATATAAAAGTGTAGCAGACCAGTCATCAAAAAAGAAATAATGGAAAGCAGCAAGTACATTGGTCAGGACCATCCCTTTGTCAATTAGATTTTGTTGGCTGCCAAAAGATGCATTTTGAACTGGAAAGTAAAGAACAAACTTTTTTACCACAGTGTTCATATGAAACTATAAACAGAAAGAACTCTTAAGTTTCGATCAAGAGTCCATAAATAGGATGAAGTTCTGATATAGATCCATTAAGAATTCCAAATAGTATGCTATCTGTTGACGAGTAGTATGCACTCAAATAAAATGACTGGCTACCAAGTTAAAGTGAAGGACCAAACATGCGTCGCATGCTGGGGATACATAAAGGTCAGCATGGTCCAGCACATATTTGTTCTGTCTAGTTATGGGCTTAGAACCTAGATCCATCAAATGCATGGAACAGTAGATCTGAACGTTAAGCATGCAGTCAGGAACAGTTTGCCCTGCCCAAGAACAGAGATTCTGCCAAATTTACAGGAACAACAGATAAAGATATAAATGAACATAACAACTATCCCCTCAGCCAGTGTTTCAGAAGGAAAAAACAGAGGAGAAGTGAAAAGCATCACATTACGTACATATTTCTCTTTATTTTTCTTGAATATCACATTATATAGAAATTCAAATCATCTAATTAAATATATGTCAGTACATCTACCACTGTGTTCACCTTTATGTGTGTTGGAGAGAGATATACAAGTAAAGACCAACCAAAACATTTAAGACTCGTTTAAAGATCCCACACTATACACGAGCACGATAATTACTAAGTGGGAGGTGCACCAAACTCCAGCAAGGATCTTCTGAAATCTTTTTTCAATAGAACTAAAGGGTAACAGAGCCATACCTCAGTATGCTCTCCTGGACTGCTTGTTCCTGATGGAACTAGACATTTCAAAATGGTATACTAGACGTGTCTGGCACTTTTAAACATACATGATGCAGTTGAAGTACCAAGAAAAACTCCAATAGCTCTTAAAAAGGGGATTAAGTAAGGAAAATATGAAAAAAGGGCAAGCTGCAAATGCGTTCCTCCACCAAGAAGCAACGAAGAAGCTTTCCACTTCTAACATACAGATGCTTTTCCAGGTCTTTCCATACCCCATGAAGGACCTGGCAGGGTAATACAAAGGTGACAAAATTCAATCTATTTCCAGTATGGACTGTACTCAGAGTCGTGTCAAACTTTCTGGCTGGATTTGGATCAACAGTGTTCCCCACTTGTGGATGCCTATAATCCATGAAAGCTTCCAACATTTCAAAAGGAAACAACTCCATGCACCATCTACTCATGCAGGGCATACTTCACATATTCATATCAAGTCAATGTTCATATTAGATACACTACTTTCTTACAATTGTTCAATTCAAAGAACATTCTTCTACACAAAGAAGGATCTTTGATAAGCTCACACGACCAAGTAACAACAATGCAATAGCAACATTGATGAAGAGAGACTTTCCAGGATATGCGTAAAAATGGACAGCCCCAGTGCATGAAGTTCCCACCTATGCGGGGGTCTGGGAAAGGGGCGGACCACAAGGGCCTAAAGTGCACAGCCTTACCTTGCATTTTGCAAGAGGCTGTTATCATTGATGAAGAGAGAGTTTCCAGTATATGCGTACTGAATTAAAATTTCTGTTAAGTAATTGCACTATGGAGCGAACATGAATGGGCAAGTAAAGTAATCCAATTTCAAATTATATGTGTATCACAACGGCAATCCACGAGCACAACTCAAAAGGCCAGAGCAGTGGGAAATTTTTTTTACCGTGCTTCCCCATCGATCTCGTGCGTCAATGTTGGCCCTCCGACTCAGCAAGAGTTTCACAACCTCGACGTGCCCCTCGCAGGCCGCAATGTGCAAAGCAGTCCGCCCATCCAAATCGATGCTGTTCACGTCAATTCCCTCCCTCAACAAATCCTCTAATCCCTTCACATCCCCTTTACACGCCAGAAACAGAAGCTGCATCGTGGAATCAAGATTCTCCGGCACCGTCAATTCCTCGAGGATCGGAGTCCTACGGTTCGGATCAAGCGATGACTGTCGTCCGAAACTGAACCGAAATGTATTCCGCTTCGGATCAAAAGATGTCTGCCGTTTGAAACTAAACCTGCCACTTCTCCTCAAAGATCCAGTGGAGAATTGCCGTGAGATCCCGCGCTTCAACTGATTAGCAATATCCATTGTCTGCAAGCGGGATCGCCAACTAAATTCCGATTTTCAACTAACGTCAAAGAAAGATCATTAACGACAGGGAAGCTTCTTCCACAAGCGCAAAATTATGCTGCAACGCACAGAATTACCTCGAGAAAAGCCGAATCTTTCAAAGTACAGCACGCCACTACTACATCCTTATAAGATTAATGCCTCTCATTGGAGAAAAGATCGGTTTTTCACATAGACGACGAAAAAAACTAGAGATGTCAGATTATAGTAAGCCAACTGTAATTCAAAAACTTCAATTCGAATCCAGATCCAGAGGGAAATTTGGTGTTTGAACCTTGGTTTCGAGCGAAATCGGGGTTAGAGAGGTTCGGAAACCCTTCTTTCGATCGAGACCAGAAGATTAGGACGCAGAAAGAGAGAGTTAAGAATAGAAAATAGAAGATCCGAGGGAATCGCGAGAAATTACAGGGGAAAGACTACGAGGGAAAATGGTGGTCGCGTATTGTGCGGAGAAGAATTCTCCCCCGCTTTGGTCGGCAGGCGACAAAATCCCAAGGAGTCGTGGGTATTTATAGATGCAGTAGTTGGAATAGGAGGATTTCGGAAAAGGTTTGGCCGTTTCCGTATCTCTTGCTACATTTAACCAGCTGTACACCACGTACATACACTCGCAATCTTGTCATTTCCAGTGCAACTACGAGAGTACCCCAGCGGTGCTTGGTGCAGTTGAACGATTTCCATTGTAGTTTGCTGGACCCCTTAATTTGGTGGTCCGCCAATACCGTTTGAACATGTAACAGTAGTAAACCTTAAGAAGTTTGTTAAGATCATCTCGTGTAGAAAATTTTTCATCTCTGACTCGGAAGATCAATGTATAATGTACGTTACATCTTTATAATTCTTTGCATGTGAGTGACTGGCCGATAGATCACTGGACCAGTGCATTTTCAAACAAGAGCTGAAAAGAGCCATCAAATTAGTATGAAGGATCATGAACCAAACGAAATGACAGTTGACTACGTCTATTGATTTGTTTCCCATGAGTTCAAACGATAGGTTCCAATACAAATTATCACCGACTCTGATTTGTTTGTCAATTGGATAAAAGCCCCATTCTTAAGTTTTTCCTCAAAAGAGTTCATTTGGGCGATACTTATCTTGCTAAACTGAGGCACCAACCCCTTAACCAGGACCCAATGCCCATCATAAACCACAAACTATTTTGTGAAAACAGCCCCCAAGTATTTCGATCCTTCTAAGCTGGGGCATGATAGTGGAGGCCGTTTGAGGTGCTCCTGCTGACTACGGCTTTCTGTATATTTCGATTTTGCTTGAGATGAAACGGATAGCTCCTCGCACCGCCAGTTTCTTGTAGAAAAAGGGTAACGCGGGGGGGTGTAGGACATAATTGCTGCAGCTCCTGCCGCGGTCCCGTATGTCGGGTCCGATATCGCGGGAATTTACTGGCTCGTGAACTGTCAAGATTGGCAGCTGGGGAGTGAAAGAAGGATGGAGAATATATCCACATTTTGGACCCGCACTGCACACCAGCTCATAATACGCGCATGGCGCAGGTATAAGTACGATTCGCCAATAACAATCCAGTGATGGTGCGCTACAATGAATTTTGCCTGGTTGACCAACTGCAACTTTTTTTTGCTTTAGTCCCCGTATATTTCCCTGTAAAGTGTGAAGGACTCACACCACCTGTTGGGATTTTTTTAGTTATTCAACCAGTGCTTCGGATTTCCAGCCCTTCAAGGTGGGTGGATACCAAAACTTCATCCAACGGATGCATCTGTGAGAAGTTCTTACCTTCCAAATATTAAAAGTTTTGTATTTTTCCTTAATATCATTCATATTTCAGTTGAAGGGTCTACCAGGCAGACTTCCATGGGCTGAGCCTTTTTTTTTATTTTTATACCCGCTCATTTTTAGGTGCTATCGAATCCCATGAACGGTTGGATCACTAAAAAATTCAAGGGTGGGGCTAACACGTGGTGTGGACTTCTACACTTTTTGAGCATGAACTACTACCACGACTCTTTTTTTCAATTTTAAAGGGAAAAGAATCCCATAGAGTCCACGCTAAAAACATGTGGGAAAAGTCCACACCACTGTTGAACCCACTCCTTGTTTTATGAGTGATCCAGCTCCCCTTTTCACATCTACATCCAGTCAAGATGGATGAATACAAAATCTAATACACCAGATGCATCTTTGTAGATTCTTCACCTTGACATAGGAATAGTATTGTTTTTTTTTTTTTTTTAATATTGCTTATATTTCACTTGAAGGGACCCACTAGAGAAGTTTTCAATGGACGAAATTTTTAGTAACCACTCACCTTCAAGAGCTTTGAATCCCATAAAAGGGTTGGATCACTCAAAAATCAAGGATGACGACCAAAAGGTGCTGTGGATTCTTTAGCACTTTTTGAGAGTGGACTCCTACTAGAACTCTAGGAAAAAAGATACTAACAAAATAGACAAAAATAAATTGAGGAATACTAAATTGAATGTACTATGGGTGCGATGTAGCAACTATGTTTTTTGCAGCTCTCCTTTGAGTCATCCAACGCAATCATCTCATTGCACCAGATTTGGATGTTTGTAGGATAAAAAGCATGTGACTTGGATAATTCTAATATAAAAAAGGCATCAAATGTGATTGGAAACAAACAAATTCATTTAGGAAATTCATAAACAACAAACTATTTTTTACAAGTCAAATAATTTATACCATATGATTTTTTACCTATAAGAAAACTAAAGTTGGAACAATAAGATGAACATTTTCAATTACGTAAAGGTGGGCTCCAAAATTGTGATGGCTACATTGCACCTCACAAAGAGATCAATCCCCAAATAAATTTAAGTCTTTTGAGTGGGGCCCACTATATCGTGTTCAAGGTTTCTTGACAACTTTAATAATCTTTAACACTATATAAATGGAAAAGATAAGATAAAGTTATCTTGCTAAGAATAGACACACCATGTTGATGTGGAGGGGTAGATGCACCTTAGAGCATACTTTTTTTTAGAATGTTTTGTGCATAGAAATTGGGTAACATTTGATAAATTGATGCATTCAAATGATTTTAATTACCTATTTTAGGTTTTTTTTTTTAAATTAATGGTCATGAATTTCAACTCAAACATATATAGGCTAAAAGCAAGAAATGGTAGAATTTGGTATACAATTTATCTAGACCATTGCAAACACAACAATTGTGTTAGATCTAATTAGAAAAAAAAAAAAAATTCATGGGAAAAGGGCATGCAAAGAATTAACCCATTTTATGATAGTTTTCCTGTCACAAATCGTATAAAGGATATCTCAATTACAAATCAAAATAATAGCATTGGTTGTCATAACAAGTAAACCATTATGTATTAGCCTTATCGGAGACAGCATTGGTTGTCATAACAAGTAAACCATTATGTATTAGCCCTATCAGAGAGTGATGTCAATCATAGCGGTCATATCAATATAAAATTTTCCTTATTAAATTACATGGTCTTGGAATAGAACAATATGTGATATTTTAACTACATATTTCTATTGAGATATTTACATAATTTTTGTGTATTTTTTTTTACCTAAAAGTGTGGTATATTTAGGGCTTCCAATTGTTCAATTTTAGTTCAAATACCCTTAATCCCTCTCCATTCTTATAAGTTTCAACAATTTGGATTCAATGGTGCTTTGGATTTTCAAAATTCATCCCAAATCCAATACATTTGGTTTAGATAATTTTTTAAAGAAAAGTAAAATAAATACCAATTGTTGCATGTTATGTCATGCTTTTAGAAATGTGAGGTCATTAGTAGAAATATTGATTCTTACGAGGCTTATCATATGATATGAGTACATTAAACAATAAGATTTAAGAGAATAGAAGTATTAGTGTAGTATTATATTCAACAATCTAGTCTTCTAAGGCAAGGAGTGTAGATGTTATATGTGGAACTAAAAATCGATAGGAATGAGACCCAAAAAGTAGGGTATGTATGGTTATTCAATTAAAACCAACTCTATTGTATTGGTTTACATTTTAAAGAATTTAACCTCGTTGGTATGGTATTATTTTTACATTCGAGTACTCAAATCAACACCAAGAACCAAAAAGTATAATTTTTTGACTAAAATAACCTTGTAATATTATTTTAAGCTTAAGTGTATGTGAGAGTAAAGTGGGAGTTTCAATTTATTAGATTTTATTACTAATTAACTATCTATTTATATTAGTTTTATGTTTGATGTATTACAAGTTAAGGTTAGCACATAATATTGGGATTGTTTAGGGATGTCCATTGTGGTTAATCTGTAAATATCAACATGTAAATAGCAATAGTAAATAGTGTAAAATAGGAGAAATAAAACCTACTTTCTTCAGCCAAAAGGGCAAAAGCCTATGTGAAATTGTCTTTTTCACTCTCACAAACAGGTAGTTGAACCCCAACTCACTCCTAAATTGACAACGATTAAATCAATTCCTTGAGTTTAGCATATGTAGATGTGAATGGTGGAAATAACTAAAATAGTAGCTTTGATAATGCCTGTGGACTTTGTCTTTGAGCCTTTTAGCTTCTCTCTTTTCAATGACATTCTTGTCTAATTAAGGAAGATAAGTACAAAATAATGGTACTGAAAACTCCAAACTTAATCATCAGTGGTATCATCAAACTTCTTGCTGATTAAATATTAGAATTGTCTAATATTGATACATGAGATGTTGGGCATGTTGTATCCAATATGGGTGAGCTAGATGGATGGTTTAAATCACCAAAGACATAAGCCCTACATTTACTTTTTGAGGCATGTGTATTTTCTTAAATCTAAAGGTGCATAAAACAAATGATTCTCGCATAACATAATGATAAAAGATATCATATTTTATTATCTTTCATTTTTTTTAGCTAAAGAATACATTCATTTTTTCATTTAATTGTAATTTTTAAATTAATGAAAAAGAGAGAAATACCAGGTACTAATCTGACTAGCTGGAACGTTTGCATTTCACTAGTCATGAACATGTTTACGTACACGTGAGAGATTAAAACATTATATATTTAACAAAAACTATTCAATTTTATCCGTGGGCAAGTTCTACATGTAAAGATCTATTGGAACAATAAGTGATAGTCATGTCTTGCTAGTAAAAATAACCATTCCTACTAAATTTCTCTTCCCAAACATACTTCTGCCTATTCTCAAAATATAACTTCCCATCTATTTTCCAAAATACACTTATGTGTATCCCTTCTTGAGTTGTATGTGTGTGTATAAATTACCATATATAAAGCAAACACCCACTTGGTAAATTGGTCAACCATCATACGAGAGGTATTTGCTTTATATATAGTATGAATGTCTTAGATTTGGTAAACTATCACCAAAAGTTCGTCCTTGATCTAAATATTACTTAGCTACATGTTAATCACTGTCATTATTTTAAATGCCACATTTTAATATTGTAATAGAACTAATATTAATCTAAGATTTCTTATTGGCTAGCTTTATGTAAAGATAGATGCTAGTATAGTGCTAGAGCTATAGCAATATAGCAAGTTGATGAGTGGCCCTCACTTTTGCATATGCCCCCACCTTAGATTTATGAGACTTGTCCATCTTATTTCTTCAATTTTTGGTGACTACTACAAAAATAGTGAGGATTAGATAATAATGGATGAGCCTTGAATGTGAAATGTGTACTTTTATTACATCACATGGATGGTTTGAAACATTATTTAAATAATGGTCTGTGATTAATCAATAAAAACACAAATTTTGGACAATAAAATCATTCAATTACCCTTGATGTTTATGATAAGAGATATTTGGTGCCAAATAAATCAAATGGATGAGACTAATCAACCAAAAGTGGGACCCATCACACCAAAAGGGGTCTACGTACCACAACAACTTGTTGTATTGTCGTACACTATAACATCATTCCTTTTACTTAAATTTGGTTAAGATGTCTAAGTCCACTAATGCAGATCATGTAGTAATTATGGCTTGTTTCAAGTCTTGATTTGCATGAGTAAAAACATATACATGTAGAACATTATATGTAAACAGCCATTTTGTTGCAAAAGATTAATATTCTCTTGTTAGGACATCCAGTATCCAATGTCATTGCTACTAAGAAGCAAAAAAAAAAAAAAGTCTCACCCACCAAACACCACATCTAATATGACATGGTAAAAGCATTTATCCCACATGGTTTGAACATAGGCTTCAGGCCCATTTCATTAATTTAGGATACTAGAGGTGGGGATCACCACAAAGAGACACACTTCCACCCACTATCTAACATCTAGCCCAATATCAAGCCCATAGCTACTACTTAGAAGTCCAATTACAAAGCCCATCACTACTAAATTTGAATGGTTTTAAGATGGTTGAAACCAAATATTTAAGACAATTTTAAAACTGTCTTTTAGCCAGTCATTTTAGAAAAGTTAAGAGAAATAAGATAATTTCTAAAACCATCTTAAAATGTTTTTTAGGAAATGAAAGCATAGTAAAAATAAATTTTAAAGACAGTCTCAAAAACTATCTTAAAAAAATTTAAAGGCAATTTTACAAATCGTCTTAATAATAAACCTTTGAAGATAGTTGTTTCAAAAAACCATCTTAAAAATATGCTTTTAAAGATGATTATAGAAATTGTCTTAATAATCTACTTCATCTTACGGTTTTTAAGAAGGTTTACGAAAATTGTCTTTAAAAAATGCTTTTAAATATGATTTTTTTGGGACAATTGTCTTGAAAAAAATTTAGAATAAATATGATTTTTAATAATCATCTTTAAAAAGTCTATATTCTTAAAAAGCTATAGAACCTTATTTGACTAACAGTATACAACAACCTTCTTGCTATCACAACATTTATCTATACCTTCTTCATAAAATTATTCATCCATACTTCCAACATCTAATATGAAACTTCTCAAATATAAAATAGAAAAACTTGACAAGTACTTACTAAAAAGTAATATTCATTTTACACATGCTTCTCCATACACACACATTTACTTTCATATTCCAAATATAAAACTTCTCAAATATAAAATAGTAAAACTTGACAAGTACTAACTAAAAAGTAATATTCATTTTACATATGCTTCTCCATACACACAAATTTACTTTCATATTCCAACATCCCACATTGTCATAAGTTTCTTCGTTACATTCAAACTTCAACATCCCCTCATTCACATAAACGAAACACCACATAATTTCCTTATTTAAATAAACAAACCAGATATATACTTCAAGTATATAAAAAAACAACACACATCGACATCCAATAATTAAATAAAGAAGTTTTGTATTAATGATCATAATGTCAAGTCAAAGAATCAAAGAACTATATCATATATATATATATATATATATATATATATATATATATAAGCACAAGTGTCAACAGTCTTGGAAGTCGATAATTCAGAGTTGAATTTCAATACAAACTCAGCTTATTCACATCTTATTTCTTCAAGATCTTGTGGAGAGCAACAGCCTCCTCAATTGAGTAGTACCATTGCCTGTAAGACAACATATAATTTAGGTCATTACTTATATATAAAGGGGCAGCCCTACATGAAGCTCCTGCCTATGTGGGGTCAAGGGAAAGGGCGGACCACAAGGGCCAATAGTAGGCAACCTTACTTTGCATTTTGCAAGAGGCTGATGCATTACTTAAATGTTATTTCATATAGCCAACCCCAAAGATTATAATAAAATGTAAGAAGGCGATTATTAAAATGTCTTGCCCTTCTCAATTTTTAGAGCCCAACACCATATCATATATAGGTTCTTATGTGTCTTTAAATAAAGTATCCACACTACTAATTCGATGTCATTTAGGGCACAACACAACAAAAAGAAATGAACACATTTTATATGGAGTAATAACTAATTTGATGAACTAAGCAAGACTACAAACTCACCAAAAGTCACTTAGAAGAAGGTCAAGGTAAGAAATTTTTTTGGTAATCGGTGAGAATGAGACTTTTATATAGAGTACTATATTGATGCTAGTATTACCTTGACCTTATTCCAAGTGACCTTTGGTGTGGCAAATATTTGATGAATTCTTATTAAACAATCATTACATACTTAAATAAAAATAACACAAGAATGGATAACTCCTAACCATTCTTTATTTACATATATCAAATGTTACATTTTATTTTTCCCCTTAACATCAATTGCTTCAACATAAGTACCCTCCTCACTAGTATGATACATAATTCATCTCATTCTCACCAATTACATTCATTAATAATATTATTTTAATAAGACAAAGGTAATCTATTGCAGTATCACCTAGGTCATTTTGATCATAGAAGTCCTTCTAGGAGGCTGATAAAATAGTTGATCATCTATTATCACTTTTGTCTTATATATAAAATACCCTACTATTCTACTATGATCTTAAGTTATCACAGTCTTTTTTGTAAAATAATAACCATTAGTTCATTCTATTTTTTGGCTAAGCCAAGTAGTGAATGTGCGACAATGCTCATGTTGTAACCACTTCTATTTTTTTTTATTATCTCTTAGATACCTCGCTATTAGGAACTCCATGTTCTTGCTACAATTAAGAGATGTAAAGTAACATATTACTCTTTACACATAAAATAAAGGAAAAATATGAAAGCAACGTAAGATAGAGAAAGTGAACTTGCTCAATGTATACCTAAACCTTATCAACATTATTTTGCAAAACATAAAGGTGCACCTTGTCCCATTCTTCATTCAACAGTTGATCCACAATCACTCAAAAGACATTCATTAACTTTTAGATCAAATTCACTTGATCTCTTCTTTCTTAATGAGACTCCAATTGCATCCATTTCTAATAGATACTCTATGTAAACTACAATGCTTCTTCTACAAAGTAAGCGATACACCCTTTTGGACAATTGTCATATCATAAATATCCTTTTAATACTTTCATATACCTCTGAAATGGGTACATCTAGCACAAATAAACTAACACATAGAGTTTGACTTCATCAATGAGGTGCACTATTAAGTGTACTATGATATCAAATAATGATGATGGAAAAATTATCTCTAGCTCTTATAAGATTGTCACTAAATGGTCTTGTACTTCTTGTAGTTTTGAAACATCCTCCACCTTCTTAAACAAAGCATTGAAGAAGTAGCAAATTTTATAACAAATCCTCTTAATTTATTCAACAGTACCTAACATAGTACCATAGGTAAGAGTTGTTGCATTAGGATATGACAATTGCATTACTTTGTCCCTAATAGTTTCACCTCTTCCACGGTGATAATGTTTCTAAAGTTTGAAAAGTAACTGTTTAGGACTTTGAGCTCAGATAAGATTTTATACACTATTCTTCTCTCCTCCCCATTAAGCATATAATTTTCTTTAAGCAAGTATATTCCTCAGTTGACTCTATCCAATGGATGCAACCTTCTCTTAAACACATTTTCATGAGATTCATTCAAGATGCAAACCCATCCTTTATTTTTTTCCTAGCATATCAAGCAAGGTACTAGTCTAGCTCTTCTAGACATTCTTTTCGATGTGCATAACATCAAGCATGTGCTACACATGTAGGATCTTTAGTACTCAACTTCAAAGAATATTGACTTTTCTTACAAAAACTTTTAGATTTGATTCCACTTACACAATTAGTTGTTTTCTTCCCCCATGAAAAATTAAGGTTTCTAACCTTTCTAATACTTGTTATCTAGTCAATATCTTTATAGTTGTCCTTATCTCTACACTACCATTAAATTTTCCTTTTGTAAAATAGTATGAATGGTTATTGCATAACCATCTTCTATGGATTAAGAATATAATCTTCTTGCCATATTTAAGCCATATCACACATGTTTGTTCAATATAGATAGGACAAGTGTTGCATCCCTCCAAATTGGCATACACAAAGAAGTCTTTTATTATCTACAATAGTATAACCTTTAGGGTAAATGACTTTTTCTTGTATGCATTGTAAGCTCCAAACCCTACATTACATTATGTTTTAATATAGTATATCAATGGAGTTAAGAACATCTCAATATTATTCCCTGATTAATTGGGACACGATATCAACATATAGTTTACATCATGAAATTCGTATTCATGAATTGTACATGATACTCCTAGAATCATGAGGATTAATCCCATCTATAAATACTGTAAGTTGTAGATTTCTTGATCTTTTTCAAAATCAGACCACAAGAAGTCTATGATCTTTCATGCTAGGCTATCTACTAGATAGCATAACTAGCTATCAGTTACTCTGCCCCTGGCATTGTATATTATTTTCTTCTCCATTTTCTTAATGCAAAACATTCTTTTAAACTTTGAAATGGGAGAAAAATTCCATTGAAGCTTTGTGGGCATGTCTTTCACCTACTTAGTTGAATTCTTCTTCAACTTTATCTTGACTATTCACAAGTTGGGCATGCACTTTTACTCTTGTGCACCTTCTTGTAAAAGATGGAGTCATTGGGACATGCATTTATCTTCTCATATTTCAACCCTAGTGTAGTCAATGTTTTCTTTGCCTCTCATGTAGACCTTACTAGTTTGTTCTTCTTTGGTAGCATTTTACTTACCACTTTCAAGACTTTTGAAAAACCTTGATCCAAAAAACCAAATCTTGATTTTACATCATAAAGTTCTACTACCACAAACAAATTAATATAAGTTATACAACTAAGGTACAATAGGTCATCAACTTCCTCCAATGTAGCTTGAAATTATTTAGGGTCGTTATGAAAGTCATCATATGATCTTAAAACATTGATGTAGCTGTACTATTGCAACACTTCCTATAACGTCTTCATATTCACATATTCTTACCCTTTTCATAGGCCCTTGAGGTAGTTTTTCTCTATGATAGATCAAGAGGTGATAACTTTCATTGACTCTATTGAGTATAAATGTTCTCTTAAATCGCTTGCAATTTCCTTTCTCATGTTTCCACATCTCGAACATAAACAATGTAGGCGATTACAATCACCCTTGCCTTAAGTGCAAACTTTGTGAATATTTTCATTCCATCATCGTCTTCACTTGATGATCATATTGTAGTCATCCAAGCAATTGTCCATCTTGACCATCTTATTGCATAGACACTACTACTTTTTATATGTATTAACCATCTATGTGATGGCCAAAAGTTAAAGTCAAAGACTTTTAGACGTGATAAGAATGAACTCTCAATTAAGCATTTTAGCAAACACTAGATATGTGAAGAAAACATTAGAAAACCTCATATGCATGGAGATTTTCTAAATCTATGTTGCAACATAAAGATCAATTCAAACATGATAAATCCATACAAAGGGCAAACCTTTGACAAGAAATTTTTTACTCATAATGACACAAATAAAATATGAAACAAGGAAAAAAGACTTACCCAAACTATGATGATCCAATAGTAATGAATGTCATGAGGAAGAGCTAGCCAAGTTAAAGTGATGATTCTCGATTCCTAAAAAATGTTCAAGAGTATGTTTGAGGAATCTCCAAAGGTCGCATAAAATCAAGATATTAAGGAAAATATCTACTACGAAAGACAAGTTCAAAGAGAAACTGTAATAAGACTTTGCTCCAGTGAGCGAGAGGAGAAGTGAAAGTGAAGAATCATTTACACAGGTTAATGCCAAGGAAAGATATGATGATAGACGTGCAAATCGATTTAGTCTAATCTCTACATTATGTTTTTTAAGAAAATTTTTTATAACTGTCTTCTTATTCTCTTGAAAGAAATTCAAGTTTTTTTAACTCCTCAAGTGACTTTTTAAGATGAATTTTGAGAAACTGTCTTATTAAATTATATTATATAAAGATAGTTTTTTTTTTTTATAACTATCTTAGATTTATTTTAATAAGATGTTTACATTATAAATGTCTTCTTTTTGCCATCTTCGAAAACACCAATTTTAGTAGTTCATCCACTAGCCCAACAATGTCATCTGCTCAAGTCCAACTCAAGCTTAGTGAAAGAATTTATGTGACTTTGGTGGTATAATTTGTTACGAAGATGTAGAGAGAGAGAGAGAGAGAGAGAGAGAGAGAGAGAGAGAGAGAGAGAGAGAGAGAGATGAAAAACAACAAACACATAGATTTATGTGATTCTCTCTAAATAAATGTATGTCCATAGGTTGAAACCAATTTCACTATCTCCGTGGCTAGAAAATAAGTGCCACAAGATACAAAAGATTTCTTCACCATCTATAGAATCTTAGGATTGTTTGAATACCTATATATACTAACAAAAGATGCAATTACCCCATGCACTCCCAGTTCGTAGTGCAACATAATTCAATACAAAGGTCAAGCCAATTAGGCTCCACATTGCAACATAATTTAGCGAATTAAATAATTAAGACGTGAGGAAGAAAGCTTCCCTATCATAGAAACGAATGTTGTCCCCTTGCACATCATGCATTGAATACAAAGGATTCTCTCTAGATATCATCAATGGGCTACAAAATAAAATTTGTCACACCTTATTTAATGCAAATCTCTTTAAGGGTACTCTCTTGTCTCCCCAAGCTTACATGTGACATTCTTTTCTTCCAACCCGTAAAGAAGGAAATTATATCATTTAGAAAAACTGAATGTAGACAAGAAAAAGTATTTTCACTTGATGACTAAACCATGATAGCAAAGCATCGAGTGCCACGTAACCAACCTGAGTTGGCATTCATCAAGGAACCTGGCGGCTACATAAAGCGCTCCATGGAGCCGAGCGAAAAGGTTGTTCATCCCGAATCTTAAGAACTCTAGAATGAATGATCTGTCCGAGTTTGAGACCTAGCTTTGTGAGAATTCTAGGTTTTACAATGGAATCTTCTTTCTGAGTGAAGATAGAAAAGTGAACATGGGCTAGAGTTAACCTATTTGAGCAAATATTTGGGTAAGTTTAGTAGAATTGAGCAATAAAGAGCTCTCTTTAGAGTGATTTTAGCTTCAATCAATGGCCAGAATTGATACCACAATCGTGGACGGAGGATACAGAGCTACAACATGTAGTCATCTCTGTCTCTTAGGCAATTAAGCTACAAGCAACCCCGTGTTTGCTTTGCACCATTGATCCATATACGTTATATTTATTGTGACTACAAGCTGGATAGTTGGGGACCCATCCCAATATCTTCATTTCGTCAATCAATAACATAGCCCATCTTCCACATTGGTATTTTTCCATTTGTAAAAGTATTTTTGCGTACATTAGGTACTTTTCTTTGCTGCTATTTGCTTTCTCATATTTCAATCGCCTTAGATTCAATCTTCTTTGGTCATTTAGGATAATACACACTATTGGTATGTGGATAGCACTTCATCTTAGAATCTCAGTCGCCTAACTTTTAAAAAGTCAAAAGATGTGGGTGATGACTCTGAGTTATTTTCATTTTTGTCCTCTCCATTGCAACTTCGATTGAGCCACATAGTGCTGATTGAGCCAATCTTGTGAAAATCTGGCTCATATGCAAGTTTATAACGTATGTAACGTATAAAGATAGAGACAGTTAAGAGAAAGTAAAATAGCTCAAACAAATAAAAATGATGCCATGATTACTGCACCTATTATTGTTCTCAAAGTTGGCCATAACTATTCCTTTAGGAATAGTAGTGTTAATATTGCTTATTGGTCAGCAGATAATGCCATGCAACAAAATGACATTCCTGGCTTTCTCTTTAATGCTCGTACTTTTTCTTGAACTTCTGCCGTCCACTCTTATTTTACACTTTCCACATTAGCTGTTTACAGCGCCCAACAAGCTATCAGAAGCAGCTCAAACAAGTAAAGAAGAGTAAGTCAAGGGGGTAATGCAAATACCAAGATAAGTGATTCCGAATCATTTCATGTGATAATAGGAGCTTTATGCATGTGATCAGTTTATTATTGATTGATAATGAAGTAAGATGCCTCTCACGCGGATACCTTTTATATAATTGAAAAGGTTACCCTCGTGACCCATTGTCACGTGGAACTGTTCCCTGTCTTGCTCACTCATCCCAAGTGACGGTTAAGCCTCTGTGTAGAAGAAGATAATTAGTGTTAATGACAGTGGCTCAAGGTGTGAAGGAGAAATTTTGCCACTCCAATTGACAAAGTCCATGCGACCGATTGAGTACGTTGCAGATAAAAGGAAAAGCAAAGGAAAGAAGGACAGATCAATCATGCGCATATAACTGCACAAGACTTGACTTGGGCCCTCGGGACTCCCCGATGTGAACGAGAGAGCGTCTAAACCTCGACGAAAAGGTCAAGAAATTCATGGAAACGAATGCTTGGTAGTACCTTCTGTACACTTCGAGGTTGTTGAATATTCATTGTTCTAATGTGCTAGGTGAGTTGTCTTAGCAAATTGTCGATTGTGGAAGTAGTCTGTTACAACTATATTTGATTGTTATCGTCTACGATTACTGTGAGAGACATGGGATTTTTTCTTTTCCAAGTGGTAACTCAGATACGTAATAGTTCTTTAAATATACCCTTTTCATACATACCGTAAGGATATATCCGTTCTCGATATACACCTTTACCAAACGTATTCTCAGGATATTTCTTGCAAACACTTTACATCTCCTAAAAATATGCTATACACTACCGCGTCTAAACTACTTACAAGTAAGGCGCCTCAGCCCTAGTTTATGTGCCGTGAGAGAGAGAATGGCTGCCTACCAACATTATTTATATGTTGGTGGGTATATCTATTGGTCTGTGGTGGACCATTAATTTATTATCCTTCTCAGCATCGATAAGACATGGGCACGTAAATGATTCACATGGCAAGCGGATAGGGACGAAGTCACAAAGAAGTGACAGTTGCATAGTGACCGTGGGCCCATTTTTCCACTTGCAACGACAGCAGGAAGTGGATAACTTTACTCGTCACAACCTGAGAGAAGTTCTTCTCTTGATCTCCCAAAAACTGGCGGCTTCAGCTTGATGATTGGCAACATGACTTGCAGAAAATGGCCGGGTTAGTGTCCAAATTAATTTGGCTGAGCATGACTTTACAAGTGCCATACACGTTGGGTGATCAAAACCATTCATGAAAGAGTGATCATGAAGTGTCACAAAAACGAACTCTTACTGTCAACATGTGTACTAAGTGAGAGTTTTGTTGTTTCCTAAAAAGCAAGGGTGATCAAAACCATGCATCAAAGAGTGATCATGAAGTGTCAAAAAAGAACTCTTACTGTCAACATGTGCACTAAGTGGAGTTTTGTTGTTTCCTAAAAAGACAAGGAAAAGTGCTACAGCTGGGCACACACGGTAAGTGTCGTCTGGTGCCTCACTTTAGATGAAGCCGAACTAACTCACTGCAAGCTTTCTTGCTTTTGGATATCTATGTACAAGACAGAAAAAGAATCCTCCAATTAACGACAAGCTTTCTTGCTAGCTTGTTTCTGCTTTCTTCCTTACCGTCAGTTGTGCATTGTCTGAATAATGATTAAGGAGTCATCATAAATTTGAGGAATTTGGGAAATTGAAGCTAGAAGTAACTAGAAGACCCATACAGAAAGATGTCTACTACGCTTCATTACTTGGCTTTTCCTCAGTGTAGAAGCTATATCCAACAATAAACCTTCCCGAGTCATCCCATAATACACTTCCCATTCTCGCCTTTCCTTGATTTCCCAAGGAGGATGCATTACTCGGATCCATCCTATTTTAGTAGGGATCTAATATACATGAATGATATTTGTAATTTATCTCAGAGTTCATCAATATTTACTTGATAAACATCTTTCCTGTAGTCCACATTTTCTGTGCCAAACATGAATGGGCAATGGTGAAGATTTTGTACATCTTGTAGCTAAAAAATGATTGCTTTGGTGATATTTTGGTAAAGGGTATACTGATAGTTGAAAAAGTTGGCTACTTGTCCCCAAAGAGGAATGAATGATGGGCGTCACAAAATAATATGAGCAAGGCCAACAAATGTTTGTAGTTGGTCGTATACAACTTGGCATCTACCTTAAAGTACATTTGGTTTGAAATCGAGTCGTCACTTTTCCCTTATATTGGGGACTACATTTAGGAGTTTGTGTGATTGAGAGTGGGAGTATTTCCAAACCTTGGACCTTAATTTTTGGTTGTGAGGATGATGAATATTGCATGGGAGTAAGTAATATAATGATTTTATGGAGCACAAACCCATTCTGGGGCATCACAATTAGAAGAGCATTCATCTATATTGTGTCTAAAGGAAACAACCATGGCTGAAATGGACCAAGTTAGGGAGTCCATATGACCATATTTATATAGACAAATATGGCTATATATTGAATGAGGGTTACTTCTCATTAAATAAAAAATAAAGAGAGTGGAAAAATGTGCAGCTACTTAATTTAACTTCTCATAAGAGTCACACACACACACACACACACACACACACACTCTCTCTCTCTCTCTCTCTCTCTCTCTCTCTCTCTCTCTCTCTCTCTCTCTCTCTCTCTCTCTCTCTCTCTCTCTCTCTCTCTCTCTCTCTCTCTCTGTCTCTCTCTCTCTCTCTCTCTCTCTCTCTCAATTAAATGAACAGTAAGAAGTATTAAAGAAACTATACTTCCATTCATTTAGCTTCTTATCTATATCTATATTGTATATAAAGGAAAATGCCTAGGTCTCACAACCAAGCTATGGAATTATATATTTTCATTTCTTTTTTCTTTTCTTTTTTTCTATAAGAGAACAATTACAAAGAAAATCACTTACATACTCACTCACTCACACTCTTAAAAAAGGGAAAAGTTGCAACTTAAACCTATAACCAAATATATTCTAGGAGAGATGCTTAAGTTGTATGTGACTAACTACACTAGATGTTTGTTATCTAGAGACTTATATACTTAGCTATCACTACTATACATAAAGGAAACTTCCGAGGTTGAAAATGGACCAAGTTAGATAATTTCATATAACCATATCTATATAGAAAAATATGCATATATTGTCTTTAAACCATATGAAAAGTCAAACAAGTAATTTGGGCTGATATTTAGAGACTTAAGAATGACTTCAATCAGCACATTGTCTTTTGTAAGATGAACGACACTAAAATTCTCTCATGGAATCACCATTGGTGTACTAAACTATTAAAATTGGTGTTTTCTAAGATTATAAAAAGAAGACAGTTACTGTGCATCCATCTTATTAAAATAAATCTAAGATAGTTATAGAAAAATTATCTGTTATAATATAATTTAATAAGATAGTTTCTCAAAAATCATATTAAAAGTCATTGGAGGAAGTTAAAATTTTTGAAGTTTTTCAAGGAAAGAACTTAAGAAGACGGTTAGGAAAAACCATTTAAAAAACCTATTTAAGAAGAAGGTTATAAAAAAATCTTCTTAAAAACATGATTAAGAATATGATAAGAAAAACTATCTTAAAAATCTAATTAAGAAGACATTTAAGAAAAACTATATTAAAAAACCTAATTAAGAAAGTTTAAAAAAAATTCTAAAAAAATCAAATTAAGAAGATGGTTGAAAAAAAATCTTCTTAAAAAATTTGATTAAGAAAATGTTGGAAAAACCAGCTTAAAAAACCTAATTAAGAAGACTATTATAGAAAATCATCTTTAAAGACTTAATTAAGCAAATGGATAGGAAAAAAACATCTTAAAAAAGGATGATTAAGAAGACAGTTGAAAAGAAACTATCATACAAAACCCTGATGGACATTTTCCTCACTATCTTGGTTTCATATGATTTCTAGTTCTTGAAACATTCTCTTGAACATTTTTTAGGAATCGAGAATCATCACTCAACTTGGCAATCTCTTCCTCACAGTATTCATGATAGTTGGCTCACCATCATTTGGGTAAGTCTTTCTTTCTTATCTCATATTTTCTTTACTTGGTTATGGCTATAAAATCCTCATGCATGATAAGTTTTTCCAATGTTTTCTTTGCATGGTCAGTATTTCTAAAATATCTAACCTAGAGTTCATTCTTTTCAAGTTTGAAAGTTATTAAGCTTTGCCATCAAATGGAAAACTGTGCATATAAGAAGCAATAGTTTCTATGCAATATGATGGTCAAAATGAAAAAATATCTTAGATCACGGCATCAAGATTATCAAGAGAATATGAGGAGTGAACAAAAAGTTGATAGAATTTACACTTTGGTAAGGAAGTGACTGTAGTCTCATCCGTTGTCCATGCTCAAGATGTGAAAACATGAGAATGGTAACCATAGGTAAATTGAGAGAACATTGCTTCAACGGAGTTGATCAAAGTTATTGCCCTTGAATCTGACATGGAGAAGAGCTATCTTATGGGTCCTAGACAAAGGCAAAAAGACATGAATATGAAAACACTATAAGAAGTATTGTAGATAGTAGAGTTGCATTGATTTTTAAAGATGTATACAATGACTTTAGTGGCCTCTGAACAAGTTCAAACTATATTAGAGGAAGCCAGTGACCTATTGTACCTTTGTGTATAGGTTATACAAAGTTATTTTCATTGGTAGAATTATACTACATGAAATTGAGGTTTGGTTTTTTGGATCAAGTTTTATAGAAGTCTTAGAAATGGTGGATAAAAATGCAACCAAAGGAGAACAAGCCGACAAGGTTCACATGGGAGGCAATGAAAACCTTGGCTATACTAAGGTTGAAGTATGAGAAGATACTGTCATATTCTAAGAATTGATAAAGGTTTACACTTGTTCTAAGATAAATGAGAACCCTAATATATAATGGTGTTAAAATTCAACAATTGACAAAGGTGAGACACTTTATAAATCATCGTCTTACATTTTTCAACAATCTTTGGGGTTGGCTACATGAAATAATATTTAAGCATATAGTAGATTTATAAGTAGTAAACTTAATTAAATTTATTGTTTTGTAGGTAGTGGTGCTGCCCAAT
Source organism: Warburgia ugandensis (assembly GCA_035236585.1). Taxonomy (NCBI): domain Eukaryota; kingdom Viridiplantae; phylum Streptophyta; class Magnoliopsida; order Canellales; family Canellaceae; genus Warburgia; species Warburgia ugandensis. Next base: position 22,675,678 of record CP141130.1, on the reverse strand, counting down.
TAAGGAAGCAAGGATTACTCCCAACTAGATCTCGAAGAAATAAGATGTAAATAGGCTAAGTTTGTATTGGAATTCAACTATGACTGATCTACTTCCACCCCGCTAACACTTGTGTTTATATTGAATGTGGATATTAGAAGTGTGGATGAATAATGATTATGTGGTTTGCTTATTTGAATGAGGAGATAATGTAGTGCTTTGTTTATGTAAATGAGTTAATGTTGAAGTTTGGAATTGAAGCACATGGGTGTCATGGAGGAGTGTATATGTGTGGAATAGATAATACCTTTTAATTAGTATTTGTGAAGTTTATCTCTTTTATGTCTATGATTTTTTTTTATTGAATGTGAATGTTGGAAGTATGGATGAATAATTTTGTGAAGAAGGTGTGAGTGAATATTGTAATAAAAAAGGAAATTGATGTATGCTATCAATCATCAAGTTTCTATAGTTTTTTTTTAGAAGATAGACTTGTTAAATACGGTTACTAAAAAATATACTTAAAAGAAATTTTTTAAGATGGTTTTTGAAATTGTCTTAATTTTTTTTTAATATGTTTTTGAAAATTGTCTTATTTTTCAATTGCTTTTCTAAGACAATTAGATAGAAGATGGTTTTGAAACTGTCTTAGAGATATTTTCAATCATCTTTAAAACACTCAAATTTAGTAGTGCTACAGCCCCACTGAAACAACTTTTCCCACAGGCCTACAACAAATATCTAGAAGAAAGTGTACTCATCTCATAATGCATACAAAAGACTAATGATAAATGGCTCTAGCATCTCAAGCTCAGAAGGATGTATGATGCAAATGATGCCAAACATTAGATGGTGCTATAACCCATTTCCTCTATCCCTCTTGGCTAGAAGAACAATGACAAAATTGTCACACAAAAAAAGAAGAAGGAAGAAGAACAAGAAGAAAAGGGAAGCTTGCTATGTGAAGCTCCTACTTATGCAGGGTCTGCGGAAGGGGCAGACCACAAGGGTCTATAGTATGCAACCTTACTTTGCATTTTTGAAAGAGGCTATTTTTACGCCTTGAACTTGTTGACCTTAAGGTCAGATGACGACAACTTTACTACTGTGCCAAGGTCAAACAATGACCGCATGGTTCTTCATTCAATACGTATGCATATGATCAAATCTTTCTTTACTCATAGACACAAATCAACTTCAGCCTCACACCACCTAGATAACTTGGAATATGGCTGGTCTAGCAAAGATTAAGCCTTTCTCATAGCTGATTGGGAAAAAGAAGCACTGCACTTTTGATAATTTTGTTAGGAGAGGTATGCCCTTAGTCAATGACTGTTCTTTATGCCTTCAAGTTGTGGAGAATATTGTGCATCTCTTTCTACATTGCTCCTTCACTAATTAGATTTGGAAAATCATTCTTGGTTGGTTTGATATGAAGTGGGTTGTGCCACCATCTATCTTAAACTTAATTTAGCAATGGCTACTTGCAACAACATACAAAAAGGGGTGATTTTTGTGGAAGCTTACACTTAGTGTCATACTTTGAAACATATGAAATAGAAAAATAGTAGTCTTTTAGGTATAGTGTTCCTCTCATCATAGAGTTGCTCACAAGATCAAATACAATGTTGCTTAATAGGCCCCTATTGATCCTATGTTTGATAAATACTCTTTGCAACATATTATCAACTCATGGAAAGAACTTCAAAATTTCATTGAGCCCAATTGGAAGCTTAAGCCAAGTGGAAGCCTCCATCTATTAGTTGAATGAAGCTTAACTATGATGGTTTGAGTTTTGAATCTAATGGTCTAAGGTATGGTGGTTTGATCAAAATGGCTAATGGCCATACTAGTGTAGAATACTATGGCTTGACTGCTGATGTGGATGCAAACACAACTAATATCATGGTTGCTAAACAAGGTATCGAACTTTTGACACAAATTGCAACATTATCTTTCATTGTTAAAAGTGATTCATTTAATTCTATTATGTGGATGGAGAATCCTCAACCTGTGCCATGGAAAACACATATACATTGTCAATGAGGTTGCTAAGATGTTCCAAGCTAGAAACTTCAACATTATGCAAACTCTCAGATCTGCCAACCTCAAAGTTGATGAGAGAGCAAAGGCTGCAGTTCAATTATATGAGCTACGGACCAACTTTGACAAAGAAGGAGTTGGTTGATCCATACCTCTCATTGGTTATGTTTAAAGTGTTTATTCAAGCTTCTCTCTTGAGTAGGTTTAACCTTTTTTGGCATCTCTCAAAAAATATCATACACAATGAGGGATATTTTGGGTTAAAAAAGGTTCTAACCTTTTTAACATCTCTCACACATTCACTTGCTCACACTCTTAAAAAGGGAAAAGCAATGACTAGAACCTGCAACCACACATATTCCAAGAGATATGTGTGAGTTGTCATTTGTTGGCTAGGGTGTTATATACTTAGCTACTACTAGTGTATAAATATTATAAGGTAAATTATTTCCACTTAATTTTTATGATAGCTATTGATTAATGTATCTTTGGGAACTTAAGAATTACTTTACTCTCTACTTAATAATGAAATTATTAACAATCATTATTCAAAAAAGAAGCCTCGTCTCACCTTTGGGCATGTGAAATGCTAGTGTCACTATAGATGCAACTTTCAAAGTCTTGCCACAAATATGGCTAGAAAAAATTGATAACATTTGCCCAATTAGTTTGACTCTAAGTGCGTTTTAATTAAAAATCCTTTGAATTGGATGACATTACAATATGAAATAATACACTTTTGATCATATATAATTGATAAAAAAACTATGCATAAACAACATTCAATATCTGAAACAATCTTTTGAATGCTAGAATCATCTAATTATTTTGGTTTATTTTTAAGTAATAAATATCTAAACAGAAATCAAATGAATAGATTGGATCAATCAAAGGTGCGACCTTCACTACTAAAATTAATGTTTTCAAAGATAACAAAAAGAATATGGTTATTACACAATCAGCTTATTAAAATAAATCTAAGCTAGTTATAGAAAAACTATATTATATAATATGATTTAAAAAATAGTTTCTGAAAATTCATCTTAAAATGTCATTGAAAGGTGTTAAAATTTTTGAATTTCTTCTTGGGAGGAACTCAAGAAGATGGTTAGAAAAAAAGAAGAAAAAACTATCTTAAAAAATACAGTGTTAAGATGACCAATAGAATTTTATTACCATTTCTTCAAGCTTTTCTTTCTAAGCCGACATTTTCCTTGCTATTTTGATTTCATACAATCACTAGAGATTCCTCAAACATACTCTTGAACATTTTTTAGAAATCGATGATTAACACTCAAGTTGGCAAGCTCTTTTCACACATTCATGACTTTTGAACTATCATAGTTTGGGTAACTCTTTCTTCGTTGTGTCATGTTGTATTTGCCTGATTATAGATAGAAAATTCATTTCTTAAAGTTTTCCCTATGTTTAATGGATCTATCATTTTTGCATTGATCTTTTTATCCCAACGTAGAGTTGGAAATTTTTTATGCATGGTAAGTGTTTTCTTTACGTACCAAGTGTTTGCTAAAATTTCTAACTGAGAGTTCATTCTTTACATGTATGAAAATCTTTAATTGGATCCACATATTTTCATTTCGGAAGAGTATAAGTGGCTTATTCTTATTGATGATCCAAGCCATCTATCTTGTAGGTCATGTTATGGATGAGCCATGCAACAAAATTAGGATACATCTAAGCTTCTATATTTGGATGTCAAATGGAGTACACATAAGGAGCAGCAATATCTATGCAATAGGATGGTCAAAATGGACAAATACACTTGGATAACCATTGTAAGATCATTAACAAAATATGAGGAGAGAACATAAAAGTTCATAGAGTTTACACTTAGGGAAGGGGCTAACTATAATAACATGTGTTATTCATGTTGGAGATGTGAAAATATGAGAAAGGTAATTGTAAGCAAGCTAAGACAATATTTGTACTTCAATAGAGTAAATCAAAGTCATTACCCCTGAATCTAGCATGGAGAAGAACTACTTCAGGGGTTCTTGACAAGGGCAGAAAGATATGAATATAAAGACACTATAAGAAGTAACAGATAGACAACTGCATCAATGATTCAAGATGCACATAATGACTTCTAAGACAACCTTGAACAATTCCAAACTACATTAGAAGAAGCCCATAACCCATTGTAACTATAAATTATACTAAGTTATATGCAGTGGTAGAACTATCACTAATACATAGGGGGCTTTTAAAGTCGGTTAAAATTGATAATAGAAGTCGCTTAATAAGCGACTTCTACTGACCTAACTTGAAAAGTCATTAACTTGAAAAGTCGTTTAAATAAAGGACTTCTAAATTCCTAAACTATAGAAGTCGTTTAAAAATAAACGACTTCTAAACTATACAACTTTGGAAGTCATTTAAAAATAAACGACTTCTAAAGTTATAAAAAAAATTTAATTTTCTTTTCTAGATCCACCACCTGTATACATTGAAAACCCGATACTCAAACAATTTATACAAACATTAAAAACATATTAACATACAACATTCATCCACTTCTTTATACAAATCCACCTATATATATTAATTGGATAAGAAACACCATATACACCTTGATACTTCAATCTACACAAACATGAAAAGAAACAACCACTACAATGCATCCACATCTTTATTTATTGATACATTACCACCTGTGGATACATTGAATAACAAATAGTCTATGCACCTAATACTACTTCACACAACCTTTATAAGCATGAAAAAGCAAACATCATACGCACGTAATAGTTCAATCTCCATAAGCGATTCCAAACCACCATCCACTACAATGCAATGGCACCTTTCTCGATACACTACCACCTGTGGATACATTGAATAATATACTCCTAATACAAACTTTCTTTATAAATATGAAAAACCAAACATCTAGTACAACATTCATCCACTTCTTTCTTAATACCCTCAATTGATCTTAAAATATAACACCTAATACATCCATAATGACTACAAAACATCCATACTCATCATTACCCATTCACATCTATCTTGAAAATAATTTATATAAGAAACTACAATATATGCATTGTCTATAATATCCACATTCACTTCATTTATAAATCCATACACATTCACATTTACTTTCACACTCTAAGTAACCCTCTCATTATTTATCTCATAAAAGTTATCTACTTCAACCACCACATATTCACTCCATGTTCAAACTCCAAATTCACTTCATCGATACTCATTTATTCCCACACTCCAAATTTTCACTCATTCATTCCTTAAAATACAAATATATATATAAAGAAATTAATAAAATCCAAAGGAGTACACACAAGTTAATGGAAAAAATACTTTATTATGTATTTCAAGTTCATGTAGTTACTCCAACAACTAATTGAAAGCCATTACATAGTTAGCTTATTCAGATCTTATTTCATTAAGAATTACCCTGTAGTAAGTCTTCTTGGATGCCCACTCCGAAAGCACAATAGCTTGAAATACAACATATTTAATTAAGCTAAAACTTTTTAGCTAGATTGATAAAAATTGTAGAAATATATAAGATTATGGGAAAAAAGGTTTTCTACCTTTGTTAAATGGGAGACGGGGTACCATTGATTGCGAGGGTCCTCGTGTACTTCAGGACATAATACCCACACTCCCAATCTGACTATTGTTTAGGGCACTTCAGAATAAGAACAACAAAACAACTAATAAATATCATTTGTAATAATGTAGGTTTAATTAGTGATAACTTAGAGAAATTAATTGTTTCATATACCTTGACATTCTTCCAAGTGAGTTTTGGTGGTTGTATACTCTCGGTCTCAACAGCCTAATCAAACCACACCCTACAAATTTATATTTCAAATGCATTATAGATGAATAACAAATTATGTACTTATATACACAACACATGAAAAAAATAAATTCTAACTTATTTATAATATTTGCAAGGCCACGATGGACGTGCGATCCACAAGAATAAAAAAAGAAAGCATGCCCACCGTGCACATCCAAAACAAGCAACATCCAATGAGACCTACATAGACAGTCACATGGATTGTAATGGAAGTTGACAATCCTTAGGTATAGAATAATTTGAAAAGAAAACAAAAAAATTAAAACTTACTCACTATTATAGGGAATCATTAAGCCCTGTCCCTTAGAGCAGCAAAATAGGCATGCTAAAATATCCTAACTATGATGCTCCATCACCCATTGCGTCGAAGCTCGAGAATTGATATCAAGGTCAAGTAACTGGTAAAGTGTACCCTCACCCTTACCCTCAAAAAAGCTAGTAGCATCATTCAATAACCTACATAGAAGAAATAATTAGTATGTATACCATTAAAATGTAACATGTAATTAAATATCAAATGATTTATAAGCAAGTATGTGCATATATACCCAATGGAGGAGACAATGTGAGGGTGCTCGAGTTGATCCCAGTGGCAAATGTGTAATAGGTCCTCTTCCATAAGTAGCACTTCAACAATGTTATCAACAAGCACTCCCCGCTTGATTTGTACAGGATTAATGCCCATATTGTTGTTGATGAGACCATAGAGTACCCTTAGGGATTGAGGCGTGTTAGGTGGGACTTCCACATGCTCTTGGGTCGATTGCTATAAAAGATGTAAAAATTTGTAGCTAATTAATATTAATATATGAAGAGGGCCTAATTATGATGAAAGAAAAACCAAAGATATATACAAGTACCTATTCCATTCGGGTAGCAACAACAAGTGCCACTAGAATGGTGGCCGATCTCGGTGTCACATGTTATTTCTAATTAACCGTATATAGTTATTAAACAACTTCTATGAGGCCTTTAGCTAAAAAATGTTAATGAGAAAGGTAGTATGATAAGGTATATACCGTGGACTCTATGAGAATGACTGGTTCCTCTGCTAAGTGACATGATATGCAACTGCTTGCCCAACAATTATAATATTTTCCATTTCTAATAGAAATGGTAGGCAGGCATTAGCATTCAAAGCCATGGTAATGGAAACCCGCTTAGTATCTTGTGGCATAATAATTCCATGCAAAATGTTTGATTCATGCTCATAGCATGAAGCAACTACCACGATATTTTGACAGGATTCCAAGGCCAACAGGCATTGACCCACCTGTGGCGCAAATATGCAATAGATAGGTCGAGATATATAAAAGATTATTACAAAATGAAAATGAAAATTTATAGTTTGTCTATGTACGTATATACCTCATGGACAGGAATTTCCTGTTCATGGGGAGGCCGATGTCCTTCATCATCTTCTTTAGTTGGGGAATTGCAGCTTTCATATGATGGAGGTATAGTGGGCTAAGAGTATTATAAGTAGGGGGTGCAGCAACCACCATCAAACCTCACTCTTGCATCTGTCTAATTATATCATGCCTTACTTTCACAACGAACGCATTATAAGTTGCCTCATCATCTTGAACTTTAGGTATACGTCCTCTACCAAAGAATTTAGAAGGAACAATACTACGACCCATGCCCCTATCTCAACTAGGGTGGTCTTCCTTATTATCTATAGCCCTATCCTAGATAGGTGGTGCTACAAATTTGTTTCGTGCACCTTTCTTCCCCATGCACTCTTCACATGCACATTTTTACATGTGTGATTAAGTACAATAAATTGAACGTTACATGTGATTAAAGAAATGAAGCGTCATTTCTGCACATACCTCAAACTTAGTGGAGGTGCGATTCTATGCAAATGCATTCCAAGCCTCCTCATCAATGATGTTAGAGTAAATGGAAGGCACCGTGTACAGCCTTGACGGATCATTGACATTTGGAACTATGTACTTGCAAACAAGGTAATTCTTCCATTTTGTCCATTGCTCGCCACTGCCTTGTAAAGCACGCGTCTTCTTATCATCTTGCACGTCAAAGGCAGATTGCAAATGGAAGATATCAAATAACTATATTTGAAAATAAGGAAAGTTATAATGTAAATAATATATGTACTTAATGTTTACATACATTCACCATTTCCCATATTGAATCCTTGCTTGAGGATGGCACAAGTCTTCAATCCTCAAATATGATAGAAACCATGCTTCTTACTGTAGAGTAGATGAAACTACTATAAGCAAGGGCACTCTCACCAATTTCTTTCCCTCTACTATTGTATTGGGTGGTTTCTTTAATTCCCTTTGATTTTCTCTCGATAACCTTTTCCATTGTTGTTCCCCCTCTGCCCTTTCTTTGTGGAGTAATGCTCATGTGAGCCTCATGTTCGTACTCTTCATTGAAGTTGTGTTCTTCAGTTTGATGTTCTCCTGGTTACATCGTTACCACAAAGAAACATTCAATGATATTAGAACAATACTTTTAAACAACCTTTCAATAATTACATGCTAATTAAAACATAAATAATCATCATCAACAACAAAGGCAAACATTAATTCGTTCTCAAAGACTATAGATTTGCTTATAATATGTAGTATCAACTTTATCACCAATAAAAAGCCACAATGAAAATTCAAGTGAATTATTTTTCTATCATTTATCATTTACTAAGACTCATTTTCATGAGACAAACTCTCTCTCTCTCTCTCTCTCCCTATGACGACCCAAATTTTCTTTTAAAACCCCGAGTGTCATTTTTCTTTTCTCAAAACAAGGATTCTTAGTGAAATGAGTGCTCATTTCTACCAAAAATTCGATAGAGTTTCCTCTGTTTTTCAAACATATGACATTTAATGTATGTCATTACAAAATACCTGATAAACATTCATTGACAATTATTTTAAAAACATAATTAGAGACTCTGTCTCGTTTTCATGTAAAAAGTTGTGCTAATACTAATGTTATGCATTAGTGACCATTAAACTTTAAGTGAATAATCATGACAATGATTATAGATGTTGAATTTAGGTTATCATGGTTGATTGGGAAATTATCATCTTACTTGGTCATGAACTTATATGAAAACATGTTCATAGACACAACATATTAGCTACTTGTGGATATGTTATTAGAAAGCTTCCATGCCTTGAAAAGAAATGCATAGAATAGCCCATTTAATTTGTTTGGAAAGAGTGTGGGAAGCCTAAGATAACCCATTTAATTTGTTTGGAAAGAGTGTGGGAATCATAGGCTTTTGGAGAAAACATAAAACAATATATTTGTCACTTCAATCCACAACTTCTCAATGTGACATGTATTATATTTATTAGATGCGTAGTAGTTAAGCCTATAATGATCAATCCTAGGCTCAAAAGGATATATTAATTTGTGATTATGAAAGTAGCCTATTAGAAGCAAATTTCTAGGGGCTGCCATGTTTTCCCCTTATAGAATTAAAATGTGGCTACGTGGTCCTTATGACAATAGTGCAACTTCCTTTGATGACTTGAGATCTATGTGCATGGGGCAGCTGCACCATGCTGCTAAGTCCATCTTCATTCAAACATCAACAAATGGATTTGAATTCAAAGTTCTTCAAAAACTTTTTTATTTTAAAAAAGTTTAGTTGACCCCCAAAACTTATAGTGTCAAATTGCATGATTTTACAAGTACAACAAATCCCAATAGAAATTTCACTAGTTTCCATCCAAATTGCATCTAGTTTCTATTAAAGATATGGAAAATCATAATAATTCTGGAAAATCCCAGATCCAATAAATTAGGCAAATCCTTAATGCTACTAACATGCACTTAGCATAGAACAAAAGTTAATTTTTCATATTAGTATCTATTAGTATTCATGAAATCATTTTGGAGGCCTGGATTTTTTAAGTAAACACACAAAGGCCTTAACTTTTTGAGTTGTAAATTTGCACTTCAAATTTTAATGATCTATTAAATTCAACAATGGAACTCATCATATGGCATTCACATGCATCTTCTAAGGGGTAGTTATATGAGAAAATTTCTGCCAATGGCTTTCTTTCTCACTTTCCTCTAACACTAGTTAAAAGCTGCTCTTTCAGTAGTTGGAGAAGCAACAGAGCCATAGTTCAATAGATACTAATTTCCTTATTTGTGGATTGAGTGAGAGAGATTGGAGAGTGGGGAATATATATTGGATCTCTAGTTCCAACAAATGTTAAATTTCAATGTTTTGAATCATTGTTGGAGTGAAAAATGGTTATAGAATTTGAGTCATAGGAATTTGAGTTAGAAACACCTTCCTATGATATGTATAATACTTATTTGTTTAATTCTTTTATTATCTTTTCATAATTTTTTTATTTTTATTTTTTAGGGTATTTTAGTGCAAGAATTCTATTCTATATAGTAGGTATTAGATAATTCCTTCTATTGTCTTCCATTATGTTTTTATTATTTAGAAGTGATTCATCAACTTCTATGTTTTGTGAATGAATACATTATCATTGTTTTAAAGATTTTTTTTTTTTATAATGTGATCTTTTAAAAAAAAAGGGTTTACTTTACTAGTCTATTTGTGTCATATACCTTGCTTTTATGGGTTTTAAATGCAACTAAGTGTGCTATTTACCATAAAGTTGCCCTACATGGGCAAGTTAAAGTATTGTCATAGAAAAGTTATGCTCTCCAGCTGTGTAACCTACACTAACAAGGTCGATAGTGATGGATTTTCATTTTTGGAATTGGGAGCTATTGATAGTTAGCTTTTTCTTCGTAAACTAGATCATCTCAATCTGATCTAGTTTTCTTTATCTAATAAATTGTCACTATTCAGTAAAAGAAATTCTGGATCAGTGTTTTCATGCTAGATTGTGATTATCCCATGCCACATCCTAATTACCCTATCCATACCACATACTAATTACATTGAATAACACTGATCTAGCATGAAAACTTAAATTATGAAATGAGTTTAACGGATTTTACCTCCTGTGCAAGTCACCATGGTTTTCTCCCTCTGGTTTTCTTCGGCACACGTGCAGATCAAGTCCCACAGAATCCTACCCTACCCTCCTCTCCTTCTCTCTTCTCCTCTCTCTTCTTCTTCCCTCTCTTCACCGGCAGGGGTGCAACATGCAGATCAGCTCCCACCCTCTCCTTCTCTCTTCTTTGGTGTGGGTCATTCTCCGGCGTGCAAATCGCCTCCAACCCTCTTCTCTCCTTCTCTCTTCTCGTCTCTTCCCTCTCTCCTCTCTTCTTCTTCACTCTCTTCTTTGACGTGGGCGCAGCTTGTAGATGAGCTCCCACCCTCTCCTTCTCTCTTCTCTAGCATGGGTGCGGCGTGCAGATGAGCTCCCATCCTCTCCTTCTCTCTTCTTTGATGTGGGTGCGGCGTGCAGTTCAGCTGCCACCTGCTCCTCCTCCTCTCCTTCTCTCTTCTCTTCTCTTCTCTCTTCTCTCCCTTCTCTTCTTCTCCCACATTTTCTCCCTCTCATTAGGTTGCTCTATCGGGTTTTGAGAAAAAATAAAGATGGATATTTCTTTATGTAAGACACACTCACAAAGATCAAAAGTTTATGCTTTTAAAGTTGCTTACTTATAAACGACTTTAAAAATGTACAATTTTTTTTAAAAATTATTTAATACACACACACACACACACACCTCTTTTGTTAATTAGTATGTACTCCACAATATCTAACAATAAGCAATGCAAGCAATTAATGAATTTTTTTTTGAATGATAGTGAGTTCAGGAATCAAGGGTTAGTTTAATTAAGGGTTCAGGGTTCAAGTGTTCAGGAAACAACATGGAGTTAATTAGGTTAAGGGCTTAGGGTTCAAGGTACTTATGTATATAAGTGTTCAGAGTTCAAGGGTTCAAGAGTACTCAGTAAACAAGTTTCACGGGTTGGAGTTAAGGGCTCAGGGGTAAGGTTCACTGTTAGAGTTTTAAGGGCTCAAGGTTAAAGTTAGTATTAGGGGCTCAGGTTAATTAGAGTTAGGGTTCATGCATAGTTGATCTACACTTAATTAGTTAATTTAAAATGTATATATATATATATTTATATATATATATGTATTTGATTGACACTAATATTCCAAAGTTTACTTGTGCCACCCAAAATTGCAAGAATAGTACTCCATTTTTAAGAACTAAAAATATGTAATATAACCAAAAATTAGTACAAAAAATGAACTAATAAAAGAACATTAAACAAAAGAAAGATGATAAATTGATTTTATGAAAATGTGGGGGAGTTAGCTTAATTCCCATTCCTGAGCTGTGTGTGTCAGAGTGGTTTTTATAATATCTATGTATTAGATTTACACCAAGTGCGTCGCAAAGTACTATAGAAACACTCCTAAATGAATAAAAATATGTGATAAACAAAGAAATAAAAAAATTGTACTAATAAAAGCACATTAAGCAAAATAAGATGCATAATTTATTATTAGTTTAGTTATAATTTTAAAGTCATTTGTTTATAAATGACTTTAAAAGGAAATACTTTTAAAGTTGTTTATTTGTAAATGACTTTAAAATTAGTAACCTTTAAAGTTGTTTGTAAATAAACGACTTTTAAAGAACATACCTTTGAAGTCAAAATTTTAAAATGTTTTTTGTTCAAATTATATACACCTTTTATATGTATTTACAATATTTAACAATTAATACACAATGAAACAAATATTTTTTTTTTTATAGTCAGCTTTGCATTCATGCATTCTTTTTGTACACATATATATAGCTAACTTATATATCAATCCATGCATATATTATTGCTTATGACAAAATACTTAATTATAAATTATAAATATTGAATTATATAGATGTTGCAACTGACTAATATACATATTATTCTACAAACCCCAAAATATATATTGTTTTCAAACCCAAACACCTTCCTCACCATTGTCATGCACATAATCCTCATTCTCACCAAGTATTGCTTCGATTGATGGGATTGTTTTGATAACAGAAGGGTAATTTACTTTAGTGTTTCCTAGATCATCTTCATCATATAAATTCCTTGGATGGGATGATAAAATAGTTGACCATCTCTTGTCACGTTCATCTTGTACGTAAAATACTTTTTTTATTTTAGATACCAAAATAAATTAATCATTTTTATAGCCGATCCTATTGAGGTCAACCAATGTCAATCCAAGGACATTAGTTTTGATGCTATCTTTGTTTTGTTCCACCCAATTGCACTTAAACACAACCATAGTTCTGAAAGTATAATCCAAGGCCCAAATCTCTCCTATAACCCTGTAATAAATTTCATACGCCACTATTGGCTTGTTATCCTTTGAACTGGAAAAAATGTAGCATTGGAAACTAAGCTAACTCCACTATTCTGTTGCACTCTTGAGTTATCACAGTCTTTCATATAAAAGTGATAACCATTGATGGCATATCTAGTATATTGTATTACTTCTAGTCATGGTCCCATCGCAATCTAGTGTAAGGTTTCTGATATACCGTTGCCTGCTACTTCTCACTGATCTTGAATCTATGTATATTAATATATTAAGTAAGCTCAAGTAAGATTAATACATACATATATATATATAGAACGTAGTTATTTAATATACATTAAGTGAGAATTTACCTTCTTACGTAGTCAATTATTGAAAGTGCGACAATTCTCAAATTATAGCCACTTCAGTTTCCTTACATAACTTGGATTCTTTGCCTTGATCACGTCCATGTGTTCACTACATACACGTATATACACAAACAAATTAATAGAGTATTAATCATAGAAAATGTAATTAACCATCAATAATTAAATTTTACATATGCATGCATGCATAATTAACTTACTCAATGTATGGTTGGACTTCGTCAACATTTCGTAATACATAAAGATGCGTTTAGTTTCGTTCTTTATAGTCAACGATTTATACACGACCACTAAATAGAGGTTCGCCAACCTTGGGATCAAATGCAGTTGATTGTTTCTTTCTTGGGATTCCAATGGCATCCACTCCTACTAAGTACTCTGCGTAAAACTCCACTGCTTCCTCTGTAATGTAACATTCGGCTATACATTCCTCTGGCCGGTTGTGATTACGTACATACCCTATTAAAATTTTCATGTACCTCTCAAATGGATACATCCATCGTAAGTAAACTGGCCCACAAAGTCTGACCTCATCAATGAGGTGCATTGTTAAGTGTACCATGATATTAAAGAAGGATGGTGGAAAGATGGTTTCACGCTCACATAAAGTTGTCACTAGATGGCCTTGAATTTCTTGTAATTTTGAAATATCCACCACCTTCTTACACAAACCATTAAAGAAGTAGCAAAATTTTGTAATAGCTCCTCTAACTTTGTCCGGTAACACTAAATGTATTGCTACTAGTAGTAGTTGTTGCATCAATGCATGGCAATCATATGACTTCATCGCCAACAATTTTAGCTCTTCCATGGAAACAATGTTTTTAAAGTTTGAAGAGTAGTCGTCTGGCACTTTGAGCTCGAATAAGATTTTATACATTATTCTCCTCTCCTCTCTATCAAGAGTAAAATTTTCCTTAGGCAGGTATGTTCCTCGACTGCCCCTATCCTTTGGGTGCAACATCCTCTTCAAACCCATGTTCATAAGATCCATGCAAGCTACAAGTCCATCCTTTGTTTTTCCTAGGATATTACGCAACATACTAGTCAAGCTTTCACACACATTCTTCTCAATGTGCATGACATCAAGCACATGGCGTGTATGCAGTGACTTCGAGTATGACAAATGAAAGAATATTGATTTCTTCTTTCAACAACTTTACAATTACTTTTACCTGCACATTTACTTGATTTCTTCTTTTCCCATAAGACATTGATGTTTTCAACCTACTCCAATACTTGTCATCTACACACCCGTTAAATTCTCCCTTCTTAAAATGATATGGATGGTCTTTGCGCAACCATCTTCTGTGCCCAAGGAATGCCATTTTCCTACCATGTTTAAGTCGTACAGCACATGTTTGATCACTACAGATAGCACAGGCATTGTATCCCTTCACAGTGCAGTTAGACAACTTATCATACACAGGGAAATCTCTTACTATCCACAACAATATAGTCTTTAGGGTGAATGACTCTTTCCTGTATGTGTCGTATGCTTCAACGCCTATGTCCCATAATGTCTTAAGATCATCGATTAAGGGAGACAAGTACACATCAATGTCATTTCCTAATTGCTTTGGACCCAATATCAACATAGTTAGCATCATGTACTTCCTCTTCATGCATAGAGATGGTGGAAAGTTGTGATAAACTAATATAAAGGGCCAACAACTATACTTGCTACTCATAGAACCATGAGAATTAATCCCATCTACAGATAATGCTAGTCGTAGGTTTCTAAGTTCTTCACCAAAATTAAGCCACATGAAGTCTACAAGTTTCCATACTGGGTTATCTATTGGATGGCATGAAAAGCTATCAGCTACTCTGTCATTGCCATGCCACAACAATTTCTTTGCTGTTTTTGTTATACAAAACATTCTTTTAAACCTTGGAATAGGGGGGAAGTACCATAGAACCTTTGTAGAAATGCTTATAAATGTCTCAGTTGAATTCTTCTTTAACTTCCATCTTAGCTGTCCACAAGTTGGGCATGTAGTTTTATCCTTATGCTCATTCCTATATAAGATGCAATCATTGGGACATGCATGTATCTTCTTATACTTCAATCCTAGTGTAGCCGTAGTTTTCTTTGCCTCCTATGTAGACCTTGCCAATTTATTATCCTTCTGTAGCATCTTACCCACTACTTTTAAGATTTCTGTAAAACCTTGATCTGAAAAACCAAATCTTGATTTCACATTGTAAAGTTCTACAACTATGGATAGCTTGGTGTAATCTTTACACTTAGGGTACAATGGCTCATCGGCTTCCTCTAATGTAGCATGAAATTGTTCAGGATCATCTTAGAAGTCATCATATGCATATCAAAACATTGGTACAGCTGTACTACTGTCTCCAACACTTCTTATAGTATCTTGATCATATATTCTAGGCCTTGTCAAGGGATGAGGAAGTTCTTCTCCATGCCAGATCCATGGGTGATAGCTTTCATTGATTTCATTAAAGCACAAGTGTTCTCTCAACACCTCTACAACTACTTTTTTTTTAAGTTTTCACATTTTGAGCATGGACAACGAATGCGATTATGATCAACACCTGCCCTAAGTGCAAAGTCTATGAAGTTTTCTGTACCCTCCTCATATTCTTTTGATGTTCTTTGCATAGACATCCAAGCATATTTGTCCATTATTTTATGAAATCGAACCAAATTGTATAGAGACTTATAAGACATGAAAAGATTAGGTTAGCATTTTACCAAACATTAGATATACATGAATTAAAAATATTTAAAATAACTATATATATTTCATGCATGGAACTTTCAATTAACAACAAAATAAAAGAAAATTATGACATACACATTCACGACTGAAATCAACTTTCAAAAGAATAATTTCTAACCAACAACCTTGTAAAAATTATTCAAATATACATAATACATATGAGACAAACATAGAGATACTAACCAACACTCAAAAATCAATATTGACCGAGAATTTGTGAATGTAATTCCAATTCACAGGTAGGATTTGGTTCAGAGTAGAGAAATAGAAGTATGGTTTACTTTTTATGCACAGATAATAAACATAGAGTGAAAAGGCACGCTAGAAGTCTACGAAATAATTCTTAAAACAGATGTTCAATTGAAGTCATTTGATGAAAAATGACTTTAAAAGTCTATGATTTTCAAGTCGTTTGAACATAAACGACTATAAATGTTCATAATATTTATTTTTTTATTTACCATTTTTGCATTCCACACTAACATAAATACACACTGAAACTAATTTTACAAACACAATCACATATAATACACACACACACACACACACACACAAACACATCAATAATGAAATCAAATTATTTTTTTATTACATCTAATGTTACATGTATATCAAATGTTACATACTAGCTATTAGATCTTGTTGAGCCAAGATCAAATAGAAAATCTTCTCTTTTCATCAAAATCTAGCATAGTATTTAGTTGACACCACTCGTTTTCTTCAAAATAAGTCAAAAGTAGATGGTATAACCACCACTCTTCATCAAACCCTATTTTTGGGTGAGAACCACAAATCCGTATTGTTCTCCCTTTCCTCAATAGTAGGTCTGTGACAGAAGTAGTTGTCATTTATAATGAAATCATACAATTCTGGAGAAATTAGGATGATCAAATAGATTCTTTAACCCCATGATATGTAGAGAGACAACCCACAAGATCTATAAAATAAAAACAAAGAAAATTTAGTAATAAGAAAAGAAATATTTTTGTGAATTAAAAGAAGTTGTGGTTTACTTACAGTTTTTTCCATTACACCAACAATCAAAATATAAAAATAAAAAGTAAAAAGGGAGAAAGAGAGATGCATAAGGACCAAAGATGAATCCGTCATGCCAAAACCTTGAGAAGAAGAGGATAAGGGAAAAAATGTACTTCGACGGCTATTTATAGATGATCGAAGACTTTAGAAGTTGTTTAGTTATAAATGACTTTAAAACATTATCACTTTTAAAATTATTTACTTATAAACAACTTTAAAAGTCCGTTCCTGTTAAGTAAAAAATCACGCCAAATTTATCTAATACTTTTCAAGTCACTTAATGAAATGACTTCAAAATGTCATGAAGTTTTTAAGTCGTTTATATCTAAATGACTTTAAAAGTTATTCCTGTAAAAAAAAATTAGCTCGCACCAGTTTTTTAAAGTCACTTACTCATAAACGACTTCTTAAGTCTATCTATTTAAAGTCATTTATTTTCAAGCGACTTGTAAAATATTTACAAAGTCGACAGTCACATAAGTGACTTCTTTATGCTGACTTTAAAACCCTCATGTGTAGTAGTGTATACAACGTGAAATTGAGGTTTAGTTTTTCAAATCAAGTTTTTACAAGAGTCTTGAAAACGATGGGTAAACTGCTATTAAAGGAGAACAAACTGGCAAGGTCATATGGCAAGGAAAACTATTTAATTACTTTAAGTATAAACTAAAGTTACAACTAGACATGAAATTTATTGATCCTTTCTATTTTCTTTATTGCAGTGTGATGTAAAAAGTACTTGAATTAGGAGTGTGGATACTTTATGATGCACGAGAACACTTATATGTTGTGTTTGTTACGCCTCAATAATAGAGAAAGGTGAGACACTTTATTGATCATCATCTTACAACAATTCATCATAGAATAAACAACTCACAGAGGTGGGATCACTAACTAATACTAATATAATAGAAAAGAAATGTCTTTTCAATATACTTTCACTAGTTCTGTTGCTACTGGCCTAGATCTTTTGTTTTTTGGGAGATAAAGGGACTTGAACCCTCACAATTTCTAAAGTCAACGGATTTTATTTTATTTTTTTACAATATTTAGGGTTGGCTACATGAAATAACATTTAAGTAGTGCATATATAAGTTGTAAACTAAATTAAATATGATGTCCAACAGGTAGTGGTGTTGCCCGATTAGGGAGGCAAGGGTTACTCTCTCAACTAGATCTTAAAGAAATAAGAAGTGAATGGGCCAAGTTTGTATACAATTCAATTATGAATGATGTACTTCCAAGCTACTAAGAATTGTGTGCATGGAGTGTGTAGAATGAATAATAATTTTAGTTAGTGCTTGTAAAGTTCTTCTCTTTTATATCTATGAAGTTTTTTATATTGAATATGGATGTTAGAAGAGTGGATAAATAATTTTGTAAAGAAGTTATGGACGAATATTGTAATAGCTTGAAGGTTATTGTATATTGTTAGCAAATGAGGTTTTGCAGTCCTTTGAGAATTCTTTTTTTAAATGGTTATTAAAAACTATCTTTGTTTTAACTTTTTCAAGATGATTTCATAAACTATCTTTAAAAGTTTTTAAGACTGTTTCAAAAACTGCCTTTTTTTTCTTGATTTTTCTAAGATTTTTAAAACCTGTCTTAGATATATATTCTCAATTGTATTAAAACCACTCCAATTTAGTAATCTTAATGTAAAAGTGGTTGCCACACTAAACTTACTATGTGGATTGGAGAATCCCTACTGCAGCATTCATCAAAACACAAGCATATTTTTGTCAAAAAGTTGGACGATCAGGTTCATAGATGCAAGTAGGAAAGTTCTCAGACACATTAAAGCATGTGAGCATGTCCTCTTACCAAACATCATTGGATAAATTGATGCATCAGAAAGAATAGATGAAGACTCTAAATTTATTGTTATATAAATTGTATCTTTGCTTAACACCACATCAGATTTGGTATGTCACAAACTTTTCTGACACTAGAAAAAAAATTTAGCTCTTAATGATCAAATTTTAAGCAGTGTGAAATTCTTAGTCATCTATTTAATTATGTTCGTACTAGTTGTGGTTCTGCTCATCTAGTGTAAAGGATTACAAGCCTAATAAAAGGTGTGAACATTACTTTGGCTAATCTATTTCTATGGCTTATTAATGTGTTAATAATGTTTCAGGATGCTGAATTCTTAGGCTTTGAACATAAGCAGTTGATGTAAATTCTTGTATTTTATAAGAAGAACCAAAATCCTATCGACTTGAAGAGTACCAGAACTTAAGGACTCTAGCCAAATGGGGCTTGTGGTTTGAAGTATCCTACAAATTAATGACTCTCGTCAAACGTGCCTCACATCTCAAAGAGTCCAAGAAAGTAAGGACATTAGTCGACAAGAATTCTAGATAAATGGGCCCCATAGTCTAAAAAAACTTAGAAATTAAGCACTTCAATTAATTGAGCCTGCAACTCCAAGAGTCGCATGGATCAAGAACTCTCAGAGAATCCTACAATTTAAGGACTCTGGCCTAACTGATCTCACTGACAAGAAATCCTCAAAATATGACAAAAGGATTCTTAACAAAAATGGTTTCGCAATCCTATAAACCATGAACGGTCAAAATCTCAACCACATATCTTGTTTGAAAATGATAGCCATGATTTAAACAAAGTTAAGTGATAAGTGTTCAATTTTGTATAAAAATTACCTATAATAGCCAATGTATTATAAAAGATATGCATAATTTTAGGGTCTTTTCAAAATTTTATAATACATGCATTTTTTACCTATTTATTTAAAAGTTTGATTGCAAGTTCAAGAGCTAATCTAGATTAAGAATAAGAATGATTATATTTTTTTAGGAATTAATTATGATTTTTTATCCTTTTTAGGCGTTAAGAAGGTAATCCAAAGGTCGAGCTTGATCAAGATAAGAATTAAAATCATTCATAAGGTTTCTTTGTCTAACTAGAAGATCTAAGCAAGCCAAAGCCTAAATGTCATCAATCCAAGTTGTGATTAAGTTTCAAGACTATCTTAGGCAAGTAAAGAAGTAATTGGAAAGCAAAAGGTAACTTGAAATGGACCCAAGCACAATCCATGCATTTCTACCTCCTTTGCATGGGATCCATTCAAGCCACCTTAGATATTAAATCCATGAAAATGTGTAATAAGCCATATAAGCTACTCAATCCTTGAAGCCATGCATTGAAGCCACTTAAGCCACTAAGGAATAAGATTTGAAAGTAAGCCATCAAGCCATGGATGAATGCCATATGGAGCCACATGATTAGAGCATCAATTCAATCAACTACCTTATGTTAAAATGTGTTTTTAAGGGATTTTTGGAGAAGATAGGATGATCATGCATTAAGGGACCCTTCAAGAGAGAAAATCCCATTTTCCTAATCTATTTTCAAACCCTAATCCACCCTTTACCCTAGGATTCCACATTTTTTACTTAAAGAGGGGGCCACCTTCCTAGAAGAGGATGCCCCCTACTTAGCTAGCAATTTCAAATGGTATCCCAATTAGGAAAGCCTGAAATTTTCTCCATCTTTCCTAACTATTTTTCTTCTTTTTCTCCCTCTTTCCATCAACCACTCATCAACCAAATAGAATGAAAGGAGACCCACTTACTTTCCAAGGAAAATGACGAATCCTCCTTCTAAATTAGGGAATTAGCCAGCCATGCATCTCTTTCTTACATCATCATGCGACATCATCTTCCACCTACCATTCCTTACTAATAACACTAGATCTAGATATACTTTCCTCATTGATTCAATCCATTCCTAATTTGGGAACCCAAGTATCTATAAATACTCCAAGGTTCCCACGTTTTTACCTAAGTAAAGGTTGGGTGAGATGACCTTGAAACTACACTCTATTCTTTTGGTGATCTTTGGAGTTGGACTTTGGCATTCTTTTGGACTATTATACTTTTGGATTTCTTACTTAATTCTCTTATTATTTGCTCTCCAATTCTAGGTTAGTGATTTAGTTTCCTTCCATTAATTTCATTGTGTTTTTCTTGTGTTGTTTGCTCTCTATTTCCACACATATTTTTCCATCTTTCTTGCTTTATCTTCTTCACTCCATTCCACTAGTTTTTCTTTGTTATTCAATCAAGAGCTAAGTTACCTCTTGAATTTCACATTTTTTACCTTGTTATTCACCTTATTTTACATGCATTTTCATTGCTATAATTCATCACCTTAGCCATCTTCTCTTTTGAATTCTTTTCCAGGTTTTCTTTGCATGTTAATTAACTTTAGTTTGTTATCATTATGTTGGAGTTTTTTTTGTTTAAGTTAGGATTTAAACTATAGTTTCCTCTACAATTTCCAGAATTTTATACTTGCTTTATGCATAGAATTTTATTGTAATTTGGTGATGATTCAATAAAGTTTGCTGAGATTTTTTGCTATGGATTATTTCTATTATCAAATCAAATTAAATCAGGGGTGTTATCCTACATAAAAATTATTGTTTTAGTTGCTTTATTATACATGATTTAATTTGTGTTTTCAAGTACCAGAAATATACTATGTTCTCCCTTTCATCATTGTGCTTATTTTCCAGCAGTCCAGGTATCTTATTTGCTTAAATCCTTTTCATTACCTAGCTTAAATTGCATATTTGATTGCATTTATATAGTCAATTATGATAACTTTTGCACCCATGAACCATGCACACAATCCATGGATCATGTGCATGGTATATATGGTGATTCACTTTTGATTCTTGCTTGGTTCACCTACTTCATCTTGTTTTGAAAATTGTTATTTAGTTATTTGAATCTTAGTTTATGTTTAGAAAGTTTCCTTTTTGAATTTTAGAAAGATTCATTTTTAGTAAGTTTTAGTTTAGGAAAGAGTTAAATTGGGAAAGTTTCCTTTTTAGTAGTTTCCTTATGTTAGTTGCATAGTTTAATTCATGCTTGTTTTATTTTAGTTTATTTTGTTAATTGCATGTTAGTTAGGTGAGTTTTTAATTCCATTGCTTAGTTTTAATTTTAACAAGTTTCCTTTATTTGTAGATTCTAATTTCATACATTAACTTTTCTAGTTTAAAGTCAATTCCAAATCAATCTCTCTCTTTGATTGAAGTCAAGCACTTTAAATAAGATATTTCCAAACATGAAAATATGTGTGATTCCTTGTGGGTTCATCCTCTCTCACGTGTAATACTACTTTGATTCGTGTACTTGCAAGTAATTTTAAAGCTACACCAAGTTTTTGGCATTGTTGCTAGAAAATCTCAATGGATTTGTGGTTGGATCTTTATTTATATTGCTTATATTTAATCATAGTTTTTGTTGCATTAGATTAAGATTTTTGTATTATTCTTGCATATTCTGTTAATTCCTCCAAAATTGGCATATCTTATTTGTGCTTGTGCAAAGAAAATTTGGCAAAGGAGTGGCAGCAATCCAGTGGGCCAAAGCTTCATCAAATTCTATTGTTTTCCTTAATTAGGCTTTTCTTTTCAAGTGAACCTATAGTGAGGTCCCATTGGAACTTGTATTTTCTTATTTCAATTTTAAATGGGTTGTATTAATATGGGACAAGTGTGGGATATGGTGACCCACACTTAATCTTCATCAAAAACCTCACTACAAGCCTTCTTCGCTCTCTTTTTTTTTCTGGTATTGTTGCATTTAATGTAATTTGCATCTTAGTTGGTAGAGTAATTCATATGGTTTAGGGTCATTCATCTTATTTGTTGCAACTTATTTAGGGTTATTGCATTAGATTGCACTTGCAACCTTTGATTGCTTTCTTAAATTAGGTTTTTTCTTAATGAACTTTTAGTGAGGCCCCATTGTAAATTGCAATTTCTTCATTTTAATTTTAAATAGGTTGTATTAAAACAGGCAAGTGTGTGGCTTGGAAGCCCACACTTAATCTTCATCAAAAACCTCAATATAAGTATCCCTCACTTTGATTTACTTTCATAGTTAGGTTGCATTTAATATAATTTGCATTTTGTTGGTAGAATAATTTATATAAATAGGACATTCATCTTAATTATTGCATTTTTATTTAGGGTTGTTGCATTAGATTGCACCAATCTAACCTTCGGTTGGATAACATATATGTTTTATTAACTTACTTTCTTATATTTGCATTGCACATTTACTGCTTTATTGTGGATGGAACATAATGTTAGGAAGGATCCCATAGGAATCCTCATAAGATAAGGACTACATTTTATCACCAGATCCTTGGCTCAATTAGAAAATCAAATCAATTCCTTGTATGCTTATGATCCTAGCTATTAATCTTAATTTAAAATTGAGTAGCAAGAGGCTTACAATTTTGAGCTCATAGGACTCTTTTTGAAAGAGGCAATCTATTGTCACTACAATGGCTATTGAACTTTGGGTATCCAATATCCAAGTGATTTTCCCACACCTTTTGTTGATAGTTGTTGAGGTCAAATGCTTCCTTTAATGAGAATTGTATTAACCACCTTGGGTAGGACCTAACTGGTAAGCAATAGTCAAGTCTGGATTAAAGGAGGAGCTATCTAGATTTAATTTATAAGCTACAACCTCACAGATTAACAAAGACTAACAAAGTTTTTTAGCTTTAGGAATTGTTTGCTTGCATAACATAGAGTTAAGCATCACATTTAGATTTAGGTTGCATCAATTAGATAGGTTTTTGCTTTAGTGCATGTAAGGACGTCGATCTCAAAACACCAAATTAGTACCATTAGACCTTAAGATTGAACGTATCCATAGGTAAGGATTGAGAAACCAAGTTCTTAATCCCATGGCTGAACCAAGAGCTATAGTTTAGCATAAGGCTATGAGTGATTTCTCTGCACCACTCCAATTGAATACCCCATCATGCATCATATTGCCACCTACCAATGTAGACCACTTTGAGCTTAAACCTAGAGTCATATAGTTGTTCCCATGTTTCTACAGTCATGAGAGAGAGAATCTCTACTTGCATATCAACGAATGTCTTGATATTTGTACTACGTTCAAGTACCATAATGTCACAAATGATTTTATTAGAATTAGGTTATTCCCTTTCTCATTAAAGGATAAGACCAAATCATGGCTAAATGCTTTAGAGGTCAGTTCTGATGACACATGGGACCAGTTGTCTAAAAGGTTTCTAAACAAGTTCTTTCCTGTCCATAAAACCAATGCCCTTCATAGGGAGATCATTAATTTCAAACAGAGAGATGATTAGCAATACTATGAATGTTGGAAGAGATGGAATGAATTATTGCAAAAGTGTCTCCACCATGGTTTTGAAAAATTGCAGTAAGTTCAATACTTTTATGAGGCATTAACACCTCAAAATAAACAGATGGTAGATGTAGCTACTAGAGGGGCCATGATGATGACAAGTGAAATTGAGGCCTAGGAATTTTTTTGAACTTTAGAAGATAATCCTCAGCAATGGGATTATTCTCATAGGAGAGAGAGACATGTGCTACCACAAAAGAAAGGTGGCCTATATGAAGTTGGAGTACCATCAGACATGTCTGTAAGCTTGACTCTGTAGTACACATAATTGAGTCTTTGGGTGGGAGAATGGGCAATTATGAAACTATGTTCAAAACTTTCTTGGATATTAATATATCCTTTAAACCTCCACAAGAGGCTTGTGCTATCTGTTCAAGTATGGCTCATTTAACTTCAACTTGTCCATCTAATAGAGTGCTTAATGATTATCTTTTATAATAAGCTAATGCTCTTGGTGCAAACCGCAATCCTATCAATAACAATTCATACTCTGAGACCTATAATTTAGGATAAGCTAAGCATCCCAATTTATCACAGTCTAAGAATAATTATTGGGAAGGTACATCTGTAAATCCCCCGTTTAGAACTTTTCTAGGATTTCAAATTCATAAAAGCCACCAAGTTTTCAACTTCCCCAACAAAAACAAAAACCATTAATTGAGGATAATATACAATATATCATGAAGAAACTTAATGAAAATAGAAAAGCCTTGCATCAAACTCAGAATGAGAGTCTACAAAATATCACTAGGTTAGAGAGGCAAATGGATTAGATGTCTGTTTCTTTAAGTGAAAGGGAAAAAAGATTTTTTCTCAGTCAACCTATTCTAAAAGGGAAGTTAGAAATAGGGTCTAATTCACATAATCAAAGGCCCTATGAGCAAGCAAAGTCCATCACAACCCTTAAGAGTGTCCTTCAGGTTGATAACAAAGTAATGCATACTAAGAACAAAATATAGGAGAATGTACCAACTAAAATTTAGGAGAAAGAGATAAGACAAAAATCTCCTACTCCATTTTGAGCATATAGTGGAGGCATCTCATGTGCTTAAAGCACCATTCCCTCCATTACTCAACAAGGCTAAGAAAGGAACGCATTTCAATGAGATAATGGAAATGTTTAAACATGTGCAAATTAATATCCCATTACTCAATTCTATTAAGGCCATTTTTTCTTATGCTAAGTTTCTTAAAGAACTTTGCACAACAAAGTGAAAGCTTAATGAGCAAAAGAAAGCCTTTCTCACCAAGTAGGTGAGCTCTTTAATACAACACCAGACCCCTCCTAAGTTTAGGGACCCAGGGTGTCGTACTATTTCTTGTATAATTGGAAATAATATCATAGATAAGGCACTACTTGATATAAGGGCTAGAGTAAATTTATTTCCATTTTCTATCTATAAGCAACTAGGGCTCGGTGACCTTAAGCCAACTAATACCACTATGTAGTTAACAGATAGATTAGTTAAGATTCTATGTGGTGTTTTTTAATATGTTTTAATACAAATGGACCAGTTCTACTTTCATGTAGAGTATATTGTCTTGGATACCCAGCCTTTGTCCAACACCTGTAGTTAGATCCCAATAATTCGTAGATTTCCATTTGTGATAATGTCCAATTCAATCATCAACTATAGTAATGGTGTGATGAAACAATCTTTTAGCAATATGAAAGTCATGCTTACTGTTTTTAATACCTATCATCAGTGTCTAGACCTAGATGATTCCCGTGAAGTAAATTTAATAGAAAGTCTACTTCAAGATGCTAGTATAGCATCATCTCTCCTAAATCCACTTGAGGCTTGTTAAGCACATTTTAACTGTGATATGGATATAGATAAATTCATTAAAGAGATAAACAATCTTTTGATTACACTTATAATGGAAATGGGGACCTCATGTGGAACCACTTCCTCCATTAGAATTTGTATCAGTTCCATCTAAAGAAAAACTACCCACCTTGGTCCTTCAATCTTTACCTAAAAATCTAAAGTACTCATACTTAGGACCTAATGAAACCTTGCCTATCATCATAACCTTATATCTAGATAACAAACAGAAGGATAAACTTCATGATGTTCTTAGGGAACATATGACAGCTCTAAGGTGTACTATAGCTGATATTAAGATAATTAATCCTAACTTGTGCATGCATAGAATACACATAGAAGAAAATTTCAAGCCATCTAAGGAGACATAGAGGAGATTAAACCTCAACATGAAGGAGGTAGTGAGAGATGAAGTACTTAAACTCTTAGATGTTGGTGTCATCTACCCCATGTTAAATAGTACTTAGATCAGCCCACCTCAGGTTTTTTCTAAGAAGTCAGAAGTCAAGGTAATCCAAAATGAGGATAATGAGTTAGTTCCCAATCTCATGACCACCGGGTGGAGAGTTTGTATAGATTACCAAAAATTGAACTCGGTCAAGAGGAAAGACCACTTTCCTCTACCATTCATAGACCAAATGCTAGAAAGGTTAGCTAGACATAAGTATTACTGCTTTCTTGATGGTTATTCTAGCTATAACCAAGTTTGCATGGCACTTGAGGATCAGAAGAAGACCACCTTCACCTGCCCTTTTGAAACCCTTGCCTACCATCATATGCCTTTTGGACTTTGTAATGACCTAGCTAATTTTCATAGTTATATGTTGAGCACATTTTCAAATATGATAAAGAGATTTCTAGAGGTATTTGTGGTTGATTTCTTAGTCTTTAGATCTGATTTTGATGAATACCTACATCATTTAAAACTTGTCCTTGATAGGTAGTAGGAAAAGAATTTAGTGTTAAATAGGGGAAAAAGTCATTTTATGTTTTAAACAGAAATTGTTTTAGCCCACATTATTTCACATAATGGCATAGTGGTAGATAAAACCAAAGGGGACTTAATCTCTAACCTTCCCTCTAAGGATGATAAAGGAAATTTGCTCATTTTCAGTCCATATTGGTTTCATAGAAGATTCATTAAGGACTTTAGTAAAATTGCTAAGCCCCTATGTAATTTACTTACAAATGAGGCCACTTTTGACTTTGATGCTATCTGCATGAATGCATTTGAGTGCCTTAAGGTTGAATTTATTTCTACACCAATTTATTCGACAGCCAAACTAGAATGCACCATTTGAAATAATGTGCGAAGCTTCAAACTACGTAATTGAGCTTGCGTTGGGACAGCGTATTAACAAACTTTCCCATGTGATATATTATGCTAGCAAAACACTCAACAATGCATAGCTCAATTATTTCACTATAGAAAAAGAGTTTTTGGCAATTGTTTTTGCACTGAATAAACTTAGATCTTACTTGTTAAGATTTAAGGTCATAGTATACTCAAATCATGCAGCACTTAAATATCTTCTATCAAAGAAAGATGCAAAACCTAGGCTACGGGAGTTTGATTTGAAAATTCAGGATAATAAAGTTTCAAAAATGTTGTAGCAGACCACTTATCCAAGCTAGTTGTGAGTCTAATAGTGAGAATGTGCCTATAACAAAAACCTTTCCTAATGAATAATTGTTGCACATTTTTCAATTACCTTGGCATTCTAATATAGTGAATTATCTTGTCACTGGACAAATGCCTAGTCATTGGTCTAAATAAGATATATAAAAAAAGGGTTTATTACTGAGGTTAAACACTTTACTTGGGATGACACATACTTCTTTAAGTATTGCCCTGGTCAAGTTATTAGGAGATGTGTACCACATGGTGAACAGCATAAGATCATCTCCTTTTATCATGACCATGCATGCTGGGGCCATTTTAGCTCTAAAAAGATAGTTGCAAAGATTATGCAGTGTGGTTTTTATTGGCCCACCATTTTCAAGATTCACAAGCTTACTGCTTAGCATGTGCTAGATGTCAATAGTTAGGAAGTATAGGAAAAAAGAAATATAATGCCCTTAAACCATATTTTGATCATTGAGCCTTTTGATGTTTGGGGCATTGATTTTATGGGACCTTTTCCTAATTCCTTTAATTATTTGTACATCCTTGTGGGGGTGGATTATGTGTCAAAATGTGTAGAATCCATTCTGTGTAAAACTAATGACCATAGGGTGGTGGTTAAGTTCTTAAAAGAAAATATATTTGCCTGCTTTGATACACCTAAGGCCATAATTAGTGATGGGGGTAAACATTTTTGCAACAAGGTATTTGATATTTTAATGAATAAATATAGTGTTACCCATATAATTGCTACCCCTTATCAACCTCAAACTAGTGGAAAGGTGGAAGTGTTTAATAGAAAAATATATATTTTAGAAAAGACAATCAATCCAAATTGGAAAGATTGGTCTTTGAGGATTAGTGATGCTTTATGGGCCTATCGTACTACATACAAAACTCCCATAAGCATGTCAATTTACTACCTAATCTATGGAAAGGCCTGCCACCTATTGGTAGAACTTGAGCATAAAGCATATTGGTTCAGCAAAAATCTCAAATTTTGACTCAGATACTAGTGGAACCTGTAGAAAAGTCCAACTCAATGAGTTGGAAGAGTTAAAGATAGATGCATATGAGTCAAAAAAGCTATACAAAGACCACATAGCACTCATGATAGATATATCTTAAGAAAGTCCTTCACACTTAGATAGAAGGTCCTTTCGTATAATTTTAGATTGCATATATTTCTAAGAAAACTTAGATCTCAATGAACTAGACCTTACATAATACATAATGTTTACCCTTATGGGGCCATCAAGATAGAAAAAGATGGAGAGATCTCTAAAGTTAATGGACAAAGGTTGAAACCCTTCCTAGAGTTGATAAACTCTGAAGTGAAGAAGCATTCCTTAAGGAACCAGTCTGTCAAGACCTACCTTAACATGTTCCCTGACACCTGCATACATTAGCTACATTCATCATTATCATTATCATGACATTGCATGTCTGATTGAAGACATTAAACTTAGTGCTCTCTAGGAGGCAACCTAGGGTTTTTGGAGTGTCTCATTGTTCTACATTGCTCATTCATCATATATGTTTCTTATATTTTAAAACATTGAGGACAATGTTTAGCTCAGGTTGGGGGTGTTGACATATATGAGATTTTTGAGTTTTTCTTCATATTCTTGTCATTTAAATTTTTTAAGGCAAAGTTCCTTTACTTTGATGACAATTGGATTGTTAGAAGTTTACTACTTCCACTACTTTAACTTCTTAATAAAAATACATATGGTTAATTTTGTATTTTATTCATGTCAAGCATTTTATTAAAGTTAAATCTCAAAAAATAATTACACACAATGCATAAGTCTGGACTAATAGATGATATGACTTAGAATCCTGAGGGAATCAGTGGAGACCTATATACCTTGTGAGTATTAGAGATTATCATCTTTTCTGAGGGTTATAAATGGTTTCATATTTTCTTCAGCGTAGATAAATTTGATAGATCCCAGCATCTTTGTTTTAGTCAAAATGACAAGAACTAAAAGGAGTACTAACTTTTATTCTTGAATATTTATTGAATTTGATAGGTTTTAAGAAACCTCGTAAATGATACAAGCCATTCTTATTTTATCCTAGAGATATAATGTCTACCTAGTATATTATATTGCTAGTTAGACCTTTTAAGCCTTTTGAAAAGCCTTTTCTTTTCAAAACCCCTACCTTGACCCAGAAACCCAGTAAAATAAGTATCCATTACCTATCTTTCAAAAATGAGTAGGGACAATAGCAAAAGTTCTAAAAAAGGACAAAAGTCAAAGAAGTAAAAATAAAAAATAAAAAAATCAAAAGTACAAAGAGAAAGCCTTTCTTTCAAAGAAATATAAGAAATCTTTTTTTTTTTAAATCACAAAAATAGAAAGGGAAGAAAATTTGAGAAAATAGAAAGGAAAAATATAAAAGATATTCACTTCAAATATACTCAAAAGAAAAGTTAATTTGTCCAAACAAATATTCATATATGACCTCTACTCATATTTGAACGTTGAATCCTTATACCCACTTTTCAGAACCTATCCTAAGCCTGTGTTTTGACCTAACTAAAGACCTGTTGATGTTAAGGTAGAATGTAGCCTTGATGAGGATATAAATAGGAAAGAATAAAAATGAACGATCTCCAATTGGTTTAGGTAATGGAATCCATTCTAAGGGATCATATTCCTTTCTCTCATCAGTGCTTATAAAATTATGTGAACCATTAGTATCTTTGGATTCAGTTACATAAAGAAAGCATTTTGTTTGACCCCATTTCTCAGAGACCTTTATTTTTTAGTATATACCAGTGAGAAGTTAAGGTTAAGACATCATTCCAACGGAGTATAAGCATATATGTTTAGAAGTTCTGACCTATATAACTATACATAACACTACACTCTAAGATATAATTGTAATAAAATGACTTTGGTATGTGGATAACTTGCAAAATTTTCCATGCATCTTTATTAATTTGCTAAAACTAGTAGAGTACTAAAGTATGAGAATTCTTTGAAATAAAACTAAGGAACTTAACCTTATGGAATTTTGTGGGTATATTCACTTCCAACCCTCTCAAGGCTTAAATCGTCTACTAGGGATAACCTAAGGGTTTAAGAGCTTATTGCATATGCTATAGGTAATTGTGAGTAACTACGAAAATGACTATCAATTTTTCATAATTTTTCACATGTTTTTCTCAGGACTAGCAATATTCTTGTTGGGAGTGTGATAAGTGTTCATTTTTGTATAAAATGTACCCAATTAAGAGTATGTGTGTTATAAATATTGGCATAATTTTAGGGTTTTTTCTAAAATTTTACAACACATGCATTTCTGACATAATAATTCAAAAGTTTGATATTTTGCAGGTTTGAGAAGTAATCCAAAGTAAGTACGTAAATGATCATAATTTTTTAGAAATTAATTAGGTTTTTTCTTCTTTTGTAGGTCTTGAGAAGGTAATTAAAAGGCCAAGCTTGATCAATATAAGAATTGAAGTCATTCATAAGGTTTCTTAGTCTAACTGGGAAACCTAAGCAAGCCAAAACCTAAATGTCATCAATTCAAAATATGATGAAGGTTCAAGACTATCCTAGGGCAAGTAAAGAAGTAACTGGACAAGCAAAAAGAAATAGATCCAAGCTCAAGCCATGCATTTCCACCATCTTTGCATGAGAGTCATTCAAGTCACCTTAGTTATTAAAGCAATGAAAAAGGGTAATAAGCCATATAAGCTACTCAAGCCTTGAAGCCACATAAGTTACCAAGGAGTGAGCCATCAAGCTATAGATGAATGCCACATGGAGCCACACGATTGGAGCATCAATTCAAGAAACTATCTTGGCTTAAAACGTGGTTTTTAAGGGATTTTTGGAGATATAATTGTAAAAGGTAAGATGATCATGCATTAAGGGACCCATCAAGAGAGAAAATACCACTTTCTTAATCTATTTCCTAACCCTAATCCACCCTTCACTTGAGGGTTCCACATTTTTACTTAAGGTGGGGACCACCTTCCTAGAAGAACATACCTGTGCCACAAGTGCACGAATCAAAGTAGTATTGCATGTGAAAGAGGTCGAACCTTGAGGAATCTCACAAATTTGTAGGAATCTCACAAATTTGTATGTTGAATGGATCTTATTTAAAGTGCTTAACTTTAGCCAAAGAGAGAGATTGAATTGATTTGGATTTAAACTAGGAAAGTAAATGCATGAAATTAAAAACTGCAACTAAAGGAAACTTGCTAAATCAAAACTAAGCAATGGAATCAGAAACTTACCCAACTAACATGTAATTAACAAAAGAAACTAATACAAAACAAGCATGAATTAAACTAAGCAATTTAACTTAAAGAAAATACTAAAAAGGAAACTTTCCTAATCTAACTCTTTCATAAACAAGAAACTTTCTAAAAATTAAAAAGGAAACTTTCTAAACCTAAACTAAGATGCAAACAACTAAATGTCAATTGTTAAAATAAGATGATGTAGGTCAATGAAGTAAGAATCAAAGGTGAATCACCATATGTACCATGTATATGATTCATCGATTGTGCACATGCTTCATGGGCGTAAAAGTGATCAGAATTAAGTATTTAAATGTAAACAAATGTGCAACCTAAGCTAGGCACTAAATAAACAACCTAAAAAACTAAATGGGTTCCTAAGGAAGCAAATAAGTTACATGGACTGTTGGAAACTAAGTGCAAAGATCAAAGGGAGAAAATTATAGATTTTGGATACTTAAAAACACTAACTAAATCATGCATAATAAAGCAACTAAAACAACAAAGTTTGTGTATAATAACAAACTAGATCTAATGTACTTTGATAATAGAAAAAATCCAGAGCAAGAAATCTCAACAAACTTTATTGAATCATCACCACGTTACAACAAAATTCTGC
Source organism: Warburgia ugandensis (assembly GCA_035236585.1). NCBI lineage: Eukaryota > Viridiplantae > Streptophyta > Magnoliopsida > Canellales > Canellaceae > Warburgia > Warburgia ugandensis. Next base: position 22,642,820 of record CP141130.1, on the reverse strand, counting down.
GCATAAAACAAGTATAAAATTCTAAAAATTGTGCAAGAAACTATAGCGTAAATCCTAATCTAAACAACAACAAAACTCCAATCTAATGATCACAAACTAAAGTAAACTAACATGTAAAGAAAATCCAAAAAAAGAATCCAAGAGAAGAGATAGCACAAAGCCTTGTTAAGCCTTGTGCCCTCTTAATGTTAATCGGTTAATGGAAACACATGCATCATTCTCTAACATCAAATTACTAAAGGGAAGGAAAACTCATGTTTAACGATGCTATGCATCTCCATGAAGAGACTTTCGTCATGCAATTGAGGCTAAAGATACCCGTGCCTAAATGATTAAAGAGAGAACATGTTAATGCCACATCAAATACTAGATAGAGGAGTTCGAAAGGTTATACGCTTTTATCAAGTCTATATGATACTTTAGAAGAAATGGCTACATAAGTGATCAACCAGCTCATGTCATTAAACTGAGTTAGCAACATGATTGTGTTATAAGATTCAATCAAGCAAGAACTATAATCCCTATAGAGTTAAGCCTCATGCCCTCTTAAAGTTAATTGGTCACTAACAATACTTATCTTCTTTCCTAACAATGAACATTTAAAAGGAAAGCAACATTTTTGTCGAATACAACTATGCATCTTGTACATCTGTAAAGGATATTGTTATGTGCTTTGAGGCTACGACAAAGCTACCTATTCCTAAAATGATTAAAGAGAAGCATAATGATGTCATACCTAATAATATATAGAGAGGCTCTGAAGGAGACATGCTCTTATGGAATTATAGTGATGCATTATGAAATTGATCCAAGACAGCAAAGCACAAATTGATGCCACCAATAATTTTAGTTTGTCTATATACAGTCGACCACTAATCAAGGTTCCTTTTTTTTTCCGTATGTTTGCATGTATTTAGTATCCAAAGAGAGTCTCTAATCAAATATTTCTTTATATATTTATATCAAAGAAATGTTATTTGAAGCCATGGTACTTAATTGAGGGTAATGGAGGAACAAGATTCATGTAGCCGACTCCTAATTGGGATAAGGTCTTGATGATGATGATGATGATGATGATCCAAGAAATGTAATTAACAGCCACCTGTAGCTAAAAAAAAGAACCCCAACACTTGATGTAAATAGTGGAATGTATCCCACAATCATGTGATAAACAATAAACCACCAACTCTACTTAGGGGAAATTGGCCCGCAAATTTCTTTTGTGTGACTGTTTATATATATCATATACAATGTTAAATTTGATAGGGTGAGTAGACTTTGAAGCTAAGCAAGTGCTACTACAGCCCTGGCAACTGCTTGAAATTTGGCCCCAGAAGATCTAGTACCTATAAATTGCTTCCTGAAACTCTAGGAGATAACATTTTTTCCTAAGAAAACAATGTAGGCAGAAGTAGAGGAGCGATCATCCTCATTTCCAGCCCAATGATCATCTGATTATGCAACAAGAGGAGTTGCGTTGAATATGGAGCACAAAGTTTATTGTGTGCTTGAGAGAGCGAAGTGCAAAATTCAATCCAGTGTGACATAATGGAATGTTGCATGAATTGGGATAGAAAATTGACAGTAAATGAAATGTCCGATTGTGCAAGGTTAGGTACTAAAGCTCACAAGTAATGCGATACTCTTAAGGATTTTTCAATGCAGTGCCATCATAAGCAGAAATGGAAACATTTGCAGCCATCGGAGTGAGCAAGGATTCGGCACCGATCATCTTAGCACGCTCAAGGATGTCATAGACATATCTTCTTGGCTTAGTAGTAAACATATTGATGAAGGGCTTCTAATCCAAGAAAGTAGTGAACAGTTCCTAGATCCTTGACTGAGAATGCGATAGTTAGAGCTTGAATAAGGACCCTAATTAGAGAAGGATAGTTGCCAATGATGAGAAGATTATCAACATAGATGAGAAAATAGATGAGAGCACCCTTCAGTTTGAAGGCGAGATTTTCCCTATTTGATGGATGAGACCCACACTTATAGCCTATAACGTTGTAGTGTGGTTGTCGTGGTACTTGCCTCCAAGTTCGGCTAAGAACAAGTGCAGTGTACTCAGTTGTTGTACAGGGCCTCCAAAAGGGGTGTTTAAGAGCTTCGTGAGTAGCAGTTGGTTCAAAGTCCGAAGGAATAGGGTGCTTGGTTACTGTGAAAATACGTTTTGGAGGACGATTACCGGTCATGGAATGAGTACCATGTGATGTGTCCTTCGGGGAAAGATCAGATGATCAGATGGGGTAAAGGAGTCAAAAAGGATTGCAGGTGCTTGATGTTACTCGTTGGTTCATATTGGTGGGAGCACTAATTGAGTGAGCAGCCGGGTGATGCAATGTGAGAGGGTTAGGTAGTGGAGCAGGAGAGTGTAATGGGGATGGTGGGCCCAGAGATGGCGTGGAGGTTGTGCTAGTTGATGAGAGAGAGATATAGAAAATAGAGGAGTGAAGGACATACTTGTGGGAACATACGCATGCGGAGGTGCCACTGAAAATGATTCTGCTTCCTTTAGAGTCTCACAATGGTTAGTGGTTGGAGATGTCTCTTGAAAGGAATGGGTGGAGGATGGAAATACCCGTGAGTCACTGAGAATATCGGACACCCTGGAGAGGGCAGGGTAAAGAGTTCAAAATGGGAAGATTTATTCATCAAAGATGACATGCCTTGATATAAATGTTTTGTTTGTTGTAGGATCCAAACATTTATATCCCTTTTGTTGGGTTCAATAGCCCAAAAAACTGCAAGGATTAGGTTTACCTTCAAGCTTGTGGGAGTTATATGAACATATGGAAATGAAAAACAAAGGCTGGCAAAAAATTTAAAGGACGGATATTCAGGTGGTAGATGGAAAATTTTGGTAAATGGAGATCAAAAGTTCAAAAATTTATAGGAGTTAAATTTATGAGATGAATGGCAGTTGAGAACGCAGCGGCCCTGTATCCTAGAGGAACAAATGTATAGTGCATGAGACGGGGCTACTTCTACAACTTGTCAATGGCGACGCTCAGCGAGGCCATTATGTTCGGGGGTTTGTGGCCAGGTAAGTCTATGGCCTATTCCATGAGTTGCAAGAAAGTGTTTCAATTTGATGAATTCACCCCCGCCATCAATCTTAGCTCTTTAGATTTATGATTGAATTTCGTTTCAACGAATGCTTTGAAGGATGGGAAAATGGTGTTGATGTCAGATTTATGTGTCAAAGTAATAAAGCCATGAAAATATCACATAAAACTGATCCGTCACTAGAGGAAACAGGAGGGTCGCCAGATGTGTGAAAATATTAGATCAAGTGGTACATTGCTAGCGAAATTAGAGTCACCGAATAAGAGTTTGTGACTTTTTGCACAATTACAAGAGACAAACGACGTGTGAGAAGTATCTTTCTTAAAAGAAAGTGAATAGTGATTTATAACATGCTGAACTGTGCGTAAAGCAGGATGGCCTAGTCTATGATGCCATCTACTTATTGAAGAGCATTCTGTAACCAATACCTTAGGGGAGGTGGATCTAGAGATCTGAGCTGTTGATGGTAGTTAATGAACTCCATCCTTAAGTGGCTTGCTGAGCAGCATCGTCCTCGTGGTTACATCTTCATAACAAAAGATAAATCCAATTGAAGTTTTGTTAGAGGCACAAAACTTGGACACAGAAATTAAATTTTTTTGAATTTTTGTACCCAAAGAAGATTATAAAAATGAAAAGAGTGAGATGGGGATTGAAGAATAGATGATCCTATGTGGGTTATGCACAAACCTGATCCGTCACAAAGGATGGTCTCATCCAGACCTTTGTAGTCAGAATTGAGAGGGAGATTTTTTAAGTCTGCAGCGACAAGATGAGAAGCAGCATAGTCAAGAAGCCAAGGAGATTAGGGATGCTATTGGAAGAGGAAAAATTGACGGCTAGATTGTAGAATTTCAAGCAGTTATTGGACGAGGGTTGGTGTAATACTTTGCAATGTGCCCTTAATCGTCGCACATTTGGCACCATACTTGACGTTTTCTTGGAGTCTAATTAGACCTTTGGCTCTTGTTGTAGGTATTGTTGGAAGGGGAATGAAATGCGCCTTATTTTGTGGTTGAAGCGGGCTTATTTGTTGGAGTGGGGGGCCTTGGTCTATTAGCTGTGTCATGGGCAACAGGAACAAAAGCTTATGTTGGTGCTTTAGTTGCGAGGTGAGCAACTCAGTTCGAGTGCGAACGGAGGCACTCAACACTTTGCATTCAGGGCCTAATGTCACGGGGTTGTAATTTCCTTTGCCTGACTTGTGCGGTACTTGTGAGCAACTTCTTTACAAAGCATAAGTCAGCCTTTAACTCCTCATTCTCATTTATTTGGGATATACTCACTCACCCACAAAAGCAATAAGAGAACCTAAGAGAACTTAAGAAAACTTAGAAAGAGACTTGCTCAAAGAAAACCTGTTTATTTCTCACTCAAGTTGCTTCCAATAAGTTGATTACATATGATGAGCTACACCCTATTTATAGTTGCTCGTTTCCATCCACCTTTTCAATGGATCACTAGGATTATTATATGTTTCATTACCCCAACGGTCTATAACCTTCTTACAAAGTATCTGACTTCTACATCTTTTATACTAATGTGGAATATCTAAATATTTATAGGGACATTTCTAAAAACTAGGCCTTTAAGAATCAAGCCTTGATCCATAGATCCACCAACATGGGCCTAAGTCTTTTGGTTCACATCCACAAGCAAAACATGCCTCCCACAAGCTTCGCAACATAAGTCCGTGACATTAAGCCCTTCATAATTTGGAGCATAACTTCGTCAATTTCCACTAGTTTGTTAATGATAACTTCTATTTTTTCTTCCAGGAGCAGCATGGTCTTTGAATGCAACAAACCACATGACTAGTTCTTCCTCATTCTGATATTTTTTTCTTTTGGCGGTTCATAATTTATCAACTATGCTTTTGATGGATGTAAGATATAAAGTAGCAAAGTTAGATTCACAACAAAAATGGTGTTGTTGATCTTTCAACTGTAGGATGTAGGTCGCCCAAGGATTGTGCATGCTGCATGAGAATTGATGGTTGATATATTCGAGATTGTAATGGTCTTTGCAATGGAAGCAACAAGAGAATTGAGTAAAACTATGTCTTGCCTAACCTAGTAAGTGTAATCCGGGTTGGTTTGAGTTTGATTGCTAGTGGATCAAATGGTGGCTGTAGGTGTGGCATCCCAAGTTTTAACAACAATATAATAACAATTTATAAAAACAGTCAGGATCCCTATTTTAAAAACTTTGATTTTTAAAGTGACCAAAAAACAAAAAGTAGACTAAATGCACTTCTTTCAACATCCGGGGAGTCATACAACCACAAAACTATGGATTTAACAGTGAAATGAAATACCATTTCTACCAAAAATTCGGCAAAGTTTCATCTGTATTTTGGACATTACAAATGGCAAGTGCAATACAAAATAACCTAATAAACATAATAAAAGACATGACATATACGAGACTCAATCTCCACACCCATCCACACAATCAAATACTATTTTCAATAAAATGTATACTCCAACAATGGATAAGAAAATTAAGTCATGACAAAACACCCAGGGTCCCTGCATACAGCCATCACATCCAACATGAATTCATATTCTTACATCTTGGTCACATTGCAATTTATAATAAAGTAAAGTTTATAAAAAAAACCAAAAGTGAAGTCCTGAACAAACCTTGTCATCTCTGAAACATCCTCAACACTCCACTAATAATTGTCATCACTTTTGTCTACTCTATCACCACATCAACCTGTAGCAACTCTCTGTATTTGAGGCATTACAAACAAAGCAATGCCTCAGTAAGCTATACTTATGTAGGTGATTACGAGAAATAAGACATGCAATAAACACTTTGTAAAGAGTTGCAATATCATGTCGAGTATCAATAGAGTAAATCATTTATAAGGCAATGAAATCGTCAGGCATTCAGAATGCAGAGCTCATGAATCTCATAAATCTGAATGAAACAATAGAGATCAAAACATGCTTTTCTTATGAGGTAATGCAATATCAAAGTAAATCATCATGGCATGCGAAGCATGATCAACACATGAATTAGCATCTGTCAAAATAGATAAAATCCTTGTCCACAAAATAATATGAAGCATGTCATGATAAACAAGGCACTGCATACAATAAGCCCTAGGAGTGTTCCAAGATGCTCAAACACAAGTAATGAGTACTCATACCAAACCCTGGGTCCCTCCTGTGTAGCCTGCATCAGCCCCGGAGTCACTCACTGCCTAGGCCCAACTTACCTCGGTTCACCCCATATATAAATACCACATGAGTATATAGAATAACAGTATGGGCTACTATGCTGCAGTGGCAACCACACTAGGATTTAAACTACTTCCGCACCCCGTCGACACCTCAACGGGAGACTTTCTCTATCCCCATGGGGGGGAACGAACCTGTAGGGGGACTACTCATGATACCACCACTACTTACATAGCCTTATACCACTTAAGGGCAGTGTATAATTATCATCATCACAAAGTCAGAGGGCGGGTATCCAACTCTACAATCCTCTTAGCATAGAACCCACTAAGTAGAAATACCTATCATAAAGCAGTAAAACATGCTATAAATCATTGAAAACTCCCAAGTGAAATAAACCTCAATAGGTTGAATCAAAATGCATGATAGAGTATAAACCATCACATGTGAAAACATGAATAATCGTATAATCAATTGTCATGCTATCAAAAGTGAAGTAATAAGCATGTTTTAATAAACACAATGGGGTGTAGAACACATGCCTCAAGAATTTCAAGTGAGAAGTCATGATCATGAAATCAAGAAAAAATTCCTAATGTAATCACCTACCTTAGACGAAGAACCACTCATCTGTACCTCTCAAGTCCCCATAAGATTTTAGTTTAGCTCAATCACCTCAATACTCATACCTGGATACACAACACATCTAGTCATACTTAGAATCCACTTTATTTAACCTGGATTCTTAATCACACAACATTATGTTTTCGCATTTCATTACATTGCGCTCAAGACATCCCAATGATTCCTAACCCTGGAATTAATTGGCTAATAATTCAAATCATACTTAATCGGCCTACTCATAACCATTAATCCTTATTCTTAATTATGTCAATGCATACTTTAGAGTTATTAAGCTCAAATCACATCAATCTTAGGTAGTTTATCATTTAAATCAACTAATTGGGCATTATCATATGAATCTCATGCTTAATCATATTTAACTATAATCAAATCAGTCCATTAAATGATCAAGATAGTAATCCTACCTTGAACAAGTTAATATGAATAATATCTAGCTGTTCGCTTGGTTGGATTGTCTACCAATCACTTCAACCGTGTCCGATCATCAACATCCGCGTTGATCTCATCAAGGATCCTCACTTGATTGCCCCAAATCAAATATCAATTAGTAATTCTAGTCAATTTATCCAATTAATAATTCTAAATGGCTTGTATTATCAAATTGAGTCCAATTTCATACCTAGATCTTCAATTGATCTTAGTCGTTAATTAGGATAGGCTAAGTCATCTCCATAGACTTTTCAGATCCAAAATACCTTGCATGGGTCTTAATCTAAACTTTGTGAGGATCATAATGTCCTACTCGGATAAAAAAATAACGTCAGATCATCTTAGATCAGACGATCTGAAGTTCGATCAAAGGTCTGGTCAAATCGACGGTTGGATCTTCCCTGATTAAGAAATGAGAAGATGGGTATCGTTCCCAACATTGCCACAATCATGGGGGTTTTCTTGGATCTCAGAGATCCTTCCTAGATTGGCTAGAATCGTGAGTTACTGATCAAGGAGGTGAAGGGGGCTCACTAAGTCAACTCAATTCCTCCAAAATGAGTCAGGGAGAGTTGACTTGATGAATTAGCTCAGCCCTAACTCATCAGAAAGGGAAACCAGAGGGAGGAGGGTGATGGTGGCCATTGGCTGCTGGCTCACTACTTGAACCCGACAAGGAGGAGAAGCAAGGGGAAAACTCTGGTCATGCAGGTGGTGGGGAGCGCGAGCTGCAGGAAGGAAAGGAGGGTAGCCCATGTGGTAGGCCCATGAGCATGGTAGCATATCGGGCTAGCTGCACTAGCTGGAATCCGATAGAGAGAGGAGAAGGGAGAGGGGAGACCAAGGCACGTCGGCCTATTCCATGGCCAGGCCATGCCGGCGAAGGGGAATGCGAGGCCGAAGGGGGGAAAATACCAGATTGTACAGCCAATCTATGCACAAGCTGTTCAGATCAGCTACAAGGGCGGAGGAACCTGAGGAAAGGGGGGAAGAGGGGGTACGCAACTGGTATGTTAGGCAGGTTAGGCCACATAGGTGTGGGGATTTCATGTCATCGGAGAAAAACATGAAAGGGGTTTTCTGTCAGGCACTTGCAGGTGGAGCATCATCGCCGTGATTATCGGGGAGGGATCAGACTCAGGGGGAGATGAGTAAGTGGTCGGCCTGCGCTTACAAGTATACTAGGCCAGTTGCAAGAGAAAAACCCCAAATCTGGGTTTCCATCACGCTAGAAAGAGGGAGGGAAGGTCGCCAGGAAAAGAGGGTTTTTGGGGAGAAGGGGCCTGCGCTTCATGGTCGGAAAGAGAGAGCATCATCACATTCTTCCCTCCTTATAGGAATTTCATCCTCGAAATTCTTTCTATGTTATCCTTCAACAATTTTAAAACTTCCCCATATTACAAGATTCACAGATCATACCAAAATTTTCCAAAGTCTGTGCCAATAACAATTTCATGCTATATCATTCCTTCATATAGCAACTCATATATATATATATATATATATATATATATATATATATATATATAAAAGCCAAGCCACATTTCAACCCTCTTGAAACAACTAACTCATATCATGGTTAGGATGCATCATAACCACATATAACGTAGTTAACATAAACCACTGTCATCCTAGAGCTAATCATTGCGTACAATAACTAAATCACCATAAAAATACAACCAGCGTATCTCAGCTCATATATACGAAATTCTATGCCAAGTCTATACCAGAGCACATTACCTCACTACTAGGCAATGTATATCAATCACACATATCATATCAACTCATGAACAGGCATTACATGCCAATCAAAATCAGAGCATATCTGATTATCAACAGGCAATCCATACCTAAACAAAATCAGAGCATACCAACTCAGTAACAGGAAATCATATGCCAATTAGAATCAGAGCATACCAGCTCAATAGCAAGCAATCATATGCCAATCAGAATCAAAGTGTGCTAGCTCACTAACAAGCATTCATATGCCAATCAGGATCAAAGCATACTAGTTCAATAACAGGCAATCATATGCCAATCACAATCAAAGCATACTAGTTCAATAACAGGCAATCATATGTCAATCACAATCATATCACAGGGCGACCATACTATGAGCACCTAAAAGCCTGCCAGTACCTCTCTCACCCGCCCTCATCGATCAGCCTCTTAGGCCACCCTCATGGGCTACTTACATGTATAAGCCATAATCCAGAACTAGGTTACACATGAGAAAATACTTTCATTCTAACATACTTTACTGCCACACTTCTCACCTCCATGAGAAATCAGACTCATATATGTAATATAACCAGTATCCATGTTACTGTTATCCTGGATGAGAAGGAATTAGCACATTCAATTTCCTCAACAGTTAGCTTCTACCACTGTCACTCCTCTTTTTAACTTCTAGTGATAACAATCCATCAGACTAAGGAAACCATCAACCTTAATCATCAATTTGGGCTAATCCTAGTTCATCACAGTCCCGATAAACAGTCTCTATCAATAGAGACATCATGGTCAAGAAAATTCATCTTCTTTGACCATACTTCATACTCACATATATTTACAACAAAAGATGAGTCCTTTAGATACTTAGAATAATGCACAAGGATTTCTTATGCTCTTCCAGGTCATGGAATACACAAAAACATCATCCACCACATAATCATGACTCATCCTAGTAACTTTCAGAAATTCAGCCCATCATATTCATACATACTATTAGTGTATTAATTTCATCAATTGGTATCACCCAGAACTTGTAATGATCATAACAAGTTCTAAAAATTGTTTTAAAGACATCTTAGTCACAATCCTCAATTCAATATTCACCAATACCATGCACATCTCAAGTTGAACATATAGGTCATCAATACATGATAGGGAATATCAATTCTCTAATGTGATTCTATCAAACAATCAATAATCTATACATAACAATAAGGATCTATCTCTCTTCTCATAAAGAGGATTAATGCACTCAATCAAGACCTACTAGGTCTGATAAACCCTCATCAAATAACCATTGTAGTTGGAACCCTTCCAGCTCAGCTGGGGCCATCTTGTATGGCACCTTAGAAAGAGATACTATTTCTAATGCCAAATCGATATTAATATGAAAAACAATCCCTCACGGTGAAAAATCCTGAAACCTCCTCAAGAAAGATTATGAACCCTCACACTCCACATACGTGCTCAATCTGTGGCCACTCTCTATCATCCACTGTGACACTCCCAAGGAGGACTTGGCATCTCAGGAAAGCACTGCACTACCTTGGAGAGAAAATAACATAAACCTCAGTGATACTCTCCCTACACAGAAACAGGGTTATTGATTGTCCAAGTACACTAAAAGTGATCTTTTCCTCACTGCAATCAACTGTCTCCCGAAAGTAAAATCCATCCCAAGGATGATATCATAATCAATCAAATAGAGTAGGACAAGATTAGTATATATCCTCTCACTCATCATCTCCACCAATTTCCCTTAGGAGTACTTACATGAGTCAATAACTCTCCCATCAACATAATTCAGAGACTATCATATATACCAACATATTCATCAGGGTGCCAATACATAAGGTGCAAAAATGAATAAATCTCAAATAAAGAATGATCCTAACATTACTGACCAACAATCAGAAAAATATTTTTCCACTGCTCGATTCGAGGCCTATACTTGCCTCCAAATAGTGGCAGAAACCCATCATTACCAATGTCGAGCCATCTCTGCCCAGTCTCCAATGTCTGTCTGTCTAACTCATTGTCCAATGGGACAATCTCTAAGGAATATCCTGACTCTCCATAGTCAAAACGTTTAAAGGATTGCCACTATGATGGCGGCTACTGATGCAATTACCACTGCTGCAGTGGACTACTAACTCTAAGACATAATTGTCCAGGTGTCTGTCCTTGAAACTAATACACACTCTCTCATCCATATCCCAACATCGCCTCATCAAATGTCGCTGACTCAATGACATCTCCAACTATGTCAATGAAAGATCTCTTGCCCTTACTAGGCTGACTTGAACTAACCATGTTCAAGCTTTTGCGATCAATCTTGACCTAAAAAGATCCCTCTTAACATAGAGGGTATGTGTGCAACCTCACAACCAATGTAGAATGCAACACAATTACCTGATTCCTCAATACAATTGTCAACATATAACAATCTATCACGGGCTCCTTCTTCATGGTGAAGGAGTTAGGGCAAATCTCTTCAACTGAGTATACTAGTTCAATACCGTTGAACTGTCTAATTCTTTGTTTTAAGTGGCAAACTCTCTTAATTTTCAAAATACTAATTATCACAGGCCTTCACAAGGGCCTTCTAGATAAAAGTCTCAACGATAGAAGAACACATCTTCTCAAAGAATCATCCTTAGAATCCTTGTAATTATATTTTAAGTGTCGTCACTTCTACGATTTCACTCTCTTGAACTAATGAATTATTTCATGGTCATATCAATCAAAATCATTTATAACTCGATTTATTTCACGCCCAATGAAATTTACCCTATATAATACTTCCTTAGTCATCAAAAATCACATTATCATCTCTATCAGTGTTGGATGTAATTCAATCATTACAAAACCATCTATTCAAGAATTATCTTCGTCATTTATTTATCATGCCCTCCAGGTGATATGTACTTCAAATCATAATTAAAACCCCAAGAACAATTTGTAAGTATTCACTCCCACCGATGTTTGATAGCAATATTTTGTAAGCGCAAGGACTTATTAGCTTTTATCTCACCTTATTCTCACAACAATATCCATTCCCCATACCTACTTCACTAATTATCTCTCCCTACATGATCCACATTATTAATACTAACCATTTTCGTAAAATGGTTGTTATATCCTTCAAGTGCTATGTGTCTGCAATCATGATTGCAATCCTTAGAATGATCTAATAGCATTTACTTTTCATTGATGGCTAGCTATCAGTAACTCTATATGCACTAACTCGCCAATTTTCTTCTCAAATCAGATATTTCATCTATAGAAACACTAAGATCTTACTTCATAAAATTTTCAATAATTTCCACCATATTAGGGCTTATTTATCAATTAAGTCCACTTCAAGTTTAGATTAATACCATACTCCTCTCAACTTTCTCGAATTCTCAATAAGTGTAATCATTTCTGTTTCTTCATCATTCCTATCATGCTATTGTCATTACTAAAATTGTTAGGCTTTTTCCAACAGTTTACTGGCACCATTCAAGTTAGAACTTGAACTCTCAAAAGCGAATCATATAAATATGTCTGCTATTATAGCTTACTAAGAGAATTTACAATCTTTATTCTGATGCATTATTCTAAGAATCATGCACTTCCCATAAAAGTGTACCTCCCTGTGTTCATATAAGGATTTAAAGTCTCAATTTCTCTAAAAAAAATCTGCCAACCTTCATCGCATTATCTATTTTACAATCATCAACATCCTTTGCAAGGAAATCATCTCACTTCATGGACTGTAAGTGACCTTTGAATTTGTTGGAATGGTTGTGATGGAGTAGACCTGGGCTTTGATACCAAATTGTGACACCTCAAGTTTTAACAACAAAATAATAACAATTTTTAAAAACAGTCAGGATCCTTGTTTTAAAAACTTTGATTTTTAAAGTGACCAAAAACAAAAACTCAACCAAAAACACTTCTTTCAAAATTCGGGGAGTCGTACAACCACAAAACTATGAATTTAACAGTGAAATGAAATACCATTTCTACTGAAAATCTAGCAGAGTCTCCTTGGTATTTTGGACCATTGAAGATGACAAGTGCAATACAAAATAACTTGATAAACATAATATAAGACATGACATATAGGAGACTTCGTCTCCACACCCATCCACACAATCAAATACTATTTTCAATAAAATGTATACTGCAACAATGGATAAGAAAATCAAGTCACGACAAAATGCCTAGGGTCCCTCCATACGGCCATCACATCCAATATAAATTCATATTCTTACATCTAGGTCACATTACAATTTATAATAAAGTAAAGTTCATAAACAAAACCCAAGTGAAGTCCTGAACAAACCTTGTCATCCCTGAAACATCCTCAACACTCTAATAAAAATTGTCATCACTTTTGTCTGCTCTATCAATGCATCAACCTGTAGCAACTCTCTATATCTAAGGCATTGCAAACAAAGCAATGCCTCAACAAGCTATGCTTGTGTAGGTGATTACAAGAAATAAAACATGCACTAAAGACTTTGCAAAGAGTAGCAATATCATGTCGAGTATCAATAGAGTAAATCATTTATAAGGCAATGAAATCATCAGGGGTTCAGAATGCAAAGCTCATGAATCTCATAAATCTGAAGGAAACAATCAGGATCAAAACATGCTTTTCTTCTGAGGCAATGCAATATCAAAGTAAAACATCATGACATGCGAAGCATGATCAACACATGAATTAGCATCTGTCAAAACAGATAAAAATCCGTGTCCACAAAATAATACAAAGCATGTCATGATAAACAGGGCACTACATACAATAAGCCCTAGGAGTATTCCAAGAGACTCAAACACAGGTAATGAGTACTCATACCAAACCTGGGTCCCTCCCGTGCAGCCCGCATCAACCCCAGAGTCACTCGCTGCATAGGCCGGGCTTACCCCGGTTCACCCCACACATAAATAGCACATGAGCATACAGAATAACAATATGGGCTACTCTGTTGCAGTGACAATCATACCAGGATCTAAAGCACTACTGCTCCCCGTTGACACCTAAATAGGGGACTTTCTCCATCCCCATGGGGGCAACGGTCCCGTGGGGTGGACTACCCATGATATCACCACCTATGTATCTAACCCTATTCCACTCAAGGGCGGTGTCTAATCATCATTATCATAAAGTCAAAGGACAGGTGGGCAACCCTACAACCCTCCTAGCATAGCACCTACCAGATAGAAACACCCGTCATAAAGTAGCAAAACATGCTATAAATCATTGAAAACTCCCAAGTGAAATAAACCTCAATAGGCTGAATCAAAATACATGATAGAGTATAAACCATCACATGCGAAAATATGAATAATTGTATAATCAATTGTCATGCTATCAAAAGTGAAGCAATAAGTACGTTTTAATAAACACGATGGGGCATAGACACATGCCTCAAGAATTTCAAGTGAGAAGTCATGATCATGAAATTAAGGAAAAATCCTGAATGTAATCACTTACCTCAGACGAAGAACCACTCATTTGTACCTCTCAAGTCTCGATAAGACTTCAGTCTAGCTCAATCACCTCAATACTCGTACCTGGATACACAAAACATTTAGTCATACTTGGAATCCACTTTATTTAACCTAGATTCTTAATCACACAACATTATGTTTTTGCATTTCATTACATTGTGTTCAAGGCATCCCAATGATGCCTAGCCCTAGAATTAATTGGCTAATAATTCAAATCATACTTAATCGGCCTACTCATAACCATTAATCCTTATTCTTAATTATGTCAATGCATACTTTAGAGTTATTAAGCTCAGATCACACCAATCTTAGGTTGTTTATCATTTAAATCAATTAATTGGGCATTATCATATGAATCTCATGCTTAATCATATTTAACTATAATCAAATCAGTCTATTAAATGATCAAGAAAGTAATCTTACCTTGAACAAGTCAATATGAATAATATCTAGCTGTTCGCTTGGTTGGATTGTCTACCAATCTCTTCAACCATGCCTGATCATCAACATCCACGCTGATCTCATCAAGGATCGTCACTTGATCGCCTCAAATCAAATATCAATTTAGTAATTCTAGTCAATTAATCCAATTAATAATTCTAAACAGTTCGTATTATCAAATTGAGTCTAATTTCATACCTGGATCTTCAATTGATCTCAGTCATTGATCAGGATAGGCTAAATCATCTCCATGAATGTTTCAAATCCCAAATACCATGCATGAATCTTAATCTAAACTTTGTGAGGATCACAATGTGCTACTCAAATTGAAAAATAAGGTCAGATCATCTTAGATCAGACAATCTGAAGTCCAATCAAGGGTCTGGTCAAATCGATGGCTAGATCTTCCCTAATCAAGAAACAAGAAGATGGGTATCGTTTCCAGCATTGCCACAATCGTGGGGGTACTCTTGGATCTCAGGGATCCTTCCTGGATTAGTTAGAATCATGAGTCACAGATCAAGGGGATGAAGGGGGCTCATTGAGTCAACTTAGCTCCCCCAAAACGAGTCAGGGAGAGTTGACTCAGTGAGTTAGCTCAGCCCTAACTCTCTAGAAAGGGAAAGTAGAGGGAGGAGAGTGACAGTGGCCATTGGCTGCTAGCTGGCTCACCGCCTGAACCCAGGGAGGAGGAGAAGCAGGGGAAAACCCTAGCTGTGTTGATGGCGGGGAGCGGCAAACTACAGGAAGGAAAGAAGGGTAGCCCGTGCGGTAGGCCTATGACCAAGCGGCATACCAGGCTAGCTGCACTAGCCAAAACCCAACAGAGAGAGGAGAGGGGAGACCAAGGCACGCTGGCCTGTTCCATGGCCAGGCCATGCCGGTGGAGGGGAATGTAAGGTCAGAGCGGGAAAATACCAAATTGAGCAGCCGATCTGTGCATAGGTGGTTCAGATCAGCTACAGGGGCAAAGGAACCCAACGAAAGGGGGGAAGAGGGGGGTGCGCAGCCAGCCTGTTACACGGGTTAGGCTATGCAAGCCTGGGAATTTCATGTTGCCGGAGAAAAACGTCAAATGGGTTTTCTGTCAGGCACTTGCAGGTGGAGTGTCATCTCTATGATTATTGAGTAGGGATCTTATTGAGGGGGAGATGCGTGCGTGGCTGGCCTACGCTTACAACCATGCTAAGGCAGCTGTAAGAGAAAAATCCCAAATCCGAATTTCCATCACGTCGAAAAGAGGGAGGGAAGGTCTTCTAGAAAAGAGGGGTTTTGGGGGAGAAGGGGCCTACGCGCCATAGAAACCCATTCTGGGTTTCTCTTCATCGCAGGAAAGAGAGCGGGTTGTCACACCAAGACACACATATGAGCCATCAAGAAAACTCATGAGATTGTATCCCACAAGAAAAGAATTCCATTGCCTTTACCCTACGAGGTAGTCTCGGGCTGCATCATTGATAATGACTAGCTTGCGATTCCATTTTTGGTGATGTTGGGATCGAAGAGACCCATAGAGGAAGAGGAGAAAGCATCATTCAATGCTATTAATAAGGAAAGTTCTAATAGGGTTGATAGTGTAGAAATGGAATGATTATTGCGTAATATATTTCTATTCTTGTTGGTTTGTTTATACTTTATTCCTTCCCTAGTATCTATTTTATGGATCGACATTTAAGTCGCGTTGGTCTTGCTCTTGTTGCAGAGAGTGTGTTGAGTTTTACCATAAATCATTGATAGTTAAGTAGAACAACTAGGAGAGATAGAATAAAACATAAACAAACAAGAACATATCTAGGTTAAGCACTTCCATTCTTATATTCTATATTGACAGCTCTAGTTCTAGATGCTTCTATAGCTACTAGAGACAAATACTTAAAAAATGAAAATATTGTCAAATATCCAACCAATTCTAATGCTCTGTCCAAATGGACATTACAAATATTAAACCTAAAGAAATCTATCACATCTAAAAATTTGATTTTAATTCAACAAGAATCATAAAAATGTTGAACAAAGTATAGGTTTAGACCAAACTGAACAAGTAATCAACTTGCTTATAGAAAAGGATCTTAAACCTTACCTCAATTCAGAAAGGTTTAAGTTCGTCCATATAGCACTTATCCAAATAGGATTCAAATCATTAACCCTAAATGGCTTAAATGCATTAATCTTAGTAGTTCTAAGAGATGTAAATACCTAGACTGGGCACCATCACTGATGGGGATTCTTCATACTAGCCTATGCCAGTATATATTAATGTTTTTCCATACTTCAATCTGTCCTTAATTGATCCAAATATTATGGATGCGTTGAGTCTATACATCAAGACACAAGGTTACAATTTTAAATCTGGATAAAAAACAATAGCAGTAACTTATAGAATTCATTTGAAAGTACTATCAACCTTAGCTACTAATGGTAAGCAAAAATCACTGAAAGATAAGACTGTTAATAGAAACAAACTTGTTATCTTCAGATATAACAGTTAATAAAATTGTAAAATGGGATGAGATAACCTTCCCAGAAACCTGGTAGTTAACAGAAGCTATCCTGCCAAGGCCAGTAGTGAACCAGAATTTAGATCAAATAGTCCAGACCAAGGATGGAGATGTAGAAATTAAATTTGATCATAGAAAACCATTTAGACTTCCTAGGATTACATCCTGCTCATCATCACCATCTAGGTTTTGTGTTGATAGGCCAACTACTAGTTCAATAGAAGAACTAAAATTTTAGAAACTAATATAGCTCATCCCATTCATAAAAAATTGTAGGATAATAATCCTGCTTCATCTAAGATGGAATTCAATATCTAAGTTTATAGATTTTAGCCCAGGAAGTGAACTCAGAAAAATAATAAGTAACGAATTCCAGTCTAAAAGAATAAGGAATTTAGATACTGGTATTTTAAAAACTTCAAGCAATATCTTCAATATTACAAAGAAGAATTTTATAAACACTTAAAAAAAACATAAACTTCAATATATTTTATTTCGTGGTTTTTAAATAAATTCTTAAGTAAAGAACTTAACACGATTAGACAATGGGAATCTTCTCATGGGGAAAAGACCTCCTCTATTTCCCCTCTAACGCATGCCCTTAAGTTAACCATTGATGATAAGGTGCTGGTGATAGTAGCCTATTCAAGGATAAGGCCCCACGCAATCAGTGATCTTAGTATCATAATAAAACATAATAATTATACTAACCTCTACCTACATATAGGAGGAGAAAAGGTTATGAAAATTGAAGAAGGAATAGAAAAAAAAAAAAATAGACCACATAAAAGAAATCAAAAAGAGAAAGGAGAAAAATATCTCTAAAAACATAGAACCTTTATTAAAACCCCCTCTTGAAATAGAAAATTTCAAGATGAAAAATGATACTGAAGATATAATACAAACTATCAAGGATAAACTTTCTGATTTAAAACTCAATACGCTCTCAAAAAATGAAGAAATTACAAAAAACCAAAATGATAGTCAAGCAGAGGACTGTCTGAAACTGAATTAATAATGGTTCAAGATTATTTCTCACAGATAAATAAAATTAAAAGAGAACCCAAAAAATTAGATAGGTTTTATTATAAAAGACCAACCCCATTAGACGTTCTAATAGAAGAGAATGGTACATGGATCCAAAATGATTACAGAGCAAATGCCATATATGAATGGAATATAGATGGAATGACAGATAATCAAAATTTTCAAATGATACATAAAGTATTAATGCTCTCAACAGTCTGTAAACAGAAATGTAATACAAATAGGAATATTACACACATGATTATAGTAGGTTTTACAGGAAACTTCAAAGGATGGTGGGATAATTGTATATCCCCATTACAGAGGGAAGAAATCCTCTCTGCTGTTAAAATTGAGCCACATATTAGTCAGCCTAAGCAAGATGCCATCTACACTTTAGTATGCACCATTGTTGAGTATTTTATGGGAAATATCCAATCCCAGTTTGAAAATTCTAGGGCATTACTTCAAAATCTTAGATACCCATCCCTTACTTATTTTAGATGGTATAAGGATGTTTTCCTTACTAGAGTTTTACATTTGACTAATACCAATCTAGTCATTAGAAGTAGAAATCTATAGAAGGCCTTCCATACCTATTTGCAGAAAAAGTTAAGAAAACTTTAAAATTAATATTTGCAGACAATATTTCCTATGAACAATTAACCTATGGCCAGTTAATACATTCATGTGGCAATGAAGGTCTAGGTCTTTATAATGAAATTAGACTTAGAAACCAACTTAAAAAGGAAAGAATAACAAAGAAAAAACAATTAGGTGAAATTTGTCAACAATTTGCAGTTGACATTCCTAAAATAAAAACATATTACCAAAAGAAACCAAAATATAACAACAAGAAATTTTGTAGAAATAAGACAAATAGGCAAGGTCCTTTTAAAAGAAAACATAACAAAAAATATAATAAATCCCATAAAAAAGATAAATAAAAAATTAAATGTTATAAATATTGAAAAATAGGCATTATGCAAATCGATGTTATACAAAGAGAAAAATCCAAGAATTAAACATTGATGAAGATCTGAAAAACTCTTTATGCAAAATTATGCTTAATTCCTCCAATTTACAATTATCAAACATGTCTACTTTTGATTCATCTACGTCTAACTCAAAAAATGAAATAGTTAATTGTTGTCATGGAAAATGTAATACTTTAGAAAATAGAGATGCTAATTATTGAAAAGCTATTGTGGAAATGAACAACCTTTCTATTAATATTTTATCTCAATCACAGTAAGATCTTCTTGATGTTGCTGAGAAAATTCAAGATAATGATCTCAAGTAAATAATCTGGGGAAAATTTTATTTTTGCCTCAGAGGATAAAGAAGAAAATAAACCACCAGACATAAATAATGTTTATAAAATGTCAGAAGAAACAAAAAGATTGAATAATAAATGTATAATTTCTCCTAATATCATAATACAAGACTTAAGAGGGGAAGTTAACAGACTTAAAACAGAAATTACCTTGCTTAAAAATGAAAATAAACTTCTTGATAATAGGATAAGTAAACTAGAAGATAAAAGGGATGTCTCAGAACCATCTAACACTGGCATGATAGAGCCAGTACAACCAATAGAATCAACTGAACCGCAATACCTTAACCTAATTAGACAAATTACTTCACAAAAGTAGTATATTAATATTACCATAATTGTAGAAACATAATGGTATCATGCAGACTTAATTGCTTTGGTTGATAGTGAAGCAGACATTATCTGTATTCAAGAAGGTATAATACCTACTAAATATTTTGAAAAAACATCACAAAGTCTAACTTCAACCAGTAATAATAAACTTAGAACAAACTATAAACTAACAAAATGGTTTGCAATGACAATATTTGCATTCCAACTTCATTTCTTCTTGTTAAAGATTTGCACCATCTTGTCATACTTGGTACTCATTTTTTACATTCGTTATGCCAATTGATAGAATAGATACCATAGGAATTTACTTCTCTAAAGAAGGAAAACAATTCTCTTTTAAATTTGTCACAAATGCTAAAACTCACTTGCTTAATGAAGCAAGAAAAATCTTACCTAAAGAACAACAAATAAATTTCATTAAATAAGAAATTGCATATCTTAATATAAAAAAGAATTTATCAAATAAGAACTTTCAGAATAAAGTTTAGAGTCTGCTTAATACTTTCCTACATGGTTTATGTAATGATCTGCCTAAAACATTCTGCGATAGGAAAAGGCATGCTGTTAACCTTCCTTATGAGGAATCATTTGATGAGAAGAATATCTCGACTAAGGCTAGACCAGCCCAAATGATTTCTACTTACATAGAATTATGTAAAAAAGAAATCATTGATTTATTAAATAAAAAACTTATTAAAAAATCCTTTTCTCTGTGGAGTTGCACAGCATTCTATTTTAATAAAGCTACTAAGAAAGAAAGAGGAAAGCCATGGCTTATTATCAATTACAAGCCCCTTAACAAGGTTCAAAAATGGATTAAATATCATATCCATAATAAAAGAGATCTCCTCAATAGGCATCAAGGAGCATTAATATTTTCCAAATTCGATTTGAAGTCAGGATATTGGCAGATCCAAATTGCCAAGACCAATAGGTATAAGACAACTTTACTATCATATTTGGACATTATGAATGGAATGTCATGCCATTTGGATTGAAAATGCCCCTTCAAAATTTCAAAATATAATGAATGATATTTTTAATTCATATGGACAATTCATTATCACTTATGTAGATGATGTTTTAATTTTCTCCAAATCAATTGATCAACATTTTAAACACTTGAAAATTTTCAAATGGCTTCCTAAGAAAAATGGCCTTGTACTTTCCACCCTGAAGATCAAATTATTCCAAGAAGAAATAAGGTTTTTAGGGCATAATATCCAAAAAGGAAGGATTGTTCCAATACAAAGGAGTATTGAGTTTATGTCCAAATTTTTGGATGAAATTTTAGATAATAAGCAACTTCAAAGATTCTTAGGATCTTTAAATTACGTCTCTGATTATTATGAAAATTTGGCCCAAGATATGGCAATTCTCTTTAACATGCTTTGAAAAAATGCCAAGCCATGGGCAATAGAGCACAGTACGGTAGTCCAAAAAATAAAAACAAAAGTACAAAATCTTCCATGTTTAAATTTAGCAAACACTAAATGGAGAAAAATAGTTGAAACAAATGCCTCTAATATAGGATTCAAAGGAATCTTTAAACAACATGATCCTAAAACTAAAAAAGAGCAAATTATTAAATTTTATTCAGGAAAATGGAACCCTATCCAAGAAAAATACTCTATAATAAAAAGAGAAATGCTTGCAATCATTATGTGTATATCTAAATTTCAGGATGACTTGTTAATGAACACTTTCTCCTTAGAATTGACTGCAATGTAGCCAAACATATAATAGAAAAGGATGTTAAAAATATTGTTTCCAAAAATTCTTTTGCCAATTCTCAAGCTTAGTTATTTGCTTTTGATTTTAACATTGAATATGGTAAAGGTGAAAGTAATAGTTTGTCTGACTTTCTTACTCAAGAAATCTTACAGGGCACATGAATAGAGGTAGTAAAAATTTTAGCACGGGTAATACCCATAGCAGGGGAAGAGGTCATGGTAATAACCAAGAGCCAAAAGGCAAGGAAATTATTTCTTTCAATGAGTTTCTAGTAATCAAGGTGGAAAATTCTTCGTCTCCAATACAAACAGGCAATAGTCCTTCACAATCATCCTTGGAGGACATCCTTAAACAACAATTTACCCCACAGAAGGCAATCAAGAAAAATTATGACGTTTACTATAGAAAACTATCTGCAAAAAAAATTCAAAGACACTATTCTCCACATTAATAGAGAGGATCTTCAATGGTGTGATCCCTGTAATCCATGGGACATTACAACCCAAAATGTGCAAAATCAAACCTACCTAATAAGGGCTAGAAGAAACCAATGTCTTATGGAGAAATTTCTCCAAGAAATCAAATTTCTTGAAATAAGTCACTTCTATAATATGGACAATACAACAATAAAATTTAGCAAAAGTGTTATTAATAAGCTTCTCTTCCCACAAGAATTGGACATAAATCCAAGACAATTCAAATGGATTGAAGGAAAGAAAGGGACTAAATACCCTTACAATTGGTGGGATTATGTGGTTTCAATGACAATGGTCATGTACCTTGAGAATAATCTTAAGAAGCATTAGTGGTTTCTCAAATTAAGCCTAAATATTATCCTTCAATAAATTCCTAGCTGGTTTTATCACTGGTGGAAGAAATTTGGTCCCACTCTGGAAATATTACCAGAGAAACTCAAGAATTTATATAATATATGGGTTGAATATGAACCCGACATTAATAAAATCCCCATAGAAGAATTAATTGAGGGATTCTGTGAATGCCTATTTTTCACAAAATTCAAAATTCCTTGGATTTAGAAATGGTCAATGACCATTGAGAAAGTTGAATTAAATATTCAGACTCTAAAAAGGACTTATTTCGTTAAATGGTAGACAAAATTTGATACATATGGCAAGGTTAGGGAAATTGAGCAGATCATTGAGCATAATAAAGCTTAGATGGATAATATCCCAAATACTAAGTCTTCCTCATCAATTGAAGAAATTAAAAAGATGTTCTAAGGAAAATATCCAGTAGATTTTAATGAACAAATACTTGTCAGATGTATGAATTATATGAAGAATCAGATAATGGGTTCGTTCAACATTCCAGCAAGAGAATCATCCTCTTCCTAGTCACAGGATAATATGTCCGAGGATAATTTACTCCAAGATAGTCAGGACCCCAATGAAGATAATTTGAAGGTTACTGGGACGCATCAATGATGGTCCTATCCCAATTTCTTCAGTCAAAAAATGATAAGAAGTAGCAATATGATAAAGAGGAAGATTGCCAGCACATATCTGCCAGCAAGCCCAAATTCGAATAATTCACCAACAATCAAGCTCAGTTAGCACCAATAATGTAAGAAGAAGCCCAAACTAAAATGACAAAAGTTACTTTAATAAAGCAAAGAAGGAATCTTCTGCTAGCCACTATCAACAATAATGAAGCTGACAATACGGAAGGAATCTACGTTATGTCAATCCTCTACTTTTTCTTTATGCCAGGCCTTTACTTTTTCTTTCTGTCAATCTTTTACTTTTTCTTTCATCAATCTGTCTGTCAATTATTGTAGTCAATGATTTTGAACTCCAATACGTGTTAAGTCCAGCCACTCGAGTTTATAGAATGTAACCTAGTCAGTCCATTGGGGGCATTGCGAAGTTTCCTCTGTTATCGATTAGCTTCCTCTGCTTCCCTCTTATAATCTTTAGTTTCTATCCAGTCCCTTTGTAAGTTTTCTTACTTAATTGTTTTAATTCCTCTAAATTAAAGGGACAAAGGGGAGCCTTGTTGCAATGGTAAAAGTTGTTGTCATGTGACCTTGAGGTCACTGGTTCAAGGCGTGGAAACAACCTCTTGCAAAATGCAAGGTAAGGCTATGCAATTTAGGCCCTTGTGGTCTGCCCCTTCCTCGGACCCCGCATAGGCGAGAGCTTTGTGCACTGGGGCTGCCCTTTTTAAATGAAAGGGACAATTCAGATGGAAACCAAGATTTGTTGCACCCATGTGTACCAGTCAATGACTAGATAGAACTTGGTGTAACGGAAGGCCATGTGTCTTTAATTTTTGTCTCTCAAATGGTACTAGAGCCATTTTTTATCAAGAATATAGGGGTGATAGTATAGAAATGGAATGATTATTGTTTAATCTAATTTTGTTCTTGCTGGTTTGTTTATACTCTATTCTATCCCTGCTATCTATTTTATGGATCGCCATATAAGTGGTGTTGGTCTTCTTCCCATTGCAGAGAGTGTGTTGGGTTTTACCATAAATCGTTGACAGTCGAGTAGAACAACTATGAGAGATAAATGGATTTGACTCTTTTTCCACATTTATAACATTTAATTGTTGATTTATCTTTTTTAGGGGACTTGTTATATTTTCTATTATTTTTTCTTTTAAAAGGAACTTGCCATTTGTCTTATTTCTTTGAAATTTCTTGTCGTGATATTTTGGCTTCTTTTGGTAGGCTATTTTTATTTTAAGAATGTCAACTGCAAATTGATGACAAAATTCACCTGATTGTTTTTTCTCTGTTATTCTTTCCTTTTTAAGTTGGTTTCTAAGTCTAATTTCATTATAAAGACCTAGACCTTCATTGACACATGAATGTATTAAATGGCCATAGGTTAATTGTTCATAGGGAATATTGTATGTGACTCTTAATTTTAGAGTTTTCTTAACTCTTTCTGCAAATAGGTATGGAAGGCCTTCTATAAATTTCTGCTTATAATGACTATCATTGGCAACAGTCAAATGTAAAATTTTGACAAGAAAAACATTCTTATACCATCTAAAGTAAGGAATGGACATCTATGATTTTGAAGTAGTGCCCTAGAATTTTCAAACTAGGATTGGATATTTCCCATAAAATTTTCAACAATGGTGCATACTAAAGTGTAGATAGCATCTTGCCTAGGTTGACTAGTATGTGGCTCAATTTAACAACAAAGAGGATTTCTACCCTTTGTATCGGGGATATACAATTATCCCACCATCCTTTTAAGTTTCCAGTGAAACCTGTTGTAATCATTTGGGCAATATTCCTATTTGTATTACCTTTTTGTTTATAGACTATTGAGAACATTAATATTCTATGCATCATTTGAAAATTTTGATTATCTGTCATTCCATCTATATTCCATTCATAGATGGATTTTGTTTTGTAATCATTTTGGATCAAAGTATCATTCTCTTCTATTAGAATGTCTACTAGGGTTGGTCTTTTATAATAAAAACCTATCTAATTTTGTGGGTTCTCTTTTAATTTTATTTATCTATGAGAACTAATCTTGAACCATTATTAATTCGGTTTCAGACATATCCTCCATTTGACTATCATTTTGGTTTTCTTTAATTTCTTCATTTTTTGAGAGCGTATTAAGTTTTAAATCAGAATGTTTATCCTTGATAATTTGTATTATATTTTTAGTATCATTTTTCAACTTGAAATTTTCTATTTCAAGAGGGGGTTTTAATAAAGGTTCTATTTTTTCATAGAGTTTTTCTCCTTTCTCTTTTTGACATCTTTTATGTGGTCTAAATTTTTTTCTATTCCTTCTTCAATCTTCATAACCTTTTCTCCTATTATCTATAGGTAGAGGTTAGTATAATCATTCTATTTTATTATGATAATAAGATCATTGACTACTTAGGGCCTTAACCTTGATCAGGTTGTTGTCTTCAGCACCTTATCATCAATGGTTAACTTAAGGGCATGCGTTGGAGTGAAAACAAAGGAGGTCCTTTCCTCATGAGAAGATTCCCATTGTCTAAACATGTTAAAGTCTTTGCTTAAGAATTTATTTAAAACCATGGAATAAAATACATCAGAGTTTGTGTTTTTTCTAAATTTTTTTAAAATTCATCTTTGTAATATTAAAGATATTCCTTGCAGTTTTTAAAATACTAGTCTCTAAATTCCTTATTATTTTTAGACTGGAATTCATTACTTATTATTTTTCTAATCTCACTTGCTGGGCTAAAATCCATAAACTCATATATTGAATTCCATCTTGGATGAAGTAGGATTATTATCTTGCAATTTTTTATAAATGGGATGAATTATTTTATTTTCTGAAAATTTTAGTTCTTCTATTGAACTAGTAGTTGGCCTATTATCAGCAAAAAACCTAGATGATGATGGTGAGGAGTAGGATGTAATCCTAGGAAGTCTAAATGAATTTCTATTATCAAATCAAATTTCTACACCTCCATCCTCAGTCTAGACTATTTGATCCAAATTCTAGTTCACTACTGGCCTTGGCGAGATAGCTTCTCTTAACTGCCAGGTTTTTAGGAAGGTTATCTCATCCCATTTTACAATTCTATTAACTGTTATATCAGAAGATAACAACTTTGTTTTTATTAACACTGTCTTATCTTTCAGTGATTTTTGCCTAGTGTTAGTAGCTAAGGTTGATAGTACCTTGAAATGAATTCTACAAGTTACTGATTTTGATCTAGATTTGAAATTGTAAGCGTGTGTCTTGATGTATAGACTCAAAGCATCCATAATATTTGGACCGGTTAAGGATAGGCAGAAGTTTGGAAAAACATTAATATATACTAGCCCATGGCATAGGCTAGTCTAAAGAACTCCCATATGGGATGGTGCCTAGTCTAGGCATCTAGCATCTCTTAGCACTACTAAGATTGATGCATTTAAACTATTTAGGGTTAATGGTTTGAATCCTATTTGGATAAGTCCTATATGGATGAACTTAAACCTTTCTGAATCGAGATAAGGTTTAAGATCCTTTTTTGTAAACAAGTTGAGTACCTATTTAGTTGTGTCTATACTTATAGTTTGTTCAACATTTTTATGATTTTTGTTGAATTAAAATCAAATTTTTTGATGTGATAGATTTCTTTAGGTTTAACATTTGGTAATGTCCATTTGGACAAAACGTCAGTATTGGTTGGATATTCAACCATATTTTTATTTTTTAAGTATTTGTCTCTGATAGCTATAGAAGCTGCTAGAACTAGAGCTAACATTATAGAATATAGGAATGAAAGTGCTTAACCTAGATATGTTCTTATTTGTTTATGTTTTATTCTATCTCTTCTAGTTGTTATATTCGACTGTCAATGATTTACGGTAAAACCGAACGCACTCTCTGTAATGGGAACAAGACCAATGCGACTTAGATGTCGATCCATAAAATAGATAGCAGGGATAGAATACAGTATAAATAAACCAACAAGAGCATAAATAGATTAATCAATAATCATTCTATTTCTATACCATCAACCCTATATTCCTAGCCATAAAATGGCTCTAATACCATTTATAAAAAATCCCTACTCCATCCGAGATGGAATTTGATATTTGGGTGTACACACACACACACACACACACACACACACACACACACACACACACACACACACACACACACACACATACATACATATATATATATAACTTGAAAGAAAAATCAAATCAATCATATCTTATGTGAAATTTTCATCAATGGAAAGGGAGAATACTCTGAATAAAAAATTGGTAATATCCCATCTCAATATTTTTTAAAAATATTCCAAAATCTCAATTACACCTCAGAAATCAATAAAAGAAATAATGACAAAGACTCTTGAAATTATATATATATATATATATATATATATATAATATTGCCCATATTCATGGGATTGTGATAAGATCATATACAGCAATATGTGGGTAATCTGTTAGTTGAGAATTGATGCGAGTCAACTATGGATTGATCTTTTATACAGATTTGATGCTATCTTGATGAAGTGGCATGATCTCTTAGTATCTCTTATGGAGTCAACTTTGAGAATAATCCTAGTATGGTCGTCCCCTTTGCTTTGATATCATGACACACAAGGGCTATTTACAAAGATCTTTCTTCACAAGGAAGTTTGTGCTTGCAACATTGAAGTTGATATGGCTGAAGAATTCTCCCATGTGCTTTTCTTGGACCTTTCTCTCACTCTCCCTAGCAACCATTTTGCTTATGCGTTCATCCCCAATCTTAGTTCTTTTTGTGGATGCAAACCATCCTTTAACTCTATGTTCATCTTGTACTTCTTCTTCTACACGACTTATGTATAGTACTCTGCTAGTTCTAATCAATCCACTTTGGCAACTCCCATATCCACTAATGGTTCCTCCATAAATTAGCTCTTCCAATTTCTCCGTTGCTTTCTTGTGTCATGAAATCAATTTACATCAAAGAAGAAGTGTGGCCAATGGATTAAAGTTCAACGCAACCTTAAGCTTTCTTAGCTGTCATGCAACTTATGGGACCTAATCATGGGTCCACCTCATTTAGTCTTTTGCCCATTGAAAAGTGGAGATTCCTCTAACCATATTCATGGCCCTATGAAGGCACAAGACTAACAAAACTACAAGCTCAACTGTGTTACATCCTACAAGCCATCTACTAAGCCTGGTCCACATCATTTTAAGCCTTATTGTATCATGGGCCCATCCTCAAAACCTAGGCATTGTTTCTACTCCAAAGTTGTTATGGCATCCAAGGAAAGCCCATGATGCAAACAAACTTCCCACATGTATAGGCACCTAGAACCCTCTGGGTTCTAGCAGCACTGGCCTCTATCATCGATAGTGCGGGGATTTGGGATGAACTATGCAGTTTGTCCCCTATAGAGTGTAAATATATATAAAGCTACTACCTAGAAGAAAGGCTCTAAGAAAATAAGGCTCGATGCTTGCTTAATTAGAAATCAATTCCACACATCTTCTCCTTTATTGTCCATTTTCCGTTATCTCTTTGGCAACAAGCTACTGGACAACTCCATCTTTCTTGTACATTGATTGATGTTATCCATGGATTATACTCCATATCGGCTTGACACACTTTACTGCATTGCACATACTACAATCTCATGGCTCATTTGACATCAACATTCCCTCAAGTTAGGGTGTCCACCATAAGCGACACGTTATTTCAAATCCTTGGTGTAGTGAAAAATGGGTAAGGGTTGTTAGAGCGTCCCTTCAAAAGCTACATGCTGCATTAGAACCCAGGTGCAATGAAAAGTGGGTATGAGATCATGCCATGGAGATCAAGAGAAGTGCGTAGGTAAATAGGATATCTCAAGAGCATAAGATTTGTATCACCACATGGAATATAGAGACATTGATAGGTAAGAGCTTGGAGTTAGTAGATATAATGAAATGTAGGAGAGTCAACATTGCTTGTATCCAAGAAAGTAAGTGAAAGGGGCTAAAACTAGAGAATTCGATGGGTATAAACTCTAGTACGTAGGAAAGGTTAATAACAAAAATGGCATAGGAATAATAGTAGATAAAGAATTAAAGGATAAAGTTGTGGATGTTAAAAGAATCAATGAATAATAAAACTTATTCTAAGAGAGCATATCATAAATGTTATAAGTGCATAAGCACCACAAGTAGGGTTAGAAAATATAATCAAGAGATAATTTTGGAAAGGTATGGAGGGAGTCATGCAAGAAATTTCCAATACTAAGGGGATATTTATAGGAGCAAACTTAAATGGCCATACAGGAAAAGAAAAAGGAAGGATATGATAGGATACATGGAGGGTATGGTATAGGAGAACGAAATGAGATGACGAAAACTATCCTCGATTTTGCTTATCATATAACCTGGTCATTACAAATATATTCTTTAAGAAGAGGGATGAACACTTAATAATCTTTATGAGTGGGCTTCATAAAAGCTAAATAGACTTTTTTTTACTTAAGAATACTGAAAGATCAGTGTGTAAGGATTCTCAGGTGATACCCGGTGAGAGTTTAACCTCACAACATAAGTTAATAGTTATGGATATTTATATTAAGAGATGAAAAAAAAAGAAGGAAATGAACTTAATAGGTATTCAAAAACTAAGTGGTGAAACTTAAAATGAGAGAAAATAACCTCATTCATAAATAAGTTGATGGTAGAAGGAAACCAAAACTATGAAACGGAAGTAAATGCCATGTGGACTAATATGGTTGAGTCCATTAAGAAAGTGGCAACATATGTCTTAGGAGTATTTAAAGGTAAACGGCAATTAGTGGAGGAAACATGGTGGTGGAGTGAAACAGTGCTAAAAGTTGTTAAATAAAAATAGGTGTATTTTAAAGCATGGTAGAATACTAGAATGATGAAAACTATGAACCGTATAAGAATGCTAAAAAGGTTGCTAAGAGAATAGTAAGTGAAGCTAAACTTAAAGCATATGATGACCTCTATAGTAGACTAGATCAATAGAAGGTGAGAAAGATGTATTTTAACTTGTAAAAATAAGAGAACAGAAGGGCAAGACTTAGATCATGTTAGGTGCATTAGAAGTGATGATTAAAGGGTACTAGTCAAAGATGATGAGATCAAACAAAGGTGGGAAACTTACTTTCAAAAATTGTTAAATGACAATGGCTCTGAGAATATAGGGATTGAAAATGTTGTAAACCTAAATAACATTGGATATTATATATATAAATGTAGGATTAGAATACCTGAAGTGAAAGATGCCTTGAAAAAGATGAAATAAAAAAAGGTCATGGGGTCCGATGGTATTCTAATAGAGGTTTGGAAGCATATGGGAGATACTGGTGTAATTTGGTAGTAACAAGATTATAAAATCAAAGAAAATGCCAGATGAATGGAGAAAAATCTCTATTATACCAATTTATAAGAATAAAAGAGACATATAGAGCTACACTAATTATCGACGGATTAAACTTATGAGCCACACTATGAAACTTTTTGAAAGAGTGATTGAGAAGAGGCTATAACATAAAACAAGTGTATCTAAGAACCACTTTAGTTTTATGCTTAGAAGGTTTACCATGGAAGACATTTTCTTACTAAGACAATTGCTAGATAAATATAAGGAGAGGAAGAAAGACCTCCACATGGTGTTTATCAACTTAGAGAATGCTTATGATAGAGTCCTTAGAGAATTAATATGAAGGATGTTGAGTGAGAAAGGGGCTTCATGGTGGTATATAGACATAATTAAAGATATGTATGAGGGAGCAGTAACAAATGTTAAGACCACTAGTGGTGAGACTGGTGATTTTCCTATAACTGTAGGATTGCACTAAGGATCAGCATTGAGCCCATACCTTTTGATGTTAGTAATGGATGAGTTAACAAAACATCTACACCAGAAGATTCTATGGTACGTGCTTTTTGCAAATGATGATAGTCTTACTTGATGAGACAAGGGAGGGTGTAAATGTGACACCCTAGGTTTTCTAAACCTTGTCCCAATATATAATAATAATAATAATATAATATTTAATAAAATAGACGGGATCCTTGAAATATAAAACTCGCATTTAATATAAATAACACAATGGTTTCAAGGGAAATGCCTAAAAAGAAAACCTGAGGGTCATCTAAGTCCAAAATCACAGCAATAAACAAAATCAAATCATCAATACGCTGAGCATGCTTAATTAAAACCATGTCTAATCAAATCATCAGCTATGAAAGAGATAGTAATAACAAAATATTCATAATCTCTAGGGTTCCATCCATGATCACCACATCATACACACATGTGTAAGTAAATATACACTACACCAAAAAGTGTAGGTCCAATACCATCCACAAAATAACATCCCTATACAGCCAAAAAGGAGTCAAATCACAAGTCAGAGAGACATTCACTAAGTCAATCTCTAGAGTACTAGATAGCAGATGGTCCTCAGGGCCTCACTTAGTCAATGTTGCTCCACCTGCTTTTCCTTAGCCCTGTCGCACTCCAATTTTGAGACATTGCAAACAAAGGAATGCCTCAGCAAGCTATTGCTTGTGTGGGCGATTACAAGAAATAAAACATGTGATAAAGCAGTTTGCATATGATATCAACATCATGACGAATCTCATAGAGCAAATCATCTACAATGCACATTAAATCATTAGGCATCTATAATGAATAAAGCATGAAAACTCATGAGTCTGAACAAAACAATAATAATCAAAGCATGCTTTTAGCCCAAATAAAATAATATCAAATCCAATCACCATGGCATGCAAAGCATGAGTAATACATGGCTATGCATCCATCAAAAGCAAATAAGAATATGTGTCCACATCATAATATACATGCATGTCATGATGAACAAGGTATCGTGCATAATCAAGCCCTGAGAGTGTTTCACTATACTTATATCATTGGCAATGAGTACTCATTCCAATTGTAGGGTTCCTCACCTATAGCTCGCACACCAGGTAGCTAGCTTAGCTCGTAGGCCCGCCCACACCTGGCCACTTACATAAGCTTCACCCAATATATCAATATCATATATGATCCTAGGGTTTCTCACCTGTAGCTTGCACAACAGGTAGCTCACTTAGCCCTTAGGCCCGCCCACATCTGGCCGCCCACATAGGCTTCACCTAACATATCCATACCACGTGAGCATATAGAATAAGAGTATGAGCTACTATGCTACAGTGGCAACCACTCCAAGGTCTAAATCATTGCCGCTCGCCATCTACACCGAAATGGGAGACTAGTGTCTGCTGAGGCATGAGAGTTGGTAGGACTTGCATGGGCGGCTTGCCCATGATTACCACAAATCGCATACGATTGCTCACATATTAGGGCTGGTGTCTATAATATATAAATTTAGAGGGCGGGTGGCCAACCCTAATACCCTCCTAGAATAACACCCATCGAGCAGAAACACCCATTATAAAATAACAAAAATATGATATAAACCATAGAAACTTCCATGTTGAAGTAACCTCAACAGGCTCGAGTTAGAAGGCATGATAATATATCATTTGTCATGTCTTTAAACATGGATAATCGCATAAATTAAGTTGTCATGATATCAAACATGTATAATGAATACATTTTAATGAAAACATGATAGGGCATAAAACTCATATCTCAAAGTTCTCAAATAATATGTCATGATCTATAAAATCATGAAAAATTTCAAACATAATCACCTACCTTAAACAGGCAGTACTCTAATCAGGCAAATAGGCAATATCAAATCGCATGCTTTGATGTACCTGTCACATCATAAGTCACATTAAGCCATCAAATTACTTGATATTCTTAAATATCAAAATAAGCTAATCCAAGTGATGATTCCACTGATCTGGTAATTAATCATGGATTAACAATCTAGATCATCTGATTAATCGTCAATTAGAACAATCTTGAACTAGATGTTGGTTTTTCTAATATCTAGACAATCATCCATCATCTTTGATCATCAATATATGTTATGATTCATTCAATTAATGTCCCTTGATCAATAAAAGGTTAGTCTCTTCCATCTTATGAAGTTTGGAGACGATCCAACCGTTGGATAGCTTTGTATCACTTATAAGCATTATTTGATCATAGATTTTTAATCATTTTCATTTTCTAGGTTTGTTTAGTGATTTACATGTATTTCCAGGATTACACATCGATTTGACGGTCAGATTGCTCTCTAATCAACCAGTCCTAAGGCACATGATCAGATCAATGGTCAAGATCACTTTTCTTGACAATCACTTGAGATATGTTCTTCTAATCCACTAGATCATCACATATTTAATGTATACAATTAGTTTTTAAAGCCCAATCATCCATTGATAGGCTTGATCTAGGTTATTGAATAGTATTTTATGATTTGATCAATCTAAAAGTAATTAAATTGAAGTTTTTATGTCAAATCTAGGTCCATGTTGTTGAGACGAACTCAACGGATGTCTTAGATCATGATTTGGACCTCTGTAGCTCCCACAAATGAGTTTTTTGTAAATGAACGATCCAAAAATCAATTTATGGATTAAAATAATCAAATTCGGCATCATGAGGACGTGCATGTGTGCATATGACGGGCATATAGAATGCATCCCGCGTGCATCTCCATCATTGAGATGCATGAGCACATAACCCGCATGCATCACCATCACCGAGACACATGTGCGTTCCATCCCTTCCAAGGTGCGTCCTAGATGGTCTAACAGTGCCGCCGTCATCGGAGACGGATCTTAGTCGTCGTTGGCGATGCCCACAATCTCCAAAACCTACAATTTTTATGTTATTTTGATCAAATTTTTGCGTATTTTGTTTTAATGACACTTTCATCAACTAATTTTGCCTAAATATGAGTTTTTAAATCAATTTTGTTAAGTTTATGAAATTTCCACTACTCATTGTTTTTTCACGTTTTTCGGCTTCATTAGCAGTTGGATCTTTGTGAAATTTAAAGGGTTCGTTCCTGGTGTTGAGATGCACAAGATGAACGGTTCAGATCAACAATCTGTCTCATCGAAGATTTTTCATAAAAATAGTAGCTTGGTATGCAATTTCTACTTGAGAATTTAGATCAAGTATCTCGTATCTATAAGCAGGGAGCATGGCCAAGAAGCAATTAGCTGACTGCCCTAATAGTCATTGAAAAAATGGCATTCCACGCCATTTTTCGGCATCAACAAACAAAAAAGATCAATGGGAGATGTCCAAAAATGCAAAGGGAAAATGAATAGGGGGCCTACCTCTGGCGGGGTTGATGAACATGAGAAATTCCATCACTAAAACAGGGGAAAACCAGCATCATCGTCGCCATGTAGAGCTCGTCGACGTCGAGGCTCCATCTCCAACATTGTTGCTGGTAGCACATGTAGTGGGGTTCAATAAATGCAAGGGAGAAAAAGAAGGGGAAACCTTAATGATGAGGGAGGCGCATCCCCCCATAAATACTATTTTCAAAATTCATTTTTTATTTAAAATATGATTTTCTCTTATTTTAGAAATGATTATGAGCCATAAATGCTGGCAATCATTGCCATGCCTAATAATTGCCTGTCAACTCATCATTTTCAGTGTCTCATTTCTTTGGACTTACTTGTGCAATTACAATTCTGCCATTTTTATTTAATTTATTAAATATAAAAATTAAAATAATTAGCTAATTTTTATCTGGTCTCCGATTTTAGCATTCTTAGTGTTGTTAAATTCCATTTCTCATGTACATTCTAAATATTGAGGTCTTAGTCCGTGATTTTATTTCTAAAAATTTTCAAATGCTCAATATTCTAATTTTCACAAAATTTCAAATTTCCACATAATTAGGCATTTTCATAATTTCAAAAATAGCGTACATTATAGTAAACACAAAGCTAGAGTTATGGAGAGAAGGATTAGAATCTAAAGAATTTAAAATCAGCTAAATTAAGACAAAATATATGGAATACAATTTTAGCAAGGAGAGGAGTAGGAGTAGAACACTAGTTAAAATTGATATATAAGAAGTCCCAGTAAAAGACCACTTTCGGTATTTAGGATCAATAATTCATAAGAGTGGAGAGATTGAGAAGGACGTTATCCAGAGAATTCAAGTAGGTTAGAACAAATGGAGATGCACATCCCGAGTTTTGTGTGATCGATAGGTGCCACTCAAATTAAAAGGGAAATTCTATAGGATGGCCATAAAGCTGGCCATGCTCTATGGATGAGAGTGTTGGGCAGCTAAGGAACATCATGTTCATAGGATGAGGGTTGCAAAAATAAGAGTGTTGAGATAGATGAGTGGTAAGACAAGAAAGGATAGAATTATGAATGGAAATATTAGAAGAAACTTATGAATAACACCAATAGGTAACAAAATAAGGGAAATTAGACTTAGATGGTTTGGACATGTCTAAAAGAGACAAAAAAAATAGCACTGGTTAGAATGAGTGAGGCAATGCAAGTAGAAATATCTAAAAGGGCAAGGGGAAGGCCTAAAAGAATGTGGATAGAAGTGGTGAGAAAAGATTTAAAAATTTAGGACTAAATGAAGCTATGATACTTAACAGAGAGGCATGAAAAAATAAGATTTATGTGGTCGACCTGTAATTGGGATAATGTTTTGATGATTATGATGATACTTTATCTAAATGAATTTGCCAGCACAATTCCAACGAAAAGGGAAAAAAATTGCCAAAATTCTGCTATGATAATTACTTTGAACCATCTCATTTGCGGAACTAAATTGGGATCCAACCCCTCCAGTCATATACGATTCTCGTGAAATGGCCAAGTACACTGCATGGGGTCTACTAATTGGCTTTTGATGGAGCTAGGATCATCAGGGATGCAAGGGGTAGATCTATTGCTGCTTAGTCTATTTTGGCAAGAGGTATACAGTAATTAAGCCAATTAGAACTGTTACTACTAATTACAGCTAACAAATCAGTAGAGATTTTTTCCTTTTTTGGGTAAAGGGAAGAATTAACACTGACACGCACATTCTCTCTCACACGTAGTTATCTTCGGTACAAAAAATAAGAAAAAAAAAAAGCAACAGCTCAAACCCGTCACCAAGCGTATTTCAAAAAATATGCCGAATTATTTGTAACCAACTGCATTGGTCATTTACTGGCTCCCACATCTAAAGATTATATATAGTTGATTTAGAGATCGTAAGTAATCCAATGCATGCAGGAGTGGAGAGATCTTGGATGGAGATACCGAGACACCTTCAGGCATCCCTGTGTTATTGTCAACAACAGGCCATGTCTTTGGAGAAGGCAACATCGTTGCAAATGATCTCGAAGCATGCAATTGACACAATGCAATGAACAATGTAGTTATCAGGATAGGGCAATCCCCGACCTTTTTATATCAGCCTCTACGGCTGGATCTACTAGGTAGCCATTGTTTTGTAACTTTTTCTGTGTCCACTGTAATATAAACTTACCTTCCAAAGAAGAGAAAAGGGAGAAAGAGTGCCATTAATAGAACAAGGGAATGGGACTTCCATTTTGTATTTTTGGTAAACGGAGGACTATTCATTTGATCATAGTGCAAAATGACTATATTGTCGATGTATACTTTTGGTATCTGCTCGATTGGTTCCAGCAGCCGTCGCACTGTTACTAGTCGCCATATGGACACAAAAACAGGTCCCACGAGGGCAAAATACATACCAATTTACTATTTTACCCTGTAATATTCCATGCCCATGAGAACTACTCCCGTCTTCTTCGGAGATACGGCCGCCGCATCCCCACTAAAACCCTAAACGCCATCGTCTCGTCTCGTCTCGTCTCGTCTCTCTCTCTCTCTCTCTCTCTCTCTCTCTCTCTCTCTCTCTCCTTTCTGAACTCTTCTCAACCATGGCTGCAATTTCAGCTCCCCCTTTACCAATCAATACCATGAAATCGATGTCCCAATCTTCCTCTGAAATGGGTTTCAAATTGGGTTTCTTGAAAAGCCTAGATTTTCCGAAAAAAAGTTTCAGCTTGAGGACAAAATCTACGGCTCTTGAGCTTCATAAAATGACAGTTTCTGCCAGCGGCGATGGTACATTTCCAGTCACCGAGGCTGCTTCCACT
The DNA here is from genome assembly GCA_035236585.1 of Warburgia ugandensis. NCBI lineage: Eukaryota > Viridiplantae > Streptophyta > Magnoliopsida > Canellales > Canellaceae > Warburgia > Warburgia ugandensis. Next base: position 22,605,344 of record CP141130.1, on the reverse strand, counting down.
AGAGCGAAGAATGCGTAAGCATTTCTTATCTCTTTGTCTGTGTTCTTTAAACTTTTATGCTTTTCATTGTTAAGAAATTCATCTTTTTTGCGTTCTGGATTAACATTGTTGGTTCAATCCGTGATTTTCGTTCTGGTGAAGAATCGATATTTATGAGACTGTTACACATTTTAATCATTTAACAAATAGTAGTTGAATTTCGGTTCTACTTACTGTCTGATGCACTCTTCATTTACCATAGGTATAATTGTTAACTCAAACTAAATTAGTTTTGATAAATTTTTTCCAGAGTGAAGCGCCACACAATTTCTGTATTTGTTGGGGATGAAAGTGGTATGATAAATCGAATTGCTGGTGTTTTCGCTAGAAGGGGGTATAACATCGAGTCTCTCGCAGTTGGTTTGAACAAGGACAAGGCTTTGTTTACCATAGTTGTCTCTGGGACAGAAAGGGTGTTGCAGCAAGTTGTAGAGCAACTTAATAAGCTTGTCAATGTCTTGAAGGTTATGATCTCATCCTTTAATCTTCATTTGTCTCTGGATTCTGTGTTTCCCTGAGTTTACGAGAATTGTTAGGATATAAGTTACTTTGGTTATGTCTTTCCAGTAAAAGAGAAGAAAAAGATTATCTTGGTTTATTCAATTTGCCATTTTTTCTTCTCTTTACGGTAACTCCTGTGAACTTGGACTGGTAATTTCCTGATTAATGTATTTCTGTAAGTGTAAATCTTTTATAAATCTAAAATTATGATTTAATGAAGAAGAATAAAAGTGGAACGTGAAATTTGTTTTGATGCCAAGAGCAGTGTTGTTGTTCTATATTTGTTCTAAGAACTTGTGCTACCATGAACTATGGGTGCAGTAAAGGTAAATTTCATGAGTCTACGACTCTATGCTCCAACTTCAGATATGCAAATTGTGCTTTAGCTTTAAAATAAGGTACTTGTATATTTGTTGACTGTATACTTCTTGCTTATGTTTCCTGTTGCTTTCTAAACTAAGCTATTTTCATTGAGATGAAAGACTGGTTGTGGACATAACATGATGCATCTGACATTCTTTCATCTGGCTTACGTTTAGGATGAGAATATTTATTGTCTATTTAGAATGATATTCTTTATTATATTCATGAAATCACTTTTTAGTTTTCTCACTATTCAACATTATATCCTTACTTATCGATTAGTGAAGTAATATAGTTGCACCTAGCATTCTTCACACCATAATCAGTAGTGGCACAGTGCAATACGTGTAATGTAGTATCATCACAATTCCACTAACCTGGAGAAGAAGAATTTATTTATGGCTTTACACTTCATAAACTCTGATGTTCCAGGTGGAAGATCTCTCTAAGGAACCACAGGTTGAACGTGAACTCATGCTTATCAAACTTAATGTGGATCCAAGCACCAGGCATGAGGTACGTACCTAATCTTATTTTTGTATGAGGTGGTGACCTGATTTAGTTGTTTCGGCTGCTAATGAGTACCTCTGAACTGTTCTATGTGGTGGTGACATGAAGTTTAAGACAAAAGACAAACTGCCTCTGCTGACCTATAGCCTAGTGCACGCATTCTGTCATTAATAAGTTTTGTAGAACATAATGTTCCAGTACATCATTACATGTTACGCTAGTGAAGGGGTAGATCTTATTTCTAAATACTGATTTGTTTGAGAAAATCAGAAGAACAGCAAAGAAGTTTCATCCTTTGGGAAAGCCAGTCATCTTGCGCAAGTAGCGAGAAAGTATTGGAGGGATGCTAAACTGAGCCCACCACTTTCAAAATAAGCTTCATGTCAAAGGACATGAATCATGACATAGACTTCGGATTCCTACCAAAGCTTTCTACAATCAAAGAAACAATGAGTAAAAGCTGTTTCTACTCCTGTTTGGAACTTTGACTTGTAATTACTACTGTTGTGCTTTTCAAATTATTATATGATCATATGCTTTTGCAAAAGTTCAGGTTTTCAGAATCAAACTATTTGACACCTTGAATCTGTGTTGAACAGTGACATAGGAACCCATGCCAAGATGCGTATGTTCAGCAATGTTTGAGGTCTCAGAATCTAGTCATACTCCATTAGGGACATGGCATAACTTATTTCATAATCATAACTCATTTTCACTTAAAACCTTTCTAAGAACATTCTGATTTCTGTTTAAGGACCTGACTTGATATTTACTTATTTTTCATTGCAGGTCATGGGACTAGTGGATATTTTTAGGGCTAAAGTTGTTGATATTTCAGAACATACTCTTACTATTGAGGTGGCCATGGGAAATTTGGTCCCACTGCTTGATTACCTCTCTCTCTCTTGCTTGATTGATTTTCTGTTATGTACAATATGGTTGTTGTGTAATCTTGGGCTGCAACTCCTAAAACAGTGGGTCCATTGTCGTGCCAACAATTTAGGTTACTGGAGATCCAGGGAAAATGGCTGCAGTGCAGAGAAATCTAATGAAGTTTGGTATTAAAGAAATTGCAAGAACTGGGAAGGTCATATTTCAACCTTAAAATGCTTGATAACTTTGTTAAATGTTACCTTGTGGATTTCTTGAATTTCTTGGCTCTTACAGATTGCTCTGAGACGGGAAAAGATGGGTGCCTCAGCACCCTTTTGGAGGTTTTCTGCAGCCTCTTATCCAGATCTTGAAAATGCAATGCCTGTTCAAACTTTTGCTGGAACCATGGATAGAATCTTTACAGGCGAGTCAGACTCATCTTCCGGGGTATACATTTCTCTGTTCCATTGTCCTGATTGTTAATAAGTTAACTGTATCTTACTCTTTTCTTTCTTGGTACTATTTCATGTTTTTTGTTAATATGCTTCAATTTTACATTCTTGTTCTCTGCATTTTATACCCACCTAACTTTTAGTCAATATATACTTTAGACATCATCATAGAGCTGTGTGAAAATTAAGCTTATGAGGTTTCCTGGGTTCTTGGCTGGGCACCTTCTTTCGTATTGGACATCTAACCCTTTTTTTATTGTTGAACACACCACTTCCATGAGCCCCTCGAAGCTGTGACCTACTAGATACCAGGGAAGAGGCCCTTCTTGTGCCACTGCACTGGAAGTCATTTATTATTAACTTGCAGAGGATAAACCTTTTTCTTATTGAAACACTATCATTGCATTTTCCCAGTCATAAATTACCACCTCTTATGTAGATTGTGCTTGATGATTGATCTAGTAACATGGTATGAATGAGGGTTATATAATTTTTTTTTGGAGAGGCAATTATATAAATTTCTCAAGAAGGAACAATATAATTTTATAGTTTGGGTATTTGGGGGATGTATCTTGGGAATTTGCGTATGTTGTCATAATAATCGTCTAGTTCCCTGACTTCAGAAGATGACAGATCTCAGATGCAAGAATCTTTTGCCAAAATTTGCACTCCTACTACGAGATTTGCTTCAGACCTCTTATTACTCCTACTCCTGCTGCACTTCTTAACGTAGATCACATTTAACATGACCAATTTTATACCATCTTTGTCTTGTGATCTATGGATCAATCTTTTTCAAAGTTTTCTGTAGAGATGCTTAGTACGAGTCACCTGAGAAAATATTCCTCTGCAGTCCTGCTTCGTGCAACTCACCACCCACTTGAAGACAACATTGCTTTTTGTGAGCTGGAGCTGAGAGGCTTGCACTTTGTGTAACCTTTTGCCTACATATTTCAATATAGTGATGATCTCGCCATACAGAAAGTTCATTTGATCTTACCTCAATGCAACATACGTGATATACAAAACCCTGGATTTGAAGGAAACACAATAACACAGTGATCAGAATCTTGGACTTGAAAACAGTTGATTACTGTTTCACAAAAGGCAAAACTAAAGCTGTTGTCTTTGTTAATAGACTGACTTATGTAAATCATTTACTTTGGCAGTTACTTGAATTCAGGTTATGCACTTGGAGTCTGAATAAGGCTGGCAAAGTTCTGTTTAGTTTTCAAGTTTTCAAACACTGCCAATATGCCAACTAACCAAAAATATTCTAACTTTATTTTGTTCTTTTAGTTTTTTTCCAAAAATGTCAAAAGATTTAGTAAGAAAAATAAAAATCCAAAATAGGGTTGTAAGCTTAGTTGCCAAGTTTACAAACATTGCCAGTATACTATCATCATCATCATCATCATCATCATCATCATCATCATCAAAGGCTTATCCCAATTAGGGGTTGGCAACATGAATCTTATTCCTCCATTCACCTCAATCAAGTGTCATTGTTTCATTAAGTCCAAGAGTTTTTAAATCTTTTCTCACCACTTTTAACCACATCCTTTTGGGCCTTCCTCTTGACCTTTTAGATCCTTCGATGTAGAACGACTCACTCTTTCTAACTGGTGCTGTTTTAGGTCTCCGTTGGACATGTCTAAACCATCTAAATCTACTCTCTCATCTTGTTACCTATTGATGCTACTCCTATGTTTCTTTTAATGTTTTCATTTCTATCCTTTCTTGTCCTGCTACTCATCCATCGCAACATCCTTATTTCAGCTATGCTCATCCTATGTATATGTTGTTCCTTAACTGCCGAACACTCTAATTCATAGAGCATGACTAGCCTTGTAGCTGTCCTATAGAATTTTCCTTTTAGTTTGAGTGGCACCTGCCAATCACACAAAACTCTAGAGACTCATCTCCATTTGTTTCAATTAGCGTGGATTCTTTGGGTAACATCCCTCTCTTTCTCTCTGCTCTTACAAATTATTGATCTCAAATACTGAAAGTGGCCTTTGTGGGGTACTTCTTGGTCATCAATCTTTGCTGGTGCTTCCTTCTCACTCTTCTCCTTGCTAAAATTGCATGCCATGTACTCTGCCTTAGTTTGGCTAATTTTAAATCCTTTAGACTTTATAGCATCTTTCCACAACTCAAGCTTTGTGTTTATGCCTTCTCTAATCTATCAATCAAAACTATGTCATCTGCAAATAACATGCACCATGGAATCTCTTGGTATAGATGTTTTGTTAACTTATCCTTAACTAAAGTGGAGAGGTATGGGTCAGTGTCAATCCTTGGTGCAATCTTATGGTGATGGGAAAGTCATTGGTCCTTTTGCTAGTGGTCCCAACATTTGTTACCACTCCCTCATACATATCTTTACATGTGTTTATGTATCCACATGAAACGTCTTTCTCACCCAACATCCACCATATTAACTCTTTAAGGACTCTATCATAAGCTTTGTCTAAGTCAATAAAGACCATGTTAAGGTCCTTCTTCCTCTTCCTATGTTTCTCCATCAATTGTCTAAGGAGAAAAATAGCTTCCATGCTAGACCTAACAGGCATGAAACCAAACTGGTTTTCCAATACACTGGTCTCATGTCTTAGCCTCTTCTCAATCACTCTTTCTCAAAGTTTCATGGTATGGCTCATAAGTTTGATATCATGATAATTAGTGCAACTCTTTATGTCTCTTTTATTCTTATAGATTGGTAAGATAGAACTTTTCCTCCAATTATTTGGCATTTTTTCTTGATTTTAAAATCTTGTTAAACAACTTTGTGAACCAAACTACTCCAGTATCACCTATATATTTCCAAGCCTCTATTGGTTTACCATCGTGCCGCAGGGCCTTTCTTGATTTCATTTTTTTCAAAACCTCTTTCACTTCAGGTATTCTAATCTTATGGTCGCATCTATGTAGTCCATCACTATTTGGGTTTACAGTTCTTTCAATCTTCTATATTCTCAAGGCCATTGTCATTTAGTAATTTTAGAAAGTGACTTTCCCTCCTTTAATTGATCTCGTTTTGTTTGAAGTACCAAATGGTCATTACTCTTAATGCATTTAACATGATTTAGGTCCTTACTCTTCTGTTCTCTTATTTTTTTAAGTTTGAACATATCTTTCTCACATTCTCGTGACCTTAATCTATTATAGAGATCATCATATGCTAGGAGTTTAACCTCACTATTCCCATGGCAACCTTTTTGGCATTCTTATATTGTTCCAAGTTTTTGTTATTTCTAGTTCTCTGCCATGCTTTAAAGCACACTCGCTTCTCTTTAATAATTTTTTGCACATTTTCACTCTACCGCCAAATTTCCTTTACTAGTTGCCTTTTACCTTTAGATACTCCTAGAACAACTTTTTGCCACTTTTTTAATGGACTCAGCCATGTTAGTCTACACTATGTTTACTTCTGTTTCATGGTTCCACTTTTCTACTACCATCAACTTGTTTGTGAATGATGTTATCTTCTTTCCTTTTAAGTTCTACCACTTAGTCTTGAAAGCCTATTGAGTTCATTTTCTTTCTTCCATCTCTTAATGTACATATCCATATCCATAATCATTAACCTATATTGTGTGGTTAGATTCTCCTCGGGTATTACCTTACAGTTCTTACACATTGATCTTTTGATATTCCTAATTCAAAAAACATCTATTTGTCTTTTATATAATCCACTTTTAAAGTTTACTAAGTCTTTGTCCCTCTTCTTAAAGCATGTTTTGCTAGAACTAGGTTACATGTCAAAACAAAATCTAGGATAGCTTGTCCCATCTCATTTCTTTCTTTAAACCCACATCCCCCATTTACCCTATCATAACCTTCCTTTCCTTTTCCTGCATGACCATTTTAAGTTTGCACCTATAAATATCCTTTATATGTTGGGAATTTCTTGCATTACTCCCTCTATATCTTCCCAGAACTGTTTCTTAATTCTTTCTTCTATCCCTACTTGTGGGGGGGTGTATGCACTAATAACATTTATGATATTCTTTCCTAAAACAAGCTTTATTAGTAGAATTTTGTCACTAGGTCTTCTTTTGTCCACAACTTTAGTTTAAATTCTTTATTTACTACTATTCCTATGCCATTTGTATTATTGTCATTTCCTATGTACCAGAGCTTATACCCATTGACTTCTCTAGTTTTAGCCCCTTTCCACTTAGTTTCTTGAATACAAGTTATATTAACTCTCCTATGTCATGGCATGACGAATCTTATTCTCATGAGCCAGTCTCTTCGCCCGCGCACATCTAGAATGGCTCAGGAACTCCTGCCTACTTTCTATTCCACCTTGGTTCTAATGCAGAGCGTTGCTTCCAGTGGAACACTCTAGCAGCCTTGCCCATTTCTCCCTGCACCAAGGATCCAATGCAGCGCATCGCTTATGGGGGTTCCCCTAGCAACCCTAGCCCATTTGTCACTACCAGTATACTAACTACTAATATTCTAACTTTATTTTGTTCTTCAATGTCCTGCTAGAAATGTCAAGAGAATCAGTAAGAGAAATAAAAATTCAAATTAGAGTACAGTACATGCCAACTCAAGTCAAGCATTCGATAACTTTTTTACTTTCTGTATGTTTACCTAGTTAGTGTGTGTGTGTTCTGGGCTTACATGTGTATGTATACTGTGATGGTTTGATTCTCTGATTTGAGTTCCTGAATATTTTGTTTCTCCATGTATTGTTGTCTTGCCAAGAGTTGTCTTATTATTTAATTTATTGCATGTAGGGTGATGTTTATCCTGTTGAGCCGGATGATGGATTCTGGGCGAACCAAGTGCTTGATGCTCATTGGGGTGTCCTAGATGATGAAGATGTAAGGATTCAGTCTTTACCTAATACTACTGTTATGTTCTCCTTTGATATGCAAACTATGCCTAAGAAGATGAAAACCTTTATTGCCATTGGTTTGGATGACTACTGGACAAATACTAGTAATGGTAGATTAGGAGATCCTTCTGTTGTTTGAATTCCAGAAATTGTGGCTTATAGCCCAGTAGGACTTGATGGGACTTCCAGGCCAAGATGACTAGAAACTTGATTGTGTACCTCATGTATAATGCGCTTAGTGTAGTAATTTGTGAGTGTTTAGTCAAGCTTTTTGAGCACTCAATTCAAACTTGTGAATGAAGATTGATTTTGTACTGGTCAAGTTTTTGAGGTCTGCAGTGCTTTATGAAGCACTCTGGCCTTTTGAGTTTGGTCTTCGGAGTGTGCAATGGAGTATCTGTGATACTCTTTCTAATAATGGATATCAACGGTAGAGTTGTCATCGTGTGACCTTTAGGTCACAGGTTCAAGGCATGGAAACAGCCTCTTTCAAAATGCAAGGTAAGACTGCATACTATTGACCCTTGTGGTCTGCCCCTTCTCCGGACCCCACATACGTGGGGGCTTCGTGCACCGGGGCTGCCCTTCTATAACTTCTTGGAGCTGTGTTTGAAAACGAATTTCCGTTTTCACTCAGACTAAATCTCAATTGCTTGTGTTGGGTAGGAAACAGAAACTTCAGTACCTGTTCTAGTACCTAAATAGACTACCAAATAGTGGTCACAGCCATTTCTGTGGTCAATTCTAAGATCTATGTTCATGTTTTCTGGAATTGAAATAATGGATTTTAGTCTGCAGTTGTGTTCATAATCTTGAATGAGTTCTAATATGTGATTTCTGTTGCTTCAGTCCAGTGGCTTTCAATCCCACACATTATCTATGCTGGTAAATGACACTCCAGGAGTACTAAACATGGTCACAGGAGTTTTTTCCAGGAGAGGTTATAACATTCAGGTGAAATGTTTAGTTTGATTTCTGTTTCCTTTCCTTATCTCTCATTGTTGTCGCTCTCATGTGTAACTTACTATCAGAGTCTAGCTGTCGGTCCAGCAGAAAAGGAGGGTATCTCTCGCATTACAACCGTTGTTCCTGGGACTGATGAATCTATTGGCAAGTTGGTTCAGCAGCTGTATAAGCTTATTGAGCTTCATGAGGTAAATGTTGCTGGATTTAAATGATTGAGGCATGTCACAATTTTTAAATAAATAAAGAATAAGGTGGGAGTTTTCCAGGTTCAGGATATCACACATTTACCATTTGCAGAACGAGAATTAATGTTGATTAAGATTGCTGTCAATACTGCTGCTCGAAGGGATGTACTTGACATTGCCAGCATTTTCCGTGCCAAAGCAGTTGATGTTTCTGATCACACGATTACTCTTGAGGTGAATTCCTTCGAAAATTTCAAGCTGTTCATTTTTTGGGATAATTTCAGTGATATATTGAATTTCTGACATTTATTGACAATCATGTTTTCTCTGTGATCTTATTAAGTTCTGAAATTCTATAGTCTATCAGTTCTCAAAATAACAAGGAACTTTCCAGTAACAGTATCGTTTCTTAATTTTGAGATTTAGATTACAGTTGCACAATCTGTGGCAATGATTAGAAGCTCAGAAAATGTAGTGTTTTAGCTCCCCAGCTTGTCATGTAAGTATGAGTGAAAAGTTTGGCAGTTATCATTGGAGGTTGCCATAATCAATTATTTAAGAACAAGCAGCCAAAGCTTCAAAGGATATTTATATATGCTTGGACAATTTAATTTATGTTTTAGTGCTGCATGTGTCTGGACAAAATTTTCATTCTTGCAGAATAACTTGATTCTTGATTTTTATTCCCATTGCCAACAGCCCCATAGTGTAAATTTAAATTGCTAGCATTTGTGCTGTCTTTTGCAGAATAAGAACTAACACCATTTTTTTATATAAGAGCAAGGTGTAAGTCATTTTTCTCACAAAGAATCCCTAACTTTGGTCTATTTCTGGTCATTTAATTGAGGCTTGTATGTCTTTGGTCTCTGCAGAGTATGATGTTATTGGTAACTACTTCCGAAATGCTCTTCTTCATGGTTTTGTCTCTTCTGCAAATAATAACAGTTTCAGTTATGAACTTATTAGTGATGATGTGTAACATATCTGGAATGACTTTGCAGCAACATGAAAATCATACATTTTTCCAACGATTGCGCAAATCTTCTCTTAGGGTGATTTGGATGTGCTTTTCATAATTTATGTTCTTCTACAGGAAGCTGGTTACCATCAAAGATTTGAATGTGATAGAAATGCAGGCACTATTATGCTTTCCATAATGAGTTTGGAGAGAAGCTTTGGATGGATGGAGATCTATTTGAATGCTACAACTTGGATTATACTCTTATTTTTTTGCCTACGACTTGGATTACACTTCATAGTCCCTGCAATATAGAGTTCCTCATGTTGTTGATTGAATTCCTAAACATAGTCAAGTGCTTCTTTTTTCTCGTGTTTCAATAGATGGTATTGATTTGGTTGAGTCCCAGCTAAGGAGGAAGTTTCCTGGATTCTTTTGGCCATTAGTTTGTTTGCCACCTTATAAGACCCCCATTTTGCATTCTTTTGTTAAAATGAGCTTTATTTGAGAAAGATCTACTGTTTTTATCTGTCTTCTATCTCAGTACCACAACTGTTTCTTCCGCCATCAGTTACCATGTTTTTTCCTTTTCTTTCCCTTTTTTATTGGTACTGACTGCTGTACTTTGGTTTCTGTTACACATCTCAGCTTACAGGAGATTTGGACAAAATGGTTGCTCTGCAGAGGTTACTGGAGCCATATGGTATCTGTGAGGTATATCTTAGAACTCAAAACCATTTCATTCATGGAGGTGCTTGAGTGCTGCACATGTTTTTTGCTCAGAACTTAAAAAATTTTGGATGTTAAACTAGGGTTCATTCCGTGTTGATTAGCTCCAAGTACATGTGGGGCAGGGCTGCTTGGTGATCCAGACCATTCATATCTGGGGCCCACAGATGGGCATGCCCCAAAATCTTCTCAGCGTAATGATCCTAATATTTTGCTTTGAGGTGTAAAACAGACAGGCACCGAAAGTTTGGTAGTGATGGTCTAAAAATCTTGACCAACATAGATTAAGATGAAATTCCAACACTTGAAAGAGTTGGTTAAGTGTGCTGTCTCACAACCAAGAGATTGTGGGTTTTGAATCTACTTGGCATTCGGAAAAGGCAGATTAAAATTGTCTGATTCTTGAGAATTTTGACAGAGAGCTCTAAGATTGGATTAGTAGGTAAATCATTGGGGCTGCTAAACACCTAGGTTCCATGGGTACTTTTCCTGCTGTAATCCCTTGGATTTGCACATGGGCCACCATACAGTTTCTTATGTTTTTGGGTGCTTAAGAATGATTATCTGAATCTTTATTTAAGAATTTGCTTGCTTAAAACTTTCAAGTATCATCCTTTTTGTTTGTTGTTGTTTGATCATCTTTGTGTCTAGACTGAGTGATTTTGTGATAAAAAGCTGATAGTATCGCTACTGGTCACAGTATTGAGTTTCTGCTAATGATGCTTCTAGCCATCTGTCACATTGTCAGTTAGATGTTCAAATACTAAAATTTGAGTCTTTTGTATATTGACTTGGGTACCTTTGTATGACTTGGACATGCTGAGTAATTATTAAAGAAGCATGTCAAGAACTACATCAGGAATTTAGAAAATTTATCTGGTTGTTCAGAAAGGCTTGTTGATGAAGGGGAGCCTTGGCGCAACGGTAGAGTTGTCGTCGTGTGACATTGAGGTCACAGGCTCAAGGCGTGGAAACAGCCTCTTGCAAAATGCTAGGTAAAGCTGCATGCTATTGACCCTTGTGGTCCTCCCCTTCCCCAGACCCCGCATACGCGGGAGCTTCGTGCACTGGTGCTGCCCTTTTTTTGTTCAGAAAGGCTTGTTGTGAAGAAAGTAGCTTTACCCTTAAGTATCACCAACTTACTGGCAGATTTTCCATTACTTGAGTTACTTGATGATACCATGATTGAAGTTTGAATACATAATCTTTCGCTAGATCCTTGGAAAGAGCCAACTCACTGGGTTCGGGAACAGTTAAGGGGAAAATATTCCTCACTCTAATTGATAAACTGTGATGGCTGGGCGCTGGAACTGTTACCTTGAAATTATTTCTCACTCTGGTTGCTAAACTGTGCTGCTCTCGTCTGGTTGTCATATTAGTTTTTAGCTGTTTATAGTCATGATTTTCTAATGTTGTGTTCTTTCTTCTGATTTGCTCTTTTGGAATGTTCCAATCTGTTTCTCTAGGTGGCACGAACAGGGCGGGTTGCACTTGTGCGGGAATCAGGAGTGGATTCAAAGTACCTGCGTGGGTTCTCTCTTCCATTGTAAGTCCAGAGATACAATGCTTCCCGTAGACTATCTAGAGCTGTAGAACTGACGATAGTTTTGCCCTCTTATATTTATATACAGAACCATTCCTTACCAGAGGTTTGGATAACCAGTGTAAAGAAATGAAGATGTTCTGTGTAATACAGATAGTCGGAGTCTACTGTTCTTTCAGAATTCTTAGCAAGTTTAAGATGGAATAGTGGATGAACTCCATTTTTAGCTAATTTATAACTGTGGACATAATTAACAAGACCTAATAACAAAGAACGGGAGTGAATCCAACTGAGAAAGTTATTCTTATTTGTATATAAAATATAATTCTGAGTGTAAGCCCTATGAACAGTCCAATGTTACATGATCCATTAGCCACATGCTGAAAACAGTATCGATAGATGCACTTGAACCAAGCTGTTCAGTTCTATTTTGGTTCTTGGTAATTCCCGGCTCTAGAGTCTAACTTAATTCTAGAATATGTCTCTAATTTGATGAAAGTGGTCCTGATAGCCAATTACTACCATGAAAATATAGGTTGTTCTTGCAGCTCATTCAAAATGGCACATGCCTAGCAAAGTGTCCTGTACCTCTCAAGCATTATCACTTGTGATATTCTTATTTTCCTTATAGTTACTCAAGAGCAAATACAAGCCAAGCTTGCTTAGTTCCTAACTTAGTGCGCTTTGGGTACTCGGCTTCTTGAAATCTTAAATCTGATTTTTGCTGGATATATTGCATATATAAGCCATTTCTAATATGATTAATGGGTTAGATTTCCAAAACTTGTTTTACTCCTTCCTGCCCTCCTAAGCATGAACATTTACAAGGATTCTTTAAAGATTTGGGAGAAAATTGTACCTGGAGATTTATTTCTTTTTACTAGATTTGGGATAAAAAGTTCAATTCACCCTTATGGTTGACAAAATATATTGTGGCCATTTTGCAGTGGTAAATATCCATCATAAACTACCACTAAAAATAATGGGAAAGATGTGGCCTTTTTAAGCCCCGTGTTAATGGTGTTATAACCCTGCCAAACCCTGTAAATAGGTGTTAAATGGGAAAGTCGTGGGTCAAATGGGTGGAAATTGCAATTATTTATCTTATCAATGGGTCACAAGTGTCTACTCGCACACAACTCGTTTATAACGGGCTGATTTGAGGGTAAAACAGGTAAATTTTCACAAATATGTACTTAAACATTTTTTTGTACATCTAATCCATTCATCATCGTTCCCAATTCCAAAAATTTGTAATCCATTAGAAATCAGTTTTTTAAATGATCCTAAGCACTTGTTTTATGTCTTAGACAAATTTAATAAAATATTATGTTCATAATTTTTGCCCAAAGAAACATAGGCTACAACCATCCAATGAGCATGAAATTTGAGTTTTAACCCATCTATGACATTCATATTATTATGAATGACTTAAATCTACAAAAAGAAAAGTTTTTATCTTACATGCAAAAACTGGCATGTGCACCTTCCTCTCTTTTTGGGTGTGTATACTTACTAGGACTCAATTGATAAACATAAAGCTATTTTTAATAAGATGCACATATCATTTCTCATATAAATTTAATTATAAAACTTGGATATAAATATATGTGAGAGGAGGTGTTCAAATCATTTCTTGCCCATAATTGATCAGACTAAAGTATAACTTTGGTGTTTTAAAATGTAAACATGAGTCCAAGTTGAAATGCCCTGAGTTAATACATTGTAATTGGATAAGTTATTAGGTATATGACAGAACGAAAGTCTAAGGAAAGGAAGAAGAATGCATCAAAATGCAGGTGCTGCACCAAACGCTGGTGGTTCTTTCTTGTTGTAAGTGAATGCAACGAAAAGACCTGGAAATAACAAATTTACCTCTCTTTATAAATTTGTAAAAATTAAAGACTCTTTTTTATAAATAGGCCAAAGTGTAGACTTCTTTCTTTAAATCTCTCTAATATTAAATATCAAGTAAACAGGTTAACCCATTGACCTGCAGATACGGATTTACCTCCTTGCAATTTTTCATGGGGCAGACCAGATATGGATCCTGAATCAGTAACCCGTGACCTAGGCTTGGGTCAAGGCTTGTAAACTCGTTTCTGTATTTTGACTTTTGACTCGAGGGTGTAAGTTGTCACCTTTTAGTTCTTTCTTGAACGGATAGGGTTTGTAAAGGGTAACAGGCTACCGAAAGGGAGAAGCTAAATAATGGTTTGGAATTTGGATATTTGGGAGATCATTGCTTAGTACCCAAGAAAAAGTGTATCTTACTTTCCTCTTCAACCCAGTAGTGCAGGTCAACATATGGTTCCTTTGTCTAAACAATTTTCGTCTCTTAGGTTCCCTGAAGTATTGTGAGCCGTGCTGAAGCAAGAGTTCTAGCATGGTCGATCCGGACATTTTCTCTTGGAAAATATGTGCGGAAAGAAGTAGAAATGGGGGTTGCTTTTTCAATGATTCCAATCATTCATCTGAGAGGTTGTAGATCCAACGGCGAGTGTGTCATGTGGGACTCGAAAGAAAGTTCAATGTGCAGGATCTTAGGCGGCCTTTTATCTAATGCAGCTAAGCTGTGAATCAGACACAAACAAAAGATTGCCATGTTCAGTGATTGTAAGGCATTTTATCTGTTGATGATTTCTGGTCCACTACACGGAGGTGCACTTTGATCTTTAAACCTTTCTTTAAAGGCCTAATTCAAGTACAACACCTACCTATCAACGGAAAATTTAGAAGCACAATAATTCTGAGGGGTATTGTGCTGGTGTATGGCCCATCCGCAGCATGATTTGCCAGATGGGCTATTTGGATCATCCCCAATGTTGAGACCCAATTGTACCCATGCACTTCCAAATAAATTTGTAGATCGTGAACAATTTATCATATCATCATCATCATCATCATCATCATCATCATCATCATTATTATTATTATTATTATTATTATTATTATTATTATTATTATTATTATTAAAGAGAAATAGATGTGTTTTAAAGCCTGACAGAGGATTAAAAATAACAAAAACTTTGAGCAATGTAAGAATGTTAAAAAAGTTACTAGGAGAATAGTAAGTGAGGCTAAACTCAAAGCATATGATGATCTTTATAATATATTAGGATTAACAAAATGTGAGAAAGATATGTTTAAACTTGCAAAAATTAGAGAGAAAAAAGAAGAAGAAAAAAAAAAAACTTTAGAAATTGTTAAATGACAATTACCTTGAGAATATAGAGATTGCAAGTACCATAAACCCAAGTAGCATTAAACATTATATATATGACCATAGGATTAGAATATCTAAAGTGAAAAAGGCTTTGAAAAAGATGAAATTAGGAAAGGCTCTAGAGCCTTATGATATACCAATAGA